>OY731398.1:43602224-44815099 GCA_963425845.1 Sphenostylis stenocarpa | reverse complement strand
AATATTTTTGCTTCTCATTTCGGGCAATTAGCAATAATTTTTCTGTGGACTTCCGGGAATCTGTTTCATGTAGCTTGGCAAGGGAATTTTGAGACATGGGTACAGGATCCTTTACATGTAAGACCTATTGCTCATGCAATTTGGGATCCTCATTTTGGTCAACCTGCTGTAGAAGCTTTTACCCGAGGAGGTGCTCTAGGCCCTGTTAATATAGCCTATTCTGGTGTTTATCAGTGGTGGTATACAATCGGTTTACGTACTAATGGGGATCTTTATACTGGAGCTATTTTTCTATTGATTCTTTCTACTATATCTTTAATAGCGGGTTGGTTACACCTGCAACCAAAATGGAAACCAAGTGTTTCGTGGTTTAAAAATGCCGAATCCCGCCTCAATCATCATTTGTCGGACTATTCGGAGTAAGTTCCTTGGCTTGGACAGGGCATTTAGTCCATGTCGCTATTCCGGGGTCCAGGGGGAATACGTTCGATGGAATAATTTATTAGGTATATTGCCGCACCCGTAAGGATTAGGTCCATTTTTTACAGGTCGGTGGAATCTTTATGCTCAAAATCCCGATTCCAATAATCATATCTTTGGTACCCCTCAAGGAGCAGGAACTGCTATTCTAACACTTCTCGGGGATTTCATCCACAAACTCAAAGTTTATGGTTGACTGATATTGCACACCATCATTTGGCTATTGCATTTCTTTTTCTAGTTGCTGGCCATATGTATAGAACTAACTTCGGGATTGGTCACAGTATAAAAGATCTTTTAGAAGCACATACTCCTCCGGGGGGTAGATTGGGGCGTGGACATAAGGGTCTTTATGACACAATCAATAATTCAATTCATTTTCAATTAGGTCTTGCTCTAGCCTCTTTAGGGGTTATTACTTCTTTGGTAGCACAACACATGTACTCTTTACCCGCTTATGCGTTTATAGCACAAGATTTTACTACTCAAGCTGCGTTATATACTCATCATCAATATATAGCAGGCTTCATTATGACAGGGGCTTTTGCTCATGGAGCTATCTTTTTTATTAGAGATTATAATCCAGAGCAGTAATCAAGATAATGTCTTGGCAAGAATGTTAGACCATAAAGAAGCTATCATTTCCCACTTAAGTTGGGCTAGCCTCTTTCCGGGGTTCCATACTCGGGACTTTATGTCCATAACGATGTCATGCTTGCTTTTGGTACTCCGGAGAAACAAATCTTGATTGAACCTATATTTGCCCAATGGATACAATCTGCTCATGGTAAAACTTCCTATGGGTTCGATATACTTTTATCTTCAACCAACAGATCCGGCGTTCAATGCGGGACGAAGCATATGGTTGCCTGGTTGGTTAAACGCTGTAAATGAAAATAGTAATTCTCTATTCTTAACAATAGGGCCCGGAGACTTCTTGGTTCATCATGCTATTGCTCTTGGTTTACATACAACTACATTGATCTTAGTCAAAGGTGCTTTGGATGCGCGTGGTTCTAAGTTAATGCCTGATAAAAAAGATTTTGGTTATAGTTTTCCTTGTGATGGCCCGGGACGAGGTGGAACTTGTGATATTTCCGCTTGGGACGCATTTTATTTGGCAGTTTTCTGGATGTTAAATACCATTGGATGGGTTACTTTTTATTGGCATTGGAAACACATTACACTATGGCAGGGTAATCTTTCACAGTTTAATGAATCTTCTACTTATTTGATGGGATGGTTAAGAGATTATCTATGGTTGAACTCTTCACAACTTATCAATGGATATAACCCTTTTGGTATGAATAGTTTATCAGTCTGGGCATGGATGTTCTTGTTTGGACATCTTGTTTGGGCTACTGGATTTATGTTCTTAATTTCCTGGCGCGGATATTGGCAGGAATTGATTGAAACTTTAGCATGGGCTCATGAACGTACACCTTTGGCTAATTTGATTCGATGGAGAGATAAACCAGTGGCTCTTTCCATTGTGCAAGCAAGATTGGTTGGACTAGCCCACTTTTCCGTAGGTTATATATTTACTTATGCAGCCTTCTTAATTGCCTCTACATCGGGCAAATTCGGTTAATTCTTTATTATTATATATATATGGCAAGAATATCATTTCCTTCTATAGGGAAGAGAAGCCATTTATACATCTCAGATCCGATTTCTATCATTGATACTAATAGGAAATGAAACATTATGGCAAGGAAAAGTGTGATTCAGAGGGAGAAGAAGAGACAAAAATTGGAACAGAAATATCATTTGATTCGTCGATCCTCAAAAAAAGAAATAAGCAAAGTTCCGTCGTTAAGTGATAAATGGGAAATTCATGGAAAATTAGAATCACTACCGCGTAATAGTGCACCTATACGTCTTCATCGACGTTGTTTTTCGACCGGAAGATCGAGAGCTAATTATCGAGACTTTGGATTATCTGGACACATACTTCGGGAAATGGTTCATGCATGTTTCTTGCCCGGTGCAACAAGATCCAGTTGGTAAGGATTCCCAAATTATCTTCATTTTTTTTTCATTTTATTATCAGCGATCATAGGAGGGTCCCTTTACCGTTATGTATAAATGGTTTATTCTATTTGTATAGATATGGTAAAGGGACGCTTTAAATCTTTGTTTTTGTTCATTAGTTATGAATTCTTTTCTTTATCGCGGAGTAGAGCAACTTGGTAGCTCGCAAGGCTCATAACCTTGAGGTTACGGGTTCAAATCCCGTCTCCGCAACATTTTGAATTTGATAAAAACAAGGGTTCAAGAGGGGCATTATACACAGTCAATTCTATAGCATTTTTCATATTATGAGTATTCAATACATTGGGCGGATAGCGGGAATCGAACCCGCGTCTTCTCCTTGGCAAAGAGAAATTTTACCATTCGACTATATCCGCATTTTCTTTGTACTTGATATGCGATTCTAGTTGTACAGAGATGGGTCTGATATTCTATTAGGGATAATTCAAAAGAAATGTATATAATAGATATTGTCTTCCAAATAAATGATTTTAGATTACTATTTATTTTTATCAATAATTCCTATTTATATTATTATATATTCTTTTTTTCTATGTATCTATATAATTGAATTTAAATTCTTACGAATATTTTTATTTACTTTTTTAAGAAAAAAGTAAATAAAAATTAATAAAAAATTAAATCTATCTATATAGATATACAGATAGATATTCTATATTTTTTATATTAATTACTAGACGACGTATAAATAGATTTATAGTATTTCATTTGAATATTCTATTCAAATGAATATGAATAGAATATTCAAATGAAATTCAAATTTTTATATTTCATTTTTTCTATTTTATCTCTTTTAGTTTCACAATGTACCACCATATAAGTATAAGATATAAGATTTTTCCAATAGAAGAACTCGCCCCTTCTAATGTAATGTGTTATAGTTTTTTTTTAGGAACTGACCCATTCCCTTTTTTATATGCTTGACAATCCGAAAGAATTATGAGGGAGGGATCATTTCGTTTTTAATCTAGAATAAAAAGAACGTCAAGAAATGAGAGAATTAAGAATACCCACTAGAAACACTAATCCAATCCATAATGATGTACCGGAAAATAGAACATTTTTTTTATTTGACCAACCTTCAGGAGAAGCAAATACAACAGGTACACTAATCAATAAAATAAATGAAATAGCAATTAATGCAAAAACAGCTAATTGGAAAGCAATAGTCATGTTTCTAATCCTCCAATTTACCAACAAAAGAACTTTACCATTTGATCCCCCAACCCTTTGATCCCTTTATTGACAAAAAAAATTTGTAAAAACGCAGAAAGGTTTTATCATGAATTCATTGATTTTTTATGATTTTTTATCAACTCTTTTGAGGCTTGGATCGAGGATCGTTTTTTTTTACTTCACAAAAAGGCATGCTGGATTTTGCACGTATATACATACCGATAGAAAACTAAAAAAATAGATTCATATTGAATATGTTTCCTATGGATAGAGAATAGAAAGGGCATCAATTCATATGTTCATGGTCTATTCAGTGGAATAAAGATAAAATAGATATAAATTAGCTTTTGGAGAGATGGCTGAGTGGTTGATAGCCCCGGTCTTGAAAACCGGTATAGTTTGAAACAAAGAACTATCGAGGGTTCGAATCCCTCTCTCTCCTCTTTCTCGGTGAATAGATTTGTTTATTTTCTTAGTTTCTATCGAATCTTTTTTTTTCGGGATGATATAGCCCAGTCCGAAAAAAAAGATTTGATAGAAACTAAGAAAAAAGGAAAAGAAATTCTTTTTGTAATACGACTCGCTCAACTCAACCCAATATTTCTAGTAAAATCAAATTTCTACTTCATTGGATCTCATGTCTCAATTAAGAGGATTCATGAAAAGAACAGGTTCAAAATCGCGATCAATTCCTTTTTCAAATCCTGCGGCAGCTGCGCGAGCTCTTCCCGCGTGCCATAAATGGCCTACAAATAGAAAGAATCCTAGAACAAAATGAGAAGTAGCTAACCAACTTCTAGGAGAAACATAATTGACTGCATTAATCTCTGTAGCTACGCCACCCACGGAATTTAAGGAACCTAAAGGAGCATGGGTCATATATTCTGCAGAACGACGTTCTTGCCAAGGCTGTATATCTTTTTTCAGTCTACTCAAGTCTAAACCATTAGGGCCCCTTAGAGGTTCTAACCAAGGAGCACGCAAATCCCAAAAACGCATAGTTTCTCCCCCAAAAATCACTTCTCCAGTCGGGGAACGCATTAGATATTTACCTAAACCTGTAGGTCCTTGAGCAGATCCTACATTAGCTCCAAGACGTTGGTCTCTAACTAGAAAAGTAAATGCTTGAGCTTGAGAAGCTTCTGGACCAGTGGGCCCATAAAACTCACTAGGATAAGCGGTATTATTAAACCAGACAAAGCAACAAGCAATAAAACCAAAAACAGATAAAGCACCTAAACTATAAGATAAGTAAGCTTCTCCAGACCATACAAGTGCACGCCGAGCCCATGCAAAGGGTTTGGTTAAGATATGCCAGATTCCACCAAGTATACAAATGGAACCCAACCATACATGCCCTCCAATTATATCTTCCAAATCGTCCACACTAACAATCCACCCCTCGCCCCCAAAAGGTGATTTTAATAAATATCCAAATAGAATACTTGGACTGAGGGTAAAATTGGTTATTTTTCTTACATCTCCTCCCCCCGGAGCCCATGTATCATATATACCTCCAAAATAAAGAGCCTTGAATACTAGAAGAAAAGAACCTATACCTAACAAGATTAAGTGAATACCCAAAATTGTAGTCATTTTATTTCTATCTTTCCATACATAACCAAAGAACGGAAAAGATTCTTCGAGAGTCTCAGGTCCCAGAAGTGCATGATAAATACCGCCAAAGCCCAATACTGCAGAGGAAATTAAGTGAAGTACTCCAGACACAAAGTATGGAAAGGTGTCTATAACTTCCCCCCCAGGACCTACCCCCCAACCTAGAGTAGCTAGATGGGGAAGCAAAATTAAACCTTGTTCATACATGGGCTTCTCGGGTACGAAATGAGCCACTTCAAAAAGGTTCATTGCTCCGGCCCAGAATACTATTAATCCAGCATGAGCTACATGGGCCCCTAATAGTTTACCGGATAAATTGATAAGTCGGGCATTCCCGGCCCACCAAGCGAAACCGGTAGTTTCCTGGTCACGACCTGTTAAAGCTAAAGTTGCGTTAAAGAGCGTTTCCACGTGGTAGAACCTCCTCAGGGAATATAAGGTTTTCATGAGGCTGATCTTGAGCTGCCATCCACGCACGAATACCTTCGTTTAAGAGAATATTTTTGGTGTAGAAAGTCTCAAATTCAGGATCTTCCGCTGCGCGGATTTCTTGAGAAACGAAGTCATAGGCACGTAGGTTCAGGGCCAAACCGACTACCCCAAGAGCACTCATCCATAAACCAGTTACTGGTACAAATAACATAAAGAAATGTAACCAACGTTTATTGGAAAAAGCAACCCCAAAGATTTGGGACCAAAAGCGATTAGCAGTAACCATTGAATAAGTTTCTTCGACTTGGGTTGGGTTAAAAGCACGGAATGTATTTGCGCCATCACCATCTTCAAATAAAGTATTTTCTACTGGTGGCACCATGAATAGCGCATAATAGTGCAGCGCCCAATACACCAAGCAACTCCCATCATATGAAATGGATTTAATGTCCAATTATGAAATCCTTGGAAAAATAGGATGAATCGAAATATAGCTGCTACACCAAAACTAGGAGCAAAGAACCAACCAGACCGACCCAGTGGATAAATAAGGAATACTGAGAAACAAAAACGACAGATTGATGAGCGAAAATATTAACACCTAACGATATCATACTAGAACAAGCTCTCAAGTTCGAATTCCAAGCATACAATCATCAGGTTAAGTATGGAGCACTGATAACTAGTCTAAAACTTGTAAAAGAAATGAATAAAACAACTTCGTTACAGAAGTGATCCCAAGCTAATAATGGAACAAATCAGTGGAGAATTCTACGTCAAAGAGCCTTCTATACAAAAATATTATCATATGGCCATAAATTTGGTAAACAGTTTTGATCAATTTGAAATAGAACATATATACCTAGAGAACAAAACGATGAAGTTGATATTCTCTCAAAGCTAGCACAAAAACATTAAAACAAAAAACATTAAGAGCATCAAGTTGAGGTCACAATGATGTATTTCACATTGATCCTGTCAAGCCTATATGGATGACACTTATTACACATTATTTAAAGAATGAAATCCCTCAAAGTAACTCGGATGAAGCTCAAAAAATGAGAAGATCTATGACATTTTATCTTACATAACGAAAAATTATTTAAAAGAGGATTCCCGAGTCCTATGCTAAAATGCCTAGATTAAGATCAAATTGAGTATATAATAAATGGAGTTTGTTCAAGAGTTAGAAGTATGATAGCTCAGGTATTTCAAGTCGAACATTATTGCATGACCTTGAAAAAAAGATGCATAAGAGTTTGTAAAGAAATTTCAAGCATGTTAAAAATTTGGCCCTTAATTTAAGGGACATCTTGAAGAATTACATGGTATATTGTTAGCCTAACCATTCGTTAAATGAGGCATTGGCATACTCAACACATTTCCTATAGCAAAAGGAGAAATGAAATTGTTATCATTGCAATTGGTCATTTCACTTGATGGATTGGAGTTGAACCTTTAGTCGTTATCACGAATCATCAAGTGCAAAAGATTATGTGGAAGAATATTATATAAAAACATGGAATCCCACATACAATAATAATAGACAATGAAAGACAATTCACTAATAAAAGTTTAGAACAATTTTTAGAAGGATTAATTGTAAAACATCAAGTAACATAAGTGGAACATCCTCAAAAAATGAACAAGTAGAAGCCCAAACATTCACCAACTTCAATCTTTTCAGTTTCAGAGCCCAGACATTCCCTTCCTTGGCAGCCCGGATAGTAAATCCTCCACCGAACTTAGTCTAAACTTTCCTATAATCAAATTTGGGTTCCATAATTTCTACAAAAGAAAATCACAAGTTAGTCAAAAAAGTAAATAGATAATTTCTATAAAGATACAAATTAAATGTCTTACTTAGGAATAGATAACAAATCTCAACAATTGATTGGATGAAAAAGACTTGACATAATTTTTATATTTACTTTATTCTCAGGAGATAATAAGTACTTAACCCAAGATTTAAACTTATGAGGAACCCGCCAATATAAACGGAAGTGAGACGTACCATTAGAATTGAAGAAAAATCTTTGAGATGATTTGTCCTAAAAACATTTATTTTAAAGAAATAAGATTTAAAATGTCTGAAAGAAGAGAAGAACATAGTAAACAAATCACCATGTTTAGATCCATTAAGGGATACTTAACCAATTTCTTGATTGTGTTTCAATCGATAAAAAAGCATAAACTTATTTACACTAAGAGACAAATTTAGAATATCACACAAAATTTAAAAATCCTTCAAAAAAGCTTAATTATTGAGATGTAGTTGAGTCAGAGCAACACAAGATAGATATCATATCACATTCAAAATTGGTAAATAGAACAAGAAATATTTAAGTCTTTAAATAGACACTCATATATTAAAGTAAAGTCATGGGATTTAAGAGCAAGTTTCATATATAATCTATTAGAAGGAGAGATAAGGTTAATTGTGATTAGATTTGTATCTTAATCCAAGCATATACCATGCACTTTACAGATATCCTCCACGGAGGATATAGTAGTGAAGTTAGAAGAAAAATGATCCACCTCATTGAGTACCTAACTATAATCGAGATTTAAGATTGAAGTAAACTGTATCATCTGATTGTCCCTAATGAAACTCAAATCAACCCTAATATTTACTTTTTGAGTTTTTGGCCCATGACGTTTAGGGGAGTCACTACAACAATTATAGTTATCATTTAGGAGCCAAAAAAGAAAGTTTGAATGACATACTGAATACAAATTATCCAAAAAAGTTTACCTAATCTTGGAAACGACTTTTAAGGTAATAATGGTACGACAACACACTAATCATTAAAACCATTTGAAAAATCTCCATTAATGCTTGTTAAAAACAATTATAATACATATTAGAAGTTGAAAAGACTGGTTTAAACCCAAATAGTAAAACAACAATATACATACACATGCACTAGCTCGACAAGCTCGAAAAATCTCCGATATTTAAAGTTTAATATTTTGTCTATATCATATTTAAACACATTTTGTCTATATCATATTTAGATTTTGAGCTCAGAAGATGTACCTCTATTTTCGTATTTATTACACTACTACATTGAGAATATTCCCTCAATTAATTATTTTAAATACATATTATATTAATAATACACAATAAATATACATCATAATTTGGTTATACATAATATTGCATTAAAATACAATAATTAACATTAAACGAACTTAAATAATTTCTTAAAATAATATTGATAGGAGACTTATAAGTAACATTAATGTATTATTTTAGTCACGTGCTAATATTCATTATCAATTTATTATCATACTGATTTAATTTAGCTATGAAAGTGTATTCACATATTGACCTCCCACATTTACCAACCTTCAATACGGTTTGATTTCGTAAATTTCAAAGTGTTCCTTGTTCCTAACTAAGACCTACTTGATCAAACTCCCTAAACTATCTCTTAATTGTATTTTTCTGGAATATATATATATATATATATATATATATATATATATATATATAAGATTTTATTTATTAAAAGACGTAGAGCCTTATTCTTATTTTTACAATTTAATATTATTAACTAATTTTAATAATTATATTAAAAATAAATCTTTATTTTTATTATCAGACTAGTCTTGTACATATAATATAATAAAATAATTTACAATTTATTTTAATTAGTTTTTTAAAATTAATTTTTGTAAACTATTTATTATTTTTAAATTAAAGTAAAAGCTAATAACATTATAACCTCTATATGGATGATATTTTTGTAATTAAAATGTATATAATTATTAATCACATTCTTATCTTTAATTAATCAAGTATATTTAAGCTAAGCTTATTGCAATTATTTCACAGCTTATTTGCCACATAACTTTTTGCATATGATTCAACATTATAATAAGATTAAATTTGTATATCCATAGGAATTTCTGAGCATATAGTAATGATAAAAGTTACCATAAATAGTTGGTAGGAGCGAAAAGAGCGGTGGAATTTGAAAAATCGTTAGAGCAATGCTTGTTTCATGGGAGAAGAGAGAGGGGGGGAGAGAGAGAGGCCAAGGGGTGTGAGAAAATGAGATTGTAAGAAAGAAAGGAAGGAACTTCAGAGGGGAAACTCAATTCCCTTCTTGTTGTTCCCCTACCACGGCCAATTGATCTCGCGGTGAGGGACAATAACTATAAACGCATCAAGCAAAAATCTTAATTCAACATAGCACAACACATGCACTTGGATTTTTGCTGACAAAGGTGATCATGGCACCAGCAACAGAGACAACATCAGCACAGGCCACCATGCTCACCGACAATTCCTACCTCCAAAACAACAATAGCAACAGTATGGTCTCTCGCTCCTCTTCCGCGGCCGTCTCTGTCGAACCCAATGTCAAAACAAGGCTCTACCATGTTTGGAAAGGGAATAATGTAAGCTTTATCTTCCTTCAAACCCTTTTTACTATTTCTGTCACTTCATGTTTTTCCTCAACCAGAATCAGAACTTTCGCCCTATTGCTTCATGTAGCTTCTGATTCATATGTTTGGCAATCGATTGAGAGAGTGAAAAACAATGATTTGTTTGTGTTTTTTTGAGGTTAGTGGATGGTGCAGGATTAAGGTGACATATGATGCCTTATGGGTGAATTATTAGGCTCGAAATGAAGATATGTCATTTGATAATTTATCAGTAGATGCAAGTGCAATATTGGTCTAAATTTTGTTCTTGGAATTAGTTCAACATTTAGATGTTCAAATTCTTTGGCAGTAGATAGAAGTTTGCCTAGCACTCATTATGTATTCTGGGAGGGTATATTGAAAAGTTTAGTTATGCTTAGGATGAGGATCATATTGCCATGATATTTATAAGGTATTTGACTATGTTGTTGTATAATCTAATCTTTCATAAACATTTTTCATGTCAGAAATTTCTTTGTGGTGGAAGATTAGTTTTCGGTCAGGATGCATCATCTCTTTTTCTAACATCATTCCTGATTGGAGGTCCTGCAATACTATTCTTAATAAGAATGCTATTATCACTAAATAAAGAAGACCCTCACTTTAGCAACCCTGTACTAATTGGAGGAGCGGTTCTCACTGTTTTGGTTGGTAAAGTTGAAAGGTTTCATTATCAATGATGAGTAGTTGGCATAGGGGTGATATGTTTAACTTGACATTTCACTGTTGCAACAGGATTTTCTTTTTCTATTCATGACATCCGGTAGAGATCCAGGAATTATCCCCAGAAATGCACAACCGCCTGAATTAGATGAACCATTAGACATAAACGTATCATCCATGGAATGGGTAAACAATAGGGCCCCTAATTTGAAGTTGCCTAGAGTAAAAGATGTGATAGTCAATGGTCACACAGTGAAGGTGAAATTCTGCGACACTTGTTTGCTCTATCGTCCACCACGTGCTTCTCATTGCTCTATCTGCAATAATTGTGTGCAAAAGTTTGATCATCATTGCCCTTGGGTTGGTCAGTGCATTGGATCAGTAAGTTGTCCTACTTATCTGCAATATGGTATTGAAATAAGATTTTTCTTATTTTCTTTTTCATCTTCTTATTATATGTTACATACTATTTGTCCAATTATTGAACCCATTTACACAATATAATGAACTTTATAGTCTATTTATCTGTTTTTTTTTTCCCTCTTTTTTCCCTTGAACCTAACTTTGTTCCTTTTGTTCATGTTTTTCAGCGTAACTACCCATTCTTTATTATGTTCATATCAACATCAACCTTGTTGTGTATATACGTGTTTGCATTTTCTTGGGTTAACCTTCTTCGACAAAAGGGTGGAGTGTGGGACAACATGTCACGTGATATCCTATCAGTTACTCTCATCGTATATTGCTTCATAGCTGTTTGGTTCGTGGGAGGGCTAACAGTTTTTCATCTCTATTTGATTTCCACCAACCAGGTATCCGTTGCTTTTTCTAATGCTTTATATTATTTGCTTCTGTCAGCTACAGTTGGACATTAATAATTGCAACATTGATTTAATGGCCTCCTATACTGTGTGTATTCGTGATCATTTTAGAATTGGTTATTTAGTTTATTTTATATACACTATTATTTTTACTTGGACATCTAATAAGATTTGACTACTTTACCATATCATTTTTTTTATTAGTATAATGTGATACTACATAAAATTGTGACTGTGGAGGTTTAAAATGTAATATTTGGCAGCTAAAACTGTCACAAATGTCTTTTCTGGCAGCTAAAATAGCTGCCACTTCCAAATGCCAAAAACTAGTTTTGGCAGATTTTAAATAGTTGCTAGAATTTGTGCTACAAACTTTTCACATTACAATATCTGAAACCCAAAACATGAAACTAGCATTTGAGTTCAACTCCTACGATACTTGAAATCATATTAACCACCGAAATCAATTTGCATATAAAGTCAAATATACCAAGTATATAAATGTTGCAACTAACTATATATAGTATATTAAAATATAGTTCCATATGTAAACAGCATAACATGTCAAACAATGTTAGGAGTACTAGCTAATGAAGATTCTCTGTGTGGTGCTGCTACATGTTGTCCACTCCTATGAAAATTCAAATAAAATCCTCATGTTCGAAATTTTAATATGTATACGATATCATATAAATTGTATTCAAATAAATGAAATTATCACCATTGAATTATATTCCAATTATAAAAAAAATAAGATGCATTACCTGCTAGTTTCCACATTTTTTTAGTTAACTAATAGTATTTTTACCTTAGTCAATCTAACTAAATAAGAAAAGTGCTTGCTCTAATATTCTAAACTTATATTAGTCCAGTAGTAGATACCTATTTCATATGGTTTGGAAAGATAACATTGAAAATTCTTGCTTCCAATCCAGTTTTTTCACCCGCAAAATCACACTAAGAAAGCAAAAAACGACGTTGGTAATTTGTGCAATGTTTCATACATTGAACATGTTGTGGATATTACCTCAGTTCGCACAAATGCTCAAACAAGCGTTACTCATTACCCCACTTATGTTTTTACTTTATTTTGGATCATTGCACGTTAAATTTTTTAACTTTGAAAGCTTGTGCCGTGGGTTCTATTGTTTGATGCTTGCAACATATACGATTCCAAGCTTAATTCTAATTCTTGAATCAATAGGTTGGTTAATCCTCCAATTGAGGTAATTAAGCTTATTCCTGAGTAATTTGATATCTTTTAAATTTAAGAGTCTTACAAGTTTACGTGGGGTAGACTTGATTTATTTTATTTGATTTGATTTGTGTATATATATATATATATATATATATATATATATATATATATATATATATATATATATATATATATATATATATATATATATATATATATGTTTCATTTATTTTTTATATTATTTATTTTATTTAAATAGATGGATATACGATATCGATTAATCATCATTGTATATGCTAAACATAAACGATGATTATAAGTAGAATTATGGTAATATGACTAGTCAAATTTTTTAATTCACTCATTCTATTTATTTGATCTTCATGTTCTCATTTATCTTTTTTTTTCTTCTCTTCTTTTTTTCTCTTCTCCTCTTTGGATAAAATTCTCCTCTTTTCCCTTTATCCATCACAATTCGACTATTCTCTTCTTCCTCTCCCTTTTTTTCTCTCATTTGCAAAGTATTTCCCTCCATTGTTAATATCTGCAACACACTCAAAATTATCATTGTAGAAAGTCTCACATTGCCTACCTTATGTCATTTGGTATGGTTTAAATATATGTTAGGCTACTCCATATATTGTTAATTGGTTTTATGTTGGAACCTTAACATGATATCAGAGTCAAAGCCTAACATCTTTCCGGTTATTGTCATGGGTCAAAAGTGTCATTTACCTAGTCCGGCAGACTTCGTTGGAGGGGGCGTGTTGAAAGTCTCACATTGCCTACCTCATGTCATTTGGTATGGTTTAAATATATGTTAGGTTACTCCACATATTGCCAATTGGTTTTATGTTGGAACCTTAACAATCATAAAAAAGAACAAAAATAAAAGGTAATATTTTATTGAGTATGAGATAAAGAACAATATTTGGTTGGATGTGTTGAAGTTGTGTTAGATGAATAATAATGAGAAAATAATAAAACTTTTAAATCTTCTGCAACGAAATAACAAGAGAGGAATGCAAATTTTAAATTTGTTGTGATAGAGCAACATGGAAGGAATTATGAAAATTAGTAGGTTTGTTGCAACATATTAATAATGAGGGAGAAACTTCTATATCTATTGTAACAAAGTAAGGATTTTGACATATAATATTAGTTATAAATATAATCATCGATTGGTAACTTACAATGATAGTTTAAAATCATCGTTCATTTTTTAACTTTTAAATATAGTTATAGCAATAATGATTAAAAAGTTATTATTATATCCATTTTTTTTACTTTCATAAAATAGGTTATATGTAGTAATGTCAATTTAAATTTGGGTTGAAAGTAAGGATTTTTAATATTATTTTTCTACTCCAAATGAAATAGGTATTTGATGTTATACTAAGCTAAGTTTAGAGTATTAGAGCAAATACTTTACTTAATTAATTAGATTGGCTAAGCTGGAAAAAAAAACTTAACTAACTTAAAAAAATGTTAAAATATGTTTAGAATGTTAGACACACAAACAAGAAAAAAGAATGATACAACTACGTTAATAAATTGACATGCTGTTTGTGAGAAACAATCTTAATTATTACATAAAAATTAAAAATAACTTATTTTCAAGACTATTGGTGTGATAACCAACCACCCCTAGAAAAACTAACAAAGATGTAGTAAAATCTTGTTAAACCTCTACTAGTGCACTGATAAAAACATTATTGAGAAGAAATATTTGCAGTTAACAACATAATTACTAAAAAGGAACTTTTCCATTTCGTTCATGCATTTCTTCAAACACTTGGTAACTGTAGGAAAATTAACACTTGTTCCAAGAGCAAAACTAAACTTATCAAGCTCTAAAATCTATCTTACAATACCTACCAAACCTACCAAATACCTATAATTGGTAATTTGAGGATTAAAACAAAACAAGAAAATATAAATAGTTAAGAAAAAAATATTTTTTTATAAAAATAAGGAGAGACTAAATGAAAATATATAATAAAGAAATCATTTCAAATAAAATATAGAAACATAAGGAGTATAGGAAAAAAACCCCAAGAAAAAACATAACTAAAAATATCATAAATTAATATTTCTATACTCTTTAAAATCTAAGAATCCAAACCATCAACTAAAACTATTTTTAAAAAGATATCAAATTTGTATGAAAAAAGGTTCCAACCACCTGAAAACACACTTCAACTTCAACTTTTTTTAAATATGTATTTACATTTAGGGTAAAGAATTTTGAAATCTAAAAACAGAGAAAGAAGGCATTACCTTCTCAAAGAAAACAAAATAGAAGAAAAATTTGGACTTTCCTCCTTTTTTTCTCACTCTTATTCTTATTCAAAGCCACCAGACTAATGAGGAAAACATATAACAAAAGAGTATTGTGGGTTTTCTATTAAGTGAAAAATGGACAAGAACATGGATATTTGATATTAGTAGTTATATGCGATTATGAGGTGTGGTGTGTTAGTGATAATTCCATGTTGGGTTAAGAGGGTAAGGTGTGGTGGATAGTGCATCTTGATGGTGGATGCATGCTAGGGCTACATTGGATTATTAAAAATAAAAAATTAAAACTTTCTTTTCACAAATAAATAAGTTATTTCTTGTAGTGTTTACGACATGATTCAATTTTAAATGTAATATATTTTTTAAGTTTTCAATATCATATAAATCACTTAATATTATATGACAAAGAACACTCTAACTTTTATTTACTTCATCATTAACCTCTTACATCATTGATGCATGTGAAATTTCAACATAAGAATTATGTTCTTCATGTTTACCTAGATGTGAATGTACTAATAAAAGTTCACTAAAGTAAATTGTCAAATATTCTTTCTAAATCCTCTAGGATGTATAGTATTTATCTACTGGCACCTAAAATAGAACAACTTTTAGAAAATTGTTATAGTTAAGCTTAATCTTTTTTACCAACTTCCCATGACAAATATGCTTGTCCCATATTTCCATCAACATCATTTGATGTTAGAAAAACTTCATTTTGAGTTTTTAAACATTTCTCTTATCCTATAATTCTAACTTGTACCCATTGATGTTTATGAATTTTAAAATAGACAATATTACCCAAGTTGGTTTGCCTTATTAGCCGAGTAAAAAGAAATTGATAGTTCAACTTAACTCTTATTTTGAAATGAATTATAACTTTTGACCTGAGGTTAGGTCATTGACCCATTAATTATTATTTATGAAATGGATTGTCACGTATGTTTATGGACCAAATCAAACTAAGTCTATTTATACCACTTTTAATTGAGGGTACAATTCTTTTAGTTTAGTCATACACATTTTTCCCAAACTTTTTGGGTCGACCTATTAAATTATACCTATTTTGACACCCCTTAGATATTATATTCACTAAATCTTCTTGTAGTTAGCATCAAACCATTTTCTAAACACATTATGTTCTTTAACACAATAGATGTATTTTCTGGTTTTGTAATCTAATTAAAAAATCATGTTAGCCATTAAAGTAAATTATAATTTTCATATGAAATTATTTGTAAAACTTAGATGATGAAGAAACCAATTTGTGAATTATTTATTAACTATCTTTTCTAACTTATATAAAAGTTTTTATTTAGGATCTTTTTCTAGTGAATGTTTTGAATTTACTACAAAATAAAGAATATTGTATTGTTTTTACGTGAAAAAGCTTTTGTTTAACATGTAGATGAACTTTTGAGCAATTGAGTTTTAAATGTGTGTCTTCTTTGATGGGCAAGAGTTAAATTTAATGATGTTCTCATTAGTATAACCTAATTAAACTTTTATTAAACCTTGACTTAACTTTTTTATATAATGAGTAAAAATTAAGAATCTCAACCAAATAAACATTTATAGTTATACTCTATTTTGTACAATGGACTTAAGATGTCCTAACATTCTATTACAAAAGAAAACAACAATTTAATTAATAGATTTTTGCTTAGAAAAATGAGTTAAAGCATAACAAAGTTTAGTTCCATCTATAGGATATATTGAACTCATCAGTCCTCCTAATTTTACTTCTTCAACAACATAACACGTTAAATGAATCATTATTGTAAAGAGTGATGAGTAAAATAATATTTTTAGAGAACACGATATAATAGTATAGCTTATCAAAATATGAGACACTTAATCTTTTACAATATAACTTTAAAAAATAGCAAACTTCTAAGAACATTATAGTCATATTATTAGCTAAAATATTAAGTATAACTAATAAAAATAAATGTTACATGAGAATATAATAATCACAACTTTATATTCTTGAGTTCTGGTCATCAATTAGACTGAATATGTTACTTGAATAATCATATGATGACATCATTATATTATTTAATGTAGTGAAAAATATCTTTCTTTATTTTCTTGTCATTTTTAAACATAAAAAAATGTATTTTCCATTTTCATCTAGTAAAAGATCTTATTTTATATTGATACTCACAAACTTAAAGATGATATTTTAACTTTTCTTTTATCTTTGAGCAATATATAGCATATTATCATAATTAATCTTCTCAATATTCATAAGATCAATATATGGTTTTAAAAATTATTCTTTTGCTCTTCTATTTCCTTTGCTTTGACTTTTCGTTCTCAAGATTTTGTTTTCCTTTACTACTTTGACTCAAAGTTGCTTTCAAATATTACACTCATTTGATAAAGTTTCTTCAAAATTAAACAATGACTTTAATGCATTCTATCTTCAATTATGACATGAATGTTCATTTTCATCAATCCAAAATCATCTATGACCCAAGATGAAACATCAAAATTACAAATTGTACTAACATAATCAGTATAATAATTCCACCCAAATAAATTACAGCCCAAGAAACCCTTTGATTCTCTCTACATGAGACTCACATGCTAAACCTTTCTTTCAAAGAAGAATAAAAAATTTCAATAACTTTTATTCATAGTTCATTCAACTCCTTGATTAGAGGTTGTCCACTCACATCTACATTATTCCTTGAAATTTTTATACTTAAAATAATCAAAGAAAAAGTCCAAGGAGATCAACTACATTGGATAATAAGAACGTATCCTATTATCATACGTTCTTGCTCCTTCCTTATAAAATGTTGCGAAGATATGAAAATGAAGCTAGAGTTTAATCTTTTAAAAGAGAAATTCTTGGTGTATTCTTTTACAAAGGGTAGGGTTCATGTTTAATGTTTAGAGCAAATGTGCCTTAATCTTTATGTGTGTTATCATCCCATGCTTTTAGTATTGTAAACTCCTATTTTATAATGTCTTTTGTTACAGACAACCTATGAAAATTTTCGGTACCGATACGATAAGAAGGAAAATCCATACACAAAAGGAATATTAGCAAACTTCAAAGAACTTTCGTGTGCAAGGATCCCAAAAAAACTGGTAAACTTCAGAGAATGGGTTGTGGTTGAGGATGAGATTCCAGATGAGTCATATACTTCAGATCTTGAAAGAGGTTTCATAAGCTCAAAACATAAATTTGACATGGAAATGGGAACAATGTATGGCAAAGATGGTATGCGAATTCCTTCGATTTTGAAGGAAATGGATTACAGTGGCTTTGATGATGATTTGAAGAAAAAGGGAGGAGAAAAAGAAGGTGAATATGATATTTTTGTTCCTGTTGATCAAATGAAATCTAAAACTGGAGGCGGCAATGCAAACGCAGAGAAACAATAATTCCTATTGGTTATTTGAAGGTACCATTTTCATTTTTGCTTAGAATTTTTGTACACATAAAAGAACGTACTCTTCTTCATCGAGGCATTCTATTACTCATGCATAACTTTTTTTCTTAAAATCCCAAATCATCAATAATTTTTACATTACAAATCCATTTACATATCTAACCCATAGTTTACGCTCATTAGACAAAAAAAAGGGTATAATTAATATTATATATCTTATCTAACCCGATTATAAGTCTTTACTTATTTATGATTGTTGTGTTTTTGAGGGGCAAAGTTTAAGGTCGAATGAAATGCTCAAAAAGTAAAGTATGTGACAAAAGTGAACCTCAATAGCAAAATTATCAAAAGAAGTTTCAAAAAATAAGCAATGACACATTACTAAAGATGAAGATAATAGAATGAAGGTAGGAAAATTGTATTTTTCAGTATAAGAATATTGAATGAACTCAGTATTTTTTGTAAATGCTCATATGCATAACCTAATCGAGTTCTTCGTGTATCTATTCACCATATTTTTTTTCTTTTTCTTGTACTTCTTTATCAGGTTCATTCCATGTTTTTCAAATTTTTTCGCACTGTTTCTTTCTCGTTTCACTTAATTCATGATTTCTGCTTTAATTTGTACCTTTTTCACGTTGAAGATGATTAAAGTATAATTTTAAATACTTTTATATTTATACAATTTTTATTGAAAACTTAAATTTCCAACAATTAGTTAGGGTTTGTTTATTTGCAGGAAAAGTTGAAGAGTGGAAAATGATTAAAGAAGGAAAATGATCAGAAATTATTTATCTTGTTCGGTAATAAGAAAAATGACAAATAAAAATGTCACTTTTCTTTGTGACCATGTATTTTACTTTTCACTCATATATACAAAGGAAAAGGAGTGAAAAAGTACATGATAAATGTATTTTACAAAATTATTCTCTCTTCAATAAAATAGTTATTTATTCTCGCATATATGTTTTTAACTTATACCTAACTTTTATTTATATTAATTTAATAATTTGTGATAGATAAAAAAAAATTATTATAAAAACTAAATGGATAATTTAATATATTTTGTATTTTTTAATGATATTATTTTAAATTTAAATATTTTTAAAAATATGTAATTTTATGATAAAAATTATTATTATTATTATTATTATTATTATTATTATATATCAAATTTATATACTATGGAAAAATTTTGAAATCGTATTATATATGTTAATTTAAAAAACTATTTTATTAATACAAAATTAATTAATAGTTAAATATATAATTTTGAATTCCACAAACATTTATTTTTAACTTTTTTATTTATTATTTTTTTAAAATGCCCATTCCATTCGTTTTTATATCACTTTTTTTTTATATTTTTCACTTTTTTTCTCACATTTTCTTTATCTTACCTCAAATGGATTCTTAAAAATATAATAATGTGTTTTCTCATGTTTATATGTGATTGCATTTGCGTAAAAATTTATAATTTGATTTTTAAACATTTTATAATATCATAAAGAAACTACAACTGGGTCTCATTTGTTTTAGGTAAATTTATTTGTTATAAAGTAAAAATCAATATAAATAATTTTATCCGAAACATTTAGTAAACGTGTTTTACCGTAATCAACGGTATAAAAATGTTAAAGACAAATTAAATATATTAATTATAGCAATAAAAGTAATAAATACAATATGCTAATAGATAATGATATTTTGTTTTAAGATATTTTAAAGTAAATCATATTTCCATGATTCAAATTAATTTTGATTTAAAATAAAATAAAATACACAAATTTCTCTAATTTTATTGTTTATATAATATTTTTATTAAGAATTAATTGTAATTTAAATTTGATAAAATCGAAACGATAAAACCAAAAATGGATCCAAATAAAAAAATTAGATTTTTTTTAACTGTAATGATTATTAAAAATTATCAACAGAACCAAATCAAACAAAAACGTTTATTATATTTAAATATAATATTATATATTTAAAAAAAATTATTTTTTTAGAAAATTTTGATTAAATTTTAAAACTTTTTCTAAAATATTTTATATTTGCGATCTTTCACGTTCATTTAGATGTATATTTATAGGATTTTTGTCATTCACAATTGTGGATTAAAAGTTAGCATCTACACTAGTGGGTTAAATACTCTTAATTGATTGACATCTTGGGTAATTAGTAACATATTTTGTGATTAATTGATTAACTCGTATTAATGTGGGTCATGTTTATCATTAAAGTCGATCCCATAATTTTTTAGGGGAATCACTCATATGATCAATATAGAACACCACGTGATCCTTCAGTATTAAGTTGAAGATGTTGAGGTTAAATAATGTAAATAATTAATCGATCACATGATTTATTAGTGGAGTAAGTTATATGATTCACATGTATTATAACAACACGCTTAAGTCAAGGATTTTAATGCTAAAACACTCATAGGTTCATCCGCCACCTGTTTTATAAAATAATAATAATTTTTTAAATAAAAATAAAATAATATTATTTTATTAATATATATATATATATTATAAATTAATTTAATAAGATATTTATTTATTTTAAATCTCAAAACTAAGATGAAATTTTAGATATATTATCTTATAATTTATATATTAAATTATTATATCCTTAATAAAAATTTAAATATATTTTTTATTTTTACTTTTATTTAAATATTTTTTAATTAATTATTTTGAAACATATACATTAATAAAAAAATTAATTTTCAATTAGGTCAAAATTACTCATTAATTATTAATCTAATAAAGGATGATATTAGATTAAAAATTATGACCCATTTAAAAATATAAGTTAGACTATATCATAATTTTTTTATTTAATTTATAATTAGATTGAACTGTCTATTAATAATTATAAATACATAACCTTGATATTGAAATAGAGACTAGAGGAGTAAATATTTAATTTTCTTATTGAAAAATAAATCTCAAACAATAGTATTCAAATCATGGACAGAGATCAATTAACAAAAAAAAAATCACTTGGAGTAATTAGGCAAGATCATATGGAGACATTGGTTAAGATCAAATGGATGGAATACCAATCCCTAACATAGAAAAAAAAACGGTAATGAATAAAATGGGGATATGGTATCGGGAAGTAGAGAATAGGAAAATTGTGTTGATGCGATTGGCAACGAGGGTTTTTTTTTTTTTTCGTAGGTTTAGTTGACCCGATGGTCGCAGAGAGAGTCGATGGTGACTGCAGACAAAATTTTGAGTTTGGAAAGCGAAGCAATAGAAAGTGAGTGAGTGAGTGAGAGCGCGAGTAAGCTACTTAGGTCACGATTGAGTTCGCAGAGAGAGAGAGAGTAATCCGGGAGGAGGGAAGGAACCCATATTTGGTTCCCCCTATAGTCTATTTTTCCCTCTTTGGTTGTTGGCTGCATATACCCTTCCCTTTGGTAATAACCATGAATTTTCCTTTCAACACTGCACAAGAATAATGTAATTGGTACTATCAAAGTGAAACCAGAGTTCAATGCAATGAACATCTTGTATAGCCCCAGACACAGGTTCCTCTCACCCTTTACCCTCTTCACCCAACGCCGATGGAAGAAACCCACCGTTTCCGCCCAAACCCGTTTGGAGGACAGAGTACGAGACCCCCACTTCGAGAAACTCATTACCCACCTCAAAAGACTCTACCTTGTCCTCAAAATCCACCACCTCATGTCCACCCGCAAGCGCGGTCCCTTCGTCTCGCTCACCCTCCTGTCCCGCTGGAGAAACATCATCGGACTCAACGTCCCTGTGGGCTCCTTCCTCCACAAATACCCTCACGTGTTTGTCCATCCTCTGAGGAGGAACACGTGCTGTAGGGTCTCAAAAAAGATGAAAGAATTGATCTTGCTTGAAGGGATGGTGATGAAGCAGCAGGAGGTGGAGGCTGTGACGAGGGTGAAGAAATTGCTGATGATGTCTGTGAGTGGCACTCTTCGTTTGCACGCTTTGAGGATGATCAGAAGAGAACTAGGTCTCCCTGAGGATTTCAGAGACTCCATTCTTGGGAAATTCAGTGGGGATTTTAAATTGGTTGATTTGGAGGTTGTGGAATTGGTTGATTGGGATGCTGAATTGGGATTGGCTGAGGTTGAGAAATGGAGGGAGAGAGAGTACACAGAGAAGTGGTTGAGTGAGTTTGAGACCAAGTTTGCATTTCCCATTAGTTTTCCAACTGGGTTTAAGATTGAGAGAGGGTTTAGAGAGAGGTTGAAGAATTGGCAGAGGCTTTCATACAGTAAGCCTTATGAGAGGAAGGAGGTTGTTAAGGTGAGAACATGTGGAGGGATTGAGCGGTATGAGAAAAGGGCCGTGGCTGTTCTTCATGAGCTATTGAGCTTGACTGTGGAGAAAATGGTTGAGGTTGATCAACTGGCTCATTTTCGGAGAGACTTAGGTATTGAAGTTAATATGCGTGAATTGTTGCTAAGGCACAATGGTATATTTTACATATCAACTAAAGGGAAGACTCTAACTGTTTTTCTTCGGGAAGCATATAGTAAAGGGGGTTTGATTGAGCCAAATCCTTTGTATGAGGCGCGTAGGAATATGTTGGATCTTGTATTGTTAGGGCGTAGGAATAGCAGACAATTGTTGGCTTGTAATGATCCTAAGGAAGAGAGTAATGTGGTAGTATGTGAAGTGAATGAGGAAGGTGAAAGACAAGGGGATTGGGTGATTCCTTTTTTGGAGAATTGTGAGGAGAGTAGATCCCCTTGACGTTGTGAAGAGATTGTGAAAATGGTTTTGGGCTTTACAGCCTGGACCTCCTGCTGCTTCATCCTCTTCACAGCCTCCACCTCAGTTTTAAGATATTTGTTAGTTATAAATTATTTATAATTGGAAAATTATTGCATTCGAAGATTGGTCATAGATATATTATTGTACATGGAGCTGACTGGCGATGGAGCTTTTCAACTATTGTTGTGAAATTTTGCTGAATGCGTGGAAGGGGAAGCGCTTGTTTTTACTTGAGGCTGTTTCTTTACTTGGAGTTGATACCTCGTAGTGATGAACTAAATGTCCTAAGGAGAGAAGTTGCGGATATCTCTTGCAGAGAGTGTCTTCTCTGTCTTTGTAGAATAAAAATGGTTTTCGGTTGTCATGTGTGTCTTCCTTTCTACTCATTTGCACTGAAGATAACTGAACTCTCATCTCTCTCTATTCTTTTTTATTTTATCATTGTGAAGTAGCTAGAGCCTATGAACACTCTGGCATCTTCTGGTTGGTGGGTGTTTGGATTTTATTGCAGTTGTGGATGAAAAAGGATTGTATATGGCCAATGGAGATAGGAATGTGATTAGTGAAGGAAGCAAGAGAGTGAATGAATTAATAGGAGTATAGAGGGAAGAATATAATAGCATGAAGAGGTGGCATGTGATAAATGTGGCAGCAGATTTGACCACCACGGGGAAAAGAGAGCGAATGGTATATGTGAGGGGTGTGCAGAAAAGAGGGGGGATATCATAGAATTTGGCATAGGCTGTGGGAGCCTGGTAGCCTTTGAAGTTATGCTCAAATCAGCTTCTTAGTGCTCTGTTCTTTTCTATAGTTCTTCTTTACTGTTTCTAATCTGTAGAGCATTATCTTCCGTTGTAAGGATCTGAGCACCCTTTGTTAGATAAATAATACGCTCTGAATTTGTGTTTCTGTTAGAATAATATAAGCTTTTGGTTCTGCTTCTGTTGGTCTGACTTGGATACATTATTACAACAAAATGGTGGCATTAATCTCTCATATTGTTGTGCTTATAAATATACTTTATAACGAATTCTTTATAACAGTTGGTAGTTATTTTGATTTTTAGAATGTTATATATATATATATATATATATATATATATATATATATATATATATATAAAAGTTCTATAACTATTATTAATATTGCATATACTTATTTTTTTTAAACAATTATAATAAGATAATAATCGATCAACGAAATATTAATGCGCGATAAGTGATGTTTTAACTACTCAGTACATTATATATTTAAAATTAAGAGATAATGATGTTAAAGGAGGTAGCCGTAAGTATAATATAATTTTCTAAAAATGTCTTATTGATAACTAAAACACGTATGAGAGTATATTTCAAATTTTGTTTGGTATTGAAAGACTTCAATTATTTTCTGAACAACATTTAAATTTACATTGTAAATATTTACAAACTTGTCTAAAGCATTATAATTTTTAAGATCTTGATTGAAATTGTTTGAAAAATTAAAAGTTACTTGAGAGATTTTAACAAGTGAATCAAAATTAACTTTTATGATGTTGAATTTTTTTTAACACACATTTCATTGTTTCTGTAATGTATATTTAGCTTATAAAATGAAATCTCCTATGCCACAAATAGATTAAATAGTTGTGCTCTAATCTTTTGAAAATATTTTTTTAAAAGAGTCTTGTTTAGGAAAGAATTATTGATGATTTTTGTAAAAAAAAAGTAAAAATAATGAGGGTTTCCATTTATCATTTACATTTACATCTACAAATTAATGAGTCCTACTTTTACTTTTCTTTTATATTAAGTATCTTTTAAAAGTAAAGAAGATAAATATTTAATATATTGTTTTGGCAATATAAGGTTGACTAGAAAACCCAGTGGAACTAAGTTGATGGGTAAGGCATTTCAAAGTCACAGATAACAAAAAAACTAATCATGCAAATAGGAGGTTACTGCGGCTCCACTAACAACTCATCTTAAAAAGAAAATAATTTTAACTCCTTAATATTTTTTAATTACTTCTTTTAGTTTTTATTATTAACTATAATTGGTTTATTATAAATAATAGTGGTTGAGGCTTTATTTCATCAGAAAACATGATCTATAAAAAATATATAAACAGAATTTCTAATAATCATTTTTTGTCATACAAAATATATAATTTATATCTATTTATATAATTTTTTTCTCTACTCCCAATGCGATCAGGCTAATTTATATATAATTAGAATATATTTTTAATTCCTACAAGTATAACTTCATCTGTTTTTCAATTTCTCCCACTATATTTATTAATTTTAAATATTTTTTTTAATGTTTATAATCAACTATGGCTAATTTAACTCTAAAAAAATTGTACTAAAGATAACAGAATATTTTAAACTGAGATAATTACATTTTTAAGTATGTAATTTAATAAATATACTTATTAAATAAAAAATAGACTGTCGCGAGCAATTCCTATTGGATATTTATGTAAAACCACATTAATGAACCTCTTATTTTAAGACTTCTAAATTTTAATTATTATATATATATATATATATATATATATATATATATATATATATATATATATATAGAGAGAGAGAGAGAGAGAGAGAGAGAGAGAGAGAGAGAGAGTTGGATGGTAACAATCATGTGTATCACTTTGTGGATAAATTACCTACACCCAAACCCCAAGCCATATGATGAATAAATACCTTATCCATTATGGATAAGGTCTATAGATGTTAGAATCCAAACACCATTCCTATATTTTCCAGGTAAAGCAACTCATAAGATTGAATTAATGACATTAACTTCAAATTGCTCCAAATCGTATACAAACAACAAAATTTCACAGAAATCCTCGTCATGGAAGCATATGAGAACGAAACAAGAGGGGGTAAGTGCAACAAAACCCACTGCTCCAGCACTGCAGGAAAAAAATATACAGAACTTCAAATGTGTGCAGTATAAACTAATACCAAAATAGAACATGAAACCCTAAAGCATTTATGAAGACCCCAAATTATCATATGTTATTATTTTTTCCTTCTACTTTTGAGGACATAGGAAAAATTTAATAGAACATCTACAATAAATTATGATATCAGCATATCTTACTATAGATAACTTATTTGAAAAGAAAACAGAAATAATGACAGCAGTTAAAATTCAGCGGAGACTCACCACAGAAAGCAATGGACCCTGCTTAAACTTCCCGTGAAATGAAAATGAGATTGGCTTCGGTTTTTCTCCCGGTCCTCTTATAAATCCTCTAAAACACATAATTGGAAGGGAAAATAATGTCAAATGACGTAGAACGGAGAATATTTAATAAGAAAATTCCAGCATAAAATAATCAAAGAGAAACTGGAAAATTAATAATAGAGCAGTAATTGAACCCTGTTCGACCATGAACTAACATTAATGACGTAGATATAAGAGGTGTCAGTCTTGTATCATATATGGCGATCAGTCCCCTGTACATATCATCTCCACCTTTAAAAGACACAGCCAATCGCTCCCCTGAATTATCCCATGCTATCTTTTCAATTCCCTGACTGAATGAAATACGTAAGATAACCAATGGCCACAGTTTCTAACAACAGGAAACATGATAACCATACCATGTAGATCTAAACGATTGAAAACATTATTTTAAAAGATACGGTGTCTATTTTGACGGGCCTTTTCTCCCCGTAAAATCCTATCAAATAGGGTTTTGGGGAGAGTAGATGTATGCCACCTAGCTTGTGTTAGCAAATAGGCTGTTACTAGAATTTGAGCCATGATCTTCCGGTCACAGTCCTAAGAACTGGTTCAGAAGGAATTTAATATAATGACGAGACTATAGGGTCACATTCAAGGAATTATTCAACATAAAAACATAAATTCATCTTTACCTGCCTGTCAATGATAATATTTCCGGCAAATCAACAGGTAACAAATGAGCATCTGGAAAGTCAAGGATGAGTAATTGAACATCATGAATGCTACAATTACATATATCATATAAAACATGAATTAAACAGAGAAATATGAATTGAGGTTAAAACTAAGACTTCAAACAACCACATATATCAATTAAAAATGAATTGATCGGAGAGTATGAATTGAGGATAAAACCAAGACTTCAAACAGAGGCTAAGAATAATCCACTCAAAATTTGATAGCATAGTTATATTCATTAAGCAGAACAAGATTATTTGCAAACTCCCCAACATCCTTGCAACTTGCAAATGAGTTTCCTAATTCCAGCAACTTTCTTACTGGGGAACTTTTCAGAGGTAGTAGAGCATGAACCAATTAAAACTTCCCTTTTCCACTAGGGACAACACTTGACATAATTTTTAGTGTTACACTCTCCTAATACATGTTCACCAAAAGCACATTTTAGTAATAAATCTAAATCTCAAATATCACCAATCTACAAATTCAATTAACTTGAATAGTTTTCCGTTGATTCAGTATGGGAATGTATTACTTGTAGTGAACCCAAAGGAGAGGGCATGTGTTTTTTCATGGTCATAGTTTCGGCATGGAGGTTTTGGGTTACATTCATACACTTATTTGGGAAATATTTTCTATTGTTCCATCTCAATCACTCTTTTCCCGTTTCCATCCAACTCAAATTTTATTACAGCAAAAGAGTGGTACTATTTGTCATGGTCTTTGTTATCAGCATTTTTATGGTCAGTGTTTCACTATAAATAGATTTGATAGGTCACATACTGTGTCATATTTGCCCCGGACATTTTAAATATATTATATTTCCCTTTTCAATATAGTTCCTATATTCAATGCCGCGTTTCATTTGTCCAGTATTAATATTAAAATAGCCAAGATACAAAAGGTAAAAACAAAAACAAAAACAAAAAAAATTAACATAAGATCTTTGAACAAAAAAGGTCAGATACCTAATGAGGGAGGCTTTGATGCAAAGTGAACAGATCCCAAAGTTGACGATTCAGAAAATGCAAGAAGTATCATACGCCCATCTGGATCCCATGTTGCACTCTGATCACACATCATTGAAAGTAGATACTACATAAATCTGAGCATTATCTGATAGCTATCACAACAAAATTTATACTCCTATGCCAATCACTTCGCTTTTACAAAAATACTAGGCTCTTCTACCATTGAATCTTTAATTTTCATAGATATCATCGTACCTTGTTCCACTAAAGATATATGAACACTTAACTCCCAGTCTCAACAAAAGGGAATATATATTAGTGTTTGTAGTATTATATGTTAGGTCTAATACATAGCATTTCTTCTACAAGAATAGGAATGAAGGAACATATGTGCATGATATGTTCATTTCAATTATGATGTAATTAAGGATCTTAGGGAAATTTATTTGATATATTTCAATTACAAAAAATGTCAACTTGTTTTGACTTTAATCATCTTTTTAAAAATTTGCACAAAAACCAGGGAAAAATGTTAATGCTTTTCTGCTACAACGAAGGGATAGAATACAATAGTTATAGAAGATTTTTTTTTTTTTTTTGCCTTTGTTATTTCAGCTCCTTAAACACTAATCCATGATCTCTTCTAAACTTGCTTCTAAGGAGGATATTTCATGTCCGACAATGGACATTCTTTCTTGACAATAATTCATTTTCTATTATCAAAGTAACATTGTCTGTCACCCTAAAATAAAAAAGAATAAAAATAATGTATATTACTGGATAGCTCTCACATTTTAAACACCAACCAACTGAAGAATTATAGCACTGAATACTCTTGAAGATAATTGTATTTACACTATTAACATATTGTCAAACATATCAACACCCTGAAGATGGTTAAGGACTAAATGCCACTTCTATAAATAGGCCATCATAGAGCATCAAAACATGAAAGTAAATCTCATATACCTTGACAAAACCACTAGTTGAGGACCATTGTTCTGATGTCCATGTGTTTGTCTCCCAAAGATAAAATGTTCCATCACTGATCAAGAAAATAACGAGGTTGTGAATCATAAACAGTCCATGTTCAATAAATAATTTAGGTTTGGCATTATGCATTACAATTTTGAAGCAAAGAAGTAATCTCCGGTGGGTGACCACTTCAGCATTGATATGCCTCCTAATCCGCGTCGAATGGGTGTCCCCACACCTATATATAATATGGAAAATAATCAGAGATTCAGAAACTAGGGACAACCTTTTGAGCTTAAGATTTTTTTTTTTTTTATCATAATGGCATTATGACAATCTAACTTTCGTGGTCTCATAGCCTATCCCAAGATAAAGTAAACAACAGTTGTTTTCGGCCCTTGACAGGCAACCTAAAAACTTCTTGATATCCTGGACATGAATTACTCATGATAGATAGGAAATTGTTAACAGAGATTTCATGGTAACTAGTATATCTTCCAATTTTATTTCTAACAGAGCCCAAGAACATCATGTGATGTATGTAATTGAGCTCACCCAATGAAAAAAGATGGTCATCACTGTTGCTGATGAACAACAACAACAATGACAATCTAGATATAGACATAGTCCTCACCCTTCATGGCTGAAACTATCAATCTAACAATTCAGAATCAACATAGCATATATAACTAGTGAAGCAGAACTTTGATAGATTATTTTTTTGCACAAAAAAGTTGGGACAGGAGGTTGCCTCATTCCCGGATCAGCCACACCATAAGCCTCAATAAGGGCTTACAGTGCCTACTTAAGCTTACATATGACCTTATGAACAAATTACCAGTTACAATTAGTAAGAATGGAACCAAGGACCTTTAGAGTCAATGTAACTTAATCTTACCAATTGAGCCTATCTTCATTGATAACATAGTCAATTTGTAAAATCAAAGTACATCAACTCAAAAGTTAAGTTCACACAATAAAATTAAATTCAAGTTAAAAAGGGTGTATTTCTTTATATTGATTTGCGGAAGCAAACTTGGTCTGTGGTCTATCAGATCCTATCATCCATATGTTACTGTGTTGTTTAGCTTATGACTAAAGGTTTTAAACATTTGCAATTTAGGGTACTTTTGATATTCCCTATAAATTGAGTGAGAACAACTCAGGCAGGAAAAAGAAAAAGAAACGAAGAAAAATCCAGAATGAAATTTAAGCGTATTGAGCATATTAGTAACATCACTGAACAACTTAAGTAGGCAAAGATCTTCTTCATCATACCTTGAGCAAAATCCCACACTGTGAACGAGGAGCTTTCATATGAAGCAGATGCTAAGTATGTAAAATTAGGTTAAGGAAAGTATGGTGGAGTACAAGAAAAATTTTGAAAAAAAAAAAAAAAAATATATATATATATATATATATATATATATATATATAGAGAGAGAGAGAGAGAGAGAGAAGAACCCAAAAATAAGGACTTATTGAAATTTATTAGGATATCTTCCATCCGGGCTCCATGTGAGAGCACTAACATGCTCATCGTATGGACTACGAAGGAAATCAACCAGGATATACCGATTTCCTGAGCTTCGGGACAAACTTCCTAAAAAGGAAGCAGAACCAGATCTAACAGATGCAGCATTTCCAGGATAAGAAGCAGCCCACATGCAAATTCCACCCCTGCAACAGTATACCCAATTCCAGTAAACAAGAAAGCATATTCTCAACCAATTGACAGTGCATTCACCATAACAACTACACATAAAGACAAAACCTCACTTGCAACCCACAGCAAGCATTTTCCCACCATTGGGCCTCCATTCCAGCACCCTAATGTCTCTCTGTGACTCGTTCGCCAAAATACTCGGATCCTTCCCCTCTATTTACAATGTCAAAGTATCAATCAGCATTTATAAGCATAAACAAAAATAACAATAACTAAGACATTGTTTGCATATACTTTTCAATTAAACACTAAAGGAGAAAAAAAAATAAGAATGAAATAAGCTTCTCCCGTATGTTAAATTCTATAGCTTTTTCAAAAGGATATTTTAACATGCATAAGCTAATTTAAACTTATGGGAACTTCAAAAGGATATTTTCATGTCCTGAAAGTGTCTATCGATAATTTTTTCCAAACAAGACCAAAACAAGCTACCAATAACATGTCTCACGATCACAAGATGTTAAGTACCAGGCTCTTGGTAATCACGAACCAAAACTTGAGTTGGGGCAGAAATAAAAGCAATTATATGCTTATTAGGGTGCCAGCTTATCCCTTGGAGATCAACCTCCGGCAACAAATGCACCTACACATAGCTCAACAACTAACATTCAACTAAGACCACACAGTGAAACCACGTTAAATTACACCATAATGCAAACAGTGAGACGAATCAGGCACAACATACATCGTTAGGGTAAAAGAGACGTCCGACATAGGCGTTCACAAGCTCTTGCAAGAGTCCCACCGGACCTTTCCTCTGAAAGCTTTCTCCTGCAGCGTTCTCCGACGTCGCTGCTCCTTCCTGATCGGAAGCGTCGCTCTCCAGAGACTGAAAGGGAACAGGACAGAACACCAATCCCTAAAATAGAAAAAAGAAAACAACGTTAATGAAATAAATTCGGGAAATAGTATCGCGAAGTAGGGAATCAAGCGAATTGGAAAATGTTTATTGATGCGATTGGCTACAAGGATTTTTCCGTAGGTTTGGTTGGCTCGATCGTCGGAGAGAGCGTCGACGGTGACTGCAGAGAAAATTTGTAGTCAGAGAAGCGAAGCAATAGAAAGTGAGTGAGTGAGAGAGCGAGTTAGTTACTTAGGTCACGATTAAGTTCGCAGAGAGAGAGTGAACCAGGAGGAGGAAAGGAAGCCATGTTGGGTTCCCGTTAGAGAGAAAGTAGGGTTTTAGCTTACAATTCTGATTCGTTTTCCCGCTTTCTTCTTCCCTTGAGATAATATACAATAAACTATTTTATTAATTTTCGATTAATATTAAAAACTATAGTAATCAGTCATTATTATTATTAATATTAATAACACGAGTCCTTATTTACCCTCGTTGGTTTTGCGCTGCATAAACCCTGCCTCCTTTAGTAATAACATGAATTTTCCTTTCAACGCTACACAAGTATATTGTGATTGGTGCTATCAGAAGTGAAACCAGAGTTCAATGCAATGAATATCTTGTATAGTCCCAGACACAGTACGAGACCCCCACTTCGATGGAAGAACCCACGTTTCCGCCCAAACCCGTTTGGAGGACTGAGTACGAGACCCCCTCTTCGAGAAACTCATTACCCACCTCAAAAGACTCTACCTTGTCCTCAAAATCCACCACCTCATGTCTATCCGCAAACGCGGTCCCTTCGTCTCCCTCACCCTCATGTCCCGCTTGAGAAACATCCTTGGACTCAATGTCTCTGAGGAGGAACACTTGCTGTCCGGTCACAAAAAAGATGCAAGAGTTGATCTTGTTTGACGGGTTGGTAATGAAGCAGCAGGAGGTGGAGGCTGTGAAGAGGGTGAACAAGTAGCTGACGGTGTCCTTGAGTGGCACTCTTCGTTTGCTCTTTTTGAGGATGATCTAAAGGGAACTGGGTCTCCCTGAGGATTTCAGAGACTCCATTCTCGGGGAATTCAGTGGGGATTTTAAATGTTGGTTTGTGAGGTTTTGGAGTTGGTTGATTGGGAGGCTGAATTGGGATTGCCTGAGTTTAAGAAATGGAGGGAGAGAGTACACAGAGAAGTGGTTGAGTGAGTTTGAGACCAAATTTGCATTTCCCATTTGAGAAAGGGTTTAGAGAAAGGTTGAAGAATTGGAAGAAGCTTTCATACACTAAGCCTTATGAGAGGAAGTAGTTTGCTAAAGTGAGAACATGTGGAGGGATTGAGCGGTATGAAAAGAGGGCCGTGGCTGTTCTTCATGACCTATTGAGCTTGACTGTGGAGAAAATGGTTGAGGTTGATAAACTGGCTCATTTTCGGAGAGACTTGAGTATTGAAGTTAATGTGCGTGAATTGTTTCTAACGGACCCTGATATATTTTACATATAAACTATTCTAACTTTTTTTTTTGTAGGGAAGCATAGTGGAACGGGGGGTTTGATTGAGCCTAATCCCGTATACGAGGCACGTAGGAATTGTTGTAAAAGTTGATTGGGACACTAATAAAACTTATATTCGTGAGTTTTGTAATCACTTCTCATGAGAATTTATCTGTGGCAAAGTTACTCGTATATATAACTGAAATTTTTTTAATTTTTTGAAAAATTAAAAAATTAGTAAGAAATTCTTAAAAAATATATATAAACTCAATACAAGAAAAGTGAGAGGAAAGAGAAAATGTCACATTTTTATTATTATTATTTATATAAGAATAACAGGTCAAATAAAAATATTTCATATATGTAAAAATAATTTATATTATTATTATTATATATATATATATATATATTTTAAGATAAGAATTTTATTTATTTTTTATTCCTTTTATTCTTATTATAATTTTATAAATATCTATATTGATGATGGAAATAAACTAATTAAGGGGTTTTGGTAAATGGTAGGAGACATACAAAAGGTAACCACTACTTGGTCCGTCTAACATAATGGGATTTCCCATATCAGATGTAAATATTAATATCGATAATCTTGTCTCTTTAAAAGTAACTGAGTTGTCAATAACGTTCGTGTTCCAAGTAATTCATGGAAAGAAGACAGTGATGCTTGCAGAAAAGGAATTTGGAATATTTGGCGCCTCCATTTACTTAAGTTCGTATTTAAATAAAAGATCACAATAGGGAGTGAGAACATTTATCATTTACAAAAATACAATCTTATGAAGATTTAGGGTTTAGGGTTTAGTCAGAAGATTTAAATTAAATTAAGATTTACAACTTCCTCAACACATTCTAGTTTATGAAGATTTAAATTAAATTTTTAGTGACTAGTCAAGATAAATGAGCCTAATTTTAATCACTCTCTCATTGATATTTACTCATTTAAATTCTCAAGGTCTAACATTCATCTACAATATCATCAAATCTTCACAAATAGATATTATTATAAAAATAATTAAATAATATAACTATAAATTAATAAATAGGATAGTTGCATTACTTGGAGAAAAAATAAAATAAACAAACAAGCATCAAGTACATAACTCGAGATAATTAAAATAGGATCAGTACAATACTAGAAATAAAATAAAATAAACAAACAGGAATAGTACATAACTGGAGATAATTCAAATAGGATCAGTACAAGACTGGAAATAATTCAAATAGGACCAGTACAAGGCTGGAGATGAAATAAACAAGCATAAGACAGGATCATTACGTAGTTAGAGATAAATAAATAAGTAACTAAATAAATAAAATAAGATTAGGGACACCTCACTCCACAATTATAATCAAAATAACATAGATTTAATGATAATATATCCTCCCCTACTTTAGGAACTACAAATGATGTTCCAAAATTTTGCAAAAACGGTTTTATCTTTCTTTTCTCTCATTATCTTTCTCCCTTTCTCTTTTTTTTCTCTTTCTCTCTTTTTCTTCCTCCCTCTCTCTTTCTTTCTCTTTTTCTCTACTTCTTCCTTATCTTCCCACGGATCTTCCTCCTTGGTCCCTTTTTATAGCAATTTTTTTTTCATTTATTTAATTAAGTAACCATAAATGCAGTAATTATGATTTTGGTAAGGTTTATCTTTTAAGATAAGATAACTTTATCTTATATATTAAGAAAATTAATATTTTTCTTCTCTTTCATTTTTATAAATATAACAAATATATATATATATATATATATATATTATAATAATTTAATAATAATAACAAAATTCTTTTAATATATGCTTGTTTTATTATAAATATATTTAAATTATCCAAATAGTATAATTTAATATATTGTATGTGGAAGATGATAAATTTTTAAGATGTTACACGAAGAGTGTGAAGTGGTCTATTTATAGGTAAAGTATAGGTAACAGACTCATCTTCACGTAACAGCCCATACACAACGTTTTAGTCCACCTATTTTCTGCAATTTAGCAACCAAATTTGTTTGCAACGGAACCAAGATTTGCGTAGCACTGAACCTAGACATATGAGGAGGAAGTGTGATTTGCAACTGCAACCACATCTTGCGGTAGGTGCAGCGTGAGTTTTGCAATATCTTTATATTTCTACAACAGTTCCCCATATATTGCAAAATAAATAAAACTGAAAAAAGAAGAAAATTTTGGGTTTCATATAAGATGTAATGCATCAAAGTTGGTATAGCAAGTTATATGAATCAGTCTTAGACTGAAAACTTAACACACAATGTAGTTGGTATAACAAACTATATGAATCAAAACACTTAGTGTGTCAGCGGTTTAACAATCACAATACACCCCCACAATTCTTGTTGTTACGCTGTGTTGCGCTTATTAGGTCATGCGCGTGTTCGGTATTCATAAGTGTTTTAGAAATCTTGCAGAGATCTCATACAAGCGCCCCTACTCGACACTCATATAGGTGATTTCATTAAGCGTATGCTGCAAATCATACACCACCTGTAAGGGATATGAAATCGTTAAAAGCTTTGTTGTGACTAAAATTCGTACACCACATAAAATTTTAATTACAAAGTTTATCCTCTCAATGATACAGTATCTAGCACTTTCACACACACCATAGAAATGAATATAATTGATTTTAATCAATTTTAGTGCTAGTAGAACTAACAGGTGACTTGTTTTTTACCCATATGAACCTTATTTATAGGATCTCTAATCACAAAGGTTAGGTTACCATCACATGTGCCAGTCATTTCGAGAGCAACAAACTCATATTTCATTGTTGATCTTGCAATAATTGTTTGTCTGGCTGATCTTATGTAATCGCACCACCCCAAGTGTGAATACATAATCACTAGTGGATTTTGTCTCATCTGAATCAGAGATCCAGTTAACATCATTGTACCATTCTACTACAGTGAGAAATCCACTATATTCAATGGCATAATCCATTAGACCTCTTAAGTATCTCATAAGTATTGCAAGTGTATCCCAATGTTCTTGATTAGGACATTGAGTGTATGTATTCAATCTACCTACTACATAAGCAATGTCAGGTCTAGAAAAGTTCATTAAATACAATAAGCTCCCAATTATCTGGGCATACTGAGTTTGAGAAATAGAATCTCTTTTATTTTCTTTAACTTAGAGTTAATGTCATAAGAGGTTCTCACTAATTTGAAATCATAATACCCAAACTTCCTAAGAAGTTTCTTAATGTATTGTTCTTGGGATAGTAAGATATTATCTCTCTTTCTTATGATTTTAACTCCCTTCCTTATGATTTTAACTCCTAAAATCACATTGGTTTCATCCATGTCTTTCATTTCAAATTTATATCCAGAAACAACTTGGTTTTAGAGGCTATGTCAATACATGTACCAAATATTAGCATGTCATCTACATATAAATATATAATCACATATTCACCATTTCAAATTTAGAGTACACACTGTTGGGTTAAACTGATAATTAAATATGATCTTCTTCCTTATGATCAAACATACATATATAATCCCATACTGTAAACATGTTATGAACTAAATGCGAAAGCGTACCTGAATTATCCATAATGATGATATTCTTTGTAGAGCACATTTTATTTGATCTTATGGTCTTCCACCTGAAGACCACCTGTATTTCCCTATTGATTTTCTCTCTTGATGGGGATAGAAAGAAAAGAACGGGACTGTAAATGTATTTTTTTTTTTTGTGCTCTCAGAAGGGGACCATGACCCTTTATATAACCAAAATTAGGTTAATTACTTAAGTTTTAGTATTTCCAATTTGGCCCCTCATCAAATTAGAAATTACTTTATGGTCTCTACACAATATTATTTTCATGACATATGCCTTTAGCCAAAACTTTAATTTATTCAGATCACTTTATTATTTGGCTTAATAAATAATGACCCTAACACATTTAAATATGTATCATATATATACATGACCCAAAATTTGCCAACAATCTCCCACTGGTCACAAATATATATGTTTTTACAACCTTACAAATGTGTTAGACTTTATGAGCTCAAAATTGTCATTATATTCCTTTAGCATATTCCAAAAGTCCTGTCCATTAATCATATCAGGATATAGAACCAAACCAGCTTTTCATTGCATCATCGCAACTAAAACCAACAAGATTACTCATCCTGACATAACCAAATGACATGGATTCATCATGAAATGTGTAGCATGAAAAATTACGTGAAGGTGATCTATACACGTCTATTTTCAACTGGTCCAAACTTTAACTTATCGAGATCGATATAAAAAACCTTAATGTACAAAGTGTAATGAATGAACAAAAACCGCATATCTATAGATAACCAAATATGTCCAAAAAATAATGTATACATATATTAAATTAAACATAGAACATAAAATATATTAAAATGACTAACTCCCACTAAACCACAAATTCCTCAAACTGTAAAACACCCATGTGAGCAACATGCTCATGAAAGACCTTGGGTGGAAGTCCTTTAGTTAGAGGATCTGCTATCATGGAGTTTGTCCCTAAATGTTCTATGGAAATTTGTCCACTCTGTACTCTTTCCTTAACAACTAGGAACTTAATGTCGATGTGTTTTGACTTAGTCGAACTTCTGTTGTTGTTGGAATACAATACAGCTGATTTGTTGTCACAATATAACTTAAGTGGTCTTTCAATGCCTTTCACAATTTGCAGCCCTGTGACAAAATTTCTCAGCCATATTCCATGATTCGACGCCTCATAGCATGCTACAAATTCTGCTGCCATAGTGGATGAAGGCTGTAAGGGTTTGCTTGACACTGTGCCAAGAAACCGCACCACCTGCTAACATGAAAATGTAACCTGAAGTGGATTTCAAACTATCTTGACATCCTGCAAAGTCCGAGTCAGAAAACCCAGCGATCTCCAACTGGTCTGACCTCCTGTATGTGAGCATGTAATCTTGTGTTCTCTTTAAATATCTCATGACCCTTTTTGCTGCTTTCCAATGGTCCATTCCTGGATTGCTTAAATATCTGCCTAGAATCCCAACTATGTATGTTATGTCTGGACGCGTACATACTTGGACATACATTAAACTCCCTACAGCTGATGCATAGGGAATCTTTTCCATTTCCTCAATTTCCAAATTTCCCTTTGGGCACTAATTGAGACTAAACTTGTCTCCCTTAGCAACTGGAGTATCCCCGGATTTACATCCATACATGCCAAACCTTTTAAGAATTGTTTCGATATAGCTCCTTTGTGATAATCCCAAAATACCCCGACATCGATCTCGGTGTATCTGAATTCCTAATACAAAAGACGCATCACCAAGATCTTTCATTTTGAAATTCTTTGATAAAAATTTCTTGGTTTCGTGCAATATGTTTGTATCATTAGTGGCAAGTAGAATGTCATCAACATACAATATCAGGAAAATATACTTACTCCCCTTAAACTTGTGATATACACAATCATCAACAATATTCATCTCGAAGCCAAATGAGAGAATTACTTGATGAAATTTATAGTACCATTGACGAGATGCTTGTTTTAGTCCATAAATGGATTTTGTCAGTTTGCAAACCATACTCTTTGAATCTCCCTGCACAAAATTTTCTGGTTGCACCATATAAATCGTCTCATCAATGTTGCCATTAAGAAACACCGTCTTGACATCCATTTGATGAAGCTCCAAATCATAATGTGCTACAAGAGCCATGATTGTCCTAAAAGAGTCTTTCGATGAAACTGGAGAGAAAGTCTCTTTAAAATCAATCCCTTCCTTTTGGGTATAGCCCTTAGCTACCAGACGAGCCTTATACCTTTCCACATTACCTTTAGAATCCCGTTTGGTCTTAAATATCCACTTGCAACCAATGGGTCTCATACCTTCCGGTAATGGGACAAGTTCCCAAACCTTATTGTCTTGCATGGACTTATACTCATCCTTCATTGCTTCGATCCACTTTTCGAGTTAGAACCTTGCATGGCTTGACGGAAGTTAAGCTGGGTCATCTTCCATCATACCATTGTTTTCTTCATGTTCCTGAAGAAATATCATGTAATCATCCGAAATAGCACTTCTTCTTTCTCTAGTGGATCTCCGCAAAGTTATTGGCTCATGATGCACAGGTTCTTGAGGATCTTGAGTTTGTTCTTCATGAACAACCAAATCATCTTGAGTAAGGGGTTCATTAACAATGCCTTGTGGAGGTTCCGAACTTACTTTATCAAAAGTAACTGTTTGAATCGGTTACGGAATTGTTACCGATTCTTCCTCTAAGACAAAGTTCCCGATTTTATTCTTCCCCCAAACTCAATATCCTCAAAAACGTAGCGAGTTCCAGTCTCAAAAATTGTCTTTAATGTGGGATCATAAAATTTATATCCCCTGGATCTTTCAGACATAACCAATAAAATAATTACTTACCGTTCGGAGTCCAATTTCTTTTCATTTGGCTTATAAGGTCTTGCCTCAGCTGGACATCCCCACACATGGAAATGCTTCAGACTAGGTTGTCGCCCAGTCCAAAGCTCATAAGGTGTTTTGGTCGCTGCTTTAGTTGGTACTCTGTTCAGAATATAAGCTGCCGTCTTTAGTGCCTCTCCCCAGAGTGACTCCGGTAAGGTGGAATGACAAATCATACTCCTGACCATATCTTTAAGAGTTCGATTTCGTCTTTCAGCTACATCATTCATGCTAGGTGATCCCAGCATGGTATACTGTAGGATAATTCCACACTCCTCTAGGTACCTGGCAAAAGGTCCGGGACGTTGTTCACTCGACCGATCAAATCTGCCATAGTACTCACCACCACGATCAGATCTGACGGACTTAATTCTTTTATTGAGTTGATTTTCAACTTCGACTTTAAATGTTTTGAACACGTCTAGAGATTGTGACTTTTCATGTATAAGGAATAAGTATGCATATCGTGAGTAATCGTCTATGAATGATATAAAGTATTGTTGACTATTCCACGAAGGTGTAGGAAATGGCCCACAAATGTCCGTATGTATCAACTTTAAGACGTCTGTAGCTCTATATGCACCTAATCTTTTCGCTTTGGTCTGTTTGCCCTTAATGCATTCAACACAAACATCAAAGTTTGTGAAGTCAATGGACTCTAAGATTCCAGTTGACACAAGTCGTTCAATTCTATTTTTAGAGATGTGACCTAAGCGCCTGTGCCATAATGCTCCTGAGTGAGTATCATCAATTTTACGTTTAGTACCCCGTGATTCTGTATTAAGGGTTTCATTATAGGTGGTCACAATATCAAGTAAATACAGATTATCATAAGGCAAAAGTGAACCAGTTCCAATAATATCTGAATTAAAAGACAAACTGAACTTATTATTTCCAAATGAACACAAATAACCTAATTTGTCCAGATAAGAAACTGAAACCAAATTCCGTCTAAATGACGGCACAACAAAAGTGTCTTTCAAATCCAAATAAAAACCAGTACTCAATAACAATTTAAAATGCCCTATGGCTTCCACCTCTACCGATTTGTCATCTCCAACATATATCCATCTTTCAGAATCAATTGGCTTCCGGTAGCTTAGGCAACCCTTTATAGAAACACTGATGTTAGTAGTTGCACCTGAGTCTAACCACCAAGTGTTACTAGGTACTGACGCTAAATTGACTTCAGAACAGACCAAAGTAGGAAACATACTTTTGAGGATCGGAACATAATTTAAATTGGCAGATACATAAGCAATTGTAGCTGGATTAGAACAAAAGAAATAAACTAATTATGCTCACATTATAAAAAATAAATAATTATAAATAAAATATATATTCAAATAATGGTTTAACCCATCTCAAGACACTCAATGCACCATCAATATCAAGTCTTTGGACAATAATATTAACTGCTAGAGGTATCTTGTTGTAATAATCAAACATTGACAATAAAGCACGTCCAACAACAAACCAGTCTTTGGATTGATTTATCATTGACAAAGCAAATTCTTATAATTATCACATGTTTATCATTACAAGTGTGTGTGCAATTCGGCCAAATATTAATCTTCCTTTGGGCCGACTAATACTCGCATGAATATACACAAAACACTAACATTCAATATTTTTCATGAACTGCCCAATTCAAGAGAGGTTACTTTGGTAACTTCTTGACTCAATTTGCTCACAAAAAAAATATTAAACTACAAAAAAAAATTTGAATATTATATAACAAAACCAAAATTTGTTTATTTTTTTTAATTAAGGCAGCGGGTCCCACGACATTAACATTATCAAATTCTCTTGTTAATTAAGGCAGCGGGTCCCACGTTTTCTTAGGTCCCTTATTGATTTCTCAGCAGAAGCCAAATCCTGGCCGCAACTAATGGCATCAATCAAATTTCTTCCACTTATCTTGCTCACGCACTCTCTCAACCACGCAAAACAAGTATCAGCAATGTAACGCTTATCAAGCATCACCATGATCGATTCCAGTCTATCTTTGAATGACTTCCAAAGCCTAACTTCCTCGATTCCAAAAAACAGTCCCAATATCTGCTTAGGCTCGAGCTCGTCGATAACGGCCACGGCGGCAAGCGCGTCGGAGTAAGCGCTAATGGGAGGCCGCGATCGAGCAACCGTAAAGTACCTCGCCGACACGCCCGAGAACATTTGGGGATGCCTCGACGAGGGGATGCTTTTTGGAGGCTACGTCGCGCTGCGTGCGTGCCAAGCCCGTGCATCACCACTTGTTCGTCGATTCCGATGACCAGAAGAAGAAGTTCCTCTCCAATTTCGCCATGCTCCAGCACCAATGGTAGATCGTCGAGAGCTTCAGGGCGCAGATCTCCCAGCGCAGCCGCGATCGGTTGCTAAACGCGGTTCGCTCGCCGGTACTGCCAACGTGGCGATTCGCGACGAAGCGGGCGAAGGGTCTCGCACGATTTGGGAATTTACCCCAAATTCGAAACTAGGTTTTAAAATTGGGGATTTTACCCCAAATTTGAATGTAGGGGTCATACAATTTGAAGATTATTCTCCAATTATTAATTAGCCAGAATCTCAATTTTGTTAAATGTAATTTCTAAAGATAAACATGAATAAAGTATGGGTTGCTCTGATACCAGTTGTTGGGTTAAACTGATAATTAAATATGATCTTCTTCCTTATGATCAAACATACATATATAATCTCATACTGTAAACATGTTATGAACTAAATGCGAAAGCGTACCTGAATTATCCATAATGATGATATTCTTTGTAGAGCACCTTTTATTTGATCTTATGGTCTTCCACCTGAAGAGCACCTGTATTTCCCTATTGATTTTCTCTCTTGATGGGGATAGAAAGAAAAGAACGGGACTGTAAATGTATTTTTTTTGTGTGCTCTCAGAAGGGGACCATGACCCTTTATATAACCAAAATTAGGTTAATTACTTAAGTTTTAGTATTTCCAATTTGGCCCCTCATCAAATTAGAAATTATTTTATGGTCTCTACACAATATTATTTTCATGACATATGCTTTTAGCCAAAACTTTAATTTATTCAGATCACTTTATTATTTGGCTTAATAAATAATGACCCTAACACATTTAAATATGTATCATATATATACATGACCCAAATTTTGCCAACACACACATTTATCAACACCACTAGTTGAAAAACCATCACAAAGTAGAATACTATTAAGTTTTTCATGCCACTATTTTGGTGTTTGTTTTAATCCATACAAAGATTTTAAAAGTTTGTACATTTTGTTCTCATGAACAGGAACAACGCACCCTTCATGTTAAGTTATATATATTTCTTCCTCTAATCCACCATTCAAAAAGGTTGTCTTAACATCCATGTGGTGTATAACTAGCTTATATATAACTATTAGAGCTAACAAAACTTGAATAGAGGAAATCATAGTCATAGGAACGAAGGTATCAAAATAATCAATGTTGGGTTTTTGAGTAAAACCCTTTGCTACTAATCTTGTCTCATATTTATCTATGGATCCATTAGGATAATACTTTTTCTTAAAGGTCCACTTACAACCAATAGGTTTTGCTCATTTAGGCAAATTTACTAAAGTTCAAGTATTATTTTTCTTAATTGAGTCAATTTTAGTCTTAATGGTCTTATCTCATTGTGTTGTATCAGAAGCACTAGTAACATCTAAAAAACTTGTTTTCAACTAGATAGGTGTAAAAATAATTTATAAAAGAGGTTTCTTTCTTTGTCTTTTACTTCTTCTCAAGTTGTCATTTATGTCATCACTATTAATACCTATAGGTTATTTAGGTGTCTTAGTAACCTTTAAAGGAAAAATATGTTAAAAAAACTTAACATTTTTTTTCTCCACTATAGTATTATACTCAATTATATCACTTTTGAAGACAAGAAACCTATAAGCAACATTATTTTCTGCATAACCTAAGAATATACAATTAGAAGTTTTAGAGTCTATTTTCCTTTTCTTAAGATTGAGTAACATTACATTAGCTAGGCACCCCCACAATCTTAGATATTTAAGATTTAGGTTGGTAACCTCTGCATAACTCATAGGGAGTTTTACCAGTTTTCTTATGTAGTATTCTATGTTGTAAAAAACACGTTGTAAGTTGAGCTTCTCCCTCAAAGTTTTCAGGTGCACTAGAACTAATAAGCATAATATTCATAATTTCTTTTAGAGTTATATTTTTTCTCTCACCTACTCCATTAGACTGGTGAATATGGTGAGGTCACTTCATGAACAATATCTTCTTTAACATCATAATTAAATAATACATATTCTTCATCTTTATCAGATATAATCCTTTTAATTTTCCTATTTAGTTGATTTTCTACTTCTGCTTTACAAGTTAAGAACATGTCAAACTTTATCTATATGTTTGATTAAGTATACTTTGGTGTATCTAGAGTAGTCATCTATAAATGTCACAAAATAATTTTTACTACCTCTAGACATGGTTTGTTTTAGATAAGCTAGATCAGTATGAATTAATCCTAAAAATTCAGTTTGACGTTGTATCAATTGACAAATTTTCTTGGTTATTTTAGATGCTACACATATATCACATTTCTTATTTTATTTATCATGCATATTAAATAACCATAATCGTTATAATTTCATAACATACAAAGAATTCAAATGTCCTAGTCTAGCATGCCTCAGATCATATGAATCAACAATATAAGCAGAAAAACAGATTCATTAATAACTTTAGAGATGTTAAGTACAAAAAAATCTTGATTACAAAATCCTTTCCCCACAAACACATTTTTTTTGTTAAAACAATCTCATCATATTCGAATGACACTTTAACTTTTCCCAGCAGTGCTATAGAGATTAGATTAACTCTGATTAATAGCACATGTAACACATTACTCAAGACCAGAATCTTTTCAAATGTGAGCTTTAGAAGAACTTTTCCTTTTTCCTAGAATAGGAGTTGTAATGGAATCACAAAAATAAACATGTTCTTCCTCATCCCCACACTAGTGTAGGAGGTAAAAATACTTATGTATGCACAAATGTGTCTGATAGCACTAGAGTTTACCACTCATTTGTCACAAGGTTTATTTAGAAAACGACTACAACAATTGTATCTTCTCCTTCAGCTAAATTTTCCTTAGGAGGATTATCGTTTCTTATTCTACATCTACACTGAGGTGCATGAGGACCTGACTTTCCATAGATAAAAAAATTTTCCTTCTTCTTGAATGTGGGGTTAGATCCATTGGGACGAGGATTAAAATTATTTTTCTTCTTATAATCGAGTTTTTTCTCGTACCTTTTCGGAGCTGGTTTATTTTCTACCATATTTTCCTTAGCTGATAATGCATTATCCCTTGTAACAACAAACTCCTTTCGATTGGTATCTTCAATGATGATGTGCATGATAAGATCTGGTAGTGACATCTATTTATGCCTATGTTTCAGTTGTTGTTTATAGTCTGTTTAGGATTTTGAAAGCTTTTCGATTAGAAGTTTCGAAATGAACTCATCAAGTAAAACTATTTTTCGACTTTAATATCTTCAAGCAGTTTATGGTACCTATTGATCTGGATCTTGATATCCTTGTCTTCTAGCATATCCTAACGGTAGTAGTTTTCGATAACGAACCTTTGTCTCACGACATCGTTGGCAGTGTATTTGAGAATCAACAAATCCCGAATATCTTTGGTTTTCTTGTAGGAATGATACACATCAAACAAATCATTAGACAATGCACTAAGCAAAATGTGTCAACATACATTGTTCGAATGAACTCAATCTTCAATTTGTTTAGTAGGAGTATTGGAGTCAGATTTGATAGTTGTAAGATCAGAAGTCACTCCATACATGTCTAAGAGAGTAGAAATGCATTCCTGCCAATGTCAAAAGTTTTGCCCAATAAAAACTTCAATTTTTGAAACGTCCGAAAAATGTTTTGTAAAAATAGTTTGAGTTTCAGAAATGTTGTGTGTCTTCTTCGGTGTAGAGTTATTATTGATATCTATGCTGTCAGTCATAAATCCTTAAGATTGTTATAAAAGTTGATAGAGACACTAATAAAACTTAATTCCTAAGGCGTGTGTAATAACTTCCCTTAAGGACTTATGCACGGAGTATTACGCAAGTCCCCCAAGATACAACAGGAATTTCTCAAATTTTTTGAGCAACTCAGAAACTAGCAAGAAATTCTTAAAAAGAGTGTATAAATCTAGGACAAGAAAAGTGAGAGGGAAAAGAAGAGAAGATTAGTTAGGTGTGATTTTGAAGGAGTGTGAAGTAGTCTATTTATAGGTAAAGTATGGGTAACAAACCTATCTCCATGTAACAGCCCACACACAACGTTTCAGCCCACTTGTACCTGAAATTCACCAACCACGTTTGTTTGCAACTAAGCTAGATTTGTGTAGCACTAAACCTAGATGTGTGAGGAGGAAGTGTGATTTGCAACTGCAACCACGTCTTGTCTTGCGAAAGGTGCAGCATGGGTTTTGCAATATCTTTATTTTTCTACAATAGGAATGTGTTGGATCTTGTAGTGCAAAGAGTGTAGGAAAACCAGACAGTTATTTACTTGTGATGTGGCTAAGGAATAAATTAATGTTGTAGTCTAGGAAGTGAATGAGGAAGGTGAAAGAGAAGGAGATTGGGTGATTCCTTTCTTGGAGAATTGTGAGGAGAGTAGATCCCCTTGATGTTATGTGTGAGTGAAGGTAGTAAAGGAAACATATTTGAAGAGATTGTAAAAATGGTTTGGGGCTGATTGAGTTCATTGCCTTTGGCTTTTATTTCTCTGAGCAATGTTTTATTTGCATTCTATTGATCTTGATAGATTTTTCATGTGGTGACTAGATGAAACATACTACAGTGTAGCACAAATCACCTCCTTTGTGTTAAAGATGTGCACTTCTCCTGCTTGTTGGATGTTCTCGATGCTACTAACTTAAAATAACAAAAGTTTTCCATATAGCCTATCTTACATGTGTCCAGTTGACTCCCTCGTATGAACCTAGCTCCTATATTCAATATACTCTTTGTTCATCCACCTTTTCTTTTTACATTTCTCGATTCAAATTTCAAATTGTGAATTATCCGGTTGAAGAGTTCTAGAGCATTTATATCAACAGTTTCTTGCAGAAGATGCTTAGAACTTCTGGAAGAACAAGTATGATGAAAGTCTTCTTAAGAAGAACCCGGGGATTGCAGACTTTTGTTAAACCATTTCGTTACAGAGCATGTTATGCACTGTGAACCCATACAACAAAATCTTTATTCTTAGTTGGTATACTAAGTCAAATGTGTTGAACCAAAAGGTATAATAAATTTAATTATGTTGAGCTTTATCTTTCTTTTGCTATAACATTAGACTTCTTATTGTCTATCATTTAACTATATTTCTTTTAATCAGTTCTTTGTGTTGAACAAGAAGTTTGAGTTTAAAATAAGAAGTTTTAAGATTCGATAATTTAAACCAAGTGTTTGATTGTATGTTGTATCCTTAGTTGGTATACTAACTCAAATATGTTGAACCAAAAGGTATAATAAATTTAATTATGTTTAGGTTTGTCTTTCTCTTTTTATCAAACATTAGGTTTCCTATTGTCTATCATTAAACTATATTTCTTTTAATCAATTCTTTATGTTGAACAAGAAATTTGAGTTTAAAGTATGAAGTTTTAAGATTAGATGATTTCAACCACGTGTTGATGGATAGTACAAGAGTTGTTAGAAATAATAAGTACTTTTACATGGAGAGAATTGAATTTTAAAAAAATATTTACACATGAATAGTAATTTTATTTAAATTAAGATATCTTATTTTTAAATTAGAGTTTAATGTCGACGAATGGTTTTATTATGTTCTTTAGTCTTAAAAAAAATTGTAAGTTACAAAATATAAAGATAATATGCAAAAGCCAGATTAAGAAGAAAATACCAAAAATGGGATGAGATTTTGCAACCATTGTTATAATTTATTTTTAAATAGTATTTTAGTTTTTCCATTGCAATATATATATATATATATATAATTAAAATTTAAAAAGATAAATAATTCAAAATTATAAATATATTTTACTTAAAATGTATAATAAGTAAAATATTATTTTAATCTTTGCATTTTCCATGGTAAAAATTTATTCTTTTTAAACTTGATAAATATTTGCTTTTATACTATTAGAGTATATAAGATTTGTATATTTTGAATAGATAAATTATATATTATAATAATAATAATAATAAAAACTATTTGTGATGTAAAACTATTTTTAGTTGTTTTTAGTTAATACAATACAAGAAAATAGACTGTTAAGAAAATTAAATATATGAATAAAAAATAGTTTGATATGACTAAGAAATAATGCTTTTTCTAATCATGAAAATAGTTTATAATATATATATATATATATATATATATATATATATATATATATATATATATATATATATATATAAAAGATGAAAACAGGGAATTGAAAATGTTTTCTTAAAATAATTGTAAAAAAAGAAGAAAAAAGAACAAATTAAGGTTTAGCTTTTATTACGAGAACAACCCAAACTTTCCAGTTATATTCATTTAAATAAACAAGTTAATATTTTTATAAATCAAACTCAAATTTCAGGTAAGAGTCCTAGGTTAATTCCTTCACATTCTTTTTATAATTATAACTCACTTTTTTTTATTAATTCTGTATAATTTTTTTCTCTTATATATTTATTATTTTTTTAAATAATAAATTATAATAAATATTTTTTCTTTAAATTATCATATTTTTATGTTTCTCTCTGAAGCTGTTTCAAAAAGAGAATTTCATTATGTTATTACCAGTAGAAACTTAAAACACGTATTTATATTTTTTATAATTCTTTTTTAAAATATTATTTTCATTTATTTTATATTTATATTTTTTAAATATATATAATATTTTCACTTTTTTTAAATATATAAATTATAATAATTATTTTCTTTAAATTCTTTTATTTTCTCTTTATTAATATTAAAAAAAGTTACAATTATTCTTATTGATGTTTTTTTAATAATTAATTTCTTTTAAAATATTATTTTATTTTTTCATTTATTTTTAAATATATTAACTTTTTTCTCGTATTTTTACTATTTTCTAAATACAAAATCATAATAATAATTTTTTCAAATTATAATATTTCTATTTTTCTTATATTAAAGAATAATTTAAAATAAATATATTTGATTATAAAAATATATTATAGATATAAAAATTAATTAATTCAATTTGTTAAAGAATAATTGATATTTATAATAAGTCTTTCTTTTTAATAATTATATATAAACAGTGATTGAATAGTGAAGTAAATTATAAGAATGAAACGGATTTGTTGTTTCCCATGAAACAGAGAACTTGTTCAACTCTGCCACCCAAGTGCTACTGAGTGAGTGACTGAGTGCACCGTTTTGGTATTCATCATTTCAAAGCAGAAAACCCTTTTGAATTGAAAATGGTGTATGGAGCATTTTGCGCCCACGCGCACAAATTCCTAGTATCTTCCCGTGCCCTTAACCTCAACATTTGTCGTCAACACCCCACGCGCCTTCACTTCCACACTCGCTCTTCGCTCTACTCTCACCCTTTCAACTTCAATCACTCCGCCGCCCCCTTCAAACCCTCTCTCCTCCGCCGTAGCAATTCCCGCCTCTCCGCCATCTCCGATGATGGCTCCGGTGGAAACAACGCACGTGGCGGCGGCTCCAACGGTTCGAATTCTGGTGGCTCTGGCGGTTGGAATTTCGGCGGCGGCGATGGAGGAGAAAAGTGGTCCTTGTTGTCATGGTAAACAAATATCAACATGTAACCTTATGGTTATATATCATCCGTCCTTTGTTTTAGGCTAAGGTTATTCATGTCTTGTTTGGATAATAAGCACATGTAGAAAAAAAAAGAAAAAAAAAATTATAATAAGCATTTATGAGAGAAGTGTAATTCATTTTTTATTATTTTTTTTCTTTTATAAGTACGAAGATTCTAACTGTTTGTGTGTGTGAAACATTTGCTCTTATGCCTGAATAATATAGCTTTCTTTTGAAACTGTAAAATGGTTTTACTACAGGTACTTGGCACTTCTTGAAAAATACCCTGTTGCGGTGAAAGCTCTAACTTCTGCACTTTTGAATCTAATTGGTGATTTGATTTGCCAGGTATTACTCAATTATTCCCCATGTCTCTTTCAATTGTTTTGGATATATTTCATTACTGTTTCAAAATGTATGACATACGTGCACACACATTTTTGCATGGAATAGAGTCTTGATTTATTTTATGCTATCTGAACATGGCTTAACTGCTCAGCTTTATGTTAATTTGCCACCTTGTATGTGGACAAACATGCAAGGTTTCCCAAGAATTTAAGGTCAGGGGAGATGGAGTTATGCTCAAATTCGTGGAATTGTTTTGAATAAGGATGTTTTGATATGAATGAAGATCACGGAACTGGCATAAAAAGAAAGCCAACCAGCACCAAATTTGGATAATTTATTCAGAACTTTTATGATAATTTTACCATAAACTCAAATTGCTAGTCAGAAAATATTTTGAACATTGAGTTTAGGGTACAATCAAGAAAACTAGTGTCTTAATGGCTGGGTTGGATTTTTTAAGTTACTTAGACATTGATTTGGACTCCAAATGGAAAATGAGCACTAAGAAGATTATTTGGGAGGGGGGGGGGGTGTGTTGGGGAGGAAGAGATGTAAGACATGGAGAAATCTGACAGACGGTTGAACTACTGTCACACAGACTGATAGAGTCCTTACCATGATAGATACTTGCAAGTTGGGTTTAATGGATGCCCTACTTTATGTCTCTGTCTTTATGTATCTTCTGTTCTTTTCATAATTTATTATCAGTATATTGATTCCACTTTTTATTATTACGGAAATTTAATCTCTTCGCTTAAGTGACATTTTGATCTACTCTCATCGCTTATGGTATCAACCTTGATTTGACATTGCATATGATCTGGATTCTAAATGTATTGCTTTTATCGCCAATACTTAATTTATATTTTGAAGCATTGTATGCCTATGCATTCATTTATATGTTACTTTTCTTTAATAAATTTAATCTTATTTTCTACAGCTTGCAATAGATAAAGTGCAGTCACTGGACTTCAAGAGGACATTTGTGTTTACATTCCTCGGTTTTGCTTTAGTGGGTCCAACATTACATTTTTGGTAATGTCCTAGAATCTATGTTAGTATGCCTGACGTACACTCTTCTTATAGTCTATTTAGTATGAATTTGTGATCATACTATAAAAAAATATAATGACATCCCAACCCAACAACAGTAATAATAAGTGCAATATGTTGTTAGGTCCTTGGTGTAGTTTTTTTTTGTTTTTCAATGATGTTATAAATATTGATTCATTACCCTAATGAATATTATTAGAAGAACCCAATGAAGATTGATTTCTGATATTTGTGGTATCTATCTTTAGGAAATTTTCCACAAACCTTGGTCACATGAGTTTGGATGAAGGCTCAACAAATATCAAATCCCATCCATTGTCTTTCCTGACATTTGCTTTGAATTTGTAGGTATTTGTATCTGAGTAAATTGGTTACACTTCCTGGAGCATCAGGTGCACTTTTGCGACTTGTACTTGATCAGGTGGAATACTTCTATTGGTCCTCCAATACACTGTCTATCACCTCTCTGTATCACTTATTATTTTTGTGTGCTTGTGTGATAATTTAATTTTGAATGCTATGAAATATTTTCACAGTTCTTGTTTTCTCCCATATTCATCGGAGTGTTCCTAGCTACATTAGTGACCCTTGAGGGAAAGCCTTCACAAGCTGTACCCAAGCTTCAACAGGTAATGTAAACAGTGTTGTTTAACTTGTATGCTTTTGTTAAAATGTGTTCAAAGAGTGTTATTTCACTGTTGTCATGTTTACTGGTGTATATTCATCCACAGATTTCTTTTTGCAGGAGTGGTTTTCTGCAGTTTTAGCGAACTGGAAACTCTGGATACCTTTTCAATTTCTGAACTTTAGATTTGTTCCACAACAATTTCAGGTTAGACTGGCATACTCATGCACACTGGACATATTTGACTTGATCATAAATCTGTTCAGCATTCTGATAAGTTAATATTGAAGATCAATGTTTCATTTGACTTGATCAATGCTTAATTTTTTTTTTCTTGAAATTCATTTGAACGCACCAGGATTTTATTTTAGTCAATTGCTCCTAATGGAATTTCATAGTTCTTGGAAGAATTTTCTAAAGATCCGTTAATGGATACTCTCTCATACTACCTTCTAATCCTTTTTTAGCTGAACAACAATAGAAAAATGAACATAATGAAGGAACTTTTTGTAAACATTTCCTTCATCTTACAACATGTTTGGATCTCTGGGATGCATCCTTTTGGACCCTTGTTTTCAAGTGTTATCACGTGAAAATGAGATGTTTTTCTTTTTCTTAGTCGGTTGACAAGGCATCACAGTGGTTCTCAGTTAATTATCTATTTATTAAAGCAAACATTTTTACATTCATACGCATATACTCTTTACTCAAAATTAATCTTGATCTTGAATTAATTTTATTGAGAAGTTCTCAAATGCATGAAATCAATGAAATGGAGCTATCTTTGGTTATGCTTGCTGACATTTCAGATGGATATTTTCCAATTTACCCTACCATCTTGTTTGTTGTTGATAGTATTCATTGACCATAGAATCCAATGCTTTCTTCAATGTTCTTAGCTTTGCTTCTCCGTTTTTTTAATGTTATTCTTGAGGTTACAATATATGGACATAATTTCAGGTCCTTGCTGCTAATGTTATTGCTTTGGTGTGGAATGTTATTCTCTCATTTAAGGCACACAAAGAGGTTCTTCCAAAATAGGTAAGCTTTATGTTCTTTGAATGCAGAAGACCTAATTTTAAGTAACTAGCCTTTTGACCTTAGAAATTCAAGTATGCACGAATCTGTGACGCAAGAAGAAATTCCTAAGATATTTCCTAAGAATAGCTGCATCAGTTGCAAAGTTTCCTATACAAATTTTTTAAAGCAGTAAAAAAAATGAAAAAAAAAATGGTGTTTCTGTAATTAAAAGTGAAAACAGAGTGTTCGCCAAACGACCCTAGGACATTATAAAGTGACTCATTACCAAGAGTTCATCACCTTCAACAAAGAATAATTAGGACACTAAAGAGAATAGTAACATCTCCTCTGGATGATTCGATCTGTAATACAAACAAAAACGTTTCTGTAATCGAATTATGTACCTTTATAATAACAAAATCTTAGATTTATTATAGATATATAATGTTGACTTTGTACTTTCGATCTTTTTATTTTATAGCTTGGAAGAGCGTGCACTATACTGCAGTATTGCATAGTAGTTGGCAATATTAATCAGTTTTATGTCCGTTGATCATTCTTCGGACAGAGCTTGCAAGGAAGCTGCATCAGCTGTATTTAAGTCTTTTAAATGTTTTGGTAATTTACATGAACATGAAGACTAGATCTTGTATCAACTCGCATGTAGAATTTTTGTATGGTCATACCAGAGTTTCTTGTTTTTTTTTTTTTTTTTTGGTTTGTGTTTTTTTATCCCTATGTTTTGGTCTATGTTATATTTTGGTTTCTTAGATTTTTAAGTTTTTCTGTTTTAAATTGAGCAAATTTGACCATTCCACTGCTTTCTTTTACCAAAAATATTCTAATTTTCATTTTTCTAATCCAAATATTTGTAGGATTTATGATGAATTTAGAATATAAAATAATTTTAAAAGTTTGGTAGTATAATATTTAGTCGAAATTGGAAATTTTTTTTTGAAGGGTTTTTGTAGGCGTTAAGTTTTGGTTTTAAAGAGTTAACTTTTTACATCGAGGCTAAAGTTTGATATTTTTTATGTCGAGTTTTGGGTAGAAAGTTGAAAATAACTTAATCAACTTAATTTACGAAAATTTTGAATAGAAATGATACTTTAATAGTTTTTTCAGATAAAAAATAAAGATTCAACTGAAGATTAATTTCTTTTGATGATTAATGGTGGAAATCTCTAGGCCTAAAGAAGGGTGAAAAGATTAGCTAAAATCTACAACAACTTAAATGATCCAAAGATCATTTAAGTGGTGTTCTGGAATACATAATTTAGAATAATATCAAATATATTTTTGATTATACATTTTAAAATAAGATCAAATCGTTTTTTAAATAACCAAACTTGGTTCACTAATTGTCAGGCTTAAAGGAAGAGAAGGGGGAATGGTGAAGCGGAGAAGGGAAAGAGGGGATGAAGGGAGAAGGAGAAAGGAAGAAAAACTTTGTAGAAAGGATAATGAAGATGACGTATTATAATGCACCCTACATGATTAAGTTCATCTTAATTAAAAATTGAATCGTTGGATTGATGGTAAAAATAACTCGAATGTGGATGTTTAACCGTTAAGTGTGTCGTTGCAATAAAAATTTAAATATTGTTACCAATGATAATAAAATTTTGACATTATAAAAAACTAAATATGTGTAAAAAAATTCTCACATGTTTTCCATTTAAATTTTTTTTTCTATATTTGCTTTTATTTTATTTTAGTGAGTTATGGATTTTAATTAATTTAATTATCAATATAATTATAATTTATTATAAAACAATAATCGTTTACAAATGAAAATTCTTTAAATTCATAAAATTATATTTATCCGCTGTCATTTCTTATATTTATCCAAGAGCATCATTCCTCTTTCATAGTGAAAATATGTCTTCATGTAGTATTTTCAATATTATAAAATATAATTATAATTCAAAAAGCGAATTAAAGAAATATACAATAATAACGATAATTATATAGTAGTGTCATAAAAAGAATAGTCAGTCAATTAAAATCTCAATAAAATCAACTTTACCTAGTAATTTAAAAATTTAATGTATATTACAAATAAGTTGTTAATCAAAGAAAAAATGGTTAAGTCTATGATGATGTTATGTACTCACCCATAATAATTTTTATAAAATATTCAAAAAAGAAATTTTTTTGAATATAAATATGTTTGGTGGTTGGTAAGAGATAAAACAAAATGATATTTAACATTTGTGGATGAACTGTCAAAAAAAATGCAAGGTTTTTGCTTTAGGTCATACTCACCATCCTTTAATCCCAAAGACACCCATTGAAGTTGAACAATAAAATACAACATCACCAATATTTGTCTGAAAATCATAAGATAAAAATATAATCAAAAGAAAGAGTAAAGGAAAAGTCATTCCAAGTGTTAGTCTTCATATTGACCTATTTGACGTAGAAAGTGCAATAAATGAAAAAAAAAAGAACAAAGTTGGATTTATTGATTGAGTTAAAGAAGTAAAAAAAAAATACATTTTGAATATGAAATCCTCGTAAAGTATACATTTAATATATTTGAAAAGTGTACTTGTTCAAATTTCATAATTGAAATATTCTCTTGAATTAACACCTCTTAAATGGTTATTAATATGATAATCAATGGTTGATAGCACAATTAAGATATATTATTAGAATTAAACAAGTGTCTTTTTTACTTAACATGTCATTGGTAAGAAGTTTATAAATTATATCATTATATCATTTTTACACATCTATCAATTTGAGAGAAAAATACTTCTTACCGACTTAAACATAAAAGTATCTTCACAGTTAAACCTCCCACTTGCCCCAGGAGCAAATGTGACTTATCCAATACTCGTTTAAATAATTGTTTGTGATCAAGTCGAATTGTCCGAGTTGTTCATGGCAAGACAACAAGTCCAAAATGATCGTGTTATTACTTATTGATTTTATTTGTATTTTTTTTTTAAGAACAAAAGTAATGCAAAGATCACAAAATATAATGATGATATTAGGCAAAATTAAGGATTTTAAATGTGTTAGTTGTTATGAAATTAATTTTAGCTATTATGAAAATTAAATGTAGTAATTGTGAAAACTAGCCATTCTGAATTTAAATATAATTATGCAATGCCTCACATCTTATTCTAACATATTATAATACTATTATTGGACTTCTAACACTTCAATTATCTATAAGATGAATATTTTGAAAACATCCATTTAGACACATTATTGGATCAAGTCAATAATGAAGAACTCAGTCAATAATGCTGAAAAATTATGAGGTTAATATTTGAGTATCAACAATAAGTCGACAATACAGGTAGGTTAGACAAAAAAAGGTGATTCGTTGAAATTGTGAAGAAGGTTATCATTGATTGTTTAATGACTATTTTTTTGAAAATCTTGTGTCCATAGATACTCTATTTTTAAGAAGGTTTCATATACAAAGAAATTTTTTTATAAGAATTGTGAAGGTCATTGGCAATCATAATGAGGTTAGATGCAACACAAAGAAGAGGTTTATCACATTTGTAAAAGTGTAATGTTGTTCGCATATTGACACATTTGTGAAAATTATTTCAATTTTACAAGGAAAAAAAATATTATTTGCTTAACAGCAAGAGTCAATGAAAAAGATATTAAATGTGCATTTGAAGTCCTCTAACAATGAATAATCTAACATGAAATTGACATATATAATCGTTTCCAAATATTTTCAATATTAGAAATAACAAAAACAAAAAAGAGAAATAGAAAATGTGAACAAAAGATAAGAAATGAACAAAATATCACAATTTAGATGGATAAGACAAGGATGACAAACTAAATTAATATGTCAAGAAAAAATTGTCACTTTAAATAAGAAAATTTAAATATAAGAATCAAAAGTTCTTAAAGAGAACTAAATTATTACTTAAAATTACAATTAAAATTTAAATTTTATTATTGTTCCCTTCATGCATTCATCATCCAATCTCGATTCGTAATTGTAGGTGATCTTATACATTTTTTGGATGCTCACACAATGAAAAATATAATTTCTGCATGTAGCATTGTATAATATGATTATTAAGGACGTAATAATACATTTATCAAAATTATATTTTATGATGTTACGAGAAAATAATATTTCAATTATTATGTACTTTTAAGTCTTCGTCTCAATTTTAGATATGTAAACTTTCAAATAAAATAAAATCAGTGATTCAAGATAAAAGTTTTGGACAAACATATTTGATATATATTTGAAAGAGAGAAAAAGAATAATGAAAATTAATTTTATATTACATGTTTTCTAATGCTATTTAATTTTCATTATTATACATTAATTTAAATATTATATGTTTTATATTATTTTTAAATTAAAATATTTATGAATTATTATTTAAAGTAATTAATTTTCATAGAAAAATTAATTAATTAATTAGTGAATTCAGTTTTCATACAAAATATGAATTAATTAAATTTTAATTAATAAACATTATAATGTATAAATTTAAATAGAAAAATATTAATAGTGATGAATTATTTAAAATTGTTTAACATTTATACTATTGAAGTAAAATTGGAAATGAGTTTTTTAATAAGAACGTGAGACCGTGCGACTATCATTTCATTTATTTTTTTTAAGACGAGAAGCAACTTTCATTTTATGTCTGTTCATAATACTTTGCTTTATTTCCCAAGAAGTTGAAAGTGTAACAAAGGCCCATCAGTGGCCCAGTGGCCCATTTTAACCTAATATTAGGTTTCTTGTCAGAAATGAAAAAAAAAAAAGGAGTTGCCCTTTAATTTATTAGCCTATCGTTTGTTATGGACAAATAAAAATACCATTTGAAATTGGTCAAATTTTTTTTTTGAATAACCGCTTCAGAAAATTGATAAAAGACATTTTGGAATATATATATATATATATATATATATATATATATATATATATATATATATATATATATATTCAAAAATATGTAAAATAATGTACAAAATTTTAGATGAAGACATTCTTGAAAAAAAAATCTAAAAAGTGAATTTATAATGATATTTTTATTATTTATAATAAATTTTGAACTAAATTAGAATTTGAAGAAATTTGGAGGTATAAAAAGAATAGTGTGGGTTGTATGTCCTTTTTTTTGTATTTTTTATATACAATTTATGTTAAATGAAATTTTAATTAAATGTGCCAATTAAAAAAAATCAGTTAAAAGATATTAAATAATATAACATCTGGTAGTAAAAATTTACAGCAGCGTAATTTGATTATATATATAATCTATTTATTTTAAAAAATAAAGTTTAATTATATTTTTTAATAATTATGATGCATTATCATTTTAGATTATTAAAATTTAAAAAAATAATTTTATTTTATTTTATATATGCCAAAAAGAGGTAGCAATTTGAGTGTAGATGTTCATAACAACAGCTTTGACATCGTATTGATTTGGACGGATCAGCAATTTGGGCTTGATTGTGGGCCTTGTTTAAGGTTATTGGGCTCATAACTGGTATAACCAAAGTCCCTATTATTTTAACTAGCTGCAATTAAGTGATTTTCCAACACTTTCACTAATCACGTTTAATTTGTATAACAAAGATAAACCACGCTAATTACTGTTCTTATATAAGCATTTTTTTTCCTATTAAAAATCACATAAAGATACATAAAAAAATTTGAAAGAATCGTGATTTAATTTAATTTCTCAAGTAATAAAGCATTTGAAAAAAAAAGTGTTTTGTTTTGCTTGCAAGTTTCACCAATCGAAAAGACCCTAAACCTAAAGAATTAGCCTACACTTTCCTTAGCTTTTCCTCAAACACGTCCCTTTTTGCCACTGTTCTGTGAGTGATCAAATATTTTAATCTTTCTACACTATTTTTTACTACTTTGCAGAAAAGTTTAAATAAAAAAAAATGAATTAGTCTTAAAAATATAAAACATTACTTCTCGTACAAAAGAAACAAGAGAATATCATAAAGAGAGTTTAGAATTACTTAAAAAGAAAACAGTTCAGAATTATTTTTATTTTATTAATATATTAGAAAATGTTAGCAACATTTTTTATACTACTTGCATTCCAAATATTGGTCATGTAAATTCTTGTACTTTTTCGATTGATATAAATTCAGGGTAATGATTTTGATATGCATACAGGGAAAATGTGTTGAATTTAGTACCGAAATTTTTTCCAATACTTGTTTCATGTGAGATAATGATTTTGTCATGTTTGTTTTAAATGCATTATTTAGTTGAAATAGAAGTTATATATATTTTACCTTAACTATATATAACTTCAACGGAGCAAAGTGATTAATCATGACGTAGAAAGTTGCCCCTTATTCAACATTGAACTTGATTCTTAAAACTTTTCTCCCTTTGATTTTGTGGTGCATAAACATTAGTTTTCCACAGACAATGCAAAGCATCAATGTATGCGAATTTTGAATTTGTTACTTGTTAGCCAACTTATGTCGGAAGACTTTGAACATATAATGCCTCGAACCTTGCAACCCTAAATCCTCGTAACATAATAATATATTCATTCATTCTTGAAAATATAGTTACCGTTACTGTCTTTTTTATTTTAAAAAAATTATATATTTTTTTCTTTTCAAAACTTGTTGAATTAAGTTGTAGTATCAAGTTTCTAATTCTAATACTCATTGCAGAGAAAATAAAAATTCTTTATGTTAACATATAATTGATTTGGGTAATATTAAATTTAACGGAAACACAATCAAGCCCAAATTGATTTGGATGTTCAATAACAAAATAAAAAAAGTTGATTATATTTATTTTATATTTTACTTATAGTCATGTATACTTATTAAAATATTATAATATTTGTATAATTTATTTATAAATTTTAAAATTATAAATAGAACATAAACTATATAAAAGAAAATCACAATATAATTTTTATTTGATGATTTTTTATTATAAAATGTTTAACATTTTCAAAAATTTTGATAATAATTTTGTAATAAAATGTCACACAAGTTATCTAAATCAAACCAGTTATGTGTATTGATTCATTTTAATTCAAAATCTATATTAAATTAAACAAACTTATTTAATTCAGATTATTATAGCTTTAATATGCTTATATCATATTCTTGCATGTGAAGCTGCATCAATAATTTTTAATTTGTTTTTCTCTTAGGTATTCAATAATTAATTTAAAATTGTTTCTCCGATCCATGGAGTTAGACATCACCTTGTTGCTCTCAGTACCTTACAAATGTTCAAAATAAAATTTGAGAGCTTGAGATAATGCAACTTAAGTAAGTAACTACTGAAAAATAAAGACAACGAAGTTTCTCCACCTTTATAAGTAAACGAGAAATATTAAACATTATAAAAGTAATCAAGTGATGGTTACATAAAATAATTCTCTGGGGACATAACTTTAAGTTAACCCTTTTCGAAGTAAATATGTTAAGATTTTTCATGAAAAAGTTGCGTATAATATTAATCATTGTTTTTATTCTAATGAATGCTTCTAACTGTAGAATGTGTTGATCAAAATCCATGTTGTTAGCAATATTTGAGTTAGGGTGCTTATATTAGTAATATTTCAAGCTAGTACACTAATTATTAAGTCAAGATGGTGAACATTTTTATCATTTGAATTCTTGTTTCTTGACACAAGCACTAATACATAACTTACATGAAACATAAATTGGACCACTATCTAATGACATTTAGTTTTGACAGTTCTTTTTTTTTTTTTTTTATTAGTGTAACTTGGAACTAGGTGTTCACTTTATGATTTGATTCGATTTTATACTTAAAAAAATCATCTCAATCAAATATAAAATTTAAATATAATTCGGTTTAGTTTGGATTTCATTAAAAAAAAACAATATTTACATACTAGTTTTCACAATTTTTTTGTTTTTTCTTATTATAAAATTATTAATTATATTATAATAAAATAATTGTTTAATAAAAAAATATTTTATCAAAACGTTATCTATAACTAATTGTGATATTAATAGTTTTATTTTGTTTTCACGTTTAATTTTAAAATAATAATATATATTTAAATTATAAAAAATCAATGGACTGACTTATAAAAAATACCATCTTATATTATAATTATGGTTCAATTTGATTCTGCTTGATAACTGTCAAACAAAAATCAAATCTAACCGATTAATTTTATAATTTTTCGATAAAAAAATTTAAAGAAAAATCAGTTTTGTTTGATTTTGGATTTTTTAGATCAAATTTCGATTTTATTTTGGATTGTTCGGTTCTGAATTTGAAACCAAGCTCATCACTAAAACAAAGTGTATTAAGGGACAAGTTATCAAATTACTTGGTTCTACTTATTATAGGTGATAATATCATAGTGTTGGAAGAAGTGTATTGATCGTAGAGAAAAATAAGTAGAAAATTATTGAATTTTTCATTTTCGTCTTTGGATTTGCATTGAATTAAACAATTCATATACTATATTTAGATGATAATTGTCCAAGTGTGTATTAAGTATTATACTTAATTATAATGGTTTAAGTAGTATTAAGCATATTTATTACAATGAAACATTATTTAATATTAATTTTCGTGTGTCCTATGTTGTCTTTTCAACATTTTATGAAAAAAAAAAAGTTTATTATCAACCATTAAATACAATATGTTTGACCAAGAATAGTCAAAAGATATGTTATAAGCAGAAAACATAGAGAAAAGCAAATAATCTTTACAACATATAAATCCGAGCCTATAAACTAAAATAGAAAAACAACATGTATTAGCCTATCAAAAAATCTAGTTAGAGAAAATGCCAATTAATATATTATGATTCTAACCACTTCAAATATCATGGAAGAAAATATTTTATGCCATACACTTACTACCTTTTGAAAGATTTTTTATAAGCACTCAAAAATATTTACAAAAACAATTATTTAAGAATCCTTCTTTGAACTGGTGTCTTACTTTTAAGTAATTTACTAGAAGTCTAAATTTAACCTTATATTGGTATATTTAAGATGTTTATAGTTGTAATATCCTCTTTTATTTTCTTACGAGAGTTAAACGTTTAAAAAGACTATTTACAAGAATTAAATTGTATTTTAATAATATCTATGTGATAAAAAAGAAGATTAAAATAACTTTTCTTTTTTTATCATGTATTATAATAAGAATTAAATAATAATATGTTAAGATCTTAATAATATATAGTGAGGATGATAATAATGATAATAATAGTTATGATTTTGTTATAACAATTATAATATAGCGATAGTAATAATAATAAAGATAATAATGAAAATATTAATAATTATATTATATATTTATTATAATAAGAAAGAATTAAATATTTTTAATAATAACATATATAAGAATTTATTTGAAATAAAAATAATTATGAAAGATATATGTAATTTTATTTTTAAGGAATTTATTTTAGTTTATTTGAATTTTATGATTGAATTAAAAATTTTATACACTTTAAAGAATCAAATTAACTATTCACTAAAATTTAACATGACATATTAACTTACTTTATTCTACATGTAATTAATATTTTTCTTATTTGATTCCCTTTAAATTATATTTTGTATTTACCACTGTCATTTTTAATTAAATATTTCATTCTGTACTCAATATTTACATTTTTAAAGCCCATTGAATTATACTTTGTATGTGATAAGTTAATCTTTATTAACAATACAATACTATAATATATGGCATTAAATATTTTCTCTATATTTAATAGTTTCATATTTAATGCCATAAATTATACAGGTTTTTAATACTCCATATTTAATAACAATAAAACACGAACTTAAATATTTTTGGTATTTAATGCCATGAAACTGGTACATTTGTTGTCGTACATACACTCTACTAGTTAGTCATAATATTTTAATCTCTACTCTGAAAACATTAAAAAAACATCTATTACCGCAATCCTGAAATGTCCTAAAGTTGATTCATAATATTTGTGTCCTTACGAAATGATGAAGGAAGCATGAGGTCACGAAGGTAAGAGGATGAGAAGGTGACATGAGGGCACACCTGTCACACACCATTTATGAAGAGACAAAACAAAAGATGTGTTCAACTTACCCAGACACTTACATTTGACAATGACCCTTAAAAGTCACAAAGACACGTCAACCATTCCAACCTTACAATTCTACAACTACTTTGGTCAACAAGTGACACTCTCTTCCATTATTCTCTCTCTCTCTCTCTCTCTCTCTCTCTCTCTCTCTCTCTCTCCATATATCTATATAATAGCATAAATTCATTTTTGCTAATTAACCTATGCAAGTTGCTATTAGATATTGCTTGTTGATTCATCTAAATTCCTACTTTATGAAACATATTTTGTCATTAAGTATGATAGTTTTTGTTATCTTAATCTAATTAGCTTTTTATTTAATTTATTCAACATGCTTTTAGAGATTTAACTAAAGTATACTATTGACCTTGAAATGAATACAAACTAATCATCTAGTTAGGTTCACTCTTCTCTCTCATACATACCCTTTATTTGTTTGCTTTTGGAAATATCAAATTCAACTTTAAAGAATCTAGAAGTGTAATAAAAAAGAAAAAAAGACAAGAGCTTCCAGAAGCTATGTCATGCGGAAGGAGATTTGAATTCGTAGTCTTGTATCAAAAATTGTGAATACGTTGAATCTCCCATTTGAAAAAAGAATATTAAAAAAAAAGCTCCCTTTACTTCTATGTCTTGTCTTATACAAAAACAATTTTTTCTATTAATTATTTTTATTAAAAATAATATAATTCGACCAGAAAGTTTAAAAAAATAATATTTCTGTTACTTGTTAAATTGGATCATATTAATCATAAAAAAAAATCATACATGATTAAAAGAGAGATAATTAGTGAGAAAAATTGGAAGAGAATTGAAAGTGGTAACGTAAGGGAGTGTTTGATTAAACCGTGGGCTGTTTCGTTTTGTGTGGCCCATGGTGTGTACGAATTTGGCGAGGAAACAAACAGGGGCACATTGTGTGTCACTGTTTGAAATGAATGAAGCAGCACCGTCCATTGACCCCATTGATGATAGGAGTGAAGTGGACGGTGAGAGATGCATGATGCATGGATCCACGTTGAGTTTTGTGTGTGGGCGTGTCATGGTGTGAATGGCGATTGTGAGGGTGAGTCACCGTTGCGGGAGTCAAGTACAAAAGACAACGCCACTGTACCATCAAGTACAGCCCACCTTCTATTACTTTCAACAACCATTATTTGTTTGATTGATTAATAGTCAATGTTTCTGTGTTTGAAAAACTTCACCAGCCTTTCAAGAATGTGGTTGTTTGGTTGGGATATATATATATATATATATATATATATATATATATATGCTCTTTTGCAGAATTCATTTTGCTTACATGATTAATGCTTTTCATACAACACTTGCTCCATCAAAATTATATGACAATATGTAAGATGTAATTAATAAATTAGTTTAACTCGGATAATTTTTTTCTAAATAAAATTTTCTATGAAAAATAAAATTAATTTATAAAAATATAATTTTATTTTTTTCTCTTTTATAAGTCTACTAGTCACTATTCTAATCTCTAAAACTTAAGATTAGGAGTTAATCCATCCAAGCATATACGATTATTTCATAAATAATCTTGTATTTAAAAACATCCAAAATTCACAATAGATTATAATATTGATATTGATATGTCAACCTGATCAAACTTGATCTACCAATATTTATTATACAAATATAATAATGAACTTAATAAAATGAAAGTTGTTAAAAAATAATTAACAAGAAAAATATTAAGTAAACTAAAAGGTCACTATAAGAATAGGCTATACCGAAGAAAGAAAAAGAGGGAGATAGATTTTTTACTTTAAAGTAATAATAAAGTAATTTATTAAAGACTATATTTAGTTCTTAATTAAAAGGTCACTTTTTTTTTACTTTAGTTAAAAAAACATAAACTAACAAGAATATTTTTATATTAATTAATTATATTAAACATTATGTTTAAGTTTTAGTTTTAACTTTAAAATATGAGTTTTTTTTTTACTATTTCTAAGTTATTATATGAGTATTCTTTTACAAGCTTTTCTAAGTCATCTAAACACGTATTTATTTTTATAAGTTTTTTCAAACTTTATAAAAATGCCTAAATAAGCAAGTCATTCGTGTGTTAGCACCCAATAAAGATGCATAAAGAATAAATGTATGTATGATATTTTGTTTTAGGGTTAAATTTATGGTCTTACAAGATGAATACAATATTACCCAACAAAGATGGATAAAGAATAAATATTTTTATGATACTTCATTCTAGATTTAAATCTATCTTCTTATAAGATGAATACAATATTTAAGTTCATCAAAATTATATAACTCTCTTAATATAATGTAGAGAGTTATTTATAAAAAACAAAAACAAAAAAAGAGAAGATTTATGGTAAGAGTATAATCATAAAAATTATATTAACTCAACGACTAAGTTATTATTTTTTTCCTTTTTTTATTTATATTTGATTTTAAAAAGTAGTTATTATCTTAGTAATTTTTTTTAAAAGAATAGACATTACAATATAGCTTCTTATTTCTTTTGATTGATTTTAGTTAACATGAAAAACTTTAATAGACTTGCATTTAATGTTTCATTTGTATCAAGTGATAACATTTAATACTTCTCACTTAACTAACTTCTTTTTTTATAACCATGCAACTTATTCGTCTTTGGTAATAATTATGCTTCCTTTTTAAACTTCTATCACTTTGGTAGCTTTGCAAAAAATAGACAACATTGTCACAAATAGACAACATATTTTTCATCTATCAAGTGCACCTTTTGATGCTTCAAATTAACTTGTTCATATTATTTGTCTTTAAATATTTATAGAAGAGTAAAAAATTCAAGTATATTTATACTTTTTTTTTAAATAAATACTAAACAAATATATGCAAAGTTTGTCCTTAAATAAAAAAATTCAAAATAGATTATTTAACCATGTAACAAATATTCAAAACATGATGCATGTACGGTGCAATAAATTCTATCTTTACATATGGTTAATTAATATTTGTTTGCATTAATCGAAACTTTGAAATCGTAGTATTTTAAGGTTAGATTTATCAAAATTGAATAGAAAAATCATGCTTTATAATGTAACCGGTTGATAATATTTTCGAATATAAATATGAACAAATTATCCTCAATTTTATTAAAAAATGTAAATTGTGAGCATGTATCTATTTAAAAGAATAAAAGTGAGTTCATAAAGAGGGATAATGGACTTCAAAGAATTCTCACTTCTAGGCACACAAACACTTTCAATTTTGAAATGAGTTTCTTAATCATCATAAAAATATATGATTGTGTCTTATGAGTATAAAAAAAAGACTTTATTCAATAATCCTAAAACAATTGATATTGAAAGTATTCACTTCATAAATCAATTGTACTTAAAATTAATTTACAAACTATTTTCTTCTTTAATTTTAGTACAATTAATTTAGACTTTTAGTTTCGGAAAATACAAAATTATTAATATTCTAAATTGGTTACAAAATTTCTAATCTATCAAATACTTTTTAGATTAATTATCCAATAAGTGTTTTTTAAATTAGTATAGAATTTTGGTTTCAATAATACAAAATTATGATATCTACATTTAATTTCTTAGAATTGATATAAATAACTGATGATGATGATAATAATATATATATATATATATATATATATATATATATATATATATACCCGCTATTTTATCTCTTCAAATGTAAAACTCCTTTAATTTTGATTTTTTGTCATTAAAACTGGTATTAAATAACATTCAATATTAATAACAAGCAAAATAATCAATTATTTAATAAAATATATAATGTGAAAATACTCCATATTTATAAATTAATATCTTAAAGTAATATTATTTATTATTTAAAATATATTCGTTAAATTGTTATACATTGGTTAAATTCTCAATCTCTATTTTAGATATTATTACGTTGTTATTTTTTTCACATTGATACTTTCTTATTTATTAAAGAGTCTTCGTAGGTGGATGATTTTTTATTTTTTATTTTACTTTGTTTAGAGCTCGATACTAAAGGCTCAAAAGTTGTTGTTGATCAACCACTCTATTTGAGCATCGGTATTAAGATCTATTATTTCTATTTAGGAACACTTAGTACTAATTGTGGGGAATCCTGATAAATGTTTCTCATGCCACATCTTATGGTTCAAATCCACAACCAAACTAGATCATCAACTATTGGGATGAATGTAAACACTTTCATAAAATTTTTGAAAGTCCACATGGAGGAGATTAAACAAACCTTGTTGAAGTACATGAAGACAACATTCATACTAGCATTACTAGTTACAAAGGAAAAACTATAAGGATTTGGACCTTGTTGAGAAAAGGCACTAGGATGAGCTCGAGGCACTCTAGAAAGAAATAAAGGTTCTCATAATTAAGCTAACACCATAAGTGCAAAGACTATATAATCTAGTTGAAGTATGAGGACAACATTCATGCTAGCCTTACTTAATTACAAAGAAAAAGCATAACACTTAAACCTCATGGAGAAAAGGCATCACGGTGAGCTCGAAGCACTCAAGAAAGAAAAAAATTGAAGGTTCACATCAAGAAGTTAACCGCATAATTGTAGAGACAAACCTCCTTTGTGCACATAAAGGAACCCCATACCACTCCACACTAGGAGCCTACTACAGGGCACTAGTCTAATTAAAGAAAAAAAACATACATATCACATAGATGAAGTCAAATGTTAAGTATGATAACATTTTGTGCCCAACATTAAGGATGATACTTTTTCCACACATTGGAAGACTCTAAAAATGGAACAATACAATGGAACAACGAACACAAACATTATGCTTGATAACAAAATTATGGTCACTTAAGCAAAGAGTGTTACAAACTTCGAGATATCCTAGAATATTTATCAAGACAAGATTGTTAGAACACTTTGTAATGATGAAAATTTAAGAGTCAAACTTGACTTAATAAATGAGGTACTTGAAACAAGTTAGATTCAAGAAGAAGTAATCAAAAGATGAACAACTCAAAAATATAACACCCTACTTAAAGAAGGTCACTTTCAAAGGATGACTTAGTTTAGCCGAAGGTCAAAGAGGTTTGTCGAGATCAAATGAAAGACAAATTAATTCCCTAAATGACACAAATCGAATAATTGATTCACTATAAAATGATGCTTATAAGTGAAAAGAAATATTTAAAAAGTGAATCTTGAGAATTTGGAATACAATTTATTTAAAAGATTACTTTAATTAAAGGATAATTTTCTCAAATCAATATGTTAAAGTATTTCTATTTCTATCAATATTTTCAAATCAAAGGTACCTTTATTATATACAAATTGACATCTTAATGAATCATTAACATCCGACATGTCATAAAAAATAGTTGTACCTTAACATATATATGTTGACATCCTAAAATGTTATTGTACATTTGTATCTAAAACATGTTGTTATATGTTAGTTTCGTAGCATGTTGGTGTCCATGACATACGTTGGTATCCCGAAATATCGTTGTTTGTTGACATCTCAAAATGTCATTATACACCAACATCCCAAAATATTCATCCTAGAATGTATTTAGTATTATAAGTATCAAATTAGGTTTGCCTTGATGGGTCGTCCTAAAATGTCTGAAAAATGAATTAGGTCATTTAAAAAATTTATAGCCTAAATTAAATAATATCAGTTTTAATCTTGCTTGTTTGGGTAGTGATGTAAATGAACTTAGGTTGGAATAGATCATAAGTTTATATAACAACTTGTTTTATAAAGTAATTATTATTTTTTAAATAAAAACAAAGGAATATTATTTAATATATATATATGTATATATATATATATATATATATATATATATATAATAAAATTAAGATGAATCCATTTATTCAAAGTAATGGTTATAAATTTATTCTTGATCCTTGTCATTCACTTTTTTTTTGTAATCTAATGATTAAGATGAACTATGATGTTAGATCATTATATTACAGTAAAAGATGAATGGTAATAATTAAAAGTAACTTTCTAACTCTTATCCTTGAAGTAAATCACTCCTCATTTAATTTATATATCAAACCATTATATATAAAATTAAATTTATTTTCATTGATAACTTATATTTTTTTTGAAATATATCATATATATACATGTATATATTTTAAATTTTTATTAGTTTTTGGATATTTTTTTTATATGGATATGTTATGATTTTTTTTAACAAGGTTAAAACTAGTTTATTTGCTTATTGGCCTAACATAGAGCGAGTCTACACAAAAAATATGGTTTACTTTGAAATATAGGTCAAATTCAATTATTATTTTTTTAATTTGGACCATAGGTCAAACCAAGCTAAGTTGGATCTTAACATCTCATAATGTTGTTATACCTCAACGTTCCAAAATGTTATCGTTAGTCAACATCTCATAAGGTTATTATACATTGATATCCAAAATGTTGTTTAAAATTGACATAAAAAATATTGTTATATTTTAGTATTGCAAAATGTCATTGTGTATCAACATCCTCTATTGTTATTATATTTCAACATGACTTAATGTCGACATTGACAATATAAGTATCATTTGTATCTTAGAATTTCTTCAAAAGTGATAACACATTAACCCTAACTTTAAATCGAACTCACTTTCACTTAACATGATCTCATAAACTTATAACTTAGACAAAACATAACTTGTTAAAAAAATTCAAGTCATTTGAACCAACTTAGTCATACTTATGATGAAAATGAAACAACTTAGTAATTGACTCGTATAAAACTCTTTCATCTCGTACTCTAAACTTGGTGTGCTAATGTACCTTCCTCAATTCTACCTCACTTATGTAACATAAAATAAAAGTGGATCATCTTATATTAACATCATTAAATATTAGATTTATAATATATTGTTCACAAAATAAATATCTTTAAACAATATTATTTATGACTTAAAATAGACTATTACGAAAGTCTTATAAACATGACAATACAGCTTGTTTACCCAGATTGAATTTTCTTATTTATTTTATACATTTTATATTATTATTTAATTTTTATTAGTATTAACTTAATTATCATAAAGTTTTCATAAACAAACTAAAGTCTTTTTACATATTTTATTTAGAGTTTGACTATGAAGATTCAAATAACTCTATTAAATTAATCTTTTAAATACTCATTATTTCTTGATAAAATCAATATTTAATTATACAATAACTAATTTCTTGCATTGTATTAAAACAGTTATTATCTTGATTTTCCAATAAAAATGTGAGACACCTACATAGCAACAACACCACCTACCTTTTTCACTCATACAAATAAAGTTAATGGATTCAATTGATGACAACCACAAACTTGTTATTGTGATATTTTATATAGTTATTAATTTAATTATATTTAAAAATATGAATATTTTATATTAAATATTCGTAAACATAATATATATATATATATATATATATATATATATATATATATGAGTTTACAATTTTATATTATTTCTATATTAAAAAATGTGATATTTGTCTTTCAACGTAGTTTTTAGAAAGGTTGATATGATTCCTACAAAGAAAGAATTTGAAAAATTTGCCACTATTTATTTAAGTCGATATTTTTAGTTGTATTATATACAAAAAGGTAAAATAGAAAAGAAAAAATATCATCATGTAAAATAATATCAAATCAAAATAATATATCTATCAACTTTTTATTTTCATTAATATATTCTATTTCATTTTATACTATGAAGATTTGAATTAGTTTTAGTGACTAATTTGGATAATTGAGTCTTTGTCATGATTAATATAGTAATCCAAAATTATTTATTATTGATTAATATATTATCATTTGAATTTCCAAAGTGAAATATCCAACTTCAATGTAAAATATTCATTTGTAGAACTATTGTATTATTCTTTAAGAAAAAAATTAAAGATAAAATAAATAATATAAATATAAATTAATAAAAATAATCATTGTGTAAGGGAAAATAATGTAATTAGAAATTAATTAAATAAATAAAAAGGATCATTATAAAGATAAATAAAATAATATAAACATAAATAAATAAAATAAAATTGAAAACATCTCATTGAATAATTATAATCATAAAATAAATAAATAAAATAAATAAGATGAAAAATATATTTTTTCCTTATATTAATGAGGGTAAATAATATACCGAAATTTAATCAATAGTGTTTATATTTTTTTTTCCTCTTTACAAAATATTTTTACTACTTCACTTATTTATATATATATATATATATATATATATATATATATATATATATATAATTTTTATGTTTATTTTTTTATTCAAGTTTATCTTATTTTAAGAGATGAACCAACCTTATTTTATTTTTTTAATAATTAATTGTTTTTTAAATATTTTCCAAATAAAAAAATAATATTTTATTGTGAAAATATTTAAATTACTTAAAAATATAATAATTTAATTATTATATTTTTAAAAAAAATTATATGATAAATTTTTTTAAATGTTAAAATATATATTATTTTTTTGACGGTAAATCTGTTGATGATATGGTATGAATCACAGAAGATAAATATAAGTAACATTGCAAACAGGAGTGAGTTGTGACGCGAGATAAGGGGAAATGATTGTGATATAACCTAGGAGAGCTTTTAACCTTCAATTGATATGCGACTCTAAAATTTGCATGATTAGTGGAAAGAATTTGGGAGATGATAAAAAAGAAAGGAATAGCGTATGAGTGGGTGTATCTTACCTATACACAACTTACTTCTTTCCTTTTCCAATCTTCTCTTCTCTCGCATTGGACCAAAAACATTTTTTTGTGATAAAGTTGGGTAGCTGTGGGGCACAGTGGCATCTTCATCTCCTTTTCATCCCAACGTTGCTTTCAAATCCTTGCGTTATTGCATTCGTCATCTCTTTTTTCTTTCCTCACTCCTTCGCAACCCTTTCAAATTTATCTCTGCACTAATCTTCCTTGCGCCAAATCTTCTCCTTTATTTATGTCACCCTCTAACTAATTTACTTGCCTTCTAAAATTCAAAACCATATACACTCATTATGCTTTTTTATTTTCGACAGAAGTCAATATTTTTAATTGAAAGATAACACTCTCACAATTATCCACGTAAGACACTGCGCTAAAGACAAAAACAAAAATATCTCTTCTCATTATTAATGAAGTTTAAAATTCTTATCAATAAAACAATATACATATTTACATTATTTAATAAGAGTAACAAAATCAGAAATATTAACAAAAATGTTAGTTAACATATTTAATTATTAAATTAATTAACTATAATACACTACTACCAACACTCTTTATAGTTTTTTTTTTCTTTTATTTTAAGTGTGTGATAAGAAAAAAAAAGAAAACCTTATATTAAAGTCGAGAAAAAAATGCTTTTTAACATGATAAATGAAAACACAATTTAAATAGGGCAAGATTTCTGAAAAAAAACCTTTAATATTTTAAGAAAAATATTTTAAAGAAGATGAATTAATTTTAGTTCAAATTTGAGAACTTCTTAAATTAAATATTTAGTAAAATTATTCATTAAGTTAGTTAATACATATAAAGGACGTAAGTTGACATATTGTATATGATAATTTATATAAATTTTTATTTTGTATAAAAATATATTTTTGACTGATTATATAGTTTTCTATTTTTGTTTAAAGATTGAATATTTCATCAATAATGTAAAACAGTGTATAAATGTAGCAATAAAATAATAGTATTATATATATATATATATATATATATATATATATAATAATTGTAAAATCCAATATAATTACTCTTATTGAAAGTGCAACATCCAAAAGTAAACCATAGATGTGTTTAATTTGACCAGAAGATATACTCACTTTGCATGATCAAATAGATCATCTTCAAAACCAAATAGGAAAATTAAAAAAAAAAAATTGATATATTTGAAATCTTTTTATTTGATTAATTTTCCTAGTAAAGAAATAGCCCAAAATAAAACCCTAGACACTTAATTCGATAAAATCCCCTAATCATCGAGCAAGCTCAACCCTTTTACTAATTCTCATATCATTGAAGTAAGACTAAAACATATAGAACAACATTCAAAAATAAAAGTCTAAATGTTTAATATGACGAAAAGATATACTCGCTTGTTACATAATTAGTTGGATGATCTTCAAATTTAAAACATTTATTACATTCAAAATCCTTGTTTGGTTACTCTAAAAAAAAAAAAATCCACAAGTAAAATCTTAAAAACCCTTTTAGTAATTCTGAGATCATTGATGTGAAATCAAAACATATTCATATACTTAGAAAGGACCCACCTTTTTAACCACTAAATATCTAAGTAGGTTCCCTGTAAGGCATGTGAAAAAAAGAGAGTATATTATGTTTAGTATATTTTAAAATGTTAAATATATATGATAAAAGAGGTGTTTGCGAATTTTTTAATTTTTATTTAACTGCAAAATTATGACGTTTACAAATATTTGTAAAAAAACAGAGAAAACAACAAGTTGTTTACAAATATTTCAAAACAGGAAACAGGTCAAAACAATATGAAAGATTTGAAAAAGAAGAAGAAGAATTAGAAAGAAATAAAAATACAATTAACCCCTCATTAATTTGATTGGGTAAAGTAGAGGAGCGTGATTATAGTTTGCTGAGAAAACTTGTCGTTCTGAATTGAACGTTGTGGAGAAAGATGCCATTTGATCAATGACTGAAATGGAGAATAGAATTGTTTTAGCAAGATAGCGAGAGACGAGGACATGGTTTGCATTGATTCAACCCTTTCTTTTCTTTACCTTCCAAAATCCTCAGTTAATCCCTTTTTCAAGTTTCACACACACACACACACGTGTGTATATGGAGTGAAATATATTTTTGCATTCTTAATTATATCCTTAGTGGATTGAAACACTTGACATTCTTGAGAGAAGAAATGATCTAAGTTCTCTGCAATGGTAATAGAAAATAGTTTTAGAGACACCTCAAGACCCCAAGTCAGACTATTCTCCTACCTAACAGATGTTTGAATCTTATATTAATCCCCTTGACTCGAGTAAACCCTACATGCTTTCCATTACTTAATACCAACTAGTACATTAGATTCTTATTATTTTTGTATGTCATATGAAATTAAATAAAAAGCACCATCGCATTCTCGGACTTGGTCGTTCTTGTTCTAGATTTCTATGCAAAATATTATAACACGTTACCAGGTAAATGTTTTAGAACCGAATAATAAGCCTAAGTGTTAATGAAGTGATGAAGTGATCACATGGTCACATGGATATGTTCGCCCCAAAATTCCAACTAGTCAAACACCGTACAGTGAGTAGAGAGGTTCATGTTTTAACAACACTTTTCATGACTTTTGCTGGATTAAGATAAGGTGACTTGATGCCCAAGTTGCTCGGTTTCTTCTTCTCAATTTCTTGCAGAAAATGAGAAAAGAAACAGTCAAAACAGAAGACAATGGATAAACTTGAGTGAGTTAAATTTGGTTTGAGCAATATTGACAACCAAGCACACACATTCACAAGTGGTAACTAATTAACATACATGTAATTTTGGTTTATAGTGCAGATCTTGAGGGAGAAGCTTTGGTTTTTGAAAACTGATTTTGACTAAAGGATTCGGTGACATGAAAGCTACGGAAATGATTAAGCAGAAACGGACATGGGTGCCAAAAATGCAAATGAAGAAAAACCCTAAAATTAACAAAAACGAATCTTGCCCCCACAGTGTGCTGGGCTCTCTTTCAACGAAAGTGAAAGATATGGGTACATTATCTAAACTCAAACCATAAAAGCGCGCTCTGTGCTTTTTAACCTGGACCACCTACTCACATACCACAGATTTTATTTTCACTTGCCACCATGTCCAACGCACCCTTTAATGCACCTGAAAACCGAAATTGCAAGAGAATTACTCCTCCACCCAAAACGAAAAAGTTGCGTTCAAACCTAATACAAGAAGCCCCCATACCATAAGTTTCCAAGACCAAGTCAGAGTTCTTAGACCAAACCACCAAGTACACGCTCTGGCCATCCATGCTGTCTCATATCATACCTATCCATCTATATTCTTTCATAATAATTCCCCTTTTTTATAAAACCAAAAAAAGAGTAATTTCCGACATTAGTTATGGTGGTTTCCGAAAACAAACCAAATCAAAGCAAAAATATATGTACACCAACAACATAATGTGGTCGAGGGCCACCACATTGTTCATACATAAACTTGGAATTTCATTGATTAGGTTAATTAAACTAAACAAAGCTACCATATCTCCATTACATCCCATAATAATAGCAATAATAGAGGAACTATGTAACAGAAATTACAGAGAGAGAAAAAAAAAATACTACATGCATATCCTGATATCCATTCATTCCCTTCCCAAATTTACATAAGATCATCATCATCCTAGCTAGCTAGCTACCCGGCCCGATTGATTAACCCGCGGAAGGGGCAAAAAGGAGAAAAGTGAAATTCTTTTTCGGTGAATCTGAATTTTTTGTTTGCTCACATGACTTTCCAGGACTCGAGAGTGGGGAAGCTAGAGAAGGTGTCAAAATCTAAGCCTAAGGAAGCCAAGGAGGCAGCGTTAGGATCTAAGCCTGAGAGAGGCGGGGGAAAGTGGAGTTGCCCGGGCACAGAAAGCCCGGTCGCAGGCCCTGATCCTGCAGAGGTAGGGCCCACCACCTGCTGATTATGGTCCAGCAGGAAGGCAGACGTGTCCAGCGTCGGCAGACACCCTGCGGCGGCGGAGAACCTTGCAAGATTCCCTGCAGGACGATGCGGCTCGGGTTTTAGAACAGCAGGCGCAATCGGCGCAGCTGCCCCGAATCGGACGCCGGTGACCTGCTGCACCATCTGGCGGAAATTGGCCGGGTCTGCCGTGATGAACGTGGTCTGGGAGCGCTTGGAGGCGCGCGACTTCCGCTTGGAGATCTTCCCGGTGGCCTGGGGCGCGCGGCGGCGGGGAGCTGAGTCGTGGTCAGAGCCTGAGAGGCTGGAGACGGTGGGAGTGGTGGTGGTGGTTGCAGCGGCGGCGGTATCGGAATTGTTAACAAACGGGAAAAAGTTGTTGTCTTCCGGCAAGACCGCCGCGGCGGATAGAGACTTCTGAAGAGCCCTGGTGATGGAATCGGTGTCGCGAGTGAAGAACTCGGCGAGCCAGGAATCGGTTACGGGTGGACGAAGCATCATCCAGGGCTCAATGCTTGCGACGTTCTCAGATGATGCCATGAAAAGGGTAAAAGGGAAGAGTGAGAGTGAAGAGTGGTTTGGAAGGGAAGAGTGAGAGTGAAGAGTGGTTTGGTTCCGTTCGGGTTTGGGTTTGTTATCGCTGAAACTGAACGGTTGTGGAGGAAGGAGTGAGTAAAGAGAAGGAGGAAGTGAAATGGAGGAAGGGAAGGGAACGATAAATAGGACGGTGGAGGGTATTTTGGGATATTAAGAGAGGGAAAGCGCGTTGTTCGGGGGACGAGAAGACACGCGTCACCTTGTCCGTACGCTGCTGTGAGCTAAGCTGATGCTGATACTATGGCTAAACTAGCTACTCGCTCCAACTTCACTTTAACTCAACCATGGTTTACTTCACTCACTCCATCCACATAACTTAACGCCCTTTCTCTTGTTTCTTACTGCTGCAATTAATCATTACAAAGGTTTATCCAAATTAATTAATAAATCATTAATGATTTTTAAATTTTTTAGTTAATGTTTTTTTACGATAAAAAAACTCATAAGTGTTTGTTCCAAAAATAATATTTTTAAATTCTAAGAATGCTCCTAAAATGCTACTTTCTTTCATTTTCAAAATACTCTAGTGATTTAATCAACTACTCACCCTAAGGAATAGGATAAAACTTATTTGTTGAATATTTATATTTTATATTAAATAATTTAAATATTTATTCATGATATTCACACTAAGTATTTTTTTCAATTTTAGACCAAAATTTGTGTTGTGAACGAAAATATCTAGTAAATAATATATTATTAATAAATAAATAAAATGAGAAGATAAAAGATATAAAATATTTTTTTATTTAATTTATTTTATAATTTATGAAAATTAAATGAATAATAAAAATTATAAATATAAAAAATAATAATTATAATTAAATTTTAAAAAAACAAAATTAGAAATATATTACAAAATTTTGGAGTGATGGCTCTTCTCGGTAGACCAATTTGAATAAATATTTTCATCAACTGGACCAGAACTTATGAATACAAATTAGTATTACTTATTTATAAAAACTAGTATTAATTTATATAATAAATGTTATTCAATACAGTTCAATATTATTTTAGAAAAATAAAATAAAATATTAGATAAAAAAACTGATAAAAACTAAACGGTTTGAACATTTAATTTACTTTCATATTGAAAAATAGAAGTATTGAATGAACTATATTAAATACATTGATTGATGAGAAAGATCCAATTAAATTGAATCCATGATGACTATTTATTGATAGCTTATATTATGAGGTTGAAAACTAGGGTGAGCTTTTTCATGGTTACAAATACCATGTATGGTCAGTCCAGTGACAGAAAAAAAAAAAAACAGTAAATGACATTATTAAAATACTAAATCCCATGTTTAAATTAGTGTAATAGAAGAGTGAGAAATAAATATTGTAAGTGATGGAAGGAGAAGAGAGGAGAGTGTTGAAATGAATTGTTGACTGTCAAGCCGCGTCATTCTCTTTTACGCGTTAACTCGCATCCCCATCCCTTGTCTGTATGTAAAAGTCATCTTGTCATCATTTTTCAATTTTTTTTAAAGAGACAAAATTTATACATGGTACTACAAATAATTATAAAGAATGGATAATTTTATTTTCTATTAAATTTAATCTTTTATATTTATTAAATATATTATATATTTTTAAAGTGAAACGTTAAATATAATTTGAAAACAACATCTACTGCATTATAGTATGTAAGTTTTGTCCTTTCAAATTTCATGTAATTATTTCTTTAATTTCTTTTAATTATTTTATATTATAATAGAAAGGAAGTATGGAATAAAAAAATTATCCCAAAATTAATGTTAATTTTAAATATATTAAATGCAAATGAATAAATAAATAAACTAGTAAACATAGAAGATAAATAATTAAATATTAATAATTAAAAAATAAAAAAAATATTTATACATGTAAAAAGGAAACTTATTAATTTGGTACATAAACCAGGAAAATATTTTTATAATTACTTGATATATTGAAAAAATATTAAATTTTGAAATATATTTTTCATTTGTTTGAAATAATCAAAAGAAAAATTAGATGAATATTTTTATAATCAATAAAAGTTATAACTATTTTAAAAATAATTTTATATTTTAATATATTTGGAAATTAATTTGAGAAACTATTAAAAATATTTTCAAATACTTTATTAATATTTTTTAAATTAAAATATCAATGACATGAGTATTAATAACCGAATTAGAATATTATGATTGAATAAATTTTAAAATAAATAAAATTATATATATATATATATATTATATAGAAATAATTGAATTATAATATATAATATTAACATTGACTTACTTTTTTTAAACTTACATAAAAAACGATTTGAATTAAACTTTATCAATATTAACGTAAATGTAGTAAATAATATTTTAGAAAATTATAATAGTATAGTTATTTTATAGTAATTGAAGATGTTTCTAGAAATTAATGTATTATAATATAGCACCTTAATGTTGATAAAATTCCCCTCATTTAAGTAGGAAACGATTTTGAATTAAATTAAACTCATATTAGCTTAAATATAGTTATATTTATTTATAAAATATTTGCATTTTAGCATATTTTGAGTATTTTAGTGATTAAATTTGTGAAATTAAGTTAGGAAATTATTGCATTTTAGTGTAGTTGGAAAAGAAATAAGAGTTTAAGTTGGGGTGATATTTTAAAATAATTCATATTAATGTACAGCGGTCAAAATAGTTAATTTGGTCTATTTTGAATTTGTCCTCATTAAAAAATATATATTAATATATCTATATCAGAATAATTAATTAAAAAATATTTAAATAAAAAATTACATTGATAAAATTATTTTTTATTTAAATATACTGATTTAATATATAAATTATAAAAAAATGTCAATTCAATCTCAAAAGAATTAAAAATTTACTTTTTGTTATTATCATTCTTATTTTAATAATTTGTTTATTTAAAATAATAATTAATCATAAAAATAAAATATTTGAGTAAGTGGTTGTTAAAGATTTATTTTGATATTTATTTTTAGAATAGGGGAATCTCATTTATTAACTTAATTTATAATAATATATATTTTTTAATGAAATAATATTATTTTTATTTTTATTTAAAAATATTATTATTTTATAAAACAGGTTTGCTTATAAGTCTACGGACTAATCTAAGCAAAGTCTATTATAAGTCATGAACTAAACTAAAATATGTCCAGTTCAATTTAGGCTACAAATTTTTTTGTTTAGCGTGACTTATTTCTCAATTTTTTTGAGCTAATTCATCGAACTAAACCTATTTTGGCATCCCTATTTATTTGTTTTACATATGAGTATTTTGATCAAACAAATAGTGAAATATGAAAATCCATCGTGTTTATAAGGTTAAAATTATAGACTTAGCATCTAATCTTTCTTTCACTTATATATTCTTATTTATTTATAGTTTTATATATTTTCTTTTAAATTTAAAATGTTTTTCAAATATAGGTGTTAATAAAGAGATATTTGTATCATAATTATCTAATTTTCTTAATTACAAATTTTCAAATCACATTTATAAATATAAAAAAACTTTTATATAGGTTAAAACAAACTCCTAAACAAATATATGAAAGACTTAACAATTTCTTATTATCTTAAGATTATGAGAGAAGACAAGTTGATAAATTTATTTTTATAAGAAAATTGTGAAAGACATCATATTAGTTCATGTTTACGTAGATGACATCATATTTAAATGGACTAATAATCAATTATGCTAGTAATTTGTTTAGTAATACAACAGATTTTGAAATGTTAACGATGACTAAACTATCTCTTCCTTATCTTAAAGAACAAAACAATATAAAAAATGTTACATTTTATACTTAGTCAAAATAATGTCATAAATTTTTTAAGAAATTTGAAATTGAAAATTAAGGTTATTTCTAAAAAACAGGAAGGGTAAGCTTATTAACCCAACCAAGTATGGAGGCTTGATAGGTTATGGCATTGTAGAAGTGTGTCTCTTATTGGGTTATTCTAGTTAGTTGTAAGTTTGATCAAAAAATGCAATTTAGGAAGTAATTTAATATCATGACACAGAGAGGAACAAAACATGTGTTGTTCTGTCCATAATAGGAGTTGAATACATAACACGGTAGTTGTGAATAACTTTTTGAATATGAGTGAAATTAAATAAAATTCCACTTAAATGTGATAACATTAGTTAACATCTCATCTCGCATAAAACATATTGAAATTTGTCATTATTTCGTTGGAGATTATGTTGTAAAATTTGTAGATATTTAAAATCAACTTTTTGATATCATTGACTAAGAAAAGATTCAATAAATTAAAAAATTAAATAGACATTGAACATAAATTTTTAGGTTGTCTTTTTATGTAGAGTCTAAGTAATCATAATCTAGTATACATCTCATAAAATCTGTGTTTTTATATTACATTTGATGATGACAAAGGGAGAAAAAGGGAGTGTGTGTGTTTATTTTCAAATTGTTGTCATTATTATATAAGGAGAGATCGACCTATATCAAATAGTCTCCTAGCTATTGTCATCAAACAATCTACTTTGAGTCAACTACTATTATAATCAAACAAGCTATTAAGAGTAATTGATTCGAATAAGACAATTTGTTAGCCTTAATCAATAGATGAGCTATAAGAATAAATTACTCTTAGCATCAATTGATATGTTCAAACGATCCACTAGATATCAATTGTCATCCTCATCAAACAATCTTATCTGATGATATGATATTAGATGATCCTTCATATAGATCTTGTAGTCAACACTATCATATAAAAATGATTTATAAGATTTACAAGAACATAATTATTAATAACAATGAAAAGTAGTAGATGAAAATTGTAAAATTTAAGCATTTAAACACAAAAAGTGAAATATATTGTAAAAGTCTAACATGGAGAAATTAGATCAACAAATTTGTTCTAAGGAAGGGGAGATAATGAGTACATGATTAGAAAAAAAGAAAACGAATAAGAGTATACAATTATAAGAAAAATAACAAAGAACATGATAAATCAAAATATTATTGTTTTAAAAACAATATGCTTTTGTTTAGGATTTATTTTCTTTAATTTATAATTTAGTTTTAATTTTTTGATTATGGTAAATTTGGGCCTAACAAAAGGGAGACATCTTAAGCCAATAATATGACAAGGAGAAACAAAATTGGACTTCAATTGCATTTACATTTCTAGTCCAATTAGGGATAATTTTTGTAGAGACAAAAGAAAGGAGAAACAAAGAATATGTGAACCAAACAAAAGTGACATGATCAAGACAAGGAAAACATAAATCAAGTATGAAACACACAACACTTTAATCCTATGGTCATAAAGCTTTTGGAGTCAAGATTAGATTATATTTGAATTTTGAATTTAAATTTCTCTATCTTAGTTTCATTTAAATTTGTATTTTCCTCCCTTACTTTAATTAAGTTTTGAATTATCATTTCAATTTCGTTTGTAATTTCAAATTCATGACTATAAATAACCACACTTCTTATGTAAAATCATTTTATGTCTATATATGAAAAATTGAGTTTAAGAGAGATACTTATGTTTATAATTTATTGTTCTTTGAATTTTATTTTTGATTTTTAGGAATTAATGACAATTTTTCACCATTATCTCTCCATAATTCAAAAGTCTTTTATCTTTTTCACTTTTTTTTTACTTCTTTATTTTTTAGTTCAATTTACTTCTTAATCTTCGTGCTAATCTCATTTCTTATTTCATTTGTTTTGATTTTGTTTTCATCTTATTTATATTGTTTCATACAAAAAATTTCACACTTATTTAAACAATTAAACTCGTGTCAAACGAGTACATAATAAAATAATTCTTTGTTTCTTATTTTTTTCAATATATCATCATAATTCTTCATGGTTGTTTAGCAATTAAACTCATATCAAGTAGAAAGTGATAAAATTATAATAATAAAATCCTAAACTAAACTTAAACTATACAATATTTTCTCATTTTTTTATAATAATATTTTTTAGTTTATAATTTTTGTGCAAACAAATATATCCTTACATCATTAAAAAAATATTAATTTAAAATTATTTGATTTTTTTTATTTTTACTTAATAACATTGATCTAATATATAATTTCTGAATGTTTCTAGTTGTTATTAAAAGAAAGATAATATATAATTAAAAAAATATTTTATGTAACTTATTATTATTATATTTATTTTTATCAAACCGAAATATTTGAGGATTTTTAGTTCATTCTTTAATCGAAGATTAACTTTTGTTTATCTAACCTTACGGGTTTAGATTATGGAGGGGCTTGCACTGCTCTTACAAAGGATACATGGAGTTTCAATTAAAAAGAAATTAATAATAGTTAATGTATTTTTGTTCCTCAACTCCAAACTATGAGGGACTGATCTACTTTTAACTATGTTTGACTGATAAAAATGGAATGGTAGAACCTTTTTTCACCCCCTAATTTTCAGGGTTATCATTGCAAATGATTATTACAAGACATTAATTAAAGAAAAAAATTGCAAAATGGGTCCCTTCAGACATTTGAGAAAAAGGGAATATTGGTGTCACGTGCGGTGCCCATAGGTGTTCGTGTGTGTTTGTCAAGCCTCGTTGAAAACCCATAAATCACAACTTATCAATCTGATTTAGACGAATATTATATTTAAATGACCCTTTTAAGCTGGTTAAGTATGTCCCATGTTTTTTATTAGTCAATAATTTCTTTTTATTAAGGAATTATGCAACTTGAGTTTTACTCTTTTTTTTTTTTTTACAATAAAGTTTAAACTCTAATCATGCAACCTTTTTTATTTTTTTATAAAACGTTGTTTATACTTTATAACAAATAAAAAATGATTTAGTAGCACTGTGGATCATACAAATCTTATATTGTTTGGCTAATTCGAGTTAAACATACTCTTAATCAGTTTAATCATGAAACGTATTGCTAAATTAGTTGATATCAATAATTCAAATTTGATTTGGAATCAACTTACAACAACAACAAATATACAAATATACAAGCTAATTAACTTCAATCTTATTTTATCATTTCCTTGAAAAAATTTAGTTAATCATTGATATATCTTTATCATTATTATATATCTAGCCTATTGATTCTTAATAAAATAATATTAAAATTGAAGTATAAATTTAATTTTATATGTAAGAAAAAAATTGAATAATATATAAATAAAATAGACGTATCTTAATTTTTATTGAAAATTTGTTTAAATTTTTTTATATTAATCTTAAAATGTATTAATTCGATTGGTCCGGTCAAAAAATTCTAGAAATAATTTAAATTAGATTAAAAAAATTTATATTATATTGAATCATATTTATTTTAATTTGATCTTTTTGAATAATAACGTACAAAAGTTTAGATTATGAATTCACCTATTTTATAAAATAATAATTTTTTTAAATAAAAATAAAAATAACATTATTTTATTACAAATATATTTATATTATAAATTTATTCGATAAGTGATATACTTAATAAATATAAATATAAAAAAAGTTTATAAGGTTCATTTATTCCACAATTATTAAAATGAACTATTATTTTAAATCATTAAATCAATAAAAAAAATAACAATAATAAAAAATACTTTTCTAACTCTTATTTTACACTAAATAAATTTATTCTCTTAAAATTTATATATTAAATCATTATATTTAAAATAAAAATTAATTTTATTAATATAAACTTTTTTACTAAAAAAATACTTACATTATTTACTAAAATATACATTTTATTTATTTATTAAATAAGATTATATATAGAGAGAATGAATGTGCCACAAATACATACTAAATAACTAAAAACAACTCATTAAATTAAAACAATCTTAATTATGCTATTTCATTGACTTATGTTGTTTTTTTTTAAATAAAAATGATATTTGATAATTTTATATATTAAAAAAGTTCTTTTAATGATTTTAACAATGACTTATGTTGCCACAAATATTTTTAGTAATAATAAACCTATTATGAAAATTCTAAACATTATAAAATTTTTCTTTGAAATTTTTTTATATAAATTATATTAAATTAGTGGACTAAACAGGTATTTTCCAACATTAATTTGTTTGGGATGTATTCACATAAGTCGAATCCAACAGTTTCATTTATGGGTGCAGGATCTTTGAACGAAAGCTTAAAAATATTGGTAAAACTGGAAGAGCAAACTAACTTTTCCAAAAATTACAAATTAATCAAGTAGGTCACTTTTTGTATTTTTGTTAGGTTTTGTAATGTTTTTTTTCAACCTTAATTTTTATACATAATATATATATATATATATATATATATATATATATATATATATATATATATATATATATATATATATATATATATTCAACTGTACCGGTGCATATATATCTCTTTGAAAAAGCTTGAAAATTTTCGGTAAAAACTGAAAATAAATAAATAATAATGATAAGTCGGTCAATTAGGTCATTTTTGCATTTTTTTTGGAAGGGTGGAAGGGTTATTTCTTTTCAATCTTAATGTTTTTTAATAGCAATAACATACATGAATCCAACTATATCATTCATTCTATGTGGAAAAGCGTAAAAAGATTAGAAAAAAAGAAGACAAAAGTAATTTTGACCAAATCACTAATTAGTCAATTAAGTGACTTTTTACATTTATTCTATTTTTTTAATCATAATTGACAAATTTTTAATCACATTCACGAGACTTGGTTTATTAGAAAATATTTTTTTATATCGGTCCTTTTGGATTAATTATTAAATCAATGTAAATGTTATAAACAGAAAAAAATATTTTTTTATATTAATTGAGAATTAATATAAAAAAATATAATATTGGTTGTAAAAATAGTTGATGTAATATATCATTTTTTATATCGATTACGAGCCAATTAATATAGTATGTATATTTTTCACATGTATAGAATCGATGTAGAAAATAATATATTATATATATTTTTTTTACGATAGATATTATATGTGGTATTTTTTTTAATAAATATTTTTTTAAAATATATGGTGATAGAAATATTACATTGGTTCCTAAAGGAACTGATATTATTTGTGATATACTACATCGATTTTTTAAAAATTGATATAGAAAGTCATTTTGTAACTACAAAAGTCTCCCATGTTTATATTTACATCAATTTTACTTAACCAACAAAATTAATATGACATAAAAACAATATTTCCGCACTAGGAGTTCTACGTGCCAAGAAAAAACAATACTCAATATTAAATCTAGTTGGATGAATGAATCAAATTCAAATCCCATGAAAGCAAAGACTATTTACTAGTCACTTTTTATGATCAATATCTTGACAAAATCCATGAATCTTGTCCTGTATATCATTCGAATGATGAATACACCAAATTTAATCCATGTAAAACTACAATAATTATTTATCGTTATATTCTTGACCACATCCACACAATCTTGTCCTATGTGCTAAGAATAAACAGTGGGAAGGATTAAATATGGTCAGATAAACATACTCTATTCAATCTACATAAAATGAAGCATTATGTATGAGTCACTAATCATGATTATATTTTTTTAACCATATCCATAGAACATTATCAAAGAAAAAGCAATGGTCAAGATTATATTTGTCCTTGACAATAACTAGATTCAATTCACATGAAATAAGGCATTGAAAGTCATATTCCTTACCACATTCATAGAATCTTGTCCTATGTGTCATTAAAGAGCAACAATAAGATTAGATTTATCCTTATCAACAACTAGACACAATTCTCGTTAAATAAGACACAATTCACTGGAAGTTCTATAAATAGTCCACTATGTAAAGAATATTTGACTCTAGAAAGAAGATTTCAAAAGTCTAAGCTTTTTTTTTTTTCCAGGAAATTTGTTAATTATATGTGACTAAGGTAGAAGAACATATAAAGCTCGAGTTGTATTGGTTCACTCAAACTTTTAGGCTACATCCAATTCTTCTTTAGAAGTTTCTTAAAGGGTTCCATTAATCAATATGATTATAGTAAAGTATTCTTACCGTCACTTTTGGTTATAAAGAGTACACCAAACCCTTTTTGGTTAAAATAGGTACACTAAGTCACTCATTGCTAAAAAGGACAGCAAATCACATTTGGCTAAAATGAAATATTAGGTCATTCTTCACTGTCTCTTCTTAATCTCCCCTTAAAACTAAGAGCTAATAGACTATTATTAATTATAAATATACAAGAAAAGAGTATTTAAGGAATACTAAAAAAAAACTTTCACAAAGAAGATATACAATAAGATGGTCTCGACTGAGATTCAAACTTCACTAGGTGAGGAATATAACCATTTTTTCTCTTCATTGCTAGACTTTCTAAGATATAATCTCTCTAAGACTTGAGTGAGAAGTTTATAAGGATTTTTGTATGTTGCAATTGTGTATTCTACATTCACCATTCGCTATCTTTCACAGATTCTTGAAAATATGATTGTTTGTAGAATAATCTTCATCTTTAATAGATAAGATTATTACAATAAATCTTGATCTTTGATTATAATTATTCTATGTAAAGTCTTAATTTAATGATGCATGTTAAAAAAAATATTGTAATACAAAATATGTATTTTTATAATAGATGATATATTTCTTTTTTATATATATAATATAATATATTTGATTATATTGAATTAGTTATTAGACAGGAGATATATTTTTAAATTTAATCCACATATAATATTCTATTTTTAATTTTACATCATCTGATTTTGTTATACATATAATCTTTTATATAATTTTATATCATATCACAAAGTTCACTTAATTATACATAATTTTGATTTAATATGCATATAATTATTTATGTAAAATTATTATTGATTTATAAATATTCCTTCAAATAAAAGTACATTGGACATTGATTTTTCTATTAAAAAAAATAATTATAAAGATAATCAAGAATAAAAAGATACATGAATATTTTAATACTCTAATTCCTTATTATATCTAATTAGCCATTAGATGGTCTATTGATTATATATGTATAAAGAAGGTTATATCAACTACGTTAACATTATTACCAATTATAAAATTTATTATTTTAGAGACATATTTTTTACCTTTAATTTGTCTCTAACTTAATCTTATTTATTATCATCATATACATTGTTTAAGAGTCGCTCAATATATTATTTCTTGAATTAGACCATTTGAAATTTTAATCTTCTTTTTCTCTACCTTTCAAACTATAGTTTCTACTATAGTAAGTTTAGTATACTTTCATTCACTTAAACTTATTTTTCATTGTCAAGTATTATTTGTTGTCTAATCTATTCATTGTTACAAGATCCTTAAAATCATTGTGTTACATCATGATCATTTAATATCGAAACAACACCCTCTAATTGTACCTCATTGGAGTAAGTGGGATTTTCTGAAATAGAAAAGTTTAGGTATTTGAAGGTTGATCACAACTTGAAAACCACTTTGATGGAGTGGTGGAGACCTGAGACTCATACATTTCATCTTCCAATTAGTGAGTACCATTGCACTACAAGATGTTGGATTTCAACTCGAACTAATAATTGATAGACCAACCATGATTGACCTTACAATGTTTGATTAGAAAGAAATGGGTGACTCGTATATGGGTCGTGTGCAATGAAGGAGATTCACTAATTAACTTTGAAGTAAAAATGATGTGGCATAGAGACGACATGTTATTACTCTTAGATAAACCTCATGAAAAGAAAAACTGCATGTCCATTGTAGGACATATGTCCTAGGTTTGATTGGAGGTGTTTTGATGCATGGTAAAACAACAAAAATTACACCTTATTTGTAGAACCAAGTGTTATAATTGGGGTTATACATTTTGTTGTTGTTTTGTATAGGGAGATTCATAGAGTAATGGATGTAAGGTAAAAAATAATAGATAATTGTGTGTTATTTTTGCAATTTGTTAGACCCAAACATGAATATATCCTAAATCATAAGATAAATATTTTCATTATGTGCAAGCGAGCATTTAGCATTAACCTTAAAAAAATCATATGTTTTCATATTAAATCACAAATTTGTATGAATTTTAAGCTTGCAATGTTTCATGTTAAGTCTTTACATGCTTATAACGTAACATTCCATAGATCTTAAGTTTAAAAGTTATATCATGTGTGTACATGATGTTTGCAACATTTATATTTTATATACATGTTATAGACTACACATCATACATGATGTAACATTTACCTTTGTGTTTTACAAACTATAAGTCTAATATGTGTTAGCATTTCATAAGTGTAAAACATTATTAACATATTCATATGTTGAATAATTTGTACTTGCATTTGTCTCTATACAGAATATAAATTCACTTGACATGTTTATTCTTTTATACAAAGAACATTTCTAAGAAGATAAGAATATTGATAATGATGTTTGTGCCAAACATTCAAAAGCCAAAAAACATCTATCAAGTCAATTATGGAAACGTATTCATTAAAGAAAGAGAAGGAATATTAGACTACTAATAATCTTGTTATGTCAACCTTACATACTCTCTAATATAATAACCAAAACAATGTTTGGTATGATAGAATAGAAGGTGTTTTGTCCATAACTTATAAGAAACTCAAGTTATTAAAGAAAGTGGATTAAACATTTAATTCTTATCAAACACACAAACAATACATTTAATGAATGAAATGTAAAAATTCTTTAACATAACTAAGGATCACTAGACAAAGACAAAAGATGTTGAAGAAAGAAGAAATCAATTTAAATAGAGTTTAGCTCTAGTTCTTCATTACATATTTTGAGTTATTTAGGCTTAGTGAACTTATACTTTATATCAATTTTATGAGATGATAAAAGCCAAGTGGTAAAAAAATATAGTGTTGTAAATACTATTTATTTTAAATACCTTGTGTGTGTAAGTCAAGTGCAACTTGTTTGCGTTACGATTAGTTAACCTTGTCAAAGAATACTTATGTGTTAAAACATGAAAAAGTTTTTCAAAAAATACTCATGTTGTAAGCAGGAGTGACAATGAAAAATAATCGTATTTATGGTTATCAAACTTGTAAGTCAACTCGTTAACTAGGACGAGTTTGTGAGTTGAGTGATTGGTCACGAGTTAAGTCATGACTAGACAAATTTTTTAGCAAACATGTGTAATCCTAGAGTAAAATTGGTCAAACTCGAGCTAACCCACAAGTTTAACGTGAGTCACGAGTTTAACAATGAGTAAGGTTTCTTTTTCTTTCTTCATTTCATTACTCTTGATCATTCTTCTCCCCTTTCATTAGAACTCATCTCGTCACACTCATCCTTATCAAACTCATATCCATCTCAAATGTTTTGTTCTTCTCTCCTATGCACAATGAGTTTCTCTTCTTTGCATGTGCGTCTCTCTCCTCCGTCGACATGTATCTCTTCACCACTCACGACACGTTTCTCTCCTTCACTCGACGTGTCTCTCTTTTGCACGTGACTTGATGTGGATGTCTTCTTTGTGGGATGCAAACACATGCGACTTGTTTCAAATATGTTTGGTTATATTCTTGACATTCATTCTTTCTTTCTAATTTCTCTCTTTCATAATTTGTTATACATTTTAATTTTTTATTTTGTTTTTAGTTTTTTTCTTTAAGGAATTAGGTTTTTTTAATTATCTATTTCTATTTGATTTTATGTATTAGTTATCAAAATTATAAAATGTTAGTAATTAAGATTGATTTAATTTGTTTATATTAATTAGTAGTATTATATGAATTGAATATTTTTGATAATAAACAAATTAAATATAATTATCACTAAAAAAATGTTCAATAGATGAATTTTCATAAAAAATATCTATTTTTCATATGAAATAGACTCTTAGAAGTTTACGAGTTAAGTATATAAAACTCTCATGAGTCTATATAGACTCTCAAGTTTAATAACATTGCTTGTGTTATAATATCTTCTTCTACTCAAACTAAACCATTGTTAAGAATTGAGTATAATTTCATATTGAGATAAACTAATATAAAATATATGTATTTATCTCTTTTGTTTTGATTTTTATCATCTAATATTGAGTTATATATACAGTATCTACTGTGAGAATAGTTTGTGAAAACTATCATTTAACACCTTCTATCGTCTGAATTCCAAGATTGAGTTTGCCATTTTTTTTTATAATTGTTAAAGTCAAATGATTTATTTTACACATGCTTGTGAAAAGATATCTAAAACTCACTTGAAACTCAATTCAACCCATGTTCTTGTATTTCTCTTGTTTTAGAGTTTGGTATAAAAATTCAGCCTTTAAGGGGTTGAGGACCTAATAATATCTTAAAAAATAGGATCGTGAAAGAATAGATAATATCTAAAAGAGCATCTTTCACTAAATTATCAACCTTTCTTAAAGAAAATTATCCATTCTTAAAATATAGAATGACGTGTACATGAGGTGAATTCAATATCAATTATGGAGAATTCTAGCTCAAAGTGAAATAGTTGTAGTTAAACCAAAAATCAAGTGCATATTGTAATATTAAAACACCATGCAACTTGATAACAAGACAATGTACGCTCTTATATTTGAATAATCTAAGAATGAATATAAGAAAATTTATAAATTAAAAATTGCAAAGGAAATATGAGATTTACTTCAGATTAACTATAAAGGTAATGAAGACTTACAACTAACAAATACTACCACCTTCACTACATAATACAAGAGTTTTACCATGAACACTACAAGAAAAACATCAAATAGTGACCGAAAATTCGGTCACTAAATCTACAAAATCGGTTACTAATTAAAATAGTGACTCGAAATAGTGACCAACCGAAATCGGTCACTATTTCCTTGGTCATCGATTTTAGTGACCGATTCGATGACCGAATTGAGATGATCGAATCAATGATCGAATCGATGATCGATTCGGTGACCGATTATATATAACCAAATCGATCAACTGAATCGGTCACTAAATCAATGAAAAAGTTAATCAATAACAAATTTAATTCTTTTTATTTATTTACACTTTTATTATATCTATTATTTATTTTCCCTATTTCTTAATTATATTATATTTTGCTTATTTAAGTTTTTATTTATATTTATTTCCCTATCTTTATTATATTTTTTAGAAGTTTAACTTATTATTAGGTGGTTTATTGTCATTGTCAGGATTCGAACCCAGTACCTTAGAGTTGGAGGCTGAAACTCCAACCACCGAGCTACTAGGATCTTTTAATAATAACTTACAAATAAATTATATTTATATACAAATAAATGTATATCCGTATAAATATATAAATATAAAATCTATAAATAAAAATATATTTATATATTTTAATATATAAAATCTACAAATAATGGTATATTAGTATAGTATCGTATATTTGTATTCTAATTTTTAATTAAATTAAAATTATGCTAATAATGTATATTAATATATGAGGGGATAATATTGATATATTTGTATATATATATATATATATATATATATATATATATATATTTATATATATTTATATATTTATATATTGATATATTTATATATTAATATATTTATATATTTATATATTTATATTTTGATATATTTATATATTTATTTATATCCTTATACATTTATATCTTTATATATTTATATATTTGAAAAAAAATATTAAATTTTAAAAATAATATTATATTTTTAAAAATAAATATTAGAAAAAGATTTAAAATATATATAAATTATATTTACATTTACAAAATATTAAAGATATATGTTTATATCTTTACATATTTATATATATTTATATGTTTATATTTTTACATATATTTATATCTTTCCATATTTATATATTTATATATAAAGATATTAGTTTTGTATACAAATAATATTATAATATAGTATATTATACTATTAGTATAGTATACAAATAATATGTTAGTATAGTATAGTATACAAATTATTAATTTTGTAATTTATATACAATGAAAATAATATAATGGTATATTGGTATAGTATATTTGTATTCTAATTTTTAAATAAACTAAAATTACGCTAAATGTATAATAATATATGAGAGGATAATAAATTTAATCCAATTACTTTTATAAATATATAAATATAAAATCTATAAAATATTAAAAATGATATTATATTTTTAAAAACAAATATTAGAAAAAGGTTTAAAAACTAGTATTATCTTAAATTTATTAAAAGTATAATTAAATCTCTATTTTCTTAATTTTTTTTTTAAACTTCTCAATTCTACATTTTTGTAAGTTCTATCATTATATTATATCATCCTCATCTCCTCCCATGTTTCTACTTTATCTTTACAATAGTCAATATTCTTAACTAATTTATAGTTTTAATTATAATTTCTTAGTATATATTTTAAATTAATCAATTCTAATCTATTATTTGAAAAACTAATCAATTCTAATCAATAATTTAGAAAACTAATCGATTATAATTAATTATTTGAAAAATTACCAAATATGATCGATCATTTCAAAAATATAATCGATCAGAATCAATTATCGCCGAGCGAGACTAGACTCGCTCAAGCTAAATACACCCGAGAGTACCAATTTTGTGCAAGGCAGTTTCGCTCGAACGAGAAACTTATCGCTCAAGCGAAATACAGCTTTAGATAGCGGTTACACAGAACCGCTCTTAAAAGCTCACTTAGATAGCGGTTAACCGTTGAACCGCTATTATATGGTTACCATTATGATCGGTCGTAATGCAATTATGACCGATCATAACTATTTTAATCGATTAAAATCTAGTTTCAATCGATTAAAACAATTTATGCACAGCGTTTTAATCGATTAAAACTTATTTTTATCAGCTTAAAATAACTTGAAAACTTATATTAACTATTTTTTTTATATTATGTTTTTAAATTTTCTATTAGAGAAAACCTTTCAGAATTCAAAATGTTAAATACTTTTAAATATTAAAATTAACTTTGTCAAAAATTAGGAAAAAAAATTAATCCAAAAGAGTTCAAAAATGTATTATAATATTGTCAATTTTGAGTTTAATTATATGGTTCATTCTCAAAGTAGAAAAATATAATTTAAAATTTTAATACTAAAATTAAAAGATTAAATAATAATAAATTTAATTCTTTAAATTCAAGTAGCTAGAAACTAAAATTATAGTTTCTCTGCTTGAAATAATTAAAATAAATATTTAAAAATAAAAATCAAAACTAGTATTATCTTAAATTTATTAAAAGTGTAATTAAATCTCTATTTTCTTAATTTTATTTGTTTCAAACTTCTCAATTCTACATTTTTGTAAGTTCTATCATTATATTATCATCCTCATCTCCTCCCATGTTCTACTTTATCTTTACAATAGTCAATATTCTTAACTAATTTATAGTTTTAATTATAATTTTTTAGTATATATTTTGAAATTAATCAATTCTAATATATTATTTGAAAAACTAATCAATTCTAATCAATAATTTAGAAAACTAATCGATTATAATTAATTATTTGAAAAAATTATCAAATATGATCGGTCATTTTGAAAACATAATCGATCGGAATCGGACTTCGCTTGAGCGATAGTAGTCTCGCTCAAGCGAAATACACCTCGATATCTAATATGCACTTTAGATAGCTGGCTTCGAGGGAACCGCTATTATATCCTCTCAATTATAATCGGTCATTTCAAGTTATGATCGATCAGGATCGTATTTCGCTCGAGCGAGAAAAGTGTCGCTCAAGCGAAATACACCCCGAGAATGCGAATTCGTGCACTTGGAGTTTCGCTCGAGCGATAATATTGTCGCTCAAGCGCAATACATTTTAGATAGCGGTTCCACAGAACCGCTCTTAAAAGTGAACTTCTAATAGCACTTAACCATTAACCGCTATCTTAATTATACTTTAGATAGCGGTTAAGGTGGAACCGCTATCATATCATCTCAATTATGTTTTGCAAAATACCTCTACAAATGTTTTTAACAATTAAAAACAAAGTATTTTGACAAAAGCTTTCTCAAATGCCTCTACAAAGTATTTTTAACAATTATATTGAGTTTAATTCTACAAATTAAAAGATTAAATAATAAATTTAATTCTTTAAATTCAGTAGCTAGAAACTAAAATTATAGTTTCTCTGTTTTAAATATTTAAAATAAATATTTAAAAATAAAAATTAAAACTAGTATTATCTTAAATTTATTAAAAGTGTAATTAAATATCTATTTTCTTATTTTTATTTGTTTCAAACTTCTCAATTCTACATTTTTGTAAGTTCTATCATTATATTATCATCCTCATCTCCTCCCATGTTTCTACTTTATCTTTACAATAGTCAATATTCTTAACTAATTTATAGTTTTAATTATATTTTTTAGTATATATTTTAAATTAATCAATTCTAATCTATTATTTGAAAAACTAATCAATTCTAATCAATAATTTAGAAAACTAATCGATTATAATTAATTATTTGAAAAAATTACCAAATATGATCGATCATTTCAAAAATATAATCGATCAGAATCAATTATCGCCGAGCGAGATAGGCTCGCTCAAGCTGAAATACAACCCGAGAGTACTAATTTTGTGCAGTGGGCGTTTCGCTCGAGCGAGAATATTGTCGCTCAAGCGAGATGAGGTTTACATAGCGGTTACACAGAACCGCTCTTAAAATATGACTTAGATAGCGGTTAACCCTTGAACCGCTATTATATGGTTTCAATTATGATCGGTCGAATTCATTTATGACTGATCATAACTATTTTAATCGATTAAATCTCGCTTCAATCGATTAAAACAGTTCAGCACAACGCTTTAATCGATTAAAACTTATTTTTATCAGCTTAAAATAACTTGAAAAGTTTTAGGAGAAAGTTTTGCAAGTATTTCAATCGATTGAATCGCTAACAATCGATTAAATCAACTTAGAAGATTTTTTGTAAAGTGTTTTAATTGATATAAACGCTGTCGTATTAGTTAAAACAAATCAGTTAAAGAATCAAGAATGTATTAATGGATTAAAAGAAGTTTTAACAGATTAAAACTGCACTTTTAACATATTAAAAGAATCTTTTAACGATTAATTAAACCAAGCAGCTTTGAAAATCTTCTATAAAAACAAGTTTGGCTTGAACTTTTTTAACATACATTGAATATATCATCTTTAAAAAATAAATATATATATATATATATATATATATATATATTTTTCATTTTAATTTTCAAATATTAATTTTTTTATGAAATTAATTTTAATTAAAAAAATTAAAGTGATATATATATATATATATATATATATATATATATATCCAACTATTAAATTATTCAAGATATTAATATAAATTTAAAATATCAATTCAAGTAATTAAAATAATTTTAATTTTTTATAAATACATTGAAATACATTTTTATTAACATACAAGTAATAATATATATATATATATATATATATATATATAAGAGACTAAATTAATAATTAATTTAATTATTGATTTAGTGACCGATTCTGATGACCGAATCGATGACCGAACCTGAGTGATCGAATCGATGACCGAATCAGTGACCGAATCGATGACCGAATCAAGTGACCGAATCGATGACCGATTCGATGACCGAATCGATAAGTGACCGATTCTAGTGACCGAATCGATGACCGATCTCGGTGACTAATTTAATAATCAATTTTAATTTTTTTATTCACATGCTAAATTAAAAAATAAAATCAAATAATTATATTACTAAATTATTTAATAAGTTAGTAAACAATTTTTTTAAAATATTTATAATTTTATTAAAAATGTTATCAATTATTTTAAATCATTAAGTAAATTTATATTTAAAATATTTTAAATAAAATATTTATATAAATGAAAAATAGTTATCAGTTTAAAAATTATTTTTTTAGTGATCGAAATTTTAGTCACTAAATCGAGTTATTAAATAATAAAGTGATCGAAATAGTAACCGATTTTTGTGACCGAAAATTCGGTTACTATTTCGATTACTAGACTAAAAAATAATAATTTGGTTACTGATTCGGTCACTGATAGTAACTAAATTTTTCGGTCACTGATTTCGGTTACTATTTGACATTTTTCTAGTAGTGGAATAATGGTGAGACTATTGATTATATGTGTAAAAGATTGCAAGTTTTTTTGAATGAGCTAGAAGTTCTTGCATGGAGGTTTACAACATTTGTTAGTTTATATGCATATTTTACATGTTACATGAAAGCACCATCTAGAAGGATAAGTATACATATTCATCTACTAGCATCGTCTAATTATCTATATGCACATGATGCATGTATCCTCTACTTAATTAATATGCATGATTATATAAGCTTTATACATTCGTCATTTTGTTCATTATGACTTATTTATATCCCAACGTTTGATATTGAAGAATGCATGTCCATACATTGATACATACATCATCTATTTTGTGTTTTAACAATGACTATAATTTAATGTTTGCATCATTTGTATAGGTAAGATGTTTTGAATTGTTTGAATAATATGCATATTAATAAAGTCACATATACCTCTTCTGACCAATACATATGCTTACATGAGATTTTTTATTTGTTATGCTTTATGAAGACGCAATTGCATATTCTTTATATGTTGCATCTTATAAGAGTCAAGATTTATCATAATCATCCTTTCACACATGATGTGTGTGTATTGTTCATTGAAAGTCATATTCATAAGAGATAAAGGTGTACAAGAGTATGCATGCAAAATATTATGTTATTCATTGACTCTCTACAACAACAACAAAGTGACTTTTGAAGAAAAATATGGAAATATTTTGCCCAAGACGGATAAGAGGCACATGCTAATATGGAAAATGCTTGCCCAATATGAATATATGAGATTAAGCTGTTGATTTTTACCATTTACCACAAACAATACATTAAATGTGTTTTGAAAATCTTCTATGACACGTGCAAGCTTCATCAAAAGAATAACAAAAAATAAAGAAAAACTCAAAGATAGAAAACAACACAAGATAACAACTACTCCAAAAATACTTGTTACAATGACAATATTTATATGCTAAAAAGTTAAATGGAAGTGAATAATAAAGAAAGTAAGAGTTTTTCTCTTGTCAACATGTAATACTATAGTAGTTCATCTCATATATCTAGGACCTATATAATGTTATGTGTTGACTTAGTATATCCATCTTATAAGATGTCAAATATGAGAACTAGAATAATAGAACATTATTTGTATCGAAACACCTAATTATGAAAAAGTGTGAAGAGACTTGAATATTAATACTTGTATTAAGCCTAAAAAGGCTACATAAAAAATAATTGTAAATTATGAAATTCTAAAGAAGTTCTTTAAAAAAAGTTATATTTTTTAAGTCTGGAAAGACTAGAAAAATAATACTCCTGTTATAAATAAGAATAACAGTAAAAATGCATATGTTTACCGCATGTATTTTAAAGATAAGTTTTATTATATTTTATTTTAAAATAAAATAAAATTATCATGTTAAGAGAATTTTTAATAATAAATATATTATTTTAAAAGTGATATTTTATAATTATGTTAGTGGGATTTATTGGTATTAAATACAAATTTTACATAATTTTTTTCAAGTTGATCTACTTTGACATTTTTAGATCATATTTAGAGCTTTTGAATTTGGATTTAGGCGTTCTTTTTACAGGCTAAAAGAGTACTATAATTTTAATTTCTCTTAAAAAAAAACTTGAATGAACAAAAATACATGTAATATAATAGTCCAACACAGTGTTTTCTTTTTATTTTTATATATAATTTTAGGATTTGTTTTAATTAACTGGTATAGAACATGTGTATTTTTCTCGTTACGTGATTCACATTTTTTATCTTCCAAAAAATCTAGTTAATATGTGAAAGTAACCCGACACTGCGCTCACAAAGCATGCATAAATAGTTACTTAAATACTCTGAGATGATATTTTGAAAACACGATAAATTGTATAGAATGGCTCATTCTACCTAGGTGGATGCGATATTATAAAAAAATCAAATTTTTATATTATTTAAAAAAAATACAGTAGAGTAAGTCTAATTTCATTTTGATTGAGACGATGTTTGCTTACTTTATTTATATATCTTTTATGTTGTTTAAATCTATATTAATTATAAAATTAACACAATAAACACAAAAGGAATCTATATAAAAAATATATTGCATATCGGTGAGTTTTTTATATTTAATTTTTTAATTTCATTTTTACCTTTTTAAATTTAAAAATAATAGACTTTTAATGATAAATACTAAATTAAATTAAAATAAGTTTTTCCAAAAAAAAAGTGGGCATATTTATGAGTAAACTTTGAAAAACCAATATATTGTTTCAAATTTAAAATCTAAAAACAGTATACATAACTGAACTTAAAAAAAAAAACAAAAAAAACAACAACAAACAAGTGGAATCATAATTGGGAGAGACAATGAAATTGATTAAATGTGAAAAAAAAGAAAAAAACAGTGAAAGTGTAAGCAGAAAAGCATAAAAGAGAAGTGACGTGGGCATAGATTGGGGTAGTTGAAGATGAACCCTAAAGGTGAACATTATTAAAGAATAAAAGGGATTCCCTCCTCGAAGCAGACAGTGGCAGCACCGTATTAAAAAGCGCGATGGGTCCACACGGAGAATGCTTCGTTAATGGTAACAAACGGGATTATTTTGTCGCTTTGGTTTCCGTCTCATGTGTCCCTACATCCCTACCCTATCCTTTGTTCACACTTCTCTTATCAAAATCAAATTTATTATTATTATTATTTATTATTATTATTATTATTATTTTACAACATAATTTTTATTTAGTTAATATAACTTTTTTTAATATTAAACTATAAAATAAATAATTTATAATATAAGGAAGAGATAATTATTATTTTATAAGTTGGTTTTATAAAATTAATATATGTTTTTTTATTGTGAAGATAATATTAGCATATTATTGGGCTGTTACTCCATAATATTATTGAAAGAGCGCGTTGAACCACCTTTAATATTTAATTTCACATTCTCGAAATTATTGTAGCGAGGAGGTGTACAAAAACAGTGATTTTCAATAATGTGGATTGTGAATAAAAGAAACAAGATATGAAAAGAAGAATAATACACAAAAATTATACTTGAACACCAATTAAGCCAGCACACCACCTTTCAAGTTTATTACAAGAACTCCACCACATATAATAAGAGAGAAACAAGGAAACTCTATCACAAAACAACTCTTACCCATGACCACAATCTTGGCAACACACGTCAAGAACAGCATAGCGTCACCAGAAAAATTAACCAGTAAGAAACTTCTGCGATCGATCTTTTTCCACACACACGGAGAAAAAAAGTCACATATTGATAAAATTAGAGTATTGTAGTTGTTTTTCAAAAAATGTTTTGAAAATGATTTTTCTATTTTTCTCCTTTTAAAATGCTTCGAACACGATTATTTGTATTGCCGTTGGTTTTAATAGAATACTTGCTTATTTGATTTTATTACAACTACCTTAAATGTTTTGCTTTATTTGAAATAGTTGTTAAACTTGTTATTTTAGAGTTTAAAACTTTAACTAATTCTTTTAGGTGAGGTAAAGAAATATCACTTATAAATAATTTAATCCCAAAAATATGGTTGTGCAACATATTTCTACGTTGAAATCATCAAAATTCATGGAGGTTGGCATTAGGCTCTACCAAGTAGTTTAATTGATAATGATACATACAATATTGTCTAATGGTTGGAATTAGATTATAGATCGCAGATGATCATAGGATGTTATACATAGCAAATTATTGAATGGTTTATATGTTAACTGATCATTAGGTTAATTAATAATGATACATAACATATTGTTTAATATATTTCAAGTCAATAGATGAACCAATTCTAATAGATTTAACAAATTTTATTTCTTAATTTCTTTCTATTTGATGATGACAATAAATCAATATTTTTAATTGAAGACTTAATCTTGATGGTGAGAATTCGGAGATCATTTAAGCCTATGCTAAAGGACAATGTCATGATGACCAAAATTTTGAGCCTAAAACACGAGAGAGTATAATAAACACTTGACTACAAGAAAATGTTTCCTTGAATTAATTCATACTCGACTATGATGATACTTTGTAAATTATGTTCTTGATCTTTTTTATTCTCTCATTTTTTATTAATGAAGTTTTTATTGACCATTCTAGTTTTCAGAATGTCACTAATATTTGCAGCAATACCCATCTTTGCATTGCATGTATGCATTTTTTTCTTTTCTTTCTTTTACTTTTTGCTTGAAAGTGCATAAGAGAAAAAAATGGAAACTATTTGATGTATGCCATTGCTCTTTATTTATTGATCTAAGAACATTTCTTAAACTAATTATTTTCTTCTTCATAAACTATGCGTTTAACACATTTTTATTAAAAGTATAACATAATTCATTTTTTCTTAATTTAATGCATTTTGCATAATTTTAGCATAAAAAAAGACATGCATATATCTACAATGTATATTTCTTTTTTGTAAGAGAAATATAATTTGATGAGCCAAATTGATAAAAATAAAGACTCAATTTGATGCAGCCCACTTGTGGAACGTTATAAATGAAAATTTTGAATCAAGCAAATTAATTGTTGCGATAATTCAATTTAGCTGAATTAAAGGCAAGTGGAAATAAAAAATTAAATGCAAATCAGCGTTGTATCACTCAAAATAGGAAAGAAACGATTATTTTCACCAAATAAGTCCCAGAAATTTCTCATCACAACAATCTAGTTTTACAATTTTTAATTTGAGAAACATTTGATTTGATTGTAATTAATTTTATTTTTTCTTGTTCAATCTCCTATAAGTAGAGGTCTGATAAGAGCACAAAGTCACACTCCCGTATTCCAGGGTGAACTATTGTTTCATTTTGTCTCATTTTCTTTTTCGTTCCCAATTTTTAATTAACGAGCTCAACTAGTGCTACTAAACTTTCAATTTGTTCTCTTTTATTTAATTTACAATTTCTATTGAATTTTTCAATTTATATTATTTTGTTTACTTTATTTATTTAGTGTTCAACTTTTAATATCTAATATTTAAATGTTTAGAATTTTGATTTTATTCCAGATCTTGCTTAATTTATGTTTTTAATTTATCTCTTTTCCCTATTCCGATTATAATTTACTATTTTCATGCAATTTCACTCACTCACATACAAATTTTAATTTTTAAATCCTTTTTTTCTCGTTCGATTTTCTTTTATTACATAATTTTGCATGCAATTCTCAATTTAATTTTAGGCTTATCACTTTCAAAAATTTTAAATTTAATTAATGTCCTCTTATATTTAAAATAATTTTTTATTTTGCACTTTATGTTAACAATTTTCAAATTTAATTAAAAGCCCTTTGTTTTAATTTCATAAGTTCTAGATATTTAAATTCTACTTCAATTTTATTGTTATTATTATTCTACTTGTAATTTGATTTTAATTTTTATTATCTGCTTCAATTTATTTTTTTCACTATTTGATTTTATTATCATCAACCCCCTTATTTATTATTATTTACTATGTTTAGAGAGAATGGTGTTTAATAATAAGTATATTCATGTAATTATGTCCTTGTGAAATTTGACACGGGTTAGTTATACTGCATTAGTATAACAAATTATTTATTTTTTTTATCATCATTTTGTGCTACTAAAATATTATCATCACCAGTTTACATATAGTACATTTTCTATAAGTATATAAGATGAGTTTCCAATGTTTCAACTCCTATAGGTTGCAAAACCATTAGAGTTCATGATGAGTGCATGAATAAGGGTATATAATGGCAAGAAGAATAGCAAGGAGTTTGATTAATCAAAAGACTCTTATTTAAAAAAAAAATGTCTTTGTTTTATATTTCGTGGTAATTAAGATTTTTCTTAATTTATAATATAGATTTAATTGTGTGACTAGGTAATATTTTAGCATTCTTTACAACCTAAAAAGAGGGAAACAACATTAGCCTTAGCCATGATCAAGACAAGGAGGAACACATTTCTTATTTAATTGCATTAACATTTCTAGCCCAATTAAGGATAATTTTGGCCAATGCAAAGAAAGGAGAAACAAGGAACATGTGAAGTAAGGAAGAAAGGTGTGACCTAGGAAAGGAAAGCAGGAAGCAAGCATGAAACCCAAAATATTTTAACCTTACTGTCATGAAGCTTTTAGGGTCAAGATTAGATTTAAATTTTGAATTTAAATTTTCCCTTTCTAGTTTCATTTAAACTTGAATTTCCCTTCCTTAACTTTTAGGTTTTGAATTCTCATTTCTATTTCGTTTATAATTTTGGATCCATGGTTTTAAATAACCACCATCTCTCATGTAAACCCACTTTATTAATATATGAGAATTTGTGTTTAAGAGATAAACACTCTGTCAGTAATTTCTTGCTTTTTGAATTTTATGTTGATATCTAGGAATCAAGTGGAGATTCTTCACCACTTATCTTGAAGACGTCATTTGACTATTTCATAATCAATAAGTCTTTTATCTTTTTTTTTTCTTTTTCTAATTTTGGTTTGATTTCTTCTTGCTATCCATGCATATTCTATTTTCTTGTTTTATTTATTTTGATTTTGTGTTCAATATGTTCATATTGTTTCAACACAAACCTTCATACTTGTTTAAGCAATTAAACTTGTGTACGAGGATAAGTGATGAAATGATTGTTTGTTTCTTGTTTTCTTCACTTGTTTCATCATAATCTTTTATACTTGTTTGAGAAATGGAACTCATGTTTAATGGTGAATGATTAAATTCTAATAATTGAATCTTAAACAAAACTTAAACTATAAAATAAATTATTTCTAACTCAAGAACATATTCAAATATCATGGTAGTCCATACCATTTCATATTTAGGAAACTAAATTTACTTTTATCTCCTATCATATACCTATAACTTCTGCTATGGAGATTCAGTGAACAATTCATTAGTTCTTTGTGTAACAACCCTAAAAATTACTACTATTACAATATGTCATGTGGATAAGTAACTTGCGTTAACTATATTTATTTTTTAAAAAAAGTATATCATGCTTAACAAGTATTTAATACAAAAATGATATCTATTAGTACAAGATCATGTCACAAAATACCAATAACATGTGTACAGAAAAATTCTAACTATATCCTAGAGTTGTCTTCCTTTTCAAATATAGTCGTTGTACCCGCAAAATCATCTATCATAGTAATCGAGTCATACATATAAGAAAATAAGGATAAATTAAATATTCAAATAATAATCGCATATCAAACACATATAAAATTACACATTTATATATCATGACATCATTCATATCACAGACATCATATTGTATCTAACACATATAGACATCTTCTGGAAGGTTGTACTATGATCCAAACTCAAAAACTAACATCTATGGGTCACATTGAAACAAATACTACATTAGATACTTGTTAATTACCAACAACATTTTGACTTTCATATCTACAAAGAAGGACTACTAACAACATTATCCATCCTGATCCACCTATCTTGTGATCTTAGGGCAAACCATTAGTAATCACCCTTTCATTTTCTCACCTTCTGATATCTTAGTTTACTTGATCGGGGTTATTAGTGAAACCTAAGATCTCATTGAATCCACACAAAAAATAGTAGTCACACTAACACCACACAATTCCTCCCCATGTATCCACACTCACACAAATCTTAGTCAATTATAGATCTCATGCCTAGCTCAACTTAACCTCACATACACAAATATATCTCAGTCAATTATCAATCACTCTCATAGCTCGACTAAGTCTCAACAGATATATCTTAGTTTCAAGAACACACAACACCACTATATTATCTTATAGTTCATCATTGATAACACATATTTTGTATTAACATTAAGAGTTTTATTGACCCTTTTAAGTACTTTCTATATCTCATTATTTGTATTTTCTTACCCGTTTGTCATTTGTAATAATTTGGACTTGTTTTGAATAAAAAATTTAATTATGTTTTTTCATATTTGATCTTTGTCTATTCATTTGTCATAACTTTATTTTTAAATATCTTTTTTGGATAATTTTTGTTTAATTAAATTTCTTATATTTAGGGATTCAATAATGTGGAATTTGGAGTTCAAATCTATTTTGAATAAATTTTAGATGTTCAGACAAAAAACACCGAACCTCTGGGACTTTTTGCTTGAGTAAAAATTTAACCATTTAGACTTTCACTTGAGTCAAAATTTGGTCGCATCATTTCTCTCTCATTTTTCTTGAGCAAAAGTAACTTCACTTGCACAAAATTCAAAGCTATTTTATATAAATTTTAGATGTTTAAATAGAAAACACACCACACTTCTAAGACTTTTTGTTTGAGCAAGAATTTCACCCTGTAAACTTTTACTTGATAAAAAATTTGGTCGCATCCGTTCTCTCTCCTCTTACTTGAGCAAAAGTAACGTTGCTTGAACGAAAGTTAATCTAACTTGACTATCGCTTGAGCGAACTACCACTGTCTTAGGCCACCTCTATCACTACCTTGCCCTGGTTATTATTCAAGCGACACTTGTCTCACTTGAGAGAAAATGAAGCCATAAAGTAAAGTTTGCCTACTTTTCAACCTTTTCTCATCCCAATATCTAAGAAGGCAACTTATTTATACTACAATCATAAATAAGAATGTCATACACCATCAAAATAATGAAACATAATTTTCTATTTTCATTTCAACACACCATAACATATATATTTTCTTTTTAAACATATTATTACTTAAATAACTAACTTCCTTTACCCGAATTCTTGAATCTTATATTCTCTAAGTATATTTGTAGTCCATGATCAATACTTTGGTTCCAAAATCTTGGCTGCATCCCCACATAACCTGGATATATCTTATTATCTGAATCCCTCTCTTCAAATAATAAAAACATGTTATTTGTTATAAAAGAGATGGAGGATTTCTATAATTAAAGATTTTTTTAACTAATTTTCTTTATTTCAAAAGAATATCCAATTTTAGCTTTATTTATAACAAAATATTTTCATCCAAGGATATATCAAAGTTAGCATTTCCTTATGTGAGCTTTGTGTAATACTTCAAAATTTATAATGTAAAAAAAAAAAATCAAATACATTACATTAAAATTATATTACTTGGATAATTTAAATATATTTATAATAAAACAAGTATTTATAATATATATATATATATATATATATTATTAATTTATCATAAATAATATTCATTACAATTATTTATTATTGTTAAAATAAAACTATATCAATTAAAAAAGTTATTATTTATTGTGGTTATTATTAACTAAAATAATAATATTAATAATAATTATTATTATTGTTATTATAATAAATAATAATAAAATAATTATTATCAATTAGAATATATATATATATATAATTAACAATAATTATTATTATTATACATTATGAAATTATTATTAATACTAATTATTTATTATATAATATTACAATTAAAATATATAGATTATAATATGAATTAATAATAATTATTATTATTATATTATATATTATTATTAATATGTAAAAAAAAAGATAATATTGCTTATCTTTTCATAAAAGAAGAGATAAGCCTTACTTGACCAAAGACTAAAAATAACAATAATTTAATAAAAGAAATAAGAAACATTAGTAAGATGAAAAAAATAAAAATAAAATAAAATGTTAATATATAAAATATATATATATATATATATATATATATATATATATGTATATATATATATATATATATATATATATATATATATATATATATATATATATATACGTGTAGTGCTACAAAAAATGCTATTATCTAGTAACATGTAATGTCACTTTACCTACGGATTTCTTTACGTAGAAAATCAGTAGGTAATGCACTTACCTTAACAAAATATTTTTATTTATTACAACCCCCTCCCTTATTTTTTATTATTACCTAGAACCCCCTCCCCTTTATATTATTTATTATATTTTCGAAACTTTGAATTATTATTAGATTAAGAGAATTGTCATTGGCGAGGATTCGAACCCAAGTACTTCGAGTTGGAGAGCGATACTCCAACCACTAAGCTATTAGGTTATTTTGAAAATAATTTACAAATAAATTATATTTATATTTATCCGTGTAAATATATAAATATAAAATATATATAAATATAAAATATATATAAATATAAAAAATATATAAATATAAAAAATATATAAATATAAAATATATATAAATATAAAATATATATAAATATAAAAATATATATATATATATATATAAAATATATAAATATAAAATATATATAAATATAAAATATATATAAATATAAAATATATATAAATATAAAATATATAAATATAAAATATATATAGATATAAATATATATAAATATAAAATATATTTATATATTTATATATTTATACATTTATATATTTGTATTTATATATTTATATATTATATTTATATTTATATATTTATGTATTTATATATTTAAATATTTATATATTTATCTATTTATATATTTATGTATTTATGTATTTATATATTTATGTATTTATATATTTATGTATTTATGTATTTATGTATTTATATATTTATGTATTTATATATTTATGTATTTATATATTTATGTATTTATATATTTATATATTTATATATTTATGTATTTATGTATTTATGTATTTATGTATTTATGTATTTATGTATTTATGTATTTATGTATTTATGTATTTATGTATTTATGTATTTATATATTTATATATTTATATATTTATATATTTATATATTTATATATTTATATATTTATATATTTAATATATTTATATATTTAAATATTTATATATTTAAATATTTAAATATTTATATATTTATATATTTATATATTTAAATATTTAAATATTTAAATATTTATGTATTTATGTATTTATGTATTTATGTATTTATGTATTTATGTATTTATGTATTTATATATTTGTATATTTATATATTTGTATATTTATATATTTGTATATTTGTATATTTATATATTTGTATATTTATATATTTATATATTTATATATTTATATATTTATATATTTATATATTTATATATTTATATATTTATATATTTATATATTTATATATTTATATATTTATATATTTATATATTTATATATTTATATATTTATATATTTATATATTTATATATTTATATATTTATATATTTATATATTTATATATTTATATATTTATATATTTATATATTTATATATTTATATATTTTATATATTTATATATTTATATATTTATATATTTATATATTTATATATTTATATATTTATATATTTATATATTTATATATTTATATATTTATATATTTATATATTTATATATTTATATATTTATATATTTATATATTTATATATTTATATATTATATATTTATATATTTATATATTTATATATTTATATATTTATATATTTATATATTTATATATATTTATATATTTATATATTTATATATTTATATATTTATATATTTATATATTTATATATTTATATATTTATATATTTATATATTTATATATTTATATATTTATATATTTATATATTTATATATTTATAGTATTTATATATTTATATATTTATGTATATTTATATATTTATATATTTATATATTTTATATATTTATATATTTATATATTTATATTTATATTTATATATTTATATATTTATATATTTATATATTTATATATTTATATATTTATATATTTATATTTATATATTTCGAATTAATATAAGTATAATTTAGTTGTAAATTATTATTAGAATATCCTAATAGTTTAGTGGTTGAAGTATCGATTTTCAATTTTAAGGTCTTGGGTTCGATTCTTGCTAGTGACAATTTTTTTAGTTTAATATAATTTATCTACGGATAGTAATTCCGTAGATAATTACCCACGGATGATATTACCTACGGAAAATATCCGTAGGTAATGGATAATTACTCACGGATAGAATTCCGTAGGTAATATCCGTAGGTAATGTACACTTTACCTACGGATAGTAATTACGTAGGTAATTACCTACGGAATTATCCACGGATTATATTACCTACAGATAATATCCGTAGGTAATGGATAATTACCTACGGATAGAATTCCGTAGGTAATATCTGTAGGTAATGTACAATTTACCTACGGATTTTCATCCGTGGGTAATATTCGTAGTTAATATCCGTAGGTAATGGATAATTACCTACGGATAGAATTCCGTAGGTAATATCCGTAGGTAATGTACAATTTACCTACGGATTTTCATCCGTGGATAATATCCGTAGGTAATGTAAAATTTACCTACGGATTTTTATCCGTGGGTAATATCCGTAGGTAATGTAAAATTTACCTACGGATTTGTATCCGTAGGTAATATTCCGTAGGTAATAGGCTTTTTTTTTGTAGTGTGTGTGTGTGGGTAGAGTGCGATGAAAAAAAAAAAGGAAAGAAGAAAAGAGAGGGAGAGAAGGAAAAGAAAGGGAGAGAAGAAAAAGAGAGAACGAGAACGAGATAGAACACAAAAAAAAAGAGACAACTGAGAGACAAATTTTAGTATATCATCTGCAATATTGAGGTAAGGAAAGATATTATTATCATTTTATTTATTTTATTTTAGTTATAGTTGTGGAGTGAGGTGACCTTAATCTTATTTTATTACTTATTTATTTATCTTAAACTGCGTACTGGTCATGTCTTATGTTTATTTATTTATCTCCAGTAATTATCTCTAGTTACATATTGGTCATGCTTTATGTTTATTTATCTCCAGTCTTACGCTGATCTTATTTTAATTATCTTCGATTCACGTACTAGTTATGTTTTATGTTTATTTATCTTTAATCCTGTCATGTGTCCTATTTTAATTATTTTTGGTACTTGTTTATTAATTCATATTTATATTAATTGTTTTTAAATAATAATATTTATTTATAAAGATTTAATGATATTGTAGATGGAAGTTGAACCTTAAGGATTGAAATGAGTAGATATCACTAAATACATGGTTAAAATTGTGTTCATTTATCCTGACTAGTCACTACAAATTTAATTCAAATCTTCATAACATAGAATGTGGTGAGGATGTTGAAAATCATATTTCATATATATCATTATAAGATTGTATTATTTTAAATGGTAATTTTTTCACTCCCTATTGTGATCTTTTATGCATGTTATATTTAAATATCAACTTAAGTAGATAGAGGCGCCAAATATCACAAATCCCTTTTCTGCAAGCATCACTGTCTTCTTTCCAAGAACTACTTGGAACATAAACATTATTAACAACTTGGTTACTTTTAAAGGACAGAGTTATCAATATTAACATTTGCATCTGATATGGAAGTTCTCATCATACTAGATGGACTAATAGTGGTCACCTTATGCATGTCTCCTACCATTTACCAAAACCCCTTAATTACTTTGTTTCCACTCGGCAATGTAAATAGTTGTATAATAAGAATAGAAGGAATAAAAAATAAATAAAATTTATACTTCTTTTATATATCTTGTAAAAAAAATAGTAATATAAATTACTTTTATATATAAAATATGTTTGTTTTACCTGTAGTCCGAAAAAATGCCACACTTTGTATGGGTTTTTATAAAATATTTTATTTTTCTTCTAGTACCTTGCAATCTTTACATTCAAACTAGATTTTTTATATTAATGTTAGTATAATTACAAGAAGAATATTTACAAATAACGTATAACGACTTGTAATCAAGTCATTTGTTTGAATACTCAAGCGTCTTAGTTTCATCTAATAAATAATTAAAGATGAACAAATCATAATTAGATTCTATTTCAAAGTAAATGCTAGTTATATTGCTTATAAATATTTATCGTGAGACCTAGGATCCTTACTCATCATCAATAGAGGATTCACTATGTGTTGTAGGTTGAACATTGTCTCATGCTAGACAGGTTCTTCTTATTTGTCATTGCTTATCATTCTTTTTTTTTTTCTTTTTTTTTCAATTTAAAGTTATTCCATTTCTTTAAATTTTTGGGGTTCAATTCTTATATGCTCCATTTTTCACATCCAAAACATGAAAAGAGGAAACAATCCCAAGTTTCTTTAAATACCTTTTATAGTTGACCTTCATGTTTCTAGTTTGATTCTTGTTTTTTAAGAATAAGGGATTTTAAAGTTTCTCATCTTTGTCATCGCTTCTCCTTCCTTTTTTTCTTTTTTCAATTTAAAGTCATTCTATTTCTTTGAATTTTTGGGACATTTAATTCTTATATACTCCGTTTTTCACATCCAAAACATGAAAAGAGGAAACAATTTCAGGTTTCTTTAAATACGTTTTATTGTTGACCTTCATGTTTCTAGTTTGATTATTGTTTTTAAAGAAGAGGGGATTTTAAAGTTTCTCGTATTTCTTTATACTATTTTATTCTTGGAATCATGTTAAGCAAATTTGTTCTCAATGTTAATCCATTCAGCCCATGACTTTTCTTTTTGTATATCACTAATCCAGATCATCAGTACAAATGAATCATTGACAATGACATCTCAAATGTCTCTATTAGTTGATTTAATGAAATTTTCATCTTTACTTTTTAAAACTGATAGTTAACCCCAATAAACATAGGTTACATGTGGATAGATATACCTTTAACAAACAAAAGCTTATTTTTAAGCCATTTTAATAAACTTTTGATACCAATTATTGAGATTTAGTGATTGGATCTAAGAGAGGGAGTGAATTGAAATATAAAAGAATATCATATTTGAATCAAGATCATGGATTATTTTAATCAACATTTGACAAAAACAATGATTTCAAACAATATGGAATATGAATATAAGAAACAAGGTAAGGGAGGAAGATTTGCATACACAAAAACTACAGTGGTTCACTCTCTTAAAAGATACATCTAAGTGCTTAGTTACACCAATTAAGTTAATCCAATAACCTTTCAAATTTATTACAAGAATTCTACTAAATAAACAAGAAAGAAACAAAACAACTACATTTTGAATCCAGCAAGATCAATTCCTTTATATGAATTGCTAAAGTTATTGGTCGTTTAATTATGTTACAGTTAACACATGTTTCACTTTATCTAAAATTAATTGCTAAAGTTATTATTACATAGTTTAACAAATTGACTAATTCCTTTATTATGAAGTAGAAATGATCGCTTATAAATCATCTAATCTTAAAAATATTATTCTACAACTTTTTTTTTCCGATATTGTCATCATAAAAAATACCATGAATGTTGGAATCAAATTGTCAGACAAATTAATGGCATCAAACCATATATTTTGGAGTTATAATTCTTGGAAATATAGCCTACTTAATAGCTTGAGATCAACTAAGGATATCGGTTGGTGATTATCATTTCATGATCATACGTAATAAACCTTCTTATGATTTAGATCAATTGAATCATATAATAGATCATCTAATAATTTAAGTTAATTGATAAATCAATTGTATGATAGATTTAAAAATTATTTTATTAAAAACTATTTTATTCGATAACTTATTATAAGAATTTATAAAGTCAAATATTACTAGTATAAAAATAGTATTTTATGACTATTTATTACGATAGTTTTAATTCATCTGTTATAATAAATTGGATGGTGGTAATTTTGTAATTAAAATTTGTTTTTTATGATTTTTTTATATTGGTTTAAAATTGAACTGTCATAATAAATAGATTTTATGTCAGTTCAATTTTGAACCATTATAGTAAATGTTTTGTAAAGTATAATGTAGATACTTTTTATGTTGGTTCGATTCTGAACTGTGACAGTAAGTATTTATTATGACGGTTCAACTTTGAACCGATATAGAAAGTAACTTTGTCAATTTTAAATATAAGATATTTTCTATGTCGATTAAAATTACACCGTCATAGTAAATACTTACTATGATGATTTAAAATTGAACTGATATAAAAAGTTTTTACTATGACGGTTCAATTTGAACCGTCATAAAAAGTGTCCAAATTTAAAATATTTAGTTTCGCTTTATCTTTTTCATCTTTCTCACTTTTCATTTTTTTCCTTGTACGAAGAATTCTACTCAATTTTTTCTTTTTTTTGTTTCATTGTATCCTCATCACATTCATTTATTTTTGTTTTCCTTATGCTTGAATCACCACTTCCCATAATCTTACTTCTTCCTCATTTACAACAAAGGTAAAATATGGAAGCATGATCTCATTTTTCTATATTAGTTTATGTTTCCTGATTTGGTTTAATGGAGTTATCTAATATGTAATATTACAATTATTATTATGAATTTTTTCTTTTATGAATACTTTTTCATCCAATATAAGTGAATATATTTACATTTTATGTTTAATTGTGTTTTTGTATGTGGACAATGCTTGTGTTTAATTTTCAAAATTTGTTGCATTGAAACTATTTAATAAAATGTTTATGAGAAATATGATTATATAAAAAATATTTAACACAAGACTTCTTATGACAGCTTATGTTAAGAATCGACATAGTAAGTACTTACTATGTCTGTTATTTAATAACCGACATAAAAAGTTATATATTTTATGTCGCTTGAATCTATGTTGGTTCTACAACAGACATATAAAGACTAAAATAACAGCTTATAAAAAGTTTTTTTTTCACTAGTGATATACAACATATAAATAAATTAAAATTGATTAACGATAATTTAACTTATTATTATATATATATAATTAAATTTGATTAATTGAATAAAATTATTAATTGATTATGATAAGTTATGTTTTTTGTTTTGAAATCCATTGAAGACAAAGTAAAGTCTTGATTTTATAAGTAGAAGATTTCACTTGATAATTAAATACACTAAACATACAAGACATTTTTCCAATGACAATAAAGAGTCTTTACCCATTAAAGGATCACCTGAACCTTGTTATATTAGTGTGTGTTTTTTTATCAAGGGGCAAACTTCTAGGTTTGAAAATGTGTGTTCCAGAGATAACCTTCTAAATCTTTGATGAGTCATGTATAATGCAAAGTCTATGGGAAGAGGTGTTTTTTTCTCATGGATTTTGATGTTAGAGGTTTTGGAATAAGAAAATTACATCTAAAAATTGTCTTACGCAAACAAAAATATAAATAAAATTTGATTCTTGATGTGTGTATAATCACTATCCTTAAGAACCTATTTGTAATGTGTTGCGTAAGTCCCTCAAGATACAACAAGAACTTATGGAATAAATCCTATAAGAGTAATAACTCAAATGTAAGAGAAGAAGAAAAGGATAGAAAAGAGCAAATGAGTTGAAAGTAAAAGAGATATGTGTTTGATGATTTTCGAAAGGGGCACACAAGCACTTATTTATAAGTGTAAATGGGTTCAGATAACCCAACCTCCCATGCCAAATATCCACCATGAGTTGTAGAGGTGCCAAGATATGCGGAGGGAAAACTATGACAATTTCCATTGACCAAGGAATAAAACCAATGGAAAGTTCACAACATGTTTGTGGATCTCGAGCATTCAAAGATCTCACTAAAGAGTAGTTTTGCAATATTATGTTTTTATAATAATCTCCCCATATATTGTAAATTCAAAAGAGAGATAAAAAAAATAAAAGAAAAAAATTTTGGATCTCATATAAGATGTAATGCAGCAAAGCTGTAATGACAAGTTATATGAACTAGTTCTAAACTGAAAAATTTTAACACAAAGTGTAATTAATATAACAAGTTATATGAACCAAAATAGTTAGCATATGTTAGTGATTTATCAATCACATTACACCTCACAATTTTTTTTGTTATTGTTGTGTTGCTCTTATTAGGTAATGTGTTTACTAGATATTCATGAATGTTTTTGAGATCTTGTCAAGATCTCGTGCAAGTGACTCTACTTGACACTCAAAATAATAACTGTGGAGGTGCCAAGACATACGGAAGGAAAATCATGGCAGTTTTCGTGTATCATGAAACAAAACAAACTTAAAATTCCAAATCTGGAACAGTTGGGCATTTGTAGATGTCGGCCATTCGAGAATTTCACGGAAGAGTAATTTTGCAATACTTTATTTTTATAACAGACCATGTGCGATTTATTAACAGTGATAAAAACTAATACGGTTTAAAAAAAATGCATAATATAAGTCTAATGATTAAAAAAATATGATCATTATTAAGTGACCTTAGTCCAATGAACATGTATACATTCACGAAAAATTAAGTGTTGACCAATTCCATAGTGAAGCAATGTAGTGGTAAATAGTCTCTTATATTCTTGTGGAATCAATCAAATCAATAACTTAAATTCCGTTCTATGTTAAAAGACTTGAAACTTTATCAATAAAAAAATTCAAGTATTGCTAGCCAGCTAGGGTATTCATACATGTGACGTTTCTTATCTATATAATTTAACGCATTCTTATATATTTTATGATATAAAGAATCCAATGTTTGACTCAACTAAATACCATGTTTTCCATTGTTCAACCCGATTGACCAAAAATCTTTTAGAACCATTTTTTTGTTTCATTTTTCTAAATACAAATTCTGAAGATGGCAACTAGGAACAACCAAATTATTAAAAAGCTTTACAAAATTAAACCCGGTACAGATCATAAGATTTCTGTGGGTCACGTAAGCTGAAAAAAAAAAAAAAAAAAAACACGAAGAAAGAAAGAAAGTGAAACAAACACGGCATTAAAATATTTCACTTTTGGGAAGCACGAAGAGGAAACCTAGCCTAATTAATCCCCCCATGTGGCCATGCCCCCACACACCCCTCTCCAACGGAGCCACGTTTACGATGGATGAATCTTAGTCTCTGTTTGGATGTTACCAACCATGTCAACTTCATTAAGTCGTTTGACAGAGATAGAAAACGATGTGTTTCGCGTCCTCCATCAATTTATATGTCAATTTCATTCTAGCTAGCTGTTTTAACGTGCCTGGCTTGACCTGCTCATACAGATTATCCATGTCTTATTCATAGCATAAATTGGAGAAGCTTAATTAATTGATTTCTGATTATGATTTGGAAATATGGAACGGGACAAGAGAGGGGTTGGTTAAATGCTTAATTGGGTTGAGTCAATTATGATATCAAATAACTTTGCCTTACCACGCATCATGTGCTTGATTGAAACAAAAATCTCCACCTACATTTATTTATGGTTGGCTAACATTTTCAGGTTGGGTTGACTCCCAACCCTTAAATACTTTAATTCAAATATTAGTTTTCATTTATATGGGAAGATTATGTTTCGATCTTTTTAGAAAACAAAAATTATTTCTTAATAAAACATTCTCTTATTCTTATTTTTAATATTTTTGGTAAATTATTTTAAAATAGAAATACAAGAAAAGCCATTTTTGTTTTTTTTTTAGTTATCTTTCCCAAAAAATTATTTAAAAATAAATCTGCTTAGCAATAATTTTTTTTAAGCACAAATAAACATATATATTTTCTAAACCCTAAATATTGATCTATTTGAACTATAAATGAAAATTTAGGTTATTTTTATTCTTTAACTCGAATCAAAGAACTTGCTTTTTATAATGAAATAGATTTTTTTTTATGTATATCACACTTAAAAAATACTAGCAGTAGGTTTCAATACTTCTCACATAAATTAAATCTTTATTAAAAGTGCACCATCTTTGGCTTCATGTACGTAAACTTAGGCCTAAGGATCTTGTTAATTAAACATATTAGATTGGGTCAAAAGTACTCAATTTTTCTATGACAATAATAAACAACCAAAATGCCCTTTTTTAATTTAGGGTTTATTCTTATTAATAATTGTATGTCCTTGTTTACTTATCTTGAAATCAGGATATATATATATATATATATATATATATATATATATATATATATATATATATATATATATATATATATATATATATATGTGTGTGTGTATAGATAGATAGATAAAAAGGCAAGCTTTAATTTTTTTTTCCAATTAAATGCTTTTTGTAGTGCTCATGTAAACTTCTACATAAACTAGTTCAATAAAAATCTTCTGGGTACGGCCTAAAGAATGTGTACAAAAGTTGACCAAATACTATAAAAACTATCAAAATATATGTAGACCAAAGAAAATGACCAAAATGTGTACAATATTAAATTAGTCATTAAAAATTTTAAATATTATTTTAGACTTTAGTATATAACATAATTAGGCCAAATATAACTTGAGTGGTTCGTTATTTATTTATTTTTTTCATGAAATTTTGATTTTCGAATTTTAAAAAATCCACAAGCATTATTCAATCCTTAATTTTATATATACATGTTTTCTTTTGTATAATTGTTCATTTACCTAACATTTTTCGTTTAGGTATTATTAAGAAATAATTTAATGATCAAAATTGAGAATTAGAACAAATTGTGGATTTTCTAAAATTTAGAAACTAAACTCCTGAGTAAAAGAAGAAGAACAAAATCGTGTATAAGAAACGAAGAGAGAACAAATTTATAATTATATACAATGATTATCAATTTAAGCATTAAATGATGTTTTAAATTATATTGAATAAATGATTATGTTCATGTTTATGTCAAATATTGATTAATTACCATATATAGGGACCAATTTCTTATATAATGTATGTCTTTAAAATTGAAATAACTAATTTAAACATTGTGTGGAAATTTTACTTGTATGAATATTTGGTTATCTTTCTTTGACACGCTTTCATAAATTGCATATATTTGTAGGACTGGTTTAGGAGAGTGACATTGTTGAATAAAGAGAAATTGCGAAAATGTCAATCACCACAAAGAGAGTCAAAGGCATCTCAGAATAACGCCTTGACAATGACAAAGCTTCCACGCAATGACGCAGAAGCTCTACTCACAATAATTGTTTTCTGAATGACCTAAGCATCCACTTATCTTCTTTCTCTTTTGTATTTCATTATTTTCTTATTCGCACAAGTTTTGGGCCACAATGGAAATCCTACGTTGCCAGAGAAAAACATTAAAATGGTAAATTTCTGTTGAAACTTTTGAAAATTAAGGATGTCAGATACTTTTAAAAACTATTCATTTGAATAAATAGTTTCTGTTATAAAATATGACTTCACTTTTTTTAATCATACATAAAATCGTACCATATGTAATTTTAAGATATATATTATTTTAATTGGAATAATTGTTATTTTAAATTAAATTTATGTATTATATTAATAGTATTTTAGATTAAACATAGCATAATTTTAAATTTATAAGTCTTCACTTTCAGTTTATCATTAAACATCACAAAATATCCATCAAACTTGAAAAATATATAACTTTTGGTCTGAAAAATTAAATTTACAGATAATTTAGCGATGACAATTTGTGTCCTATAATATGATCTTTTATTTATCATCCAAGTCTTTCTTTTTGTTTCTAAATAGATCTCTATCATGTTTTTGCAATACGTCTACGACCATGGGTAATAAATGGTTGAATATTCATTTTTATATAAACAATCTTATTATCTTTTCGTTACTCACTTATAATATTATAGGTAAAGTAGGCCGATAATAATGATGTTGTATGTTACTTGTCGTGTTATTGAAGAGATGAAAAATATTTTAATTGAAAGGAAAAATATTAAAGGTGTAAGAAACTTGTACTTTAAATTGAGATTGCTCATGTAGATGTTGCATATGATTCATATATTTGATAAAATGGCAAGATTTGTGATAAAACTAATCAACATGTTAATGTAGGTTGAGGTATAGAGTATTAACAACTTAATTGTTGTGTTTCATACCCCTCTAGTGTATCATATTAGTAAAAAGAAGATTTTAAATTAGTATTAAAAATATATTTAAAATATAAAATGGACCTTGCTTGTAATGTTTATTTTGACATAAATTTTATATTTACTTCATTCTTTATATCTTCTTATTGGTGAGGGGAAATGTACTAATGCATAAAAACTTTATTGCATCTATTACTTATTTTCATATAAATATCTATATCTATTTTGTGGAATTCATTTTCTTGAATTAAATTATTATGACAATATATTATAATCTATTTTTTATGATATTATGGTCCCTATTTAATTATTTTTTTCGGTTTAGTAAGTCTTGAGGAATATGTAACAAAAGTCAAACTAGATAGTTGCCTCAAACTTTAAAAAAGAAAATGTTGAATTGAAAATACAAGTGATTAAGATGAGTATTATATTAGGATATTACTAAATATTTTAACATTTAGTAAACATCTTTATTAACTTGTATTTTTTTTATCTTTCATAGAATATGAGACGAAGCAATTAATTAAACTTAAATTAAATTATTAATTAGGATAAGAAAATATTACTTATTTTAAAATAATATTATATAATACGGTTTTTATATAATATTAAACAAATTTAAAAATTTGAAATCCTAATTTATGAAATAATTTATTCTGATTGAAGTTATAGTTATAAACATTAGTAAAGTAATTTAAAAAAAATAACTCACATTTATCATTTTAAAATATTATCTATAGTTTAGTGATATATTTTCACTTAATTGTTTCGGGAGTTAAAAAATTATATGAGTGTCAAATATGTAAAAAATAAAATTGAAAATAATTTTTATAAAAGTCAGTATATATATATATATATATATATATATATATATATATATATATATATATATTAAAGAAAAAGAAAAGAAAAAGAAAAAAAAGTGTTACAAGTATCTTTAAATCCTGAGAAACTCGCCACTATTTCGATCCATCCATTTTTCAAAATGTTAACTTATTGAATGAAGAGATTTATTCAAAATTAGGGTTATTTGGCAAACAAGTTTAATAGTGTAATTCATTATTCATAATTTATTTTTTCAATTTTAATGTAATGTCTCCATGAAAATTACATTAAAATATAATATTAAAATACTTAAAAATATATATTTAATTATTTATATTATACGTCTAAGTATTTCAAAAAGACACTAAATTACATAAGATTTATCATACATATTTTTAAACAAAATTATCGAAATATAAAGATTCCTCTTCTCATCTTCAACAACTTAATATTCATACTGATCACCTAAAATATTACTTGCTCATGTGTAGCAATACATTCATCGCAGTATCAAGACACCACACAAATTAAGGTAAATTAATGATTAATATTTATTTATCACAAAATATTCTCAGTATCTACATTATTAGTAATAAATAAATCAAGCACCACAACTATATAATAAATTAAGCATTTAAGTTGTAAGTTACATTTCATGTCATCATTAATTTGACTCTACTTTTGGAAGACTCACATGCATTGATTTAGACTTAGAGAGTGACCCCTGTTACACTACCTTCCTCAAGTGGATATCTCTAACATAAATTGGAATATGTTTCCTCATTTTACAAGGTAAATCTGTATAACTTTTTAGATACAGTTCTTTTTTACACCACAAGATAAGTCATTGACCTCTTTCAACTCTCACATATTTTTCCCTATATGAGTCCAGTATCCGTATAATTAGGATATATCCTTCATAATCTCAAATTCAATACATTACCTACATCTCAAAATAATATTTTTCTTATTCGAAACTATTATGTTAACTTTCATCAATTCACCATAGATATAACATACATATAAAGGTATCGCATGATATTTCTCACATTACAACAATATATTTTTCTATGCATATATTAGCATTCAACATTCATTATTTCATGTTCAATCCATGTATTTTAATATCCTAAGTCATGTAAATATTATTTCTCACATTACAACAAAAATAATTTTTTGGTATTTGATCTCTGTCTACTTTTTTGGTCATAATTATTTTACAAATATCCTTTTTTGGCTCATTATTGTTTCATTAGATTGCTTATTTTAAGGACTTCAATTTGCATATATAAAATCTTAAATTTTGAGTTTGGAGCTATTTTTTATTATTTTTAAAAGTTTGAAGAAAACATTTCTAAGAAATTTTGCTTTAGTAAAAATCCTCTCAAGAATCGCCTTCTTTTCCAAAAACTTTTCGCTTGAGTGAAAATTTTCTCGCTTGTTCAAGACTCGCTTTCGCTTGAACGTAAATAACCTAAGACAAATCTCATTTCACCGAGAGTTTTTCACCTGAGACAAATCTCATTTCATTGAGAGTTTTTCACTAAAGAAAAAAAATTACACCTGAGGGGAACATTTTCCTCTACTATACATTTTGCTTGAGTGACCAGTTGTCGATTGAGCGAAATATGTAAATATTAGATTTGTATAACTCGTGTTAAACCACATTCTAGACATTAAACATTGTCTTGTGATACTCTATTACACATCTTTCTTTTAAAACATGCCTACTTAGTCTAAATATAGTTATCATATCCTAACATTTTACACACATTATTACTTTAAGTCAACTCATTCAATCACAATTTTAAGATACAACACATATAAACAATTCCTACAAATTAAATAATGTAATCAAGTCATCTTCATAGTTTAGATCTTCTAATCTCAAATATTATGGAAATTGAAAAATAACTAGCTTCTCTTATATTCTAATTTCAATGTCCTCAAGCTTGAAACTCTCAAATCCTTAATTTCTTAGAAAGTCAAATCTTTCTAACACAAAAACTCAATTAACATAACAAACCTATCACAATATTCATAAATTAGTCAAGATTCATCTTTACTTCACAAATGTCACATGCAAGAGTCATAAACCCTGGTGCAAAACTTTAGCCTCAAATTTGTAAAAACACTCTAAAAATGGTCAATAAAAAATGTACTCTATTTGAGGTTCTAATCAGATGAAAATGTTTTTCTTACCGTTACGAGTATAATGATGTGTTTAGATCTAGAAACATATAATAATTGGGTGAGAAAGTTTGGAAGAGAAATCAGAAGATTTAGAGTTTAGAAACATGATGATTTTTTAGAAATAAAGTTTGAAATGTAATAACTTTCTATTTAAAGTATTTTTATCTCAAAAATAAAAAATTTAAATTTTACTTTATTTAACCATTATTTCTCTTTAAATGGTGAAAGTCTTAATTCTTACATTTATCATACTTTTCAATACCTTCATTGATTGATAAATTATAAATATATATTTAATTTTCTTATTTTAAAACATATTTAGTAGAATAATTTTTAAACAATAATACAAATAGTAATAGTATTGACATATTTGTACAATATTTAAAATATCTAGTACTTTAAATAATTTTACAAAATTTGGTTGAGTTAGTTTTTACCTGAAACTAAATTATCAAAAGTTTATATATATATATATATATATATATATATATATATATATATATATATATATTGTGGTGTAATAGGAATTTTTTATAAAATTTAAATTTCTTAATTAAATTTAGGATAAATTTTTTTATATTTTTTTAAATTGATGTTAATATTTATATTTTGAAATTTGATTAATTAGTTCTCAAACAAAAAAAATTATAAACTTAATCATTTTATCAATTTTGTGATAGTAAAAAATTGTTATTAAATATTAAATTTAGATATAAAAAATTTAAAATTAAATATTTTAATTGTTACTTTATAATTTTGTATGGGAAAGAAGTTCGTCATTAAATATTAAATTTAAATATAAAAAATATTTTAAAAAAATAGAATATTAATATAATCAATTTGAAAATATAACTATAAAAATTGAGTTTGAAAAAAAAACATATTCATCTCATTATAATTAATATCGTTATGATTGTTTATATAAATTTTAATAATAAGTTATTAAATAATTTATATTATAGTATACATATAAAAAATATATATTATATTGAGTTTGATCTATATAAATTAAATATTAAATAATTTTATATTAATATAATATTATATATTTTCCCTTTACATAAACTTTCAATTAGACGTTTTGAAAAAATAATTGGATAAAAAATATAATTTCATCTCTCCATAATTTTTTATTTTATTTTTTTGCTAATTGTCGCTATTTTATATAATTATTGATAAAAGTTACGTAGTGTAAAAATTCTCGCTATTCTATATAAAAATATTAAATTCTTGCTTCTTCTTTTTTTTGCTACAGATAGTTTATTCTAGATCGATAAATTCAATGAAGCACTGTAATGAGAGCATGGTCAAGAAGCTTCCAAGTTACAATACGTACCACAATTAGAATAAATTGTATAAAATATAGTTAATTTTAACAAAATCAAATCATAAATTAAAATAGAAACATCATATTTTTAAGACTTTTATTTAAACGTTGTAGTATCTAACACTAATAATAGCAGTTGAATTTATTTTTATTTATTTTTTTATGTATATATGAAAACAAGATTTTCCCATTATTAGTGGAGTTTGTTCCTTTCGTCAAAAGTGTGTTGGTATATCACAAATTTAGAAAAAGGGGTGTAGTTTAAGGATATAACTCTCTTTTTTTTTTTCTACTAACCTCATCTTTTTGTGTGGTCTTTGTGATTGGCTTGCGTGAAAAAATAAAAACAAGAATAGAAAAAGAAAAACAAAAGAAAAAGTGAAAAAAGTTTTGTATTTTTTTATAGATAAAAGCCAATTGGGTGAAGATAAAAAGGGTGTGTGAATACAAACAAAGCACAAAATGAGAGTCATCATCCTCAAGATATGGTTTCTTTTTTGCACCAAGATATTCTTTTTAATGGAATCTTCTTGTCCTAACTTTTTGAGCACATAATTGGACAAATTAAAATGTAACAGGGTAAACTAGCATCATAGGTTTTCACCTTTTTAGAACAAAATTAGGCAGACAAGCTAAGATAAAACATCAGTGAACAAACACAATGTTTTATAATATTATGTTTTAAGGAAGTAATTTATAATATTATGCCATACAAGTTGTCAAATGACAGCAGACAAACACGTAACAAAAGGAAACACTTTAATTTAAGGGTAGAAGATGTTATTCCATAATCAAAGAGGAATGAATACTGAGGGATTCTCCAATACATATCTAGTTGCTTGCTAGAAGGTTGAAAAATTATAACAATTAAAGAATTCTAATAAATGTGCAAGCTATCATTACCAATTTCTTTCAAACTTGAAGAAAGGAGATTGACAAGGGAGGGTGTGCTATATCAAACACTTTTCTTCTATTACTAGGTATTATTGAAATATTTTTTAGAAAGAGAACTAGTGTGTTAATTTTTTTTTTTTTAATTCTAGTATATTATTATTTATATTTTTTATTTTAATATATCCTTTATTTAGCTGATAAAACAAAATATAAATATATTTAAATATATAAATTATATTAGTAGTAAAATTTATAATAAAAAAAAGTACAAATTAAAAGTATAGATTGATTCGAAGAGGTTAAGATTTTTCATTAAAAAATTATTGGTCAAAACTCTTAAATATTTTCTTGCTAAACAAACTAATTCTTAACTTTTTCACACTAATTCAAATGAACTTTTTTTCTTTGGACACCTTTATTAAATTTTATTTTTCTTTTTACACTAAGATTTAGTGTTAGATTCTTCACCCATTATCTATCTAGAAGTAATATGTTTATTTTAAAGAACGTTTGATGGTTGTGTATTTGGATAACTTACAACGAAATCTGGTATAAAATTTATTTTGGAGTAATCTATTCAAACAATATAGGAAGGAGCACCATCTAAATTTTAGATCAAATAATCTAAAACTGAGATTTCATATTTTAAATTAACAGTTATGTAATGAAACCGTGCCGGCTGATATTGTTGGGGTATCAAGAACAAAAATCACTTTAAAGCCCAATGTAAAAATTTTACTTAACTAAAATATTATTTGAGTTTTTACTCAGTAAGTATGTAAACATTCGTTTGTTGCCAGTGTTATAGACAAATCAAATAAGCCTTTTATTTTATTTTATTAAAATAGATAAAATTTAAAAAATATTATTGATATGAACAAGTTATATTTGATAACAAATGAGAAAATTATAATACCTAACATGACTTGTGTCGTTTTTATTGTATCAGATAACCTGATTGTCTAATGTAACATATTTTTAGTATTTTTATTATTAGCTCTAAGTTCATGTTACATAATTTGATATTAGTGTTTTTTAAAATTAAAAAATAATTTAAAATGCAATATTTTTCTATTTATTATATTTTATTATAATTTTATAATTAAAAATATAGGAATAGTTAATAAAAATGAAACATAATAATATTAAAAAGTGTGAATTACATGTACAAAAATAATAATAAAGTTAATTTAACATAATTTAGTAAAAACAACTTGTTCTATGAAACTATCTCTTTTTTTTTTATGTTATGTGTAGATAGGATTTTGTTAAAAAACATGTCTCTTTTATGTATTTGTGTCTTCATAATTATATTTTTCTTTATGAATTGGATTCCTAGAAATATTTATATGGACATTGTTGGTCAATACTAATTCATAAATCTAACTTGATTACATTGGTGTCATGGAATAGATAACAAACATATTTGATAATAAAAAAATAACATATTAAATGTATAAAGAACTTGTCCTCAAAAATGACTTTTTCAGAAATTGAAAAATAGATTTATGAGCTTGTTGCTAACTAAATTGACCAATATATGGATAAATTGATTAAGGTATTGTTGTTGTTCTTGTGGTGTTTCATACAAATAATGAATAAAAGTAATATTTATGGAAAAAATATGACCAATTTAAATTAAATAATATTTCATACTTATTTCATCTTTTATATCTTATGCTTGTTGAGTGAAAATATATTTTATAGTACTTTAAAAATTTCATTATATATCATATTTTCATGCAATTATCCATTTTCAAATTGTTCACCTTTAATTAATTTATTATGTCAATAGTTCCATAACATAATCTATTTTTGATATAGTTGCCAAAATATGTTTATTTTGTCCCTTATATCTACTTTATTTAGTTCATCTAGGTTTAGTGGATCATGAGTCAATCAACATAATGAAACTCAATAATTGTGTTACATATAAGAGGTATGATAGGATGTGAAGTAAAAGAAACTTTAACATTTATTAGTCATTATAGGGTACTTCTACATTAAGGAGCCTATATAAACTACAACAAAAATAAAAATATATTATTTGAAAATAAGTATGCAAGAATATCAATTGTGTGACCCACTGTATATGTAGGTATATTTGACATCTGTCCAAGTCAAAACCACGTAAAATAAAGAAAAATTTTGTAATTTTATTTATACTATATGGTAAAAAGTATAAATTTAAAGTTTTACATTTTTATTAGTGAAAATTGAATTTTATATCAATCTCATGATTAATTAAACTTTCAATAAAATGAGAAAGGCAGAAAATTCAATCTCATACTTAGCGACAAAAAAGTAACAAACAACCTCTAATATTTTCTTGACAAAAGTAAACTTCATTGTCCAAAACTCAATAAAGACATATAAGCATAACAAATCCTCAACCATAGTAATTAGATACAATAAGTCTTATAGTAGTAAAAGATACACCAAGTGAACTTTTGAAGCTTATGTACCTAGCAAAAATAAACTCCTATGACATATAAAATATTTGTTCATCATGTTGAGCAATAACATTGTTGTATACATCATTAATAAGTTGTTGGAAAATTGTATTCAATCAAGAAAGTTTGATTGAATTCCCTTTGGTCACTCTTGCATATAAATATGACCCTAATAAAGGTTCACAAAAACTTGAAAAATCTATTAGGACCAATAACGGAGTCTATATGAATTATAATACAAATTCATCAAGAAGTTCGTCGATGGTGGGCAATGGGAATATGTCCTTCACAGAAATTGAGTTAAGAGCTCGAAAGTCCACACAGAATCGCCAACTACCGTCCTTCTTCTTGACTAAAAGGACGGGTGAGGAAAATGGGCTATTGCTTGGTTGTATCAACCCTCCCTAAAGCATTTCATCAATTTGCCTCTCAATCTCACATTTCTAAAAATGTGGGAAACGGTATGGTCGAACATTGACTGGGGAAGAGTTAGGCAGTAAATGAATGTGGTGGTCGGTATTGCGTGGAGGAGGTAAAGACATAGGGGAAAGGAAAAGAGGTTCATATTTGTGGAGAAGAGAAGAGATAAAAGGATCAGTGTGTGAAGGTAGGGTGACGACGGTTGTAATGGAAGGGAAAAAATGCGGGAGGATTTGTATGTGAAAATAGGTTGCACCTGAATGGGTTTGAAAAATCCGTTTTAGTTTATTAGGGATGGCAAAAGGGGTCAGCTCGCCCCGTTTTGGCCCGCCCCGCCTTTGGCCCGCCAAAAGCGGGGCGGGACGGGCTGACCCGATATAGTCATGACGGCTATAGACCTTGGCCCGCCCTGCCAAGGGGCGGGTTAGCGATCAGCGGTCGGCCGCTATAATTTAGAAAAAAATAATTTATTTTTTAAAATAATTTTTTTAATAAATTTAATCATAAGATTATTATTTGTTTGTCAATAATTTAATATATATATATATATATATATATTATTTCAATTTAATAATATAAATCAATATATTATTTTAAGAAATTATAATTTAGAACAATAATAAATAATAACAAATATATATATATATATATATATATTTATATATATATATATATATATATATTTATATATATATATATATATATATATTTATATATTATATATATATATATATATATATATATATATATATATATTTATATATATATATATATATAACGTTAAAACTTATAAAATTTATATTTTTTATATTGAAAAATTTAAATACTTATATCTTTTTTATTTGATAAAACTTCACATTATTCTTGGTTGAGTAATTCTTACACCTTTAATTCAAGTCATAAGAATAAAAATAATCGAGTGTTTAAGATGAACAAGGAGAACAGGAGAGAAGGTTGTGTTTCAAGTAAGGAAAATATTTTATGTGAGAATGAAACTTTTTAATTCTCTTTTTAAAATTTTTAACTTTATATATTATCTTTATAATTAATTTTTATTACAATAAAAAATTATTTTTTTATTAATTAGGCGGGTCGCGGGCTGGCCCGCCCCATCCCGCAGGTTGGCCCGACAGGTTGGCGGGCTTGGCGGGGCGGGCCAAAGCGGGCTGGTGGGTTGAAAACACCAACCCGCCCCGCCATATTATGGCGGGCTGACGGGCTGGCCCGCCGGGCCTGACCCGTTTTGCCATCCCTATAATTGATGGGCTGAAATGTCCTTAGGCCAAGAAGGAATATCTGCCTTAAGTTCAACCATGCGGCCATCTTACATAAAACGCATTGTCATTTTGGAGTAGTCAGTGATAATTTGGCCCAAAAGTTTTAGCCATTGGATCCCTAAAACCACTTCTGCCCCACTAATGGGTAACACATGAAAGTCAATAGTGAAACTTTGACCCTGAATTGAAACTGGGATAGCTGGGCAAATCTGATGGCACTCAATGACGCTACCATTACCAACCATCACCTTTAGTGTGGGGGTGGGTTGGGATGGTAAGTTCAAAAATTTGGCCACACGATCTTGGATGAAATTATGCGTACTGCCTCTATCCACGAGAATAGTGACATGTTGCTTTGAAATAAGACCCATTAGATGAAGAGGCTCTGGAGCTGGCAAACCAGAGAGAGCATTAAAGCTAATTTGGGCTGAAGAGAGCTCTTTACACTCAAATTCCAAAGGAGACGGATCCAGGTCAGGGTTGGAAGGTGAATCCGATGAGAGAATGTCCTCGTCAGTAGTCTCAGCAACCAAGAGGAAGAAACGGGCCTTACACTTGTGCCCCGGGTGGAACTTCTCGTTGCAATTGTAACATAAACCCTTCTCTCGACGGGTCAGCATTTCCTCATGGGTAAGCTTCTTATAATTTGTCTTGGGAGGTGAAGGGAGGAGTGGTGGCAGGGAGCGGGTCGAATGTGATGGAGCAGAGGGTGAACTTGGAAGCTGTGGAGAAAGAAAAGGAAAGCGGTTACGTGTCCCTTTACGCAGATCCAAGAACTTATCCTCTTGTAGCTTAGCCAAAGTCGCCGCCTGCGTAAATGTTAGTGGTTGCATAGCTAAAACCTCCCTCTTAATCTCAGGGGTGAGACCAGATATAAAGCAACTTAAAAGAAAAGAAGGTGGGAGACCAACAACCCGACTAGCTAACCGTTCAAATTCTATGAGGTAGTCGTTGACGGTGCCATGCTGGGAAAGTTTGAAGAGAAGGCCACGAGGATCCTCATAAAAGGAAGGGGCAAAACGGGTTTCCAGAGCTTGAATAAAAATGGGCCATGACTGAAGCAGACTATTCTGATGCATCCACTGAAACCAGCTTAGGGCAGCCCCATCCATATAAAAGGAAGCCACCTTGAGACGATCCTCCTCGGGGGTGGAATGGTATTCGAAAAATTGATTGATCTTAAAGATCCAACCGGTTGCATCGTGACCATCAAACCTGGGGACATCTAGTTTCATGTGTGGTTTGAAGGTGTTGTTGTGGGTTGGAGGGGATGTTGAAGAAGTGTCGAGTTGGGAAAGCTGAGAAAGGATGAAATCGAACTTGGTATTGAGTTCGGTTTGTGAGGTGGTAAGTTGGGCTTGGTTTTGTGTGAGGCGGAGGATAGCGTCGTCAATGGTTTTGGAACGAGTGTTGTGTTCAGCTATGGTGGAGAACTCAATGAAAGCACCAAATTGATAGGGTTACGATTTGCCTTGATTTCGAGGATCAAGGTACCTCCTAGGAGAATAGAGAATAAAGGTGAAAAATACTTCTTTCTTGCCCCCTTTTTCATTTCATTCCATAATATTTAATATCTTTCACGTCACCAATGATTGGTTGTCCGTAATTTGCGAAAACAGAAAAGATTACAGCAAAAGGAATCTAAAACAGAAATACAACTTAGCAAAATATGAAATATTTAATAAAATGAAATACTATAAAGCATAGGTATTATTTTAGTTTGTGACATAGTCGCTGAGATAATTTGGTAGCTTGTGTCCCCTTCTAGGCCTTTCCACGGTATTCTCTTTGTTACTATCCCTTGGGCCAATCAACTTATCAACAATTGGGCCAGAATCAATAGTGCTGCTATCACCCTCCGCAACAGTAACTCCTAGTAGTATATTAGTACCTAATCGCTTGTTAAAAGTTTCAAGTCAAGAACTGCTAGTGTGGAAAACAAGTACAAACGTATCAAATTTATTTTTCTTTGTTTAAATTACTCACAACTTTCAAATTTTTATATCCTAATAAATGCATCCAATTATCATTTATATGAAACAGATGAGTTAGGCTTTTTCACTTAAGTCATTAGACTATCTTAAAAAACAGCAACATAAATGCTGTGAAACTCTATATATGACACCCAATATTGCAACTGGATGCATCTATATCAACTGCTAACTATGACTATCATTCTTGGCAATGAAAAAGCATTTGTCGCAAATGAGTCTACAAATCTATTCCTTCCAAATGAGTCTACAAATCTATTCCTTCCATGCCGAAAATTATCATTGACAAACCAGTACTTTAAATTCAAAGAGAGCAAAAATTTCGATCAACAAAGAAAAATAGCTACACATTCCAAATTGAAGACAAACCAGATCATTAATTAGTTAGCTCCATGATGGCAGCAACAATGTCGCCACCAGTCGCCTTGAGTGCTTTAACAGCTTTAGGTCTTGAAACACCGGCTTGAGTCATCACCAGCTCTATATCCTTGGGATCTACACCAGCCTCATCCACTTCCTCATCATCTTGAGCAATAGCAGAAGATTCAGGCTTCAATCCTACATTGCTTACATTAGGAGCCTTGAATTGCTCTGCGGCCTGAGTCTGTAGCTGTGAGCTCAAGTCTTCAATCTTAGCTTCCCCAAATATAATGTATGTATCAGAAGTCGGACTCTTGAAAACGTCTGGCTTTGAGATTACAAACAGGATCTAACAAAAACAAAAAGTCAAAAGTTTCAACTTTGACCAAAACAAAATAGATATGACAATTGGAAAAGAGTAGAAAAGTAAAAAAGATGTGTCAAATGCTAACATTCTTGCTCTTCTTTACTGTCACTCGACTGACACCTGTTACAGGTTTCATTCCAAGTTTGAGCATTGCCTTGCGACTCTTCTTTTCACTTCTGGTCTGCTTTGACCTACCAGATGCATCACCCTCTAGTCCTGCAATAAAAACAAATTCACGAGTTGTGAATTGAATCCGTCCTTGTAACTTCAGTTATTGTAAAAAGAAAACAGCAATATTAATAGTCAGAATGAACATAGACTTGCTATGATCTCCATGCATGCTCATGTTGATTCTGATACCAGATTATTAAACAGGCCTACAAATTCCATCCATCCTATTTGTGATATTAGTATGATATTCATATTACAAATTTCAAGTCATGTCCAAGTACAGAACAATCCTGGAAAGCACAGACATGACATGGGGCATGTAATGCAACTCAAAACACAGATACAACCAAATTTAAAAATGTAAGACACGAGAAAGACTACAGCACAATGTATAAAATGAATATCAAAAATACAAATATCAATTCAAATGAGATAATCAATGGTATGAAAATGAGCATGAGTCATCATTCATTGTATATATACTAAAATGCTACTTTTCATCAAATTATTGTGATATGAATTTACGATTCGTTATACAACTTGAGATTAAAAAGCATAACTAAAAATAAACATAAAATGAAGCTAAGTGCAATTGAAGAGCCCAAAGACAATATTTACCTTCTTTATAGACCACGTGGATTAACACCCTTTAAGCAGATTCTCCAAATAAAATAAATGAAGTTTACACATCATATATCAAGACAAGCCAAAGAATCTCATTGACCATGTACACTCTTTTCAGTTACAATACAATTCCAACCAAATTATCGGTGGGATGCTACTAAACCTTTGCAGATGCAAGAATGAAGGTGATCAAGTCATATGCAGTCTTCAGTTAATCACATTCCCCACTTACCTTCACCATGGTCATCATCTTCTTCATCATCCTCATCATCCTCTTCTTCATCATCCTCATCCTCTACCAAAGGTTCATCATGCTACAAAATATATTACGCAAAAGTTCAAAATACTATAAGACAGAGCAAAAAGCAAGTCATTTCTTAGTAATCTAAGAAAATATTTAACTATTAGAATCAATAAAAAATGATATTCAATTACTGTTTCTATGTAAGTGTTAATTGTTCTTCGTGAGATCAAGTATTTTGTATGATAGCTGAATTTTTCTCCTGAGTTTGTTTTGAAAATTAAACTCTTCTTTTTCATATAAATTGGTGAACTCCCCAAAAAACCTTTCAATTGATTACATAGAAAAAGTTCAGCCCTTAATCGACTAAAAACCTAGTAATTTCAATGTCACTCTCTTCCACATAGCTTCTGATCGAATCACTAACGAACAAACACAGTTCAGAGTCCAGAGTCCAGATAATACAAAAGCTATATAAACCTCAATTTACTCGAATCAAACGCAAATCCTTAACAGCAAACCGCTACTACTAATACTTTAGAGTCCAGAGACCACAAAACCCTAAAACAATGAATGATGAGAGCATTGTACACAATCAAACTCAATTGAGTATTCCTAATCCAACTCTAAATTATTGTAAAAATCGCAACAAGGAAAATTTTAAAAAAGATGGATTACGTGGATCTTCTGCTGTTCAAGGTGTTGAGCGAGAAGCTCCTCTTGTGTTTGAGCCGTCATGGTGATTTGCCGTCAGAAAATAGACTGTGGAAGAGTGATATAACAAAACACTACCAACAGCCTAAAACCCTAACAACCGCACTTATGTGTCTTATTTAAGGTCACCCAATTAATATTAATAACACATTACTTCCAATTCTATATTTAAATATTAACTTGTGGAATAATTAAAAAAAAGTTGAATAATTAAAAAAAAGTAATATTAACTTATATTTCTCAATTTTATTTAAATATTTAATTTTATAATATTTTAAAATTACTTTTTAAAATGTTAAAAAAAAATTAAGCATTCCTAATGAAAAATATATCTTTCGAAATGTTTAACTTTTTAGAAAGTATTTGTCAAAATGTTAAAATTTTAATTTTAAAAGATATTTTTTAGAATAATTATAAAATATAATATTTTATAAATATTTTCCTATCAAAAATATAAGATGGAGATATAAATAATCATTAAAAAATAAGTCATAATAAAAAAACTCAACATTAATATTCTCAACAAATAACTCTTAGCATTAAACTAATTGAATCCTTGCATTTTCAAAACTAATCAGAACACCAATTTACAAATATAAAATCCGAGTAAGCCATTGAATTCCAAAAAAATATTCTTCAAATCAAACACAAGAAGTAAACTTCAGTTTTCATTAGACACAAATCCTTAACACTAACACGATCCTTTAGATTCCATTTGTCACGGAACACTTAACTGTTAAAAATAAGAATGACACACTAACAAATATTTTAAACCTATCTACTCTTCCTCTCTTCAAAATAAAATAAAAAAATGAAATGAACAAAAAACAAAGATAAAATATGAAGGCGTATATTGATTATGGATCTTCTTGTGTGTTCATTATAAGTGGCAAGAAACTTCTCCCCGAGTCATAGGGACGGATACAGAGGGGGCGAGCATGGCCCGGGCCTCTTCTTTCAAATATTTTTTATTTATATATATATATATATATATATATATATATATATATATATATATATATATTATTTCATTTATATATTATAAAAAAATTTATATTAAAAATAATAATAATAATAATAATAAAAAGTTTCAAAATTTATGGTAAGTAAGTTCTAATGTATTAGTTTATATATTATAATATAATAAAATTATTATATTATAAAAAATATGATATTTTAACTTTTATTTAATATTTATTATTAATTTTTTTTGTTTAAACTTATGATCCGTCCTGCAGCAAATATGTAAGATTTTCAGTAGCAAATATGTAAGATTTTCAGGCGTTCTGCAATTTAGTGTTAAGATGGATACTTCCATGTATACAACAAAACGCAACCAAAGGAAACATGCAGTCTTAAACTTGACTATCACGAAATTCATAAATTGAGATAAATCTTCTGCTTGTTTGGTTATTGCTTTCAAAGATAATTTTCTAAAATTAAAAAAATGGTTTAATTGGTCAGTTTTATAAATTATTTCAACAATATATATATATATATATATATATTTATATATATATATATATATATATATTTATATATATATATATATATATATATATATATATGAACTGTAAAATAGTTTCTATTTGTTTTATATTTTACATTTTTTAAAGAGATAAAATTACATTAAGCATATAATTAGAAACTCAACTTTTAAGTCTGTGTATCAGAAAAATAAATTGTTGAAAAATATCAATTTCTTTAAAAGAAGATTAGTATCTTCAAATATTGTTCTCGTTCTTTTCTTTTCTTCTTCACTGTAAACCCTATTCTTCTATGATACTATTTTCATTGTCATATTCAAATAGATATTCCATTTTGATTGTTGAAGGCTTACTTCTTGTAGACATTTTCAAAACAAAGCTAGCTCCTTAGTGTTTCTAGAGGCTGGTTCTCGCTATCGGTTGGTCTATCGGAGTGTGTTGGTCTACTGTTACACTTTATATCTAGAACTTGTTAGTGGCGATGGGTTTGTAACTATGTTTTTCTCGTTATGCATTGATAAAAGATATATAAATGAAATGAAAATTGGGATTTGGTATGCAGTGACTGACAATGGAGCTATTATCTTTGTAATTTGTGTTTTCGCTTATGTGTTTGCCAAGTTAAGTGATTGTTGCATAACCTAGTTGACATTGTCGACCTTTAGTTAAGGTATCTGACAAATAGTTTTTGTTAGCTGCTCGCTTCCTTCAGTCACGAATGCTCTTTTAGAATCAGGGATAACCCCCATGTGAGTAGAGCATAAAATTAGCCCGTAAATCTACAAGAATATTTAGAAGCAAATGAGGGCTAGGAAGACTTCATTTCAGTATTTGGTATTCGTGTACAAGAGATGCAAGCACAGCATTCAACTGCATCCTCAATAACTTACCAGGGATGGATATTGCTCCTCTGAAATCCGAAGCATTAATTTATCCTGGTGTTGCAGCTTGATATAATCATTATGAACAAGTGCGACGCTATACATATGATAAATCCCAATCACCCACACACGCAGGGATCCAAGTTGAAGGAAAGAGTCCGAATTCATTACATTGCAGGAAGAAACTACCCAAAATATCATTTCAGGGGAAAAAGAGGATTGATTACAAAATGACTTCAGAATCAACCTATAGCCTACAGCCTGCGAGTAAAGCTAAACTAAAGCTTTAGTAGGTGAGTTCACCAACCACCAGAATTTCCAGACCCCCATCCGTTCCCGGCTGCTGCTTTTTTGGGGGCAGTTCCCCAGCCAGAGCTTCCTTGATCACCATCACTTGGACCAGTACCACCAATCTCCTGTCCCCAGCCACCACCGTCATTGTTATTAGCTCCACCACTTCCACCCCCCCAACCACCACTTCCACCACCCCAACCACCAGGAAAAGCTTCCCTTCCAGGAGAGTTTTGAACCTTGGCCCCTGGAAAACTACTTAAACCATCATCTGAATCCTTTGTATTATTAGAACCCCACCTGCTGCCCCCATAACCAGAGTCTTGTCTTTCATTGTTGGAGTTGTGTCCTCTGTTGTTATAAGAACCTCGACCACGACCGCGTCCTCGTCCATATGGACGAGGCACCCCACTAGGATGTTCGTCCTGATTCCCGTTGCTTCTATACTCACCCCGTCCTAAAGAACAAAATAAATACGGACATAAATTTAGACAAAAAGAATTGCCAGGTCTTACTGGAAAGTGACAAGTGAAAACTATAGTCATTTAACCACCAAAGCTACAAGATCATAAAGACTACATAACTACATAAATAATCTAATCAGTTCAATATCCAACTAGAATACCTGAAACGTAAAATTCAATAGATAAATTAAAAAAATTATACCTGTCCTGGAACCAGGAGTAGACGATCGATCCCTATCATAAGAGTGACTTCTCCTACCTCCCTCACTGTTTGAACCACCACCCCAGCCACTACCCACAGATGCACCTGACGAGCCACCAGCTGCAGGGCTTCGCATCGGTACCATAGCAGCAACAGATCTAATGGAAGGGGCCGAGTCATGCTGCGGATCATCAATATGCCTTTGAAAATATGCCACAAGCCGATCAATGTCCTCAAACATCTTTTTCCTGAACCTGAATCCTTTTGGGTAAAGCCCAATGTACTCGTGGTGAGGATTTGTACTTCTTATATAAGTTAATATAAATGTGCCAGGATGTTCGTGGGAGATGCCAAAACTATAGACAATGCGCATAGGATACTCGGCTTTCTCCATCCTCAAAAGTTCATCAACTTCTGCTTTTGTACCCTTTCGAAATTTGCGATAGTTTAACATTGCCTTTAAGTGAGCCACCAATGGATCAACATAACGGTCCATAACCTAAGCAACAACCAGTGGCAAATGGTTAGTCATATAATGACAACAAATACATCTAGAAATTTTGGGCATTTTACCTCATCCAAGTCCTCAAAAGTGTCATCTCCAATTTTTAGTGTCTTCCCAATTCGGAGCAAGCTTGTAATGTCCTTGTGTTCCTTCCCACCTTCAACTATATCCTTGTGGGCATATACTCCGTCATTAATTTTAAGAGTTAAAGTAAGATATGAAGGTCCTCGTGAACTAGGACGGATAATACTTTCTCCAGGATCTTTATCCGACAAGAACTGCATAAAGACAAAGAGCATAGCTAAGCTAGCAAAATATTAATCATTAAATATTTGCTAAAGTAAAAAAACTAAATATTTAATGACTACTTGCACATAATATGGTATTTCATTATAGATCAAAACCTACCAAATTCCAAGTTCATCACACAGTGAACCCACAAAAAAATTTAAGAGCTAGAAACCAATGGATTTTTTCAGTCTTCATTCGCTCGAAGAACCAAAAGTCAAACAAGCAAAATTAATTTATTCTTCAAAGCAAAAAGCAGCCAAGGAGCAACTATAAATATATATATATATATATATATATATATATATATATATTACTGTGAAGCCATCAAGGAACACATACAGTTGACATTGCAACTGGGCATAAAATGCCAAAAGTCCTGGGTAGCATATGTAAGCATCAACCACAATTACATAAATCGGTAGGAAGTCATCATATCCAACCAATTTTACAATCACATACAACCAACATGAACTCAACCAATAGAATATCAAGGTGCAATCGTCAAAACAATATTTTTTTCACAACCAAAGGATTGACTTTTAACTTCCACCTTCCAAGACATGTCAGGATGTGCATACACAGAACTAAGACAATTTCACAACTCAAAATCTCATTATGATTTCAATATGGTCAACAAAATACAAAATTTAACATAAAAAAAAAACTTGGCAACAAACCTCCATTGCTTCATCTGCAGTTATGTTCTGAAAGCGTGGATGAACAATCATCCTTGGCTTGAAATGCTTCTTTGCAAGTTCCTTTTCTTTCCTAGCTTTGTCTTGATCACTCTGAAAGCAGCTCCGATCTTCATGGTAATAGGGGTCAATATCACGGTTATTCTGTAACCTATTACTTCTCATTTCACTGTCCTTACAAACAAGGAAGACTTGATACCTATTCTTTTGGATTGACTTGATTTTACAAGTAAGCATGTCACCTTCATGTAGCCTATCAGATAATTCAATTACATCTCTCCAGTCATCCGTGTAGTCTTCTTTCAAGAGGATTCCTGTCATTCCAGATTCAAGCCCACATATTGCTTTCTGAGCCTGCACCCTGCGAACTGTGACTTGAACGATTTTGCCTTCAGCAAGGGTCTCTTCAGTCTCACCGGAAATCATATAGAATTCCTCATCCTGACTTGGTTCTTCATATTGATTGCGCCAATCCTGAAAACCTTGAATTAATTCTCTTTTTATGTCATAGAAAGTTTGTATTTTGTTCTGACGTTTTTTCCCAGAAGCATATTCCTCAACATCAAGATTTTTCAAATAACTAGGCCGGTCTCTCACATGCTCTATGGCCATCTCAAGTGCATCATCATCATCATTTGCATCACCTGTGCCATCTTCTTCATACACATCTTTTGCCAACTCTTGTGCCAGAATATAAGATTCAGGATGAATTCTTGTATCATCCAGCAAATCAATAAATTGACTGCTGCTAGCAGCCAACCCACTACGCCGGACACGCAAGAAACCAACCGCATTGACAAACACCTTTTTACCAAGTTTATGTTCTGTGAGAAAGTCCTTTCGAGTAAAAATAGCCCCAGCTCTTACCAGAGATCTCTGTAAGGATGCAGCCTTCCTTGGACCAAGCCCAGAAATAAATTGTAATGGAGCAAATAACCACTCATGACTTATTGCTAAATTAATGTCTAAACCAACCTGATTGGTCACATCTACCATAACCTGCTCAACCATCGAAAATTTATCATCTTGGTTGAGAAAACTCTCAAAAGGGCTCAGTTTCCATGACATTATTTCCTTTCTAGGTCCACATAATGTCGCAACCATTGCCAATGGGTTCTGGAGATAACGCCCAAGAGCAACAGCCCGCCTCACTATACCTATCAAAGTAAGAAAAACATAATGTTATATGTATCAATGCAAAAAAATAGGTTGAATTATGGGATTTCTAAAGAGAAGGAGCAGCAAACAATCAAAACAATATTTACCTTGCTGTGAAGGAAGTTGTTCTGAGGAAATTCGAGAATTTTCATAAAGACGTGGAAGTGATTCATCTCCATAGACAATGCTGAGCCCATCCATTTCATGCCCAACATCTCTAGGGTTTTCCTCCACCATCTTAAAAATGACCTGATAAAAGTAGAGTAAACTATTTATAAGACCCACCATATTACAAGAGCCTTTTCCCACTAGGCAGAGAAGAATAATGAATCAAACAACTATAGGACCAATTATATGCAAATAAATTAGAACAATATGAACTAATGACACCATTACACTCAGGCAATTTATTAGAGCTTAATTTTAACTATCATATGTCATCAACTTACCCAGTAGCAGGTGAACATGTCCAATTACATTGAAAATGTGTTTTCTAATTAACTAAACCCAAGAGTTCATTCAACAAGGCAGATGTTTGAAAGGGCTACAGTATGATAAGGGATATTCAAACAATGTTTTTAAGAAACAATGGGCATATTAGAAACAATTGAAATCACAAAGTGCAGGATTAGAATTTAAATAGGATTGAGAGTTGATCATCCTATTTCCATGTAAGGTCAGGTGATTAGAATGAAATGGAACAAGAATTCCTACAGTGCAGGGATAGGTATTACATCCTCCAGTCCATTTCATCAACACACGACATAGAAACCAAGATGCTAACCTCGTATATATCGTCTTTCAAACGGGTGCAAGACAAGTTAACTGCACCTAAAACAACAACATGTGGTTGGTGATCAGTCATAAACTTCAACACTCGTTCCTGATCATTCTTCTTCCGTTGTTGGTCATTAACATTCTGTGACCTAAAAGTAAGGGAACCAGTGTAAAGCACATCTAGCACTTCTCCTGATGAATCTAACATGACAAAAGTTGTCTGTGGCTTTCCAGGTCCCCAACAGCATGCCATAACCCTAGGAGCAGCCTCATCATCTGAGCCAAGATCATTTTCCTTCTGTTGATAAGGTCCAACAGAAACCTTATTCCATAATGCCTTCCCATATTCAATAAGTAACCAACTTTTTGCTTTACTTGCCAATACACCTCTTGCCTCTTTTTCCATTGATGGTAAAAGGAATCGAAAAATAGCATCATGCAGTATCAACTTCCTTTGTTCATTCCACAGTTGAGCAGATCTGCTAACACTGTCACTAATATAATACTCATTGAATTGGTCTATCAACTTATTCAGATACTCCTCGGGCAACTTAATAGTAACTTGAATGAGTTTCTCCTCTTCTGCCTTCCGTATAAGGAGCCATTGCATATCTTCAAACTTAGACAAAGGCTTCTCCCGTAGCCACTTCACCCCAGCAAACTGATGGAAAGAATCTATCGTTGTATTTCCATCAGCAGTAGGACAAGTTGACACAACTGCATGGTCAAGAAAGTGGCTACGAACATGCTTCCTAATGCTAGGTTCACAACTTATCTCAACAGCTGCCTGGAACAAAATAACCAACAAGATCAAACAATGGCTCCCTTAAAATGAGTAAGAACAAAGTTAGATACAAACCATGTGCCTGGCACATTTAAGTACTTCTTCAGGAGTATCATACATAGCACATGTGAAGTTAGAAGCCATCTCCTCTGGTGTTTCCTTTGGATCTTCCAACTCTTGCTACAGGGCATGGAGAACAAAAACTTTAGTATACAGTCAAAACAAACAGTAGTTCCAAATCAAAGTATACTTACAAGGTTAACTACAGTTAGACATAATCCAAGTTGCTCGGGACTACACCCAAACCTGCTCGCAACCTCCCATAGACCTGCCTTACTGAAAGTGCTATACATGGACTTTCTTTTCGGCCTCTTGTATTGTCCTTCATCAACACCAGCTTCACCTGGTGGGAAATGCAAGTTGAACTTGGAATCAACATCATCAACCTCCCTTTCAGACTCTGCTTCTTTCAGCGATCTCATCACTGATTCAAACAATTGACGATTCAAGTTTAGTCTTGTTTCATCATAGACGCGACGGGACTCTTCTTCGAACCGTTTACTATAGTATGACTGGAGGGCACTCTTCCGCTTCTGAAGAAGCAACCACTTCTTGTCCAAGTCCTGAAGAGCCCAAAGAACCTATTGCAATGCACAATGGATTCATTAGCAGAATTTTAACAAAATTACCAATATGATAGTACCAAAAGACTAGCAAAGTTCACAGACCTTGTGCCATTTCAGAGTAGGCGTCTTGTCATTCTCGTCACTAGCTTCAGGCTGCTCCAGGTCTTTTAATAGGCTTAAGCATTCCTCCTTCCGATACATAGCAATGAAAGGAATCTAAAGAAAAAAATTCTGCCTTAGGAAAATTAAGATATCATAAAACTAACAACTGATGCAATAAACTAAAGGAGGAAATATTACTGACATCTAACTTTTGCACATGATGCAGTTCCAAAAATCTGATAATATCATCCTTGTCGATTGGTAGGTCATCCTTTTCATTGTTTTGTGAGTTTGAGACCTTCTTGTAAATCCAAGGGACTGCTCCATTGCCAAGTTGATTAACTATCCATTGACTCTCTTCATCTATACTACTGCCATCCAATGGAGGAGCACCAGTACTCTCCTCTGATATCTAAAAAAAATAAAAAAATAAAAAATAAAAAAACAGTTCATACAAAATGTCCTTCAGTTATTAGGAAACACAGAAGACCTGCATTCTCTCAGGAATATCAAGCTCCCTAATTTGGTCATCCTGCTCTGTCATATATTTCTCAGAAAGAACAATAGGCTCAAATTCATCTTCAAGTCTAGTCTCTCTGTATTCACTCATTTCAAGATTTTTCTGACGATTCAGAATCAACTCATCTGGATCACCAAATAATTCTTGAGCTTCTTGTAGAGCTGAGGAAGAAACTCCTGGAGCCTGCCTTGTTTTCTTTTTCTTCAGCTTCCTCTGCCTGTATAGAATAAGGTAACCGATCCTTAGATCAGATAATTGATTCTTAATTTCAAAAACTATGAAAATTAAAATACCTCATGGGAGCTCCATTCTCATCAACTTCTTCTTCATCCACAATGAAGTCAGCCATTTCATCATCTTCTCCAATGTCAGCATCCTCTTCCTCTTCTCCTTGTTCCTCCTCTTCAGCAATGTCTTCAAGTGGAGCTCCTGTAATTCATGGAAGGCATAGTGGGCAAATGCTTTGTTATTGGTGCATGTATGAATGTGCATGGATTACTTGTGGCATACAAAATGTCATTTCACAAGGGATTGTTTGAATTTATTATACCAAGTAAAATGCCAAAAACCTACATTGAGAACCTAGAATACATCAAGACAAATACTTTCCGTACCTTTTACCAAGAATGTACAATTTTGTCATCATTACAATCTAAGGAAATTTTCAAATAACTTCAATACTACTTTGGTAATCTCACTTTCAAGAAACATTTTACAATATTTGAAGTAAATTCTTCCTCACAAAATTGTTTTTCTAAGTTAAAAACTCCATGCTAGTGTGGAAAGTAGTCTTCCAACAACAATCAAGTACTGTCAACAAAAAACCAAAAGCATAAACCACCATAACCAGATCACCTTCATCATCACCAAATAAGCTGCGTTTAAGCTTCTCCTCTGCAGTTCGCCCAACTTTACCACTTCCAACAAACTCCTCCTCATCAGAAAGCCCAGAGGGCTCCTCCTCAGTGTCCCTCCGGCCTTTTTTCAGCCGCTTGAACTTTTTGCTCTCCTTAGGAATTATAAAAAATTAGTCAATAAAATTTGTACATAAAACATGGTCATTTATCCACTCAAGCCCAACATTAATAAAAAATGAAATATATATATATATACAAAACTTTCAAAACCTTCCGACGATGAATATTGATATTATTGTCCTCCAGCAACTCATAATCATCTTCATCAAGGACATACTCCTCCCTAAAATAGAGACATTTTGTTAAATATTTGTAAAGAAATATAAGTGATAGCATCATTGATAATTAAATTTTAAACAAGAAGTACAGATAAAAGAACACAATTAAATTTATTTCAATCCTATGTCTATCTGCCTCCAAAGGGGTACAGAAAGAACTTGGCGGTAGCCAGAAACCAGCCCATTTGCATGGAACTTCCAAAATATGGAAGAAAAATTTATGTCATTTAGAAATCACGCGCAAAGTTTTCTAAGAGGAAAACCCTATCAGCTGTTTGATGCAAGGGTGATTATCAAATATATATGCATGACAGACATACAAATATATCCATTGTAATAAAAATATTTATCTATAATCAAGCATTCTGATTTCTTCTCTAAACATACAAGTTCATCAACTTCAATCACAAGCAGATGTAAAAAGACACAATGACAGAAAACTGACTTTTTCTTCCTCTTTTTCTTCTTTTGTCGCTCCTCATCACTTTCTGCTTTCTCTTCTTCATCTTGCTCCTCTTCATCCTCAATGTCATCCACAATAAATCCATCATTTTCATACTCATCCTGCCCTTCTGAAGTGAGGAGGGGAAGAAAAAGTGTATCAGAAACAATGAGATGCACATAATTAACTCCAGAAAATAAGACACCATCATTCATATAACAAGCAAAAACAAAATGAAGAGCATCAGAAACAAAAAAAGAACAAGGCTAAACTCTTAACTGACAATTAAATTACATCACAAAAGGGACTTAACCATAAAATGCTAACATCATTTAAACAAATACGCAAACAAAACTCTAAAATGAGCATCAGTCTTTATAATGGGAACCACTAAACAGCAGCCAGAATTCTGTCTACCACACCTTAGTTCATACAACTATTGTCCGCAGCCAAGACACAACTTCGAAAAATTGTTATGGAACGGGTAAATGATATTACCCTTATAGAACAGATATAGAAGATAAAGATTTACAATTCACTACGCTAATCAGAATTCCTTAAAAAGTTATACTAAATTCACTTAGTTTCATGTTCAAGCCAGAAGACCAATCTCGTCCTCAAAGAAATCCAATATATTCGTTAGTTTACTTTCGCTTCTGTCATGAAATGATCAACAAGGTTTAAACTTCATAGCTGTCTCCAAAAATAAAATATCATCCTAAGTACCTAACAAAGAGAGTCGTTCTGCATTTACCACATGTAAATCTCTCACTCACATCAAACAGCCCAACAAAAGCAAACCCTAGTTTGATACCCAGATTTTCTAACAAAGCCAAAAGCGCCACCACCACTGAAGAAAGTTGCATACAAACAAAAAACTGAAAAAATAAAAAAAAAATAAAACAAAAATAACATTCAAACAACGCGTAGTTCAGAAATCTCGACCCAATCAAAGTCCATACCCTCTTCCTCATCCTCATCTTCGTTATCCACATCGCGACCCTCTTCCAATTCGTCCCCATCAACAGGTTCCCTCTCTTCCTCGTCGAGCTCGACGTCGTCTGCGCGCATTGAACACCCAAAGGAACCGAAAATGTCAGAAACTTCGAAGGGAAAATGAAAATGCAAAGAGGAATTATGGAGTTTCTAGGGTTAACCTTCTTCATCTGAGATTACGCCTTTTGCCATGATTGAAGACTACGAAACGCAGAGAATAACAAAAACGACAGAGAAAACCAAACGGAAGCTGTTGCCAAATGCGATTCAGAAGAAGCGACGGAAGAGAGTTGAGTTTGGAAGTGAAGAATGAGAGAAGACGGTGTTATGCATTGTGTGAAATATAGCGCCTGCTTCCTCATTTAACAATTAAGCTATTAATTATATTGTTTAAAATGTATTACAGTTATACAAATTTTAGAAATATGGCGTAATAAAATGTGTGTCCTGTGTTCAATTTTGTAGGGTTATTAAATTTAAAATACTCTATATTAACTAAAAAAATAGATAGCCTAGTAAAAGCACGATAGATAAAATTATGTTTTCGAAATTAAAAAAAAAAGTTTGATAAAATTAGTTTATAATTTTTTTAATTATTTTCTTTAAAATTAAAATATATTTCACAATTTTGCTTTTGTATTAGCATACAATTTTTAATTTTGTTAAATTTACGAGTTAAATTAATATTTTAAAACCATTTTTTTAAAACATATTATTTTTCTATTTTTTCAGTACAAATTAATAAAACAAATGAATATTTTAAAACCATTTTTAAAACTGTTATTTTGAAGAAATATATATATATATATATATATATATATATATATGTATATATAAACAGTTAAAAATTACTTAAACATAATATACCATTATTAATAATTTAAAATAATGGTTAACAATAAAAATTAATAACTAAATTAAAGACTATATATTGTTATTAATTTTTAAAAATAATAAAATAAAATAAAATAAAACAATTATTATTTCTAATTTTTTGCATTTTTTAATTAAATTTATTCTTCTTTTATTTTTATCTTAAAATATTTTTATAATTTTTATTACTTTTAAAAATATTTTTTTATAGTTTTAAATTATATTATTTTTATAGGGAACTGAATTAAAGAAAATATTATTATTGTAATTCTAATGATTTATGACTTTTATAGTTTATATATTTTTTCATTTTGTATTTAATATTTGTTTATTATAATATTTTTTTCAATACTTCTATTTTGTATTTATTTTTTCCATAGGTTAAACTTTTTATTATAATGTAATACATTTTATTACATATTTAATCAAATTAATTCAAAAATTACTATATTAGTTATTTTATTTAAAAAAATAAAGTAATAAAAATATTTCATTACATATAAATATAAAATTAAAATTAATATAAATATTAAATTTTCAATGACCAAAATATAACGTTATAATAAAATTGGACACTAGAAATATTAAACTTTGCTTCATAATGTAATATTGTTTATTATGTTTTTAATCAAATCATTTTCATATAATAAACAAAATTATATAACATTAAAATAATAAAAAGATATTTTATCTATAGTTTATATATAATATAAATATTCAAAAAATTTCATATCATTTTACATTTCATATTATATAACTAATTTTTATTTTAAATTATTTTCATTTTAAATTATAATTTTATCTTTAATTTTTTTTGGTAATTATTTTCATAGCGTTTTATTCTAAATTGTAAACTCTAAATGTTTATTTAATTGTTTTTTAAATTATGTATATGCTTTTAATGTTTTAATCTTATTTTGTATTTGTGGTAGATAGAGGTTTGTGTTCGTATGGTAATTGATTAGGTTATATAATTTTTTTCTTTTAAAAAATTATTGAATTCAGAAGAATAATAAATTGAATAAAAAAATGGTTAACAATAACAAATTTTTACTTAGTAATAGTTAAACATTCTATTATTAAATTATCAATTAGTTAATGTGTGAGCTAATAATACGAAAAGATGATAGGATTAAGATATAAAGACGTAATTTTTATTTGATTATTACTACGTGAAATTTGTTATTATAATTGTGAATTATTTAATAATTTTTATAATTTTATTTACTCAAATTTAGTTATTTTTCTTTAAATCTTTCAAAAAAAGAAAGCAAGTTTTTAAATTTAATTAAGTTTTTGAAATGGTAGATTTTTGAGAAAAAATAATCAAAATAAAATTAAGAAGTCTAATTATAAACAGAATATCAAGAAATATAATATTGTTTCTTTTTACTTTATATGTTTTGGATGTGACAAAAGTCGTATTAAATATAAGAATAAAAAGAATAAGATAAAAAAGAAAAAAAATTAGGAGAAGTTCAAATAAGTTTATATAATTTAAGATGACGTAAATGAGACGACATCTTCAATTAATTAGTTATAAATGTTTGAAAAATAAATTTAGTTTAAAAGGAATTAAGTTGAATGTTGTAAGAATGAAAAATTTATCAATCATTTAATTAAATTTTTGGAACTCAATTACACAATATTGACTAAAGAAAGTATAAAAACATATAAAAATAATTACAAAAGTGTACGCAAGGAATAAAAGGAGAAAGATTATATTAGTTACACATGTGTCTTTTTTATTTGTTAAGCATTGGTTTATGCAGGTTAGACTAACTGCATAACTGTCTTTTTTCTTCTTATATTTAGCTTGTTTTTTTCTTCTGAATAAGTAAGTTTTCTATCTTTTGTATTCAATCAATATGTGAAATACACCAATTTTTCTTCTTTGTTGTTTTCTCTCAAATTCTCAATGGAATCCATGTTTTTACACGATGGTATCGAGTGGGTTAACACTCAGCCGCATCTAGCCGTGATCCTTTCGCCGGGTTTTTTCATATCAGGAAAAGATGGAGCTTTTTGTTACTTCTTCAACTACTAACGAGAATGCACGCAAATCGCGGATCAACGAAATCTTTCGAATCCTTCAAGCTCGTGATTATTTATGCACCTCGTGTGAGAACCCCGGAATGATTCTTGATTCCAAGACATTGAATGGTACCAACCACCATTCTCGAGGAGGAGTAGGCGAACTCTTCTTCAAAAACAAATTGAAATTCACCACTCGGATGTCATCAAGATTCCACAAGAAGACGATCCTCTTTATGACCTCATGGACGAGATGCAATGTCATGATGCTCTCTCGATAATCCTCGAACTTTAAGCTGATCAACAATGCACAAAGGCACTATATAACATCGATAATGCAAGATCGTAAAGATACACAAGAAACTGTTTCTCAAAGGAGACCATTTTAGAATTTTCGATCTACTCCAGGAATTGTACTCCATTGGGCAGATATATCACTCCTAATTCCTAATAATGGACTCAGATGGAATCCTTTGCTACCACATTCCTAGTCAGACATGCACCTAATAATGTTCCTTTGCGGAAAACCTTCAAAAATCACCAAGGACACTACCAGTGGTCAATCAGCTTTATAAAATAATAATGGCAATTCATCAAAGACTCCGTGCTGTATTTTCATATCTGATTATGCATTACACCGGGCTAACATCATGTGTAACTAGTAATTAAAAAATCATTTTTAATTTTACTAAAAAATCAAACCTTTATGATATGTGAAATTACCTAATCTGCAATCATGTCACCTCCAATAGTGCTTACACGCTTTAATTTCAAATAGCCTTACACTATAATGTTCTTTCATATTCCCAATTTTGAATTTAATATAATTTCGCCAAAAACTTATTATTGATCTCCACTCAGAACCGATTTTTCTTCTAACCATCGCTAGGATTTAAAGATGCTCTTACATCAAAGATGATCGTGGGCATGCCGACCAAAGATGGTCAGACACATTTTAAACACCATACTATTTTTCTTTGGTCTCTTATTAGTAACATCAAGAATAGCGTTCGATCAGTCACGCATGACGAACATCAACATTAATATCATGTTTAGAATCATTCTAACTCCACCTGGCACAACAAATTGGGACAATTCCCTAACGGATAATTGAAATAGTGATTAAAGATTTTCCTTACATTCATAATATAGCAGAAATTTTAAAAATACTGCGAAGTATGTCATTCTATTTCAAGTAACATAAACTTCCCTTTAATAACAATATTCATGTTTCCAAAGATAATTTTTGAAATGATCATATTAGGATATAACCCATCAGCATCTTCATATATAGTCATGATATTTTCTACTATTAATAATGATTTCTCTTAATAGCTACACTTTTTCTTATGAAGAGTAAACATGGAGACCAGAGTTTGATTAACAATTTTACCACCCTTGTTAGAAACCAATTTGGTTGTGGGCCATTAAAATTTTCAATCATTAATGGAAAGAGTTTTTCTATCCTTAATCTATGATAGAAAATGGTAAGATGTCGTATCAAACTTTTCGTAGGTAGAAACCTCTAACAAATGGAAGTGGTGTGGAGAGGTGCCATCAATACATAATGAATGTCACACGTGATTGCTATTTCAAGCCAATCTTCCAAAATGTTTTCGGGTCCTACGCCGCTATTCATGCTATCTACCTAATCAACAGTTACCAAGTGAACCGCCAGAACCAATTTTCCAAATTTTAGATAATCAACTCCTCGTTTGATGATTTTAAAGTTGTTTATGTCTTTGTTTTATCTACAATTCACAACAACCATAGCAAGCTAGATCTTAGAGCTAGAAAAGTGTTTTCCGGATATAAATCAAGCAAACAAGAAAGTTATATGACTTTATTTATACGAGAAATTTCATATCCGTAATGTGATATTCTATGAAATGAATTTCCCATGTTAAAACTAATATTCGTCATGATGACATCCGATCTTTTTCACGATTGATCGATTTTTCAATTCTTTTTTGATCTCTAACAATCTCATGCATAAAGCAGCGCTACTGCCTAATCGCGCGCATCCGTTTTTCAAATCCTCAAGATATTTCCTTCCAAGTATTTTACAGAGTCAATCAAACGACCGTATTACCGAACATTCAAGGTCTACTAGAATGAAAAAGTACCAGATGACTCTATAGACTTCATCAATTCCTTAAAGGTTTTAATGCCTCAACACCCAGATTCTTATTGCAATTCTTCAAGAGATGATACCACCAATGAATTTTAAAACAAAGATTTATTTATTCTCATCTTTGCTCTTCTTTATCGCAAACTATTCCCAAAACATTTGAAATACATTTCGCTATTTCAACAATTTTGTCCACTACTTTTATAAAGTTGGACTTCATTGGCTTTCAATTTGATTTCAATGTTATTACAAAAGAAATAGTAATGCCTAAGAAAATTAGATCTTGGTATTTCACTAGCTTCCTTCCCTGAAAGAAAACCATAGCTATTGTAAATGTGGTTTATAAACCAAATATAAAGCTAATGGTCTATTAGAAGACATAATGCATAAAGCAATTAGTGCTGGTGGTTTCACTCAATTAAGGAGTAGATTTCCTAGACACTTTTTCTCATGTTGTTAAAATTATCACTATTAGATCATGTTTCAGCATTTAGGTTTGTTAATCAATATCTTTGTTCAATCTGACGTTAATAATTGCTTTCCTTCGAGATCTAATGAGGAAGCGGATATGATCCCACCTCGGCGATACCTCTTTCAGCAAATAAGTTCTGGCTGCTAACCAGAAATCCCTTTCGAGATTAAAACAAGTTAGTCAAGTAGCGGCTTGCAACACCATTTCTTCTTTCAATTGTTTAATACAATCTCTTAACTGATCATTCTTTTTATGAAGAAAAAATGTTTCTTCCTTCATCAGTTTACTCATCATGTATTTATGTAATCTTCGGGAGGCTGATTCAATTTGGCTGAAATCAATAATCACAAGCGCTTTCTAAATCAACAGCTGCATTAAAGATTTGGGACAACTAAAATATTTTCTTTGCTTAGAAGTCGCTTCTGAGTTGCATGGTAAGGCATTCATGATTACGTCAACGGAATGTACACTCTTCGATATCCTCGTCAGGGAGCTGGTCATCTAGTCAAGCCAATTCGCTGTCTTCTACTCCCATTACCTAGGACAACAAATTGTTTTTCTGATGATAATGTTGATCATCGCGGATGCAGATGTTTATTGTCACTTTATTGGACGAATAGATTCTACAAATACGCCGACCTATATAAGTTTTCGTCGTTAATTTTCTAAGTCAGCTTTAATCAAGCCCACTATCTTCCATCAAGTTGTTGCTAATCAGATACTATTTCAAAAGCTAATCCTGGTCAAGGTTTGCTTTCTCCAATTCCAACATCAATCAGGCGATTTAAATCTTGATCAATTCCCCGCTCAATAACTCGTCGCTTCATTCACCTAATTTTGCATCTTTTTCGGCACCTACTACATCAAAAACAAACACTGTTGCGTTTTTAACAAAGTATAATACAGGCTCGCTATCACCAACTCGAGCTTCACGACTCAATAGCTTGTTTAGTGATTTCAACATCTTCAAACCCAATCAAGTTGCCATCTATTGTAATAACTGCGGCCGTCATTACATTACTTATTCATCTTTCATAGCATATCAACATATTTCATATTGATGTCATGTGTCGTAGATTCGTGGCGGTGCCAACCTCTTCCATCTTTCTTTCCCATTTCCTCCTAAATCAATACCCCGCAGATGGTTTTCACCAAAGCCTCATTCTTTCAATACCTTTCTAACAATATTTTCAAGTCAAAGTGTTCTTAATATTCACTTCCACCAGGAGGCTGGCTAGTTGCACGTAGCCTTTTATCGTTTGTTAAGCATCAGTTTATGCAGTTTTAATTAATTGCATAATCGCCTTTTTCATCTTTTGTATTCAATCAATATATGAAATAACTTTCGCTTTTCTTCTTTTTTTATTTTCTCTCCCCAATTTCTCAATGGAATCTTGCGTTTTTACGTTAAAGATACACAAGATTTATACAAAAGTTTTCTAATTTCAAGAGCACCAAGTTCTTAGTTACACCAACTAATATTTTCACTCAAACAACATAACGCTTTTACCATAGTATATCAACCAATATATTTAAGAGTTCTCTCTTGAATCAAAAAAAAAAACTCTCCATCACCAATGATATCCTACCATTGGCGCAAGATTTATAAATCGCAGATTTCAAAAATACAATTATAAACCATGATTATATGAAAGAAACTAAACATTTATCACTTGAGAAACCATCCACAATAGGAAAAACAAAATAACTAAGTAAAAGAACAATAAAGTCCTACTACACAAAGTAATTGATATTGAAATTTAAAATAGACAAATCTTCAAAAATTCCTTCAATGCAACTAATATTCTCTCAAAGAACTAAAATATTGTGGAAAATTGATTCAAAATCTATATTAAAGTTGAAAGATGATAGTAGTTTTAATGATTTATCAGACGGCCAAAAAGTTGAAGCATTTAGACCGATAAACCCAAGGGTGTGAGCAATCGGGCTAAGGATAAAGTTAAGTTGTTGTGTCAGCCAATCTGAGGAACAAGAATTAGTAGAGGTATGGCCACGAAACAGCAATGTTATTTCTTACTTAAATTTACATGTGTTCGGATGTGCAAGCAAAACAAGGTCAAGTCAAATATGGAGTATTCAAAGAATAATAATATAAAAAAAACAAGCAGAAAAAAAACTTAAGAAGACCGAACAAGCTTCAATGAAATTTGGGATAACGATGGCGAGCCGATCACATATCCTCGACTAAGTAGTCTATTATCGAGGAAGCGAAGTCGGTGCTGTTCCTCACGCTTGACATTAAGTTTACATGTAAGGTTAATGATAACTTTGAAATTCATGCTATCATTTAGACATCTTCAATGATTTATTAGACAAAGGTTAAGAAGTTGGAGTATTCAAACAACAAATGCAGAGGTATGAACAATTGTCTTGATGAAGATCACATGACATCCTGGACTGAGTCATCCAGTTTATAAAGAGTATGTCAAATTTTGTTTCATGACCAACATTTAATGTGTGAGTAAGGTTAGTAATAACTTTGAAATTTATGTAATAATTATGATTATTTATTATACTCTCTTTAATAATTTATTAGACAAATACAAGAAGATGTAGTATTTGAAAATAAGGACATGAACAATCGGCTTAAGGATAAGGTTAAGCAATTACAAAAATAAATTAACAATTCAAAAAACTGATTTGAAGTATTAGAAATAATTTATAACAATTATTTTTGTAATTATGTGATTGTGAAAATTGCAAGACGTTATAATTTAAAGGTCATTAGTTTATTTAAACACTTAAAAAATTCACTTAAGACATAGACAATCTTGATGTTGTTTTGAGTTCTCATAAAAGTTTTACAAGTAGAATTGTTCTTGGATTTAACATGGAAGAAAACATAATTTTTTAGAGATTTTTCAACTACACAATTTGTTTAACACTCCATTTATAATTAATTTTTATTATATATGAAATAAGGTCATTGGGCTAAGTCTTGAATATCATGAAATATCGCATTCCAAGTGACCAATTTGCTTAAAAGCCTAAAATGTCATATAATGTTTCTAATAATTTTGGACTCAAAGTGGCTTGGGTACCAAAATCATTTTTTTAACTTCATTTTGTATGTTTACCTAAAAGTCAAGGAGTTGCTCTGATAGCAAAATAATGGTTGCCAAAACATATAATCGGAGACAAAATCATACTCTTAGAATATTCGTAGATATGTGATTTATGGTGATAATAATAATGATAAAATGATATTCAATGTCATTTTGAAATCATAGACATCTAGGTTTTCTATAAAATTTGTAATACAACACAACATAGGTTTATTCATAATGACACATATCAATTATATTCAATCTTTAATTTACTTCATTACAAATTAAGTTGGGATTTTTATTTAAAATGAAAAAAATAAAACTCAATAATTGAAATTGGAAATGCAAGAATTAAACTTAGAAAAACAATAATTAAACCTAAAAAATATAATAGCACAAGGAAATTAAATTCATAAAAAAAATATCATTCCACATATTTTAAATTCCCAACCTTTCTCATATCACATATCTCTAAAAATAGTATCCAAAATGTTTAACATTTAACTAGTTCAATTAATCAATTAATTTAAAAAATGATTAAACCAAAATTACGAATCAAATCAAAATATCATTTATTCTAATTCATATTTAATAATTAAATCAAGATTCAATTAACTTCAAATTCAATTTATAAAAATAAAAAACGCAAATCGGAATTTGGAGAGAAAAAGAACAAAATTAAATCATAAAATAATTATCTGTAAAATTCAATTTGGATTGTACAATATTAATTCCATGGATTGAACCTCAAGATTTAGTTATTCACTAATGAAGTTTAAAGAAATCAAAAGAAAGATGAAATGAAATAAAATTCAAAAAATTAAGAGAAAAAAAGGAAGGAAAGTTGAAACTATAAGCTAAAATGAAAAATTGTAAATGTAAGCTAAAATAAAAAATTAACACTCAAATTAAAGTCCTAAAAAAATGAATATAGTTCATCCTAATTAGAGTTTAATGATCTATATATAAAACTCTATTTAGAGTTACACGAAGTGGACCTAAATATGAGGTTTAATTAGGTCCCATACGCTAATTCAAACTCATATAGAACTCCCATACAAAGATATAAAAAAATTACCTCAACTTCAACCATCACAAAGAAATAGAAAATCACTCCAAATCATGCAAAACATATATTTGTTTAAAAGTTCTAAATATTTAAAATTCAATGCAAGCCGAATTAGTAAAAAAATAATATGTAAAAAAAATTATAGTCAAAATAGTAACCAAATGTTATATTAGCCAAAAATATAAAATAAAAATAATTACCCAATTTATTCTAATTAAGAAGAATATTAAAAAAAAAAACAAAATGAAAAGGGTTTTCAATGTAAAATAAAACTATAAATATGGGTCATGAAATTCTCCACACTTATGCTTGTGCACTTCTAAGCAAAATGAAAAAATAAACTAAGAAATAATGAAACAAAGTAAAAACAAAATAATGTAAAAAAAGAGAGAGTAAAGTAAACTCTTTAACAAATACTAATAGTAAAATAGTAACCAAAAGATATAGTCTAACTAAATTATGGATGAAGATGTTAAAATTCTCACAAAGAATATTATGTATATTAAGGCCAATTTATTCTAACTATAAGAAATAATTAAAAAACATAAATAAAAAGGTTTTTTAATGTAAAATAATGATATAAATGTGTATAGAAAATACGGGTCATCAAATTATCCACACTTAAGCTTGTGCATTTCTAAGCAAAGTGAAAAACTAAATTAAGAAATAATGAAACAAAGTAAAAACAAAATAATGTAAAAAAGAGAGAGTAAAGTAAACTCTTTAATGGATCCTTAAAATAAAATAGTGAGGAAAAAATAAAATGAATCTTACATTTAAAGTGTTAAAGAATCAAGATAACACAAAATATATTTTAAAATATAAAAATAAGCAAGAATCACACTACTAATTAAATTATGGATAAATTATGTTAAAATTCTTACAATAATGTGTACCATTCTTTCTCTCATGTTTTAAGCTTTTGTTTATACTTAAATACACCTCATAAAGTAAGCGTTACATTGTAGGTTCGAAAACTTCTATTTTATTATATTCAAAACACAAGTAACTCAAATAATCTAGAATTATTTTATGATGTAATCGATCAAATTTAACCAAATAATCTTAATTATATTGATTATAATGAATTATAAATGGTTAGAATCATAAAATAATCAATATCACTCAATGAAATAAAATTCATATTGGAAAAATTAACCTAAAAGTCTAAAAAGCCATTAAAAAGCAATTTAAAGTTCTTATTAACAATTATTGGAGTTAGCAAAACTTGAATGTAGTACATTAGAATTTAGAATGTAGTAGAACTTGAAAAATATAAAGTTAAGGACTACGGAGAAAATGCTTCTAAATCTTATAACTAAAAGTTCGAACTTATGTTTTTTGGATTTTTTAAGTCCATTTATATAACAAAAAAGTATTGAAATGTCGAAGTCCTATATAAATAAACAACAAATTAGATAAATTATAACTTGATTTGTTCCCAAAGTCACTCTTCTCATAATAAGATCTCGTTAAGATTGATGATTGTTGACTTTCCAAGTATGAAGAAGATGATTTTGCGTTGCTCCTTAAGACATTATTGAAGTTGGTTTGAGCAACGTAAAGTAAACGAGTCATTGATATTGTCACATATGTGCCTCTTGTAAATAAAGTGACACCTCTTTTTCTCCATTTTAGCTAGATGATACTAGCTAGGATGGACTCCATGGGTGTTGGACGAGAGGACGCACCATGAGATTTGTATTGCACATTTTTAACATATGGGCTAACCAATTAAAGGAAATTCATGGTCAACTTGTAGAACATGTACTTTACACTGAGGACATTGGGAGGATTACAAATCATACGTACATCTTAATACGTTTGATTGTGTTTTTCTTGTTGTTTGTTCCTTTAGATATGTAATTTGCAAAATATTCTTTATCTATCTTTCTTTCTTAGTGTATGTTATACTTTGAACAATATGCCTTAATCTTGCTTATTTTCCAATTTGATGAAGTCAATTAGGAGAATATATGTATGTATACATTATGATATCGCGAGTGCATGTATACCTTTTGTTTTGGAAGAGGTTTATGCATATATTAATGTCGACTTTTTGCTCAACTAGACAAATAAATTGTTTTCATCAAATAGGAGAAGGTTGTTGGAACTCTACAAAGATGGATAAAATTATCGTGGCTACAGTAATGCTATATTTGACAAATCCAACTTTTCCTTGAAGATTGAAGAATTATATATACTTAAGATGTGGTTCATGTTGATTAACATTACATATAAGATTCTTTTAAGTTGTTTATCTTTAATTACTTATTAGAAAGCTTATTGAAAAAGTTTTAGAACTTATATTTAGATTAGGAAATTTTTAATTGATTAAAAAATCTTAAATTCTTATATTATATTTTATTGATTAAATAATTATTTTAATCGATTAAAATAACTTAAAATTATGGATAGTTCAAAAGGTTTTGCTTTTAATATATTAAATTGAACTTTTAATCAATTAAAATGTTTTGGAACCTTAAGAAGAAATTTTGAGTTCTTTCTATTTTAATTTGTTAAAATACAATTTTAATTGATTAATTTTACAATTAAGTAAACTTAATAGATTAAAACATAGTTTTAATCTATTAAAATTGATAGATTGGATTCTATATAACTCTATCTTTTCCAAGCATTTTAATTTAAATGTTGCTTTCACATATCATTTCCAATATTGAGTGAGAAATGTTTTTGAGTTAGAAAACTATTTTTAGAGCTTTCTTTGAGTGTTTCAAGGTCATTACCTAGGAATCAATGTTTTTAAAATTAAACTAATCATTAAATCGGTGAAGATATGAGTTTAAGATTTAAAGATTTAACCGGATACAATTGGATTTAATAAAATAATATTTTTATAATATAATAAGTGTACAATAAGTTCATTAGTAATAATATTTTTTCATAAAAGAAAAAATTAATAAAGATTAATATTATGATCAACGTATGATAATTAAGATTACAAATATAGAATATATTAGAGAGTGTAAAATGAGTACTTGTTAAAATAAGATAATTATATTAAAAAAATGTGATCTTTAATTTTTTTTTTTACCAAAATCGATTTGACAAAAAAAAACTCAATTGATTTTTTAGTTTAACTGATTTTTTTTATTTTATCCAAATTTAATTAAAATTCAGTTATTTGGAAACAAATGACCGATTTCTAGATCATTTCTTGGTTAAATTGGTCGATCTACTTTTCAAAATAGTATTAAGAGTACAAGAGAAACATATAGTTATACCTAGTCTTTGTTCTTTTACTGCATTTTGTTAGTTGTTTCAAGTGATCTTGCTCCATCGTTTTAATTTTACTTTTGTGTTGTATATATGCTTTTAGTTAGGGTTTCCAAATTTTTTATTATGATAAGGTGTCACTTAGAGTTGTCAAAAGACCGTCAGACTTTACCCTATAGGTTAAGTAAAAAAAAAATGGATAACTTGTCCTAATTGAAACTATAATTGATCTTATAATTTTAAAAAATGTATTTTAAAATGGAATCATAATTTTTAACATAGTTTAACCATTTGTTAGACCAATAGGCTAATGAGGCAAATTTGCCTTAATTGAAAATAAAAAAATATTGATATATATATATACCAAAAAAATTAATTAAAAATAAAATTGAAAGTATTTTTAAAATTTAAATTATATTAATAAAATTAATTATTATTAAGATATAATAATTTAATATATAAATTATAAGAGAATAAATTCATATAAGAGTTAAAAACTTATTTTTTGTTATCATCATTCTTACTTTAATAAATTATTGATCTAAATTAATAATTAATCTTAATTATTAAATATTGAGATAAGTGATTGTTATAAACTTATTCTCGTAATAAGTAAATTCATTATCAAAATAATTTATAATATATATATTTTTAATAAAATAATATTATTTTTATTTTTATTTAAAAATATAATTATTATTCTGTAAATCAAGGCTAGTACATAGGTCTATTGACTAGTCTATCTTAAGTCACATAAGTCATCATCTAAACAGGACAAGAAAAAAAATATGTTTAGTTTAATTTAAATTACAAATTTTTTTGACATATTTGTTAGATTTTTAGGTTGACCAGACTAAGTTTATTTTAATCCCCTTAATATCACTAGATTAAAAATTAATATTATAAGGTTTAAAATTTGATTTATTGGATAATTTGAATTTACCCTCTAATCTTAGTCATTTAATATTAATAATAAAAAATTAAATAATATGATTATACATAAAATATAAATAATATATATTTATTATATATTTTTTAAGAAATAAAATATTATATACTCCTAAAAGATTCTTTTAAGAGACTTATAAAAAATATATAAAAAACAAATACTTTAATAATATTTTGAGAATTATAACAGCTTTAGAGATTATTTAAGATCTCTTCTTAAATTTGTTAAAAATACATGCATAAATATCAAATCTAAAGTCATACCCATAAATAATATACACCTCTTCATTTATAACCTTTAGACAATCTTATTTCAATTTTGATACCTAATATCTTGTCACTTTTGCTTTTATTAAAAAAAATATCCTAATGAATAGAGGAAAATAATTTATAATTTTTGTTTATATTGAATGTTATATTATATGAGACTTTTTTGATAAATCACGATAAATCTCTCCACTTTTACTAATATAAATGTTTCATATCAAACCATTCATGTTATCACATTAAAAATACTTAAATGATGTTATAAGTTTGTTCTTACACCAAAGAAGTCTTAATGGTTATAAAAGAAATATATTATTTTGACCAGTTAATGAACAAAAGAATGATTTTAGCATATTAAAATCAAATTCACACAAGACTACTCATGCTCTATAAAGTATTTAATTTAATTTTTTAATAAGTGTAATTTAGTTTATTTTTTTAAAAGGTTTAATTATATTTGTAGTTTTTTAGTCTTATAAATTTATAAAAAAATATTTTAATTATTTAAAATTAAAAAAAATTATGATTTTAGACTTTATATAATAAATTTAAAGAATTAAAAATAATATTTTACTTCATTTAAAAATTAAAATATTTAAGAATTATTATGGATTTTATAGACTAAAAAGTAATTAAATCAATTTTGTGTTCTAAAATCCTTATCTGCTTTCACGAGCAAAATATGAGGGAGAAGAAAACGTGGCGCATATTAACTTCGAAGAGTCAAACCTTACCTCACTGCTCCACCAAATGCTTTCTTCCTCGTCACACTTGCACCCTCTTACTAATTTCTCCCTCCCGTATACCTTAGTGCGAGATTTTTAACAAATAAAAATCCAAGGCATTTTCTTTTCCTCTTTGCTTCCACTCCAATTTTTCAAAATATAAAAAACAAAACATCAACGCCATCTCTCTCCAAAACAGAAAATGACACTAGCTGTCGAATTTGCTGCACAAGTTATTACTTCACTAATCACTGTCCCTTCTTCATCTTCTCCCTTTTCTTCTTCATCTTCTTCTACCGGTCACAGCCATCTCCCTCAAACCCTAACAAGCTTCTAATCTTCCCCACCCCCTCCCTCTTGAAAAAAGATCCCATTTTCGAGCTTTGCTTCCCAATGGGTGTACCCAATGCGAATGGGTTGTGACCCCCTTCCTCTTCTTCTGCAATGGGAAAGAGCGAAGAAGAACAGCAGCCTCTGCCTCCATCTGAGGATTCGCCGCAGAATGCGGAGTGTCGGTGCCGCTGTTCTCGGATTCGGAAGCTTGTTGGCACCAGATGCATCCTCGTATTGGTCATGTCGGTCGCTCTGTTCCTCTCCGCGGCGTTTTGGTTGCCCCCTTTTCTGAGCCTCGCGGATCGGAGGAACCTGCATGGAGGTTCCAGATTCAAAGGTGGGGTCTTGTGGCTGGCGGCATTGTTTCGTGGGGTTAGATCTGTTTCTGTTTTTGTTTCGGAGGAAATGAGGTTTTAGGTTTACCCGATTTGGGAGCATGTTGGAGAAATGCGGGTGAAAATAATTTAATTTTGAGCTTTGGGTTAGATTTTATCAGTGAAGGTGTGGAAAAACAGACACGGGGTTGATACAGTTTAACTAGTTTTATGGTCTTATAACATATAGGTTTCAGCAGGATGGTCTAGTATGCAAGAACAAAAAAGGAAAAAAATAATTAGAGGTTTTTATGCATGATAAATGTCTCAGCAGGAAATAAATTCAGTTATTTTGGTTAGTTATTTAAATGGGGGTGTTTTAATTGGTTATTTCGTCTCTTAATTACGACGGGTTTGTTAATTGGCCAATTGAAGGGATTTGGAAATTGTTGGAAAGAGAGCTTGTTTGTCGGATCGAGTTTTCTTCGTTTTGGGAAGTTACTTTAATTATAGCTATTTTAAGTAAGGTTTTAGGATTTTTATGAGCTTGTTTAGTTCCTTTTTTAAAATGGTTTTGGAGATTTGGAGTTGTGTGAGCTCTATTTATTTTTCTTTATTTGCTATATTTGGTGATTGTTTATTTTGACTGTATTTTTTCACAAATTACAAACTAGGTATATTTATTCTTTTGAGATGTTTATAAACGAGTTATGGTTGTAAATGATATCCTATCGAAAGGGGTTTTCTTTCTTAGTGATGGATATACATTAAACAATTTTGCTGTTTTAGGCTGCGTGACGCTAGTTTTATGATGACTTCTGTTGATGTCAATTGGATGACTTGGTCTATCCAAGCATTGGCTTTGCTGTGATTGGAGATGGGAATATGTCAATAGACTTTATTTGATAGTTTTTTTTTCTTAGTTTTGTTTGTAATCTTGAAAAGTTGAGATTTTGAAACTTGCTTGATTTGGGTAATTTAGTTACAAGGCCATAATAGTATTACCATGACATTGTGACACCATGTGCCCAGCCACTAGATGTCATTTCAAAATTCTACCTCATAATGCAGCCAATGTGCTCAGCATATTCTTCACCATAAGAGATTCTAAGTGTTCATTGCCACAGATATTTTCTTACTGATGGAAGATTGAATGAATAGGCTATATAACATATAAGTAATTAACTGAAGAATAAGAAGGGCTTCTTTTTTATGGGGGGGGGAGATGAAGTAGCAACGGGTGGTGTAATACAAGCAATTTTGTGGTTCTAAATATATTTCCTTTATACACTTTGTGTAGTACCTCTGTATAACATGATTCTTCAAATCTCATTATTCAATTTCTCTTTCTCTTGAAAAAGTTATAATAAGCATCTCCACCCAGTTTAGCGTGCTTTATTATATTTTCCTCATGCATCTGTTTGTTACAATTTATGGATAAGTTTTGAGACATTGCTAGTGAAGTTCTATTACTTACTCATGCATTGACATACTAGAGTTATACTATGATAACAATACCTTGAAAGTCAAACTCTTTTAATGCTTTAAGCTCTATTTGCTTAATGCTATTGTTTATATTTGCAGATCATGATATTGTTGCAAGCTTTATTGTCAATAAATCTGTTTCTTTGCTAGAAGATAACAAATTTCAGCTTGCTGATCAAATTTTTGATGAGATAGATGCTCCCTCTAGCAAAGTACCTCTCTTACTATTTCCCTTCCATATCCTTTATTAATGTTTACACACTCATACCTTTCTCTTTTTGTTAAAAAAATCCAGGTAGCTGTGTTGTTTCTAGAAACCTTACCTGGGCCGAACAAGACAAGAGTGGTTTTTGCAGTTGATTCTGACGATAAAGACACAGAAATGTCCTCAGCAGTCATCAGTTTGATAAGAGCATCATTTACATCCCTGGTTATACACCAATCAATTCTCCAGCTTACTTCTTCATCCTTGTTCGGAGATCCCTACTCTTTTGAAGTGCTGAAATTGAAGGGAGGAATTACTATAATTCCACAGCAGAATGCATTTCCTCTGCAGAAAGGGCAAGCAAAATTCAGCTTTAAATTGAATTTCCCCATTTATCAAATACAATCCAATTTTAAGGAGCTGACTAGTCAGCTAAAGTCTGGGTTATATCTGACATCGTTTGAGGTTTGTCTTTCTATTTTTACTGTTTATGGTATCATTTTGTCTAGCTTTTGTTTGAGGTCAACTTTCAGATCTTATTATATGTTGTGTCAATGGTCACCACATTGTTCTCCTGTAAGAGTTCTGTTCTAGGATTTTTCTGTCTTAAGCAAATCATGTCTGACATTGGACTATGTAAGAAAGAACATTACATATTGAAAAAAATGAGCAAGCTTGTTTGCTAGCATGAGTATTGTGTTTATTGGTGTTGCAGAAAACTGTCCTAGATGGGGAATTCCTTATACGTAAATACAATTAATTATCCTCAGTTTGAATGATGAAATACTCGTCATAGGATGCTCCATGCTGATTTTTATTGGGTTTTTGGGTTGATTGCAGAACTTGTATATCAGCTTATCGAATTCTGAAGGTTCAACAGTTGATGCTCCTACTCTTGTCCAGTCAACAGTTCTACTTGCAGTTGGGATTACTCCATGGAAAGAGAGGCTAAAGCAATTGGCCCAAACCATCATGGGACCACATAATCTAGGCTTGAATCACACTGAATTTGGTAGGGTTAAGCAGGTCCGACTTTCATCCATCTTGCAACACTCTCTTCACGGCAATGATGGTGGTGGTTCTGCATGGTCACCTGCTCCTGCTCCTCTGCAACATTCTCCACACCATCACCGGCATCATCAACACCAGCATCATCATCATCACCATGAGACTCATCTATCTCCTGCAATTTCTCCCGTGCCCTCTATACCTGTACCTGCACCAACACCTACACCTAGACATGCACATACACATACACCTGCACCTACACCCACACCCAGCAAGGGTGTGACTCCACCCAAGGTTGGTTCTCCTACTGCCGCAGAAAGTGCACCTTCACCAGGGAAAAATTCTCAATCTCAGCCTCCTAATTGCCGGTTTGGTATTAGAAAAAGGTCTACCCATAAGTCTGGGAAGCACGCTCATCCTCCAACACCTGCAGTTGCCCCTATTATAATAAATCCACATCATCCTGTTCCTGCCGCATCACCAAAAATGCATATTGAACCCCCAACTCATGTCTCTCATTCAGTACCTGCCTTGAGTCCTTTGCCGAATGTAGCTTTTGCTCATGCGGAGCCCCCTCCTAAGAATGAACTTGCCCCACAACATTATCACACTCATATTCCTGGGATATCATCATGTAAGTATGTTCAGTAATAAATAGTTTTCGAATTTGTTCTTGTATTGGAGCACATCTTTCTTGATTGCTTGAAACTTGGAACTTAAGTATCATATTTTAGTTGGGTCATACATGTGTGCAACTCTTTGTTGGATATTTCTCGTATCCGAATTCTGCAAGCTTTTGCATCTAATTCTAGGTTAACCAGCAAGAAGGATAACTCTTTAGTTCTTAGGAATTGTTTGGATAAACTATTTTTATTCATTCTTCGTGTTCTCCTTTACTAAAAGTGTTTCTGAAGTAGCTTTTTCAAATATGCTGCTGGAATACAACATATATGGCTATCAATCCATATTGAAATACTGTTTCTTGTACACTAATATCCTGTTTTTGCAGCTTCTGCAGGTTGTCTTGGAACTGTTAAATGGTCATTTTTAATGCTTATAGTACTTGTGTTTAGTGTATAAACATAGCACTGGAATTGTATCACTCGGCCAGACAAACTACAGTACTACAACAAATATGAGCTGCGCAAAAGGCGAGCTTCTGCACATCCATCTAAGTGGATATAAGCTGTCATCATGATGCGTGTAAATAGTTGATTAAAGAGATCCACATGGTGTATGTGTTTTCAGGTCAAAGTCAACATGTGGCAGGCCTTGATCACACAAATTACTGCTCTTTTATGATGTAAGATGAAAAAAAAAAAATGAAAGAAAAAGAAGAAAGTAACAATTTTCTTTGTTTCCAAGAATCCCTTGCAATAAAATCGTTGTGTAAGCTTCTCTAAGCCAGCCAAAAGGGCTATGTTGACCGAGCTTGACCAGGAAAATGTTCCACCAATGATGCCAATGTAACACGGTTTTGATGTTAAGATTCTGTCCCCTTCACATCCCATTCTCTCCATGCACGAGCTAAATAGCACAGCAAAAGTATGTTTGTATACTGTTCCTACTACCAGTCTACAACATATCTGAGTGGCGGTGGCAGATATTAAATGTAAAAAACAAAAACTGGGATGCATGTGTTTTCAGTTAAGAGATGTGGATGACGTGTTCAAATTTTCTCTTTTTTCTTTTGGGAAGCTAATGAACCGTCAAACTGTATCGGTGACTACTATTTTGCATATGATGCATTTAATAAGTTGCACATGGTTCTTGTTCATAAAGTAAAAAAAGAAGAGAGCATACAATGTATGCTTATGCAAAGTTATGCTTATGCAAAGATAAGACAACAAGGAAAAGATACTATCATGTGAATTGCCTTTGACTTTTTGGACAGGTGAAGGAAATGGACTTTTCAAAACGGAACAAGTGGATGATCTTAAAGGGTGTCCAATACCCCATCTTAATCTTCTTTGTCTAAATATTTCTGATTTATAAAATTAGCTAATGTCTGATAAGCAAGTGTGTAGAATATTGATCGTCCAGAATTTATCACTCCAGACGTCTTTTGTTTGAATACTCATCTGTCAAAAGTCTTGTCCTTGTTTTTACAACTGCGAATTTGGGTCTAATAGAAAAATACATACGAGTTGTAAAAATAATTATTTATTTCTCAATCTATACTTCCGTGACTTCTTTTTATACTTGGACACTCTCGAAGCCAAGCATTACGAGTTATTAGAATATTTAAATTAGATTTTTTTCCTATAATATTTAAATTCAAAAAGTTATAAACTCAATCTAAATTTAACCAATGTAATATTCGGTAATCTTATTTTTATTTTTTATAATTAATTTATTAGAAATTATAAGACAAGTTTTTAATATTTAGAAAATTGATGATAGATAAAAAAAATAAAAATTCAACTATTTATACATAATTGGTAATTAGATAATCTTGATAAAATATGTCAACTCTTCTATTTTGTCACATCTCATCATTGATTCATGGAAAATAGATAAGAAATGGGTTGTTTCAATATTGTCACATATAATTTTGTATATATTTTTAATTATATGAATATTTTTTAGATATATACTCATTAATTAATATTTTTTATTGGATAAATTGAGATAATCATATATTTGTGAGTTAAAATACTTAATTATAATAAATAATTTAAGTTTAATTGATTAGAATTTATAATTTTAATTATAATATTATAGTATATTTTATATTTTAACAACATAGCACAAAAAATATAATATTTTAAATTATTAATTTTTTTTATTTTAATTTAATATGTAAATAATTTTTTAGAAGAAAGTTAACTCACTTCATCCTATCCTTGACTCGATCAAGATAATAGGATGGACTATAACGAACGGATAAGGTAAAACTACAAACTTGACCCATTAATTTAAAGAGAGCAGGTAGGCTGATTCACTTAACCTAACCCGTTTTGTCATCTCTAATAAAGAGATAAAAGAAACTAATATGCCTAAAAAAAATAAAATAGATAATCAATCTCAAGTCAATATGCATTACACTAAGAAATTGAAATTCACCTCAATCAAATAAATACTTAGTTTAAGTATTAACAAAGTTAAAAGATTCAATAACAAACAACTCTAACATGTTGTTATACTCATACCAGTGACAATTATTAGTATTTTCTTATAATGATAGAAAATTAATTAAAAAAATAAAATTAAAAGTAAATGTTTTCTTTTTTTATTAGTTAAATTTTTCCCTTGAGTATATTTCTTTTCAAGATTATTAGATGCACTCATAAAAGAAGTTGACTCAAATTTTCCATCTTTGTCACTTTCCTCTTTCTCTCAATAATATTGCATGAAACCGAAGAAAAAAAGTTAGAATATTAAAAAATAGTTATTAAAGTAAAAAAAAATTAGATTTAAATTAATTAAATTACCATCACAAACACCATGCTTCCCATTCAAAGTAAAAATTAATTGTTTGACATGTTCAATCAAAAGACAACCTATATGTTTATTAAAAATCATATAATCAATGTTGAATAGAGAGTCAGATATAACTATAGTGATATGAATACTTAACAAGTCCTTAATTATTAATGAATGATTTGCTAAACATTGACTATTATTGTTACACCTTTGTACAATATTCATATATTTTCTAAAATCAAAATCAAATGTTGACTAATCTAAATATGTATCAAGGTGATTCCTTTCAATTTTATAAGTAGCTTGAAACTTAAATTTTTTTTTAAGGTTTAGGGTAAAAGTTAGAAATATTAATTGTAAGAGTAAAAAAAAGAGAATTGACTTAGAAAAAAGTTGTATCTATCCAATTTATGAATTGTATATGTGGTATAAAATAAAAAGGATTCTTAGAATTAATTATATTAAATTAGCACATATTTAGTATCAATAAGAATAAATCCAATTAGTAAATAAGAAAATCTTGAAACACCAAATAATCAACATAATTGGGTATTGAAAATAATATTATTTGTTAAATCAAATAACAAGAAAAGAGTCCTATAATTAAGATAACTCTATTATTGACATACACACATTCATATTCTCATTTTCTACTCATACATTATTTTACTATTATCCTTGTACTGATATTGACTTATGTATTAGAGTGTTCTCATAGATGAACTTCTTTAATCGACACACATCATTTTGAACTAAACACAGAAGACTTGAAGGTAAGAATTGTTCAGACCGATTTGACTGATAACTTATTTGTAACCTTACTTTTTTCATATGTTTCAAAAACTCATCCTTAATTATATGAATATTTTTTAAGTTTTTACTCATTAGTTTATATCTTCTATTGAATAAATTGAGAAAATTACTATATTTTTGTGTTAAAATGTTTAATTATAATTAATAGTTTAATATTAAATTGTTAATATTTATGATTTAAATTATAACATTATGATATATTTACATATTTGATCAACATAACACCAAAAGATATAATATTTTAAATTATAATTCTTTTTATTTTTATTTTAATATATAAATATCTTTTTAAAAGTAGGTCAGCTCGCTCTATCCTGCTTTTGTCTTACTGGATTGACGAACTAGGTGAAATGAGACAAAATGGGCTGACGGACTAGAATTTCAAACTCATCCTTATAATTTAAGATGGATTGGTGGACCGACCTACCAAACGTAGCCTATTTTGCCATTTCTACCCATGGCATAATATAATTTTAAGAAGTCTTTTTTATTCTCATGCACTTTGAAAAGACTATAATAGATATTAGATTTTAGTTCAAGTGATAGGGTAAGATGCATTTTTCTAACTCTTAGACATTTGACCATATATATGTGTATAATATAATCAAGGTTCAACATTAAGCCTTTATTTGTTTTGGTCATTAAAGTATGCTTCTAGATGAAAAGACCAATGAATTTGATGAAAAGGAAAATGTATAATTGATATCCATGGGAGGCTAATGAAAGACCTCAAAAGTCAACCTAACACCATCACATTATTGACTTTTTTTAGAGGTTCACCTAAATGCATTTATAAAATTATAAAAAGTTATAAATATACTTTTTACATACTAATACACTATATATTTGAAATTTAAGAATGACCATAATTGATTATACAAAAGTTCATAATTGAATATATGCTTCGACCATAGTTGATTATGTGTTTGTTAATTATGGTTAAACACATAATCAATTATGTGAAATTTAAGGTTAACTTCACAAAATATAGTGAGTGTGAATAGATTTTTTTTTTTTTTTTGCAATGGACTATTAGCTAACCTAAAGTGTTATATGATCCCGGATAAATTTGCTTACTCCAGCTCTCATATGAGAGTGTTAATATGACTAAAGTATCACTTGGTAATCTATTTTAGTTAGACAATTTGAAGAAACGTCTAAAGTTAATAAAACATTTTATATTTTAGTAATAGTTAAAAATGTTATGTAGAAATAAGTATATAAAATATGGAATGTGTAAACAAGTAAACCAAATAAGTAGGTAAAACATTTGATTTTTATAAGAAGGTTCTCGTTGTAGTTATCAAATTGCAAAAACAAATATTTTTAGTTGTAACTCTTGACTTACAATGAATATACAAAGTCACTCTTAGTTACCCTTTAACATCCCTTGAGTTAAAATAAAAGTACAAAGGTTATTCTTAGCACACAAATATTATTTTACACCAAGCAACTTCTAGCTCAAACGAGTACTTGAAGCCTCTCCAAGTGTCTCTGTACAAATGTTTGATAATGTTACAAGTTTCTAACTCTCGTTAAAAGGATATGACAATTTTTTTGTATGCTAGACGTTCAACTTCACACAATGAAAAATATTGCAAGTGTAAACTATCTTTCTTTTAAAAGATATATATGAGGTGAAGAATGTACAAGTATGACTTCTTTTAAGACATAGACATGAAGATTATTTTTCTATGAGAATTAGAACAATGTCTTCACATAAATTATTCACGTATGAGTATTCATGATTAAGCATTAGTCTTCATAGCATGACTAAGATGCTATTTATAATTCCACGTTAAAAGAGCCATTTGAGAGATGTGGTCAAGTGTTAACACTATATAGTGTAGGTTATGCTAAGGTTTTTTAACTTTTCTTAAAGCACATGCATTTTTATGCAAAATTATAATGCATACTTAGTGGTTATCAAGGTCTTTACTTTTATTTTGCTTTTAGTATAACGTTCATACAGTGAATAAGCTTTCTAGTGTATTGAAAATCATTTTTAATAATTAACCTTTATGCTTTACTTAGTTTCTATGCATAACTCTAGATGATCTAATAATAAGCAATTTTTCGGACCTTCGATTAATCAAAGGCTTTGTCATCATGTACATTAACTACTCTTTCATGCTTACTACATCCTTTATCATTCTTTTTGTCTTCTCGATCCATGTAATTTTGATAATTGGCCCTCGATTCCATGTTTTATTCTTCTCGATTGCCAATAATTCATCTTTCATGACTTTGGTCCACTTGAGATCCTTGATTGCATTTTCAAAGCAAACTGGTTTAGTCTCAATATCAACATACAGTGTTAGATGTACAAGATGATTCTCATCCTCTGTTTCTCCAATTATTTGTCCAATTGTTGTAATAGTTCATCAATATTGATCACATAATCATTGAGTCTCGTTGGTGTTCTAATCGATCTTATAGGTCGATTTTTCATTCCTTCAATTCCTAAAATCAGTTGATTTTTTCCTTTTTTATTTCTAATATCGATCAATTTTTTCTACTTTTGATTTCTTATGTTGAAGTCTCGATTAATTCCTTCCTTTCTCAATTTCAAAAAATGATCGATTTTCACCTGCTTCGATTTCAACAATCGATCTTTCCTTTAATTTTTGCAACATCTGAACCTTCAAAGCTAACACTTCGATTTTCCACCATCTAAACTTATGTCCAACAATCTTTCTCATCAACAACAACATCTATATTGATGATTATCTTTTTCTTGATAGGATCATACAACTTATATGCACTAGTTGAATGATATCCTACCAAAATTAACTTTTAACTTTTGTCATCAAACTTCTTCCTTCTCTCATTTACCAAAATTAACCGCAATTCGTGAGTCTCTAATAACCCTTGCAATTTATCCAGTTTTAACAAATCGATATCCTTAGATTATTCGATAGTTACAAAAATTATATCGAACCTAGTATTAAGGGTTCTCAACACCTTTTCTATCACCACTCGTTCTTTCAAACTTTCACCACATGATTTCATCAAGTTTGTGATTGACATCAATCTTGCAAAGTATTATTGGATGATTTCTTACATTCTCATTCACAACAAGTCATACCTGACAACCCAAAGTTTGAAGTCGCATCACCTTTCGCAGAGTTTTCCAATGAAATATTCTCAAATTTACTTTCATTGACATACCAATAAATGTATAACATAACTTTACAATCACGTTTTTTCGCCTCTCAAAATGTCGCATGCTTTCTTCTTCCAATTATTAGTGGAAAATAAAAATATATAAATAGTCTATAAATACTATAATTTAATATATTATATTAAAAAAAGGATAAATTTAAGATATTACACATATTATTGTTTTGTTATATTTATTAAGAAAAAAATTAAATATTTATTTCATATTATTTTTTAATAAATATTTTTTTAAAATTACCTAATCTAACTAATTATCATAACTCAACCTATTTATATACAGATTAAATTATTAAATAAAAAATATTTGTAACCTATAAATATTTGATATTTTTTAATTGGATAAGTAATTATTTATTATGATAAAAAAATTTAAATTAATTATTTACATCATCACAAATAAAATAATTTATCATCAAATTATAATTTTAAATAAATAATTAATATTTTTTAGTTTCAATGTTATCTTTAAAATATTTATTTTAAAATATTTAAATTTTAATATAATAGTTTGATTAGGAGAATAAACGGACGAGGGGATGAGGAGAGATAAACAAGAGACTTAAGATAAAAAAAAACAAATAAGAAGTGAATGAAAAAAATAAAAATAAAAAAATTTATGAGAGAAAAGAAAAATAGTGAACAATAAATACTGTTTAAGTAAATAAATTCATATAGATTTTATTTAAGTAATCTTTCTTTTAAAATATATTATTTTTAGAATTATTCTAAATTTAAATTCTAAAATATTAATTTTTTAAAATATTTTATTTTCTTTCTCCTATCATATGTAAAGTTATTTCTTTTTTACATTTCACTTTCTTTACTTTTTTTTAACCCACTTTTCAACCTTTTATTTTTTTCAAAGATCAATAATTTTATTACTTTTTTTTCTTACATTCATTCACATGTTGTTAATCTTTTCCATCAATTTACTTTTTCCAAAATTTTCAACCAATTTTACAAACTCAAAAGTTAATTTTTATTCTTCTTTAGCTCTTTCTAATATTCTACATCAATTTATAGTAATAAATTATATTATTTTATTTTTAATTTAATATTATTAAGTTTTATTATATCATATTTTCTAAATTTTATTATTTTTATTTATCATAGATAAAATTTTATTTTAATAAAACAATTGTATTTAAAAAATTGAAAATAATTAATAATTAAACTTTTTATTATATTAAACTAATTAAATAATAAATAACTTATTAAATATTTTTTAATATATTATATATTTTATATTATTAAAATTTTAAATGATAATATATAATCAAATATAATATTATAATATATAATTATAATATTATTATTATTATTATAAATATTTTAATATAAAAAAATATTTTTTTCACATATATATTTTTAACTCTATTAGAATTAAAGTTTTAAAAATAATTAATTTATATATATATATAATTAAATATTTAAATATAATATTATAAGTATTTTAATATAAAAAAATATTTTTTTTATGTACATACTTTTAACTCGACCAAGATGGAAAAAGGAATGGGATGATTAAAAAGGTTTGACAGAAAAAAAAACCGTGCTGCTTCACCGTTGAGATGCCTAGTTTATGTAGTAAAGTTAAGTTTTTTTGTTTTTTTTTTCAAGGACTAAATAATTATCAATTTTCTTATTCGATATCAAATCGATCGTTTACTTTTTCAGTAATACGATAAAAAGCAAATGATTTTAGAATCATTTATTTATTTTCATAATTATTTTTTAGTAAAGAATTGTTAATAAATTACGTAAATAGTAGTTTTCTCTATTTGTATTTTGAGAAAAAAAAGAAATACTTTCGTATTTCGCAGTCAATTGGAGAAGTCCATTACAGAACGAGGATTTGGGAGATTTAGTTACCGAATCACAGATCAAATGAGTATCAGCCATGAGTGATGAAAGTATGATGATAGCAATTAGCAACACGTTCTTGCCCGCACTCATATCGAGAAATAAATATCACAATGTCATCTCTCTCTGTCACCCATACATACAGTACGTATCAATCCTAAGAGCTAGAAACGTCTTTCTTCTATTTGTTTTTCCTTCTCAATTTGCACATTCTACTTTTTTTTTTTTAATCAAAATATCTCCCCACTTTGTTTCTCTTCGAACCAGACAAAGGCTTCTCCAACACTTCCATTTAAAATACGCAATATCATATCGTCTGCTTGAAGAAAAGGTGAGCTGAATCACTCTCCCTGTTTCTCTCTCCAGCCAGGTATCTTTGTTTTCACATAAAGGGTAGATTTTTATTCAACTCATTTCACTTTCTGGAATTCTGTTAATTTAATTATGTTCAGTGGGCATGTGGTGTTCGATTTGGAATCCCAGGCAAAAACATGTTATGAACGAATTGAAGCATTTCATAAAAATGCTAAAAAAGTTAACTTGAGTTTTGCTTAATCATTTCATTTTTTTCTTGTTGGTCTGAGTCCCATAGAATGTGAGCTTAGTGCCCCGAACTTGTAACTTTGATGCTTTCCATATATTGTGGATTTGTCTGACTCTGATCTTTCATCAGGACTGATAGCTGCACTTTTTTTAAATAAAAAATTCAATTTTTGGCCTGAAGTTGAGTTGTTTTTGCTCTGTCATTATTCGTTTTGGAAGGTATGGTGAATCCAGGATTGTTTTCTGGGAATAAGTCCGTGAATTCGGTGAAAGTAAGCTTTCGGATACCGTATTTTACCCAATGGGGTCAGAGCTTGCTGGTTTGTGGCTCTGTACCGGTGCTTGGTGCCTGGAATGTGAAAAGGGGTGTGTTGCTCAGTGTTATTCATCAGGGGAGTGAGCTCATCTGGGGTGGAAGCATCACAGTGCCAAGAGGGTTCCAATGCCAGTACAGCTATTATGTTGTAGATGATAAGAAAAATGTACTGAGATGGGAGATGGGGAAGAAGCGCGAACTGATACTCCCTGAAGGTGTTCAGAGTGGACAGGAGATCGAGTTCCGTGATCTTTGGCAGGTGCTGCCTTTCTCTCATTCCACTTTTCTAAAGTTGCTTTTTGTTGCTTCTGTAAAGATATATCTTAGTTTTACTGCCATACCTGATAGATTTAGATTCATTTTGTTAAATGATGTTACACAGTAGTAGACCTTTTCAGTGTGTTCTTTACTTGGAAGCTGTAAGAATGAAAGCTATACAAAAATATTATTGAGCACATTGTGCAGATTCTGAAGATGCTTTTCTTGTTTTCCACTTGGGTTCAGTAATCTGATATTTTCTCAGTTGCCAATAGAATAAAATAATTCATCGATCAGCTATTATTCCTTGATCCTTTTGCTCAGAGTTTTGCCAAAATATTTCACTTGGTGCAGTCTCTCAAAGTTAGTGTAGAAATTACTTCTAGCAGTTTAATATAATTCAATAAATTTTAGTTAGAATAAAATTATTAGTTTTTAAAACTATATTCTCAAGATCTTTACTTATTTTATTGTCAAGTCCAGGCTGGCTCAGATGCCCTCCCTTTCAGAAGTGCTTTCAAAGATGTCATTTTTCGGCAAAGCTGGGATTTGAGCCATGCGACAGGAGGAGTCAACCACATCAATTTTGAACCGAAAGGTAAATTGTTTCAAGTTAAATATTGGGACTTTTTAGGTTGTGAATGAATGTTGGTTTATTATTTTTCAGTTAACTCTTTTTTGATGATTAGGAGAAGCTATCTTGGTCCAGTTCAAAATTTCCTGCCCAAATGTAGAGAAAAACTCATCAGTGAGACCTCTTTATCCCAAATGACTAATGTTGTTTATTGCATGCACTGTGAATTCGTTAAAAACATTATGTGTATAATGGTACTCTCGGATTTGTGATTGAAAAAGGTTTCCACGTACCTTGAATTAATGACCTTTCTTTAACTTTTGCAGATATATGTCATTGGTAGCAATACAAAGTTGGGACAGTGGAAAGCTGAAAATGGACTAAAACTCAGCTATTTTGGTGAATCTGTCTGGAAAGCTGAATGTCTGATGCACAGGAGTGATTTTCCAATAAGATATCCATTTTGGACTTTTCATCATATACAATAAACTATATGATGAAATTATGGGGTTATTGGTTTCATATGTTTCAATAAGTAATTTCATCGAGCTTTATGTTTTTCCTTAACAGTAATGTCCACATATAGATATGGAAAATATGACAGGAGTGGGAACTTCTCTATAGAAAGTGGTTCAAACCGCGAAGTTTCTACTAACTCCTCAAAGAATGAGGTGAAATATATTATTCTGTCAGATGGCATGATGCGGGTATGATTCTGATATTACATTATTGGTTCAGAGATTGTTCTTCTTTTGTTTTTTTAATTTTTATTTTATTTTTGTAGTTTTAAGTTGTTGGTTCTATTTGATAGGAAACACCTTGGCGTGGTGCTGGCGTAGCTATACCCATGTTTTCTGTTAGGTCGGAATCTGATCTGGGTGTTGGAGAGTTTCTTGACCTTAAGTTACTAGTTGACTGGGCTGTAGCATCTGGTTTCCATTTAGTTCAACTTTTACCAATCAATGATACATCTGTGCATGGGATGTGGTGGGATTCTTATCCATACAGGTATGGCAGCTTCAATATCATTATAGAGATCAGATAAACATGTAGGTACTTTTTGAATATCATTATAACTGTCATTTGCAAACATGGTTTTTACTCTATACATTAAATGGAGATATTGAAAACAGAATAAACATTATAACTTGATTTTCCAGAAAAGAAAATATGGAGACTAGGTTCTTCATTCATAGTTAACCCAATTTAATGCACTGAAATTACAAGAAAACAGAAAAAAAGACCCTGCTCCCAAATACCAAAAGTACTGCCTTCCCCCCTTGCATCTTCCTTTCCTGTTTATCCCATCTTATGCCGGTAGCATCAGAATCATTCTCCTCTCCACTTATCACACCAGTTGTGCTCCTCTCATCTATGCACAATTAACTATTCTCTTTCAGAGCACTCACTGCAGTTAAAGCAGCCCATGCTGTTTCTTTCTTCTACCAAAGAGGGGTACCAGGGATCAGACACTTGGTAAAAAATATTACTTAAGATGTAGGAATTGATTTTATTACAATTTGTTTGAAGTTGCTAAACACTCTTCTTTTATCTTTGTTACAACCTTGGGTTGACATATTTTATTTTCCATGTTTGAAATTGCCATTTTGATTTAAAACTGTTTCAAACTTTTACTAGATAATAAGATATAATTAGAGGTGTCAAAGTGAGCCAAAACCGGCTCACATGGGTTGACTTACCACATACTGAGTTGAAAATAGACGACTTTAACCCGGCTCATTTTATGGTGAGCCTGAAATTTCACAACCCGAATAAATCCACTACGGGTTGGTGGGTTGGTCACTAACCCACATTTATTTTTTTGTTATTCAATTTTTTTTTTAATAAGCATGACTGAATCGTGGGACTAAAATGCAATGGCGCCGTGGTACGGCAAACACTGTGATGCGAATGAAATACGGCAAATCCTATGGTGCAACTGTAGTATGGTGGTGTGGTGGCGTGGCAAACGTTGTGGCGCTACTGAAACATTGTGGTACGACAAAAGCTATGGAACAACTAAAACGTGACCAACACTGTGACACAACTGAAATGTGGTGGTGCGGCAAACACAATAAACACGGTGGCATGGTGGTGCAGCAGAAGGATGGTATGTGGCCTAGGTGTAACGGTGAATAATTGGTGATAAACTTGAGAGAGGGTTTAACTTGTAGTAGTGACATGGAGTAGAGGTGGAGAGGCAAGATAACATCAATTAGGATTACTAAATTATTATAATTATTTTTAAAATTTAAAATGATGGTGGGTTACGGGTCAACCTACAGTAACTCGACTCGAACTTGCTTAATCCGTGGATTAAGTGGGCCGGGTTCATTTTTAACCCATGATCGATAGAAATGAAAAAACTTGAACCTAACTTGGCTCGAACCCGTGGTGAGCCGGGTTGGCTCACAGGTTACAATCCATATTGATACCCCTAGATACAATCACCATCAGTAAATCAAACTAGGCCACTTGACATGAGCTTTTTTCACACCTATTATCAACCCAATTAGGTAAATCCTTAATTTATTTATTCCTTAGTGATTTCTATATAATTTCATTACAATATTATTTGCTGATTTACTTGCTGTTTTATTTCATTAATTAACAGATTTGAATAGCTGTAAATTAATGATGTATTAGGCAAAGTTTCCTTGAATGGCTATACGCAAAGGTTCCTTTATAACATCAAAGACTTTATTTAAATGGGATTTTCTCAATGATGAGTGGCATTTAGTCCAATTTGATTTGGTGTTAGAGCTTCATCTCTAAAACTGAACTCTCGTATTATGCTCTATGAACTTTTAGAATGTCTTTGTGTCACCGGGAACATCTACTAATTTGATTTCAGTTGGAGAGCTAGTAGATAATAAATGTAACATCTCTTTCTCTTGTAATGGTTGTCTTGTACATGATGATTCAGTGTCAGGATAAGTGATGGGGAAGGGACCTGAAGTGGGAAGACTACTTCCCTTGCAGTTTCTATTCCTAGAACCTCATCTTTGGTTTGTAGTACTAATAATTATCATAGTGATGTGTGGCTCAAGGTTGAGTCACCCTAACTCTCAAATTTTAAGACATTTGTTTCAACTTGACTTCTTGGAAATAAAGATCAGACTTATGATCATGAATTGTCTATTAATTGTTTTTCATGCAAACTTAGCAAAAGTGAGATTTTACCCTTCCATTTTCTTGATGATCGTGCTACCAAATGTTTTGATATAGTTCATAGTGATACATGGGGTATTTTGCCGGTTACTTCTCATAGTAATTATAGTATTTAGTAATGTTCATTTATGACAATAGTCAATTTCACATGAGTGTATTTTCTTTGCCATAAGGGTAAACTATACATATTTTTCAGATTTTTGTTTCCTTTGTTGGAAATAAGTTTTCTACATATTTGAAAATTTTAGAATCTGATAAAGGTGGTGCATATGTGTCTCATAAATTTCAAGAATTTTTGTCACAAAAAGACATAATTTCTTAATGCTCATGTCCTTATGTACCTCAATAGAATGGAATGGATGAACAAAAAAAACGGTCATCTTCTGAATGTTGTCAGCACTTTGCTCGCTGCATCTTCAGTGTTTTATAAATTTTGAGTAGAAATCTTATCAACACCTATCTTATTAATCATTTGTCATCAGAATATCTTATTAATCATTTGTCATCAGAATATCTTATTAATCATTTGTCATCGGAATTTGTGTGCCCATATTATTGGCTAGTTGGTTGACATCCAAGTTATACAATTCTACATACATTTGATTGTGTGTGTTTTGTTCATCTACCATCTATTGAACGTTTAAGTTCATTGCAAAATCTGTTCAATGTGCTTTTTAGGGCTATAATTCTTCTGGAATTTGTGTCTCCATATTATTGGCTGTTTGATTCACATCTAGTTATCAGAATTTACATAGATTTAATTATATGTGTTTTGTTCATGCACCATCTCTTGAATTTCATAAACTCACTTCACAATCTATTCAATGTACTTTTTTGGGCTATAGTTCATTTGGAATTTGTGTCTCCATGTTATCGACTATTTGGTTCACATCTGAGTTCTAAAAATTTACATACATTTGATTGTGTGTGTTTTGTTCATCTACCATCTCTTGAATGTCGCTGGCTGCACAATTTGTTTAATGTGCTTTTTAGGGTTATAGTTCGTCGAGAATTTGTCTCCATATTATTGGCTATTTGATTTACAATTTCAAGTTATCAAATTTTATGTACATTTGATTGTGTGTGTTTGTTTATCTACCATCTCTTGAGCATCATAAGTTCATTGCGCAATTTGTTCAATGTGCTTTTCAGGGCTATAGTTCATCTCACAAAGGATAAGTGTGTTATGATGATGTGGTTAACTGCATCTGTATTTCTTGAAAAGTAGTATTATTTGAGGATTAATATTTCATTAAAAACATCTTTCATCTCAATTTGATCATGTGGTGCCTCCTCCATTTGATGATGTACCTGATCATATTGAGCATTTCAAGCCAAACTTTGCTTATCAGAGATGGAGATCTGTAGTTACTTTGGAACCTCCTCCCAATCCTGAACTAATTCTTGTTCTTGAAGTTTCTGGTCTTTGGCAATCCTCTTGATCTATTAATGCACCAAATCAACATGGTTTCTCTCATGCATGAGATCACACATCACTCATTATTGCTACTTTGGCTCAGGTCACAGTGCCTACCTCGTATTCTCAGGCTGTAATGTAACCCAATTCAATTGATTGCTAGTGATGTCGACTGGGCTAGTTGTGTGAATAATGGTCATTTAGTTTCTGGTTGGTGTATATTTTTGGGTCATGCTCTTATTTCATGAAGAAGAAGAAACAATGTCCGAGCTATATCCTCTACTTGTTTTGATATTGTTTGGCTTTGTGGATTATTGAGAGAACTTAGTTTCCTCAACATGAGGCTAGTGCTCTGCAATTTGCTGCCAATCCCTGTGTTTCATGAACATAACAAGCACATTGAGGTTGATTGTCTCTATATCCATGCAGCCTATGATGCTCACATCATTCATCTTCCTCATGTCTCCAATGATCTTCAGACTTCTTATATCTTTTAAGGCCCTGTCTTGTTGATTTCCCTATAATTTCTTTACAATATTATTATTTTTACTTGTTCGATTTCATTAATGGATAGATTTGAATAATTGTAAATTAGTCATGTATTAGAAAAAGTTTCCTTGTCTAGTTATAGGAAAAGTCTCCTTGTATAACATTAAAGATTCTTATTAAATGGGATTCTCTTGATGATGAGAGACATTCAGTCCAATTTGATACTTATGATAGATTTAGTTTTTTCCTAGTGACTAATTATTGTTTTAAACATTTCATGGACTAATTATAGACTTGAATTTGTGATTTGGCATTTGTTTGCTTTTCAGTTCACTATCAGTCTTTGCATTGCATCCATTATACCTGAGAGTACAGGCTCTTTCCAAGAACATACCAGAGGAGATCAAGGTTATGTTAGGAATTTATTCTCTATTATGTAGCGATGGTAGCAGTTTCAAAATACTGAATATTTTAAATGCTTTGTGTCTCCTTTAAACAGAAAGATATTGAAAAGGCAAAGCAGCAATTAGATGGGAAGGTAATGTTTTCACATATCTACATATATCTTGATACCATAAAAAAGGATACTCCAATTTGTGGTTTTAGTCTCTCCTAATGTTTTAAATAAATACCAGTTCTGAGAAAACAGCATTATATCCTGATTATTGGTATAAGAGAAAGGATGTTTGTTGCCAAGGGTGTAATGATTGGTGGTAAATTACTTTCAGTCTTCAATGCCGCCCCACACTTAATTATTTTAAGTGCAATAACACTACAACACCGTTAGATGGAATCAATTTTAAAATAATATGGTGCTTAAAAGCAAAACAATCTTTTTTGAAAATCCAATTGCTGCAGTTAGTTGAATAGAATATTTTTTAGATTCAATTTAATGGTTGAAATACGAGAAAATTAAAGTACACCCTTTTACAAACAATTGGGATGCTGTGACAGAACGGGGCTGCTTCCAAAGAATACAAATTAAAAAAAAAGGTGTAATTGATTGTTTTGACAGCTGTCAATTAGTAGAACTGAGGCTACTAATAGGAGAAAGTTTTTAGTAGGTAGGTAGGAAAGGAGAATACTTTGGAATTTTGGGAGGGTCCAAGTGCCTTGAACTACCTAGGAGAAATTATGTTGAGAACTATTTCTTGAGTGTGTGGTGTTCATTCATTTGAATGAAGGATTCTTGTTTTCTATTTCCTGTTTCGATCCAATTTCTATCATATTCCAATCTTTACTTTTACCTCTATAAATAAACTTAGTACTTTTAGAAATTTAGATACCTTTGTTCTGAGTAAACCTCCATTGTAGTCCTTGAAATTGTGAGTGGTCATTTACGCTTCCCAACTTCACAAAATTCTCACTTTACTCACTAACTTCACAAAAGTTTATTCATTTTAGTCCTTTCAGCCTTATTATCACAGTTGTTTTGCATAAAAAAGCGCTTAAGTAAATATGGCTTTTTGTCAAGTCAAGATTCAAGTAAGAATTTTGTAAAGTCAGGGTAAAAAATGACTGATACTTGGATTTTTAGGGAGTAAAGTGGGGCTTTATTTCTGGTTTATTTTCTGCAAATATGTTTTTACTTTCTTCATATTTTTTATACACTAAACATATTGTTAAATGGCAACTTATAGTTAAATTTGTGTCCAGGATGTTGATTATGAAGCTACAATGGCTACAAAACTCTCAATTGCTAAGAAAGTTTTCTCTCAAGAGAAAGATTTGATTCTCAATTCAAGTTCCTTCCAGGAGTTCTTTTCTGAGAATGAGGTCTTACTACTACATTGTGTTCCTATTTAATATGTTGCCAATAGATGTTTTATCTTTTTTTCTCTCCCCTTTATAATAAACTTGCCATGATCAATTATTTCTTGCAGAAACAACAAAAAACCAGCCCTTTTTCCTTTTCTCACTAGGCAGGGTTAATTCCTGAATCGAACATCAGAATATTATGAATCATATTTTTAGAAAAACCATTAATCTCTTAATCTTTAGTGCGTAGTTTTTTGGATCTCCCTCTACTTCTGGTGATAGAGGCCAACCTTCCATCTGACTCAGCTTTAATTTTGATGTTAATAGGGTTGGTTGAAGCCCTATGCTGCTTTCTGTTTCCTGCGGGACTTCTTTGAAACATCAGATCGCAGTCAATGGGGTCGTTATGCTCATTATTCCGAAGATAAGGTATACCTTAGTGTATTTTATTTTTCTATTTTTTTCTTTTTACATGGTTGTATTTGAGGTTTTGTATTTCCTATTGTTTACAGCTAGAGAAGCTTGTATCCAAGGACAGCCTGCACTATGAGATAATTTGCTTCCACTACTATGTTCAATATCATTTACATTTACAAGTAAATTAAATTGAACCCTATACTCTGTAAGTTCTTCATGACAATCAAATCACTAAAACAAATAACATCTTACCATTTACTTTCTTCTGACTCTGACAGTTATCAGAAGCTGCAGAGTATGCAAGAAAGAAGGGAGTGATATTAAAGGGGGACCTTCCTATTGGAGTTGACAGAAACAGTGTGGACACCTGGGTTTATCCAAATTTGTTCCGAATGAACACTTCTACTGGGGCACCTCCAGATTATTTTGATAAAAATGGCCAAAATTGGGGTTTCCCTACTTATAATTGGGAAGAAATGTCAAAGGACAACTATGGTTGGTGGCGAGCTCGATTGACACAGGTTTTGGTTTTGAATTCTTGTTCTTATCCTTAAGTGGACTATATCAATGCAATATATAGAGGCTGAAGATATTCTTTTTTTTTTTTAATCCATGTCAGATGGCAAAATATTTTACGGCTTACAGGATTGATCACATATTGGGATTCTTCCGAATATGGGAACTTCCCGATCATGCTATGACAGGTCTAGTTGGAAAATTCCGACCATCTATACCTCTTAGTCAGGTATCCTCATGATATTTTAAATTTAAAGGGCTCTTGATACCGCAAATGTGTGCTGAAGTTCTCTAACTTGCTAAAGAAACTTTTTTTCATGCTCTGCTTTAGTCAATATACAGTTCATGCCTTATCTGTTGTAGGAAGAACTTGAAAGAGAAGGAATATGGGACTTTAATCGCTTAAGTCGCCCATATATCAAGAGGGAACTGTTACAGGTTAGTAGTCTATCTATTTAGGCTATTACAACTGAATTTTCATTGTATGTATTAAATTTACCTCCAGACCGGATTTCTGTAATGTGTTTTACTCTTGTAGATGTGTTTCTCAAGGTAAGCTATACTATTTCATATTTATTGTTGTTCAGGAAAAATTTGGAGCTGCTTGGACTTTTGTTGCAACAACTTTTCTAAATGAAATAGACAAGAACTTCTATGAGGTGATAATCCTTTTGTGTATAGTTTTCTGTTTAGTATTGATTGATTTTTGTATGATTATATACCTAGAGAGCACATGCCTCTAGATTTGATCATAAATTTACATAAATTCCCTATAAAATTTCCCAAGGTTGAATGAAGAATCCCTGCATCATTGCATAACCATATAAATACCAATAACAAATAAGAAAGTATACACTCAAATTGCCTAATCTTATTCCCTAAATCCTTAATGGTACTACCTAAATTCAGTGTTCAATTCAACCTACCCAAAACAAAATTGATCTAAGAATGTAATTTTTCATTTTCTTGATGAAGTAATGGTTTTACTTCAGAGTCAAATAAACAAGTTTCAAAGAGTAATTAGTGTCCCCTCTCCTAACATTAGAAAATCATCCCAAATCCCAAGAGCCACTTAAGATCAAGATTTCTAAAGATCAATTTTAATCTCTAACTGTTGTTTTTCTAAAGCCAGTTGGAGATCTATGTTCTATGTTGTTTAGTCTACTTTACATACTATTTAATTAGGCCTTGCTAAGGAATGAAATATTCATATATATAATGAAATTTGTGTCACACTATCATGTTTTCGATGGATGTTAATCCAAAGAACAATCTTTTGCACATTTTAGTTGAACAGAAAATGTAATAAGATGGGAGAAAATAATGAGGCCGAAGGAGGTGAGAGTGGAAGTTAATGGTTGGGTGAATTTCAAATTAACGTCCATGGTTATGGAAAAGCAAGATATCCATTTTAATCATGGGATTAAATTGCAAACAAAATATTTTCATGGGATTCTAAAGAATGTAAATTCTAACACAATGGTTATATTGTGCCTTGGGTTGAGGGTTTAAATCTTGAAACAACCTCTTTGCATATGCTTGGGTAAAACTCCGTAGAATGACTCTCATACATTTGCATTGCAAGAAGCCTTTTGGCATCAAGCTACATTAGTTTTTTTTATTTAATTAATGTACGAAGCTCGAATTCCCATATTTGCGTTCATTACAATAAACACTGCAAATCTAGAAAGAAATATACCCTAAGTGGATGAAACTGAAAAAGTTAGGCATATTTCAATTGATTATTTGTACATTTTTCAGATTAGTCTATTCAATAATATATTAATCAGTTAAGTTTTACGTGGCAACCATTTTTTTAATTTTTGTAAAACCTTGAAAGACCTGAAAATCCACTAGAACATTTCTAGTATTCAATGCTCAGTTTTATCAAACTCCCCCACCACATCATCCATGGGTTTTTTAATATTATCAGCCTTTGTTAAGCTGACTGAAATCACTAGTTTGGTTTGGTTTCTTGGAATATACCAGCAAGACAACTTCTCAAGAGTTCTACTGCTTTGTATGTTATCCTTAATGCATTAGAGATTAAATAGTTTTGAAATGAAATCGCTGATTTACATAAAATTTGTTTTTAGAAATCCAGTGGATAGTATATTTTCACATAATAAGACAAACATTTTCTAAGATTTTTATTGAAGTATTTTTTAATGATAAAACGATCTAGGTTGCTTGGTTACTTATTTGTTAGGCACGAGTGTGTTGACCATTCAAGATTGAAGTTTTTTCTGTACCTATAGGTAAATCTCATGCTACATTTTGGTAAAGAGGTGTAGTTGGTAAAGAAGTGTAGTCAATGTAGCATGTAGGATTCAGTGGCACTGATCTGAGTGGTATATAGATTTTGTCATATATGATGTGATAACATAAAATGTCCAAATTTGGTTGTTAATTCTAGGTATTACGTTCAATGGTTAAATTTGCTGTCAACTCTGTTTTAATCATTATATATTCTATCCAAGTTTTGAAATGTCTTGTTCAATAATTTGTTTTATTTTCAATAAATGGTTTTAGTTCAAGGAGGATAGCAACACAGAGAAAAAAATTGCTTCCAAACTGAAAGCTTGTGCAGAAAGTTCTCTCTTGTTGGAGAGTGAAGACAAATTGCGACGCAGTCTCTTTGATCTTTCACAGGTCGCTTTCTCAAATTTGCTTCCTTGTTCATATTCCTCTTACTCGGAAAGTTAAAACTAATTAATTTTTATTTGATTTTGACTTATACAGACTGTGTTGAGTTTTACTCTATTCAGTGAACAATATGGTTCTGTTGTTTTAATCTACTATTTAACTGAACTGAATATGAAAACCTTAGTTACTGCAATGATGTGGCACTTTATAGTTAATGTGTAGCATAAAATGCTTTACACGGATGGTAAATTAATTTTACACTCTTCAATTTTAAATTTAGCTTTTTTTAATATATTTTGAATGTTATCTGTGTGTTTTTGGTATTGCAAGTCCTACATTTTGTTCTATGCTATTGGCTTGCAGAACATAGTTTTAATCCGAGATCCAGAGTATCCAAGAAAATTTTATCCTCGTTTCAACCTTGAAGATACCTCAAGTTTCCAGGATTTGGATGATCATAGGTACCTTAATAATCACTGTGACTTGTGCGTGCTGTCCATTGAGGATGGTTCCTACAATTATGCCACTTTTAAGCCTAGTTCTATGCCGAAAACTGTTCTGCATTCCAGTACATTTTTATTTATTTTTCTGCAATCTGTGTGTTGACTTAATGGAGATATCTTCTCACTAGATCTCTTATTGCTTGTCATATTATACAGCAAGAATGTTCTCAAAAGATTATACAATGACTACTATTTCTGTCGTCAAGAGAATCTTTGGAGGCAAAATGCATTGAAGACCCTGCCTGTACTTCTAAATTCATCAGACATGCTGGCCTGTGGTGAAGATTTGGGCCTCATTCCATCTTGTGTCCATCCTGTATGCCCATCATGTTTCCTCAAGCTCTCTTAATCAAGAAAATCTATCTTTATTTCACTTGCAGACACACATTCTGACTTATCCCAAAGATATTGAAAGAATTAATTTTTTATTTTTATTTTATTTTGGGTACACTGAAAGGATTTGACTATAAATTTGTAATTCAGGTTATGCAAGAACTGGGATTAGTTGGGTTGCGCATTCAGCGAATGCCCAATGAACCTGATGTGGAATTTGGTATTCCTTCTCAGTATAGCTACATGACGGTAAGGCTTCTCTGTCCTATTGCTTGTCTTTGTCCTTGTACTTATTTCATTTCTGCGCCCTTGATTGAACTAATTGAAACATATTAACTTTCTATTTTCATTGAGACTTCACAGTTCCATTTTGAAAAAAAATAAAAAGTACAATACCATCCATCGGTTGGCTGGATGATGAATCCTCTGTAAACAAATCTTACTTTGACTAAAGTGTTTAGAAGCCTATCAGAATATTCGAAGAATATCTAATATCCAAATTGTATCTTAGAATAATTTAGAATATCGTCGGTTATATCTTAGGATTACTTTCTACAAATAGGGCCAGTGCTTTATATTTTGCATCATATTGTATCACAACTGAGACATGTTATAGCAAATCATCATTTTCAGAATATTCACTCTATTCTATCATTTTCTCTCTCTAAACACCTAAAACAGTAACTCACAATGTCTTTTTGTTTTATGCTGCAATGAAGTGAAGGATATAGTTTTGGGTGGTTCTTATGGTTTATCTTGACATGTAATTAGATAGGCAAAATGGTCAATTTGGTTTCAGAAAGAATATAGCGGTTTGAAGGTAGTCTCTGGATTCAAATAAATGAATAATAAAAAAAAATCCTTATATTAACTTTTATCTTTCGTATTAGATAAATTTTTATATGCTATCATTAAATTATTTCAATGATAACAGGGAAGAAAATATATAAAACAAGGATGAATTTGAAAAATAAAATCTCCTTTAAGGATTTTGTTTTTAGTTTAGTAAACTTCAGCAACGAATTTGAATGTATTTTGACAAATTAACTAGTCTACAAATTAGACATTTAGGGTTTCCTTGATATAATCTGCTAAGCCTAAATTCATAATTATTGAGAACTAATCCAAGTTTTTAAATTTAGAGGAATTTTATAAGATTGTGATTTGATTGGTGACTTGTGGCTATGTGCAGGTATGTGCCCCTTCATGTCACGATTGTTCCACCTTGCGTGCTTGGTGGGAAGAAGACGAAGATAGAAGACTTCGGTTTTTCAAGAATGTGATGGAGTCCGATGAGTTGCCGGCCGATCAATGTGTTCCAGAAGTTGCACATTTTATCATAAGGCAACATTTTGAAGCCCCATCAATGTGGGCAATCTTCCCTCTTCAGGTAATCTCACAGACATGTTGCTAAGGGTGATAGAAACTTCGGTTTATGGCTCTCTGGACCAATTTCATTTTAGTTGTTTCTCTGCACATGAAAATTCATGCCCTTAATCTGGTGGACCATGTGGACAGGACTTGTTAGCATTAAAAGAAGAATATACAACACGCCCTGCAGCAGAGGAGACAATCAATGACCCTACAAATCCGAAGCACTATTGGAGATACCGTAAGTCCTAAGCTTTTCCTTAACTGGGCTAGATAATCTTACTATTGAACCTCCTTTTGTAAAACTATGATCTAAGTGTGCTTTGGATTGCTGTCAGGTGTGCATGTGACTTTGGAATCATTGATTAAAGATATTGAGCTCCAAACCAGCATCAAAGATCTTGTACGTTGGAGTGGAAGGTCACTCCCTAAGGAACACTCAGAAATAGATGCCAGCTTAGTGGCAGCACTATCAGTAGCAGAAGCTGTTTCAGTGTCGTCAGTAGCAGAAGCTGTTTCAGTGTTAGCAGAAGCTATTTCTGATAAGCAGAAGTTTGCCAGTAGCCCGGAAAAGGGTGTTCTTGTCAAATAAAAATTGTGGCTGATGTTGTCATATTTGCTCTTCCAAATCATTATACATAACCTGCTATGATGAAGATAAATGATAAGGATCATATGTGCTATGTTCCATCTGTTTCCCTTATATTTCTTGATAAGAATGCAAATAAATCTCGAAACATGTATTGTTTATGTGCCTATAACTTTTAGCTATTATGAAAATGTTTGAAATGTACGCATATATAAGTTTAGATATTTTGTACAATTCAAATTAGGAATTTCAATTAAACCTACCGATGGGATCAATTTATTCTCGTTTGGAGTTTAATAGGAAAAAAAATCAAATTGATTAGGATAATAAGAATCGATAATATAATCTTTGTCCGAAACGTATGTTTTGATTATCCATGCTTATATTGCCGCAGTAAATGGGAAAATGATTTTACAGTTATAATACTAAGATTTAACAACTTAGAGTTTCCCTCATGATATTTCAACTTTGAATCATTTTATACAATTGAATCTCAAGCAATATGTGAAAAGGATTAATTTATTTCACTAATAGTTCAAAACTCTCTTTCTAAGGAATTGAAACTAAGATATTGTATAAATATTGAAATAGTGCAAAGAGTATTGAAGTAAATAGTTGGCTACAATGAGTTCATCAAATACAATTCCATAATTATTTATAAATTATAAGTTCTACGGATTTAAAATTTTCTCGTTTGATTTCTGCTAAATTGGAGTTGAAACTATAAAATGATTTCTCTCTAATTGTCAGTCTTGACTAGTAAATGTCCACACAGTCTAAGTGAGTGCACATTTCTTTGAAAACAATACTTGAATTTTCATTTTAATACTGCACGTACGGTTTGGTATGCTTGTCGAACATTTAACAATAAGAAAATCCACCTTTGGCTACAGAGGTTGCATTTGGTATGTTTTTTTATTATGTATTCTCTATGATTACATGTATTTTATAATTATGTTAAACAGGTGTAGTCTTAATGGCATCATATTACACCAATATTCTGAACTCATTGAGAAGAAGTCTAATTTGTAATATATTAAAGAAACCATATAAATTGAATAATATACGAGTAATGATCCAATTAATTTCTATTATTAATTATAAAATTATGATATATATAATATTACATAGGTCAAGTGAAAAAATGTAAATTTTATATTTTACACAAACATATAACTTGTTGAGAGATTGATAAATAAATAAATAATAAAAAATTAAATGATAGGTGAATAATAAAATATGAACAATTTTTCGTAACAATTATTTGATGGAAATAATTATATCCATTTATTTGAAACAAGATTTCTTTTTTTACATAAACTTATGTTTTTAAAGTTTTATCGATAAAAAAGAGAGAACCTCATCAGTAAAAGAAACAAAATATTATTTTAACTTATTTAATAATTTAAATAAATAAGCACTCGAGAATGTCAATATGACACTAGATAATAAAAAATATGATTTTATGTATACGATGTTACCATCGCTTATATTTTTCATAAATATTGTCCAACTCGCTCTCTTATTGGTTAAAATATGTTAGATATCACAAGATATAATACTCAATACAAGTGTAAAAGAGTGTCCAAGAGGTTTAGACTTAACTCTTCTCCATACACCAATACAATAGATAGAATCATAGATATCAATACTAAAATACAAATAATTAAGTACGATTGTTGGAATAATTAGATAAATAATCATTGTCTAAAAATATAATTGACTTTTAGTAAGACCCATAAGTAAAAGTTCATTTATAAACATTATAACTAACATAATATATTAATTATCAATTGATTACATTATCTACATCTCATCTAATTTAAATATAAGAATGTCTTTATAATTATACTTCTCTTGTCTATGCGAGAAGTTCTCAACAAAAAAGACTTAAAAGAATGACTTAGTCTATAGTGATATTTAACTATTTCTTAATGCGGTTAATATATAATTAAAGATTACTTAATCCATAATAATATTTTGTTTTTACGGAATAAATATTCCAAAACACCTTAATGTTTATTGTAGAGCACTCAACCCTGGAATTTGTTGAGATGTGTACTAGAAGCAGGTTACAAAATTGAGAAAAATACTTGCTCAGATTAAATTAACATCTGATTATAGCAAAATGAGTCATGACATACATAGATTCATTGTTCTGTTATTAAACAAGTCCAACTTCCCACAATGAATGTTCATGTTGGAGCGAATCTGATTGTGAGGCAGTTTTTATGGGCAAAAAATAAAGAAGAAATCGCAGGGGAAACAAACCTGCGGTACCGAGAACCTTGTAACAGCCACAAACCAAAAGGAAAATGCCAGCATGCAACGTAACAACCTCACCACAGCCTTATTTTTGGTCCATGACAGGTGTCACATCGTGATAGGGCCATGCAGGAAGCAAGTAGCGGTTACAGTTTAAGGTTGTTAGTTAGTTAGTTAAATACTAAATTAACACGTTTCATATAAAATACTATAGTATTTGTGTCGGGAAAAGAGGCCAAGTGTCGATGTGGGAGTGGAGCAGCAAAAATAGCAACGTTGGAGAAGACAAAAGAGAAGAACAAACTTAAAAAGAGGAAAATGTTGAAAAGGTGAGAGAAGGGGTTTGTTCTTAGAGACGGGGGATATTAACTTTGGGAGTGGGAGTGGGAGTGGGAGTGGAAGTGGAGTTTTATCTCCAGCGACGGTTTGATTCTCTCGCGCTCCCGTTGCTTCTCGTTTCCCTGAATACCTTCACAGTGTTCAGGGTATGCATATATCCATCACAAATAACCCTTTTCTAGTCTCTACGATGATTTTAAAGCATTTGAAAATAAGTCATATGATTCATACCAGGATGCATGCTTTCAACTTTGTTTTCTCTTTCAATTATCTTTTCTCGCATTTTGTTGAACAGACTAATTATGTATACAATTAATTAAGGAATGGCTTATAGATCTCGTGATCATGATAGTGAGATGTGATTCTTGACAGTTTGTGTTTCATGATTTTGATTTATATTGGAGAAGAAAAGCGTAAAATACCTACAAAATATTAGAGAAGGATTGAATTAAGGTTTTAATATATGGTTTTAAATATAGTGTTAGTTTATGTGCTGAGGAGCGAGGGATGAATTTTGTTTGTGTTATGACATGAGACATGTACTGTTGCTCGTTTCCTTCCTTTTGAGCCTTCTTGTTTACATTTTTCTGGTTGGGAAATTTGCAGGTTATTAGGGATTCAAGAAAAAAATGTGCAGAGTTAGCCTGCTTTTCTGCTAATTTGGTATCCAGAGTTTTAGCGATGTGTCCAGCATTTGAAAAATTTCCTCTACGCTAGGACAATACAAAGTAAGAAATTTGGTTGCGTTTTTAATTGATCAGTTTGTTACTCAGGCTCCCTTCGTTGTTGATGTTGTTGTATATATATATATATGACAGAAGATTTTCTAGTATTTTTTATAATTGTTCGATCGAGTTATTGAAGCATAGATTCTATGTCAATTGTTCCATCAATGCTACGTGCATGTTATTCCCCTATTGTAGACATCTAAACAAATATTGAAAGGAATGACCATATTCGTGGACCAAATCTTGGATTGCGTGCAAGAATTCTATTTGTCTTGCTTGAGATTTATAGTTTAATCTTGATACATTCTTCTCCGAAACATAATTTTTAACATAATAATGATAAATTCTATACTGTTATCTTATATGATAGATGATGATTGAATAATAAAATGAAAATGTTATATTGTATGTGGTTAAATTCCTCATTTAATATATATATATATATATATATATATATATATATATATATATATATATATAGAGAGAGAGAGAGAGAGAGAGAGAGAGAGAGAGAGAGATTGCATGTGATGTGAAAGTGAAATTTCAAGCATGCTGTGATGCGAGAAAAGAGGAATAACTTGTGGGGTTGTTGTGATGAACGTGCAGATGCCATCGTATTCAGAAAACTAATTTCAGGGTGTTTGGGGAGAAGAAGTGTCCCTTGGAATGCACTGCAGCAGCCACTCTCACAATCTGAATGAGATTGATCAAAATGGCTGTGACCATTGACACACATCATGGGTTTAAGCCATTTAGCCGATCCCAGAGATGCAAACTCCAATCCTACGGTCAACTTGATCCCAACATTCTTGAACTTAGCCAAACTGGTGGTACTCTTTCACGCTCTTTTGAACTAGCATTTCAAGCCGAAAATATTCACCGTAGTTTCTCCACTCCATGCCTCACCCTACCCACACTGCTAGGGGAAGACCTCACTTGTCACCCTCCAAGGATTGAGATTGTTAATGGAAGTGGAGCTCCAGTACATGCTCTAGTTGTTGAGGTTGCCATAGCTATGGCCTCAGGTGCCCATCCAATTCCCCTCCCGAGTGGCCTAGGTGGTGCCTATGTTTTCCGCAACCAAAATGGCATCAACATTGCTGTAGCAAAGCCAGTAGATGAAGAGCCTTTAGCCTTGAACAACCCAAAGGGCTTAGGGGGTCAAATGCCGGGCCAACCTGGCCTAAAGAAATCAATTCGCATTGGTGAAACTGGTATCAGGGAGTTAGCAGCTTATCTTCTTGATCATGGAGGCCTTGCGGCTGTTCCTCCTACAGCTTTAGTCAAATTCTCTCATGCTTCATTCTTTTTCACTTCTGATGAAGAAGCCACTGTTCCTTCTCACATGCCTAAAGTTGCCTCCCTACAGCGCTTTGTCGGTCACGGTTTTGATGCAGGAGAGTTGGGCCCTTCTTTCTTCTCAACTGCTTCAGTCCACCGTATTGGGATCCTAGACATTAGGATCATGAACCTTGATAGACATGCAGGGAATATGCTTGTGATGACGCATGACCATAATAATACTTGTTATGTTGGTAGGGTTACTGACCTTGTACCCATTGACCATGGCTTTTGCCTCCCTGAGTGGCTGGATGATCCATATTTTGAGTGGCTGCATTGGCCACAAGCCTCTGTTCCTTTCTCTGGCAATGAACTCGAGTACATCTCCAAACTTGATCCCTTTAAAGATGCAGAGATTTTAAGAACTAAAATTCCTTTGCTGAGGGAGTCCGCTATACGTGTTCTTATTGTTTGTACCATTTTGTTGAAGAAAGCTGCTGCTGCTGGCCTTTGTCTTGCTGAAATAGGCCAAATGATGACTAGAGAATTTTGTGGTGTTGAAGAGTTACCAAGTGAAATGGAAAACATTTGCTCAAAAATCAAGGCTAGCATCCCTCGTGGTTCCCACAGCGAGAACTGCAAAGAAGAAACTGAACAAGGGTCTAAATGTGAAGTTGGAGGCATTTCCTTCGGTGACCTGAACCAAGGTGACTGGGAAACGTTTTTGGAGGATTTTGTTGAGCTTTTGCATTGCGTTTTCGAGGACAAGAAGCGCAAAAACAAAAGATGGAACATCATGAAAGTTACTGAACTTTAGGAAGATAGGTAACCAAAGCAAGAGACCAATCACTGTCGCTTGTAATTGTACATTAATGCCAACATATTCTTAGTGTAGGTTGTAGATACAACTCCCCTATGAGAAGGATGGAATAGCGATAGTTAACTTAGCTGGTAATGCCATCCATTCCATTCTACAACTTTCTTTTTCTTTTTCCTTGAAACCATTTTACCCTTTGTCGTCTAAGTGGGTTTTCACCTTGATTATGTAATTATATCTTTTCATTTTTGTATTTTTATCGGAAGCTTTATCCTTCCCCATATACTGCTAAATGTTGCTTATATAACTCTGCAAATTACTTCAATTTTATTATAACTTCATTCATGCATCCATGCTTCACGTATAACTCATCCCATTTTATTAATACCCGTATCTATTGCGCTCCTTATTAATACTAACAACATTTAGTTAAGATATCGTCTAATGATGTATTTTTTTGCATTTTCATTGTATTTCCGTCTTTATAATGAAATTTCCATATACCCTTATTAGCTTCAACTCGCCATCTAAGTGAGTCTAATCTTAAGAATAAATATAAATTTTGTTTTATGTTAAATCTTCACTATGTTCTTAAACTAATCTATTATATTTTAGTGTATATAATTTCATTTGGTGCTAGCAATTTGAACCGAGGATGTATTTCAATATAATAATTCCTAGTTATAATAACTTAATAAAATATTCTAACTAAAAAAAGGGGATGTATGATAGTAACATGCAAACATTTCTAACTTTTAAAACCAGTATGTTAACAAATTAATATATTATATTTTCATAATTTGTAAAATGGAATTGAAACTAAAACATTTTTGTCATACGTAATTTCATTACAAGTAAGATAATATATTAAATGTTTACTCAAATGCATGCATTTACTATTTATTACTTGTTTATTCCAGGAAAAAAATACTGGCAAGTTAAATTGGACTATTTTATGTTTAATTACATAAGTAACTATTAATACAAATTTAGGATAGATTTAAACAAAACTAAAAAGATAAAGTAACGAATATGGAATGTAATTTTAAACATGATTAACCCATTCAATATATGTGCAATTTGAAATCCACTTGACCATTATTTTAGAATCATTGTTTAATATTATGACATTTTTAAAATTATAATTACCTGTGATAAAAATCATTAAATATCTATCATCGTTATTCGATAATAAATTTTTAATAATCGTTATTGTATAACATATATTACGATAGTCATTAACTAGAACCATTGTCGTATTCTCTATATCCTTATTGTGTACTTCCTCTTTCATCCTTCATTTTTTACCTCGGCCCCGCATGTTCCTCACCAATCTTCTCCCTCCCTCACGCCACTCTTCTCCATCTCTTGCTCCTCCATAACTTGTCCTCCTTTTCTCCCACGATTGGCCTCATTCTCCTATGATGACATTCTCTCCTGCAATGGCAGTCCCTCTCTTGTGGTGACACTGTTATACCCTCTCTAATGTTGGTGATGACAGTCTTCGTGATGATTGGTGGAGTGCGGTGGTCGGCGTGGACCTGTGATAGGTTCGTGGTAGTTCCATGAAGATACTGAGAAATTGGTTATGGGGAACTTATTTTGATGAGTCCCTAATTGTGTTGGAGAAGGGAAAGTTCCAGGAAATCACTAGAGCATAGAATATATAATGGTTTTGAAACAAAGATTTTGATGTGATATTGAGAAGTTACTTTCTCGTAGAATTTAGATTAAAAAATATAAATAGTTGCATAAATTGTTTGTGTGGTTGGTTTTAAACCGTCATTTATCACTTATTCCAATGAATTAACATTTTTTCACAATTTCGAGATAAATGAGAATTATAAAAAGAATGTAATTCCTCTATTTTCTTAAAAGGTTCTTATCTTCGGTTAGTAATATTTTAAATTGATGATCTCCTTCAAAAGTTTTTATCTTAATATATCGATCCTCCTTCCTTGTTTATTTTGGATGAACAATATCCTAAGTTTTTGCCAAAAGTTACTTTCTTGTGAGCGTGTACTGTGTGCCAACCTTCCATTTCCTTATCTTAAGTGAACAAAATGTAAAAAGAAAACTAGTCCCTATTATTCAAGGATTTAAACTTTGAATAAAAATAATTCAAATTAATTTGAAAGGTTAAATAATTATTTTTCTTATTCTCTATGATATATATACTTGGTAGATAACTTTGTGAGTTGAGTAAAAGATAAAGGAGAAAAACAACGAACTCAGTTCCAAATTTTCCATTGGCTAGAATATATTGTTTATAACTTTTATGTGTTTAAAATAATTCTTACAGTTATATACAGATATTGTACCATATAACTAGTTACAATTCAATGTAATTCTGCAAAATTGGTCTACACAGATTTATCTTTTTTGGATAGAGATTGTACCACTTTACCAGATTCTATATATCTTTATAGCTTATGAAAAACGAACTAAAGTGAGATCTACATAAATAATTGAGTTGCTATTTGATTCAATTATAAATTATAAAAATCTAAGGTGTACTCTAAAATAAATTCATGGGCTAAGCATCGCAAGTTATTCTTTGATTTGAGAAGAGTGTGTACAAGGGACTAGAATATATGATTCCATAACTATTGAACTTAAACAAGAACACAAAGACAAACTAAAGCAAAAGAATAAAAGGAGAAAATGGATTTGTAAGTCAAGCTGTATATATTTTGTGATCAAATTGGCTATAGTTTGAGAGTAAGCGCACCCTAAAATGAAAAAAACATTAAAGTTTGAGAGTCAAGTCCAAAACTTGTGAGGATGAATTTGGAGTTGGATTACTTGGACCAGCAACTGCACTTGGAGGGTTCGTCATCCATTGAGATGAAAACCCTAGGTTGATGCCATATCCAGGAGGAGGCATGGAGTTCATCTGTGCACCACTATAAAAGGGTGCCATAGTTTGGAACAAGGGAAGGTATGTACGTGAATGAGGATAAAAGGGTGTCCTAGCTTGGAAGGAGGGAAGGTATGAATGTGGCAAAGGATAAAAGGGTGTGCTAGGTTGCAAGGGAAAGGAAACATTTGTGGTTGTAGGACTATGCCCCAAAGCATTGATGATGTGTTCCTCTTGCTTTATATTAAGGAGAGATCGTTCTTTCTTATGAGCATTCTGGTGCCCTCCAAGAGCTTGAGGACTTGGGAACTTCTTGTTGCAGAACATGCATGACAGTTGATTCTCTTCTTGCCCTTGTTCATTGGAGGGTGACTCCTCCTCCCTCTTGCGCTTCATGGATACTCTACCACCTGACATTGTTGAGGTTGTGCGGTGCTTTTGTGTGAGGAGGAGATAGTTTCAGGGGTATTTATTCAGAGACATGTGACACCACTGTGGCCACTGCAGAAGGAAAATATGCCATGTCTTCTCAATTTTGAGAAAAATATCAATTTCATATCTCCACTACTTAATGCATGAAACAATATTTAATCAAATACATACATTTTTAATGCACAGTGATGGAATAAGAAAAAATAAAAAAAATCATGTTCATAAGTATAAAAAGAGAAACTTGTCCTTTCAAAGAAAACGATGTGCAAGAATTTCAAATAGACCCATCAAACTAGGAAACAAATTTTTCTTACCTTTCTTTAAATTCTTTTTCTTTCTTGGGATATTATTTTGACAATATGTTTACCATTTCATTATATGGAAGGTTTTAAATAAATCCTAGGATGTCCAGATTAAAACCATATTTTGGTTGTTTGTTATATTAAGAGTAAAAGATAATCCAGGTTAAAAGACCATATAGAATATTTTTTATCCAATGCTTCAATTAAATATTTTTATTAGGAAAGATATTTAAGATCTTAAATATTCAAAGAGATATATTTAAGACCCTTTACATTAGTTTTGGATTCAATTAAAATTGTGCAATGTTTTTTGTGCTGATTTTGACATTTATTTAAGGCAAATAGTTATTAGACAGAAAATATATTAAGTGAATTAATTGCAAATTCTACTTATTTTGTTCAATTTTTTTTCTATCCGTTTGAATAATTATATTGCTTTGACATTAATTGGGATAGTTGTTGGAGATAAAATTTTAAGAGTGTTTTGTTTAAAAAACTAAACCAATAAAATGATTAGAATATTTATTTGATTTAATTGATTCGTTTATTGGAGCCCTCCCTTTGTACCAAAAAGGTTTGGGAAAGGTATGACCAGAAAAGTATTGGAGAAAGGATAATAAATTTTAATGGCTTTAATGTTTATTTATTCGAATTTATTGATAAGTTCATTCGTTATTATGCATTCATTTGTTAGATTTGTGGACTTTATTTTTAACAAATAAAGAAATAATGTAAAAAAAATTAAAATATCTTCACTATTTTAAAACAATTAAAAATATTTGTTATTATATATTAAGCGGGTTTGAATTTTGTATTCGTTTATTACATTTATAACTTATTTTAATACATGATAAAAAAAAGTACATATTTTCATTTTTTTAAAATAAAATATAAATAAATATTATTTGAAGACTTTTTTTTCCTAATCTAAATTTTATTATTTATTTATCTATAAAAAAATTCACCATATTAATTTCGAAAATTATTTAATCTATTTTTGTTTTCAAAAATCTGTTCATGTATTTTTAAAAATATTTTTGTAATCTACAATTAATTGGTAGAATAATATTTTTAATTTTAATTAATGTATTCCAATCATTCAAATGTCTCTTAAATTTATATTTAATAATAAACATAAAATGCATAACCTTGCAATAAAATAACTTATTTATGTTTCTTTTTATGTTCTGTTTAACAATTTATAATTTTTCTTCTTAACATTTATTGCATATTTCTTACACCCCATATCTCTGTTTCTTTATTTTTAATTTTAAAAAATGTTTTGTATTTAATTTTAGTATTATATCGATATAATTTATTATTGTCAACTTAATTAATTTATTTCAGTGCTTACGGTTTATATTTCATGCAAATATAACTCTGATAAAAATTCATTTAAACATTATTTTACAGTTCATTGGTTTACTGTACATTATTCTCAAAGAGTCTTACTTTTTATTTTATCATATTACTTATCTACTAAATATAAATAGTAATTAAAATAATTAATGTTTAATTTAAACTCAATATAAAAGGCCCGTCCATCCTATGAGTCACCAACTTTCTTTTTGTTATCAACTCCTTTTCGTGGGATGGCTTTAGATTGTCACTTTTTTTTTTTATAAGCAAAATAAGAGAAGAGTTTATTAAAATTTATGCATGATTTGATTAATTTGATTAATGTGAATGATAAAAAATATTTTAATAAAAAAGGTTTAAAGATTATCAAACTACTGTTTAATAAGAATTATTATTATTAATATGATTTAAATAATTTTTATTTTTAATTTTAATTTGATTATTATTATTAAAATAATCATTAGTATTATTGCTAATATAATAATAATAATAATTATTTATATATTTATTTTTATAAATATTATTATTATTTAAATTATTTTTATTTTAATTATTAATATTAACAAATTATTAATTTTATTTATTATCTTAACATAATATTAACTTGTAATATAAACATAATTCATTGAAAATATTATTGGTTAATGATGTTTTATATATAAAAAAATTACTAATCCATCCTCAACTAATCATATAAGAGTATAAATAACTTTCTCTCCATATGACACCTGACTTTCTCACATTTCTCTATTAATTTGAAGGTTACATGCATTATACACGTCTCATTGTTATTTTTCATAAATGAGTTAAAATTCATAGACGCAATCACAACACATTAATACAAAGCTATGTCCTTATTTTTCTATTAATAATAAATCTATTAACAATAAATATTAAAAATAACAATGACTAAACGGAAACGTTCAATATTAATCCATTTTATCATTTCTATTATTAATTTTAAAAAATTCTTTAAAATAAAAGAAAAATATTTAAATCAAATAATTTAAGAAAAAATTATATATATATATATATATATATATATATATTACTTCATTACATATATATTTTTTATAACAAAAAAATTAAAAATAAATAGCCATTAATAATTAATAATTAAAATTTAAAATTATAATAAATAGTTAAAACCATTATTATAGAAAATTTGTAAAGACTATTATTATATATAAAGACAAAAATTAAACAGAAACAAAATTATAGCTCATATGATTCAGACGAATCAATAATTGAATAAAAACAATTTTGCAACTATTTTCAATGATGATAATATATTGAAAATGAAAAATTATTTTACATGGTTCAAACAATTTTAGTTTTTATCAAGTTTTTTTTTTTTCCATTCCATCTGTTAGAAAAATGTGATATGCTGTTCAAATCAATTGGCATCTAACTTTTTAATTTCTTATTATGTCTTTTTTAATTTTTTTTAGATTCAGTCTGAAGAAATGAAGGGACTTGCTGGGATGGAACCACACAGTTTGAGGGTTCACACCTCCGTAGAACCTTTCATGTGACAAATATATTTAAATTAAAAAAAATAATAAATAGAAAGTAAAATAATATATTTTATATCATTACATAATAAATTAGCGTGATATGTTTTTTCACGTGGAGATTATATACAATCAAGGAAAAATTGATGCAGTATTATTATTATTATAGATTTTAATTTATCTTATCCATCATCCAAATAATCAGACATTCACATAATGTATATATTCTCAACTAATAACCATTCTCAAATTAATAAATTACAAATTCCTTCCATAAAAATTATTTACTGCCAATTAATTCATTAAAAATATAATAATATTATGTAATACCATTACTAATTTTTGAAATTTTTTACTTTTGATAGATTTTTTTTCAATGATAAATGTGTAATATAATATATTAAATATAAGTATGTAAATTTAGAAAATTTCAAAAATTAAATATCTATTGTCAAATTTATTATCATAAAAGTATGTTGTTTTCTTAGTAATTGATTTTATAAATTAAGCAATCAAATACGTGATATCAATATTTATATAAAAAAACAAACTATAATAATATAAAAATAATATTTCGAGCAATAAAACTATAATTATTTAGATAGTGGTCCTGTTAAGAGTTGTAATAATAAATACAAACAATCAATAAAGTATGAACCTCATCCCTTTTATTTATATTAATGAAAAAACATGCACTTTTTAACATCTATTCATTTATATTTTTTTATCAATTTATTTTAAAATATTTTTTATTTTATTTTTTATCTCTACTTTTTAGATGTATCTCATATCCTTTCTACTATTTTTTTTATAATAACTATTTTTTTCTCTCTTGTCTTTTTATTATTTTTATAAATATAAAGATCATAATAATTATTTTTCTTATATAATATCTTTTTTATAGATAATAATATATTTAATAAAAAAATACTATACTATCATAACTTATAAACAATGCAAAAAACAGTTAAAAAAAATCTTCTTTTTATATATAACATAAATGTAAAAAACGATGAGGTTAGCTTAACTTCGTGTTAGCTATTTGAAAGAAAATGAAAAAGAGATAATTTTTATTTCTTTGATCTAATCTTGCACATTTCATTTCAAGTATAATGAGATTTTTTTCTCTAGTAGTTAAAATGACCATTATTAGACTTGTGTTGAGTATTGTGATTTCAGAGGATTTACATATAAAACAGCAGTTAGATGTTAAGACAACGTTCTTACATGATGACCTTGATGAGGACATCAACATGGTGCAACCAGAGGGTTTCTAAGTTGTAGGAAAATAGAATTTATTTTGTAAGTTGACAAAGAGTTTGTTTGGGTTGAAGCAAACACCTAGACAGTGGTACTTGAAATTTGATGGTTTTATAAGTAGGATAGGGTACAAGAAGTGTGTCATGGATCAATGTTATATGAAAATTTTTGGTTTATCCTATATGTTAATGATATGTTAGTTGCAAGTTCTAACATGGATGAAACTAATATTGAAGACACAATTGTCTGAAGAGTTTGAGATGAAGAATTTGAGTATTGCAAAACAGATTTTATGCACGAATATCAACATAAATAAATTTGAAGGCTCCCTAATATTATCTCAAAAGAAATATATTGGGAAAATGTTAGAGAAATTCAATATGCAGGATGCCAAAATCATAAGTACACATTTGGGAGTTCACTTCAACCTCACTTATGAGGAGTAAACTAAGACAAATAAAGACAAGACAACAATGACTAAGGTTCCTTATGCATCTGCAGTCGGTAGCTTAATGTATATAATGATATGCACTAGACTAGACATTACTCATGCAATGGAAGTTGTTAATAAATTCATGTCTAATCTAGGAAAGAAGCATTAAGAAGTTATCAAGTGGTTGTTACGCTACTTTGTAAAACTGCATTATGTTTTAGAAGAAATGATGTCATTTTGGAAGGATATTCTGATGTAGATTTGGGAGGTTGTTTAGACACAAGAAAGAGTACTACATGATTTGTCTTCACAGTAGGTGACACCATAGTTAGTTGGATGTCTCAACTTTAGAAAAGCGTTGCACTTTCAACCACAGAAGCAGAGTACATGACTATTTCGGAAGCCAGTAAGGAAATGATTTAGTTAAATAATTTTCTTGAGGAGCTAGGCAAGAAGTAATGTGACAATGTTCTTTATAGCGATAGTTAGAGTTTTATTCATGTTGCAAAGAATCATATTTTTCATGTAAGAACAAAGCACATTTAGTTGAGGTATCACTTCATTAAAAAACTAATAAGTGGAGGTACTTTATTTTTAGAGAAGATCCTCGAGTTAGAGAATCTTGTAGATATGTTGACCAAGATAGTTACTACTGAGAAATTGAAGTTTTGCATAACTTCAACTGGCTTCATGGTTAATGGTTGAGAAGACATTGCACTAGTTTGTGGTTGTTATAACTTTGAGGTTTACTAGATTTATTTTGGAGTGTGTTTGATGTGATCACCTTTAAGTGAGAGATTGTTAAGTATGTGGAGTTTGAAGGGTTATTGAGTCTGATCTATTTACTTATTCTTTTATTATTGATGAGAATTTTTAGGGTTTTGTATATGTGTATTTCTGATATATGAAATATATCTCATAGGCTATGAATATATATTCTATTCATGTACTTTACTTATATAGAGAGTAAAAATATGACAAAATATCAAATATTAATAGTATTTCAATCATAATTTCCTAAATGAAAATAATAACCTAATACATTTTTATCTTCTCTCTTAAAAAGATAATAAAATCTCTTTATACCTAATTTAAATAAAAGAAAATAAAGTAATATTCCTAACATTCTTCCGTACTTTAATATCTATTTATTTGAATTTGATATTTTTCTTTTTATTTTTGTTTTGTTTGGAAATTTTTCTCCTTTTTTGTTTGTATTTCTTGTCATCTTCATTCTTGTATGATATCACATTTTCATTCAACTTCACTTTCTTCATCAAAGTATTTCTTCCTTTATTAATTTCATTTTCTTTGTTTCTTTCAATCTTCATAGTAGTACATCTTTATTTTCCTCCTTATCATCAAATTTCTTTAAGAAATATTTGTCATATTTTTTCTTTGACTTTTCTTTTATATCCTGGTTTGTAATCAACTCTTCTTTCATCATATATAAAGTGAAATTTTTTCCTTTCATGTGAACTTTGAATATTTCCAAATTATTTGTATCTTTAATCACATAAAATTTGTATTCAAAATACACCTTATAACTTTTCTCCAATAATTAAGCAACACTTAACAAATTATTATTAATATCTGAAATATGTAAAACATAAAAAATTAATTTGATATTCGAATTACTTTTAACTGCAATTATTTATGTACCTTTCACATTCATTTTTCTCTATTACCAATTCTCACTTTAGAAAAAATAGATTCATTGAGCTCTTTAAAAAGTTCTCGATCATGAGTCATGTAGTTTGTACAACCACGGTTTATAAGCTAACATGTGGATTTGTTGATGGTAGAGCATGTTGACGCAAGGAGAAATTCCTTTCTACTCCATCCTTTATAACATTGACTGTTTCTTTTGGTTGTGATTTGCATATATTTTTTATATATCTCAATCGACTATATTTGTGACATTTCACATCAAGTCTCCACCACCACTTGTTATGTGAGTGATTATTTTTCTTGTAATAAGGAAAAAAAAAACACGTGATTTGGTACACTTGTTGTTATTGGCTTGGACAGAACCCTCACCATGATACAGTAAAGAACCTTCAACAACATTATGATTTCCTCTCATCAATTTTCGTTACTCTTGCACTTGTAAAACATGTAACACTTCTGCCAAAATAATATTAAACAACTTCTTTGTATTTACCAATGAAGTAATAGATATTTCATATCTCTCTAACATAGTTACCAGAATTTTCTCAACTATTATAGAATCAGAAAATTTCTTACCTAACAATTTTATCTTGTTAGCAATACCTAATAATTTGTTTGAGTATTCGTTAATTGTCTCATACTCTTGCATCCTTTATATCTCAAATTTAAAAATTTCATACTTCAAATTTTCTCGTCCCCTTCATATTGATCTTTTAAATAATCACAAATTTATTTGAGTGACTTTAACGTCATAATTCTAGTGATGATCATTTATGAAACATTAGCAAACAAACATTATTTAACTTTTGCCTTCTTCCTTATTTTTTTTTTCTTTGTGAAATTTGATTTGAGTTATGGTGAGATTTTCAAACAACGAGTCAATGATGTAATATTCTTCCACAACTTCCCATATATCCAATCTTTCAAGATATCATTTCATTCTCACAGTCCATAGGTCATAATTTTTTCCATCGAAAATTGGAATTGCGACTTGTGAAAAACTTCTTTCACCTTTTATTTTCTTTTAAGAACCAAAACTCTTGATATTATTTATCAGAATTTTTAGAGTTTTGTATATATGTATTTCTGATATATGAAATATATCTCACATGGGTATGAGTATATATTTTATTCATGTACTTTATTTGTATACAGAGTAAAAATATAATAAAATATTAAATGTTAATAATATCTCTATCATAATTTTCTAAATGAAAATAATAATCTTATATCTTTTCATCTTTTCTCTTAAAAGGTAATAAAATCTCTTCATATCTAATTTAAATAAAAGATAATAAAGTAATATTTACAACCATTATAGATACTCATGTATATAAATCTAATGAATTGAATGACAATTATTATTTACATAGATCATTTTCACTAAATCATATAAATTTCTTATATTTTTTATTATTTACTTTGTTCTTATATTGAATTTGTGTTCCCAACATAACTCATACTTACATTTAAACTATGGAACATAGTAGTTACTTGGTTCCTATATTCTATGTCTATATATTCTTATTACTATGTCAATTTCCTAAATTTAGGTTAGTAGCGGATTATTACCATAATATTTATGGAATGAAAAGTAAATTGATTAAGAATATAAGTTTATAAATTTGTGATACCCGATTTTTGTTTTAAATATATTTTAAAAATCATCCGGAAATCATATTATATACATGACATAAAACCACGTAGTAGTATATAACAATGTACAACAAGCAAAAAAATTATATGCATGGTCATACTTTTCTTAGTCCTTACCATTTAATTTATTTCAATATCCAAAATCTGAACGGAGAAAGCCAAACTCGCTATGAGTTGTTCCCTTAAACTTTGATTTCAGCACTAGACACAAATATAGAAATAGTGTGACAAGGCAATTTTGTGAATGTGACAGAGTCCAAACAAAGAAAAGAAAGATTATATATCAGCAGGCACACGCTTGTACAAGTGTGAGGGTAATCTAGGAGAAGCCACAGCTTGCAGTGGTGTCCTCATATATGCGACCAATCCAGGATTCTCACCCATGTCAATCTCTTCAGGCTTCATTCCCTCAGGTGGACTCCAACAGAAATGGTGTAAAAGGTGGCCCAACATGGATGTCACCAAGTTGATTCCAAGTTGGGTACCCGGGCAAATCCGACGACCCGCCCCGAATGGTAGTAGTCTAAAATCATGCCCTTTCATGTCCACATCCTCCTCAAGAAACCTCTCGGGGCGGAACTCGAAAGGGTCCTTCCACACAGCCGGGTCTCGGGCCACGGCCCACACATTGACATGGACATTGGAGCCTTTGGGGATGTCATAGCCTCCAACTTTGACATTGGCATTGGCTCTGTGTGGAAGCATTAGTGGGGTTGGTGGGTGGAGCCTCATTGCCTCCTTGGTCACACATTGTAGGTAAGGCAGACTTGAGAAGTCATCTTCAGTCATCACTCTTTCAAGCCCAACCACCTTGTCAAGCTCCTCTTGGGCCTTTTGCTGCACCCTTGGGTTTCTAATCAACTCAGCCATGGCCCACTCTACTGAAATTACAGTTGTGTCCATTCCTGCTGTGATCATGTCCTGTGAAATCAAGAAAACTATGTACATTAACTTATTTGAGAACGGAAACACACACATTTGTTAGCAAGTAAGACATAGACATACCCAAAGGAGGCCAATGATGGTGTCTTCACTTAGGTCATAGGTGGCTTGCAGTGTGAGGAGGGCATCAACAAAATGTTGCTTGGCACCACCAGATTTCTTGCGTGCTTCATTGTGCTCTTCCATGATGGCTCTGGTGAGTCTGTCACGCCGAGCTCCATGGTTGGCAAAAGCCTCTTCTTCCAGAGGGAACATCCAGCGCAGCCAAGGGATGTGTTCTGCCATGGCTAGAGATGCTCCTAGCTTCAACCCATTTGCCACAATGGCCTTGAATTCTAGTCCTTGCTCGTCCATCACACCCTCTGAGTTCACAAACCTTTTCCCAAATGCCAACCTCGTGATGTTGTTGAATGCCACTGTCCCCAAATACTTCCTCACCGATGTTCCCTTCTTCAAGCTCTCTGCTCAGATACACATTAAAAAACATTAGCTTTGAGCCATTCATTTCTTTTTCCCAAACTTTCTATCAAAATGTTTCAGAGTAATTTTATTCTTGCTGGATCACTAGAGTACCCATAAATTAGGTGTACCAACTTCACATCCAAGGATGGAAGAAACAGCTAACATGACTTGTTGCACTGTTTGGGTGGGAAAAGCTTTAAAGCTGTTTCAACACACAATAAACAAGCCATATAATGCAACCACCCTACCCAACCATTAATCATGATTTGGTCAATCTTTTTGAAAAAAAAAAAAATCACTTTCAAAATTAAACAATTTTTATCTATTGATAATATGATGAGACACTAAAAAAAGTTTGATGAATTCGTATGTGGTCATTAAAAAAAAAAAAAAGTAAGTGATGGAGAAAGAAAAATAGTAGGTGAATTTGTTAGACCGACGCTCTCAAGTGGATATATATGTGGACCTAAATTCTTAAGGAAGTCACCTTTTTCTTTGAACACAAAACAGGTTCACATTACCAACCACAAGTAATCATAACCTTAAAACGCCAAAAGCCTCAACTCCACTCATTTACGTTTCACCTACTTGATTAATTGTTACTAATTTCTTAACAAATTCATATAACTAGAAGTTTAGATTTATTTTTTTTATGAAGGAAGGAGAAATGGTTATTATGAGAATAATCTGTTAAGCATTTAAAGAAATTATCTCGAATAAATAAATATAAATCAATGGAAAAACGAAAACCGCATGAGTCAAAGCCCAAGTCATGTGATTAAGTTGGGAAGATAGTTGTTGGTCTGCATATGACTTATAACTTATAATGACGTAGACATGGGATTCACATTAAAACTAATAATATTTACTTCTTATCCTATTTATATTGTTTTAAAATAGCTGAAATATATATTTGTAACATACTTTTTTATTTTAATGAAAAGGTGTGAATATAATGTAAAAATAATTAACGTTTTCCAACCGAAGTTTTTTCCTAGTTTATGTATCAATATTTTTTTCTATGCAAGAAAAAGTATTGACACATCTTTTTTCATCAAGGGTATATTTATTTCTATATGATTGTGTTATTTTTTTTATTTCGAAACGCGATTATGTTCTTTTATTCATATACAAACATCATGGGTGTGATTTCACCTTAGATTAGTGTTAATTTAAAAACTAAATAATTAGGTAAGAAACCAAGATTGAAAACCACCTCGGGAATAATTAATAGATTTCACAATAAATAATAGGCAATTTAAAGTATCCATTTAAAAATATGATTTTTTTCTATTTCTATAATTCAGAAATTCAAGGGAAGATAACAAATGAAATACAAAACCATGGCTCATAATGACACTGGATTACAAAAGTCATAGCTGATCTGAAACTGATGACAGAAATCAATGATAGATAACATTCTACCAAAAAATATTATTTTTTTATTTAGTGAGTGATTTCCTTTCTATGTAAAGGAAAAAACTTTTATATTTTTAATAAGTTGCAGAAGACACAAACTACACAAAGACAACAGATTCCAAGCAAAATAACTAGAATATAGAAACTTCCGAAGAAGTTAATAACCTAGTTGACAAATAAGAAAACAAATCAGAAAAATATTCCCAAAAGTAGATCGAAAAGTGATTTTTTGGGTGAATTATGCTATTAGAATTAGACATGGCAACAACGCCCATTAATTTGATTTTAGTTTCTGTAAACAGTATGAATTGTTTATAATTATATTTTATTATAATAACAATAGAATGATTACACGAGTCTATAATATAATAATACAGTGTTTTAAAATTCTAACCCTTGTCGGAAAAATGTAGAACACGTCATGTGTATGATTCCATGAAGTTATCTGTTCTTATGTTTCATTTAATTTTGTCATTCATTCGGCCAATATTGAAAGAAAAAGAAACATTAATTTGGTGAAAAGAAGAACAAAATTATAACTTTTGAACATTGGGAAGAAGAGAAACAGAAGGGAAGAGAAACAGAAGGAAAGAGAAACGTACCAGCAGAGGTGCAGTCATGGAAAATGGACTCAACCATGGCGGTGACCTCGTCTTCTCTAATGGGCCTGAGGGCCCCGAGACGTTTGGGGGAGAAGAGCTCGAGCGTGCACACCTTCCTCACTTTCACGTAGTGGGGTCCATAATCGGCCCAAATGAGATCCTTGCCGTCGCGGCTGAACTTCGCTGCCGAGCGGCTGCGGTGGCGGTTGGCGAGTTGCTGGTCGTGCTCCTTCAGCACCTCCTTCGCCAGCTCGGAGTTCGAAACGATGACGTTCAGCGTGGAGCCGAACCACACTGATATGATGGGCCCGTAGGACTGGGCCCACTCCGCGAAGCACCGGAACCGGACCGGCTTTATATCGTAGAGGTTACCGACTACCGGCCATGGCCGTGGACCCGGAGGCAGCTTGAACCTTAGCCTCTGGTACAGCGTGTAACCTACCCAGACGGTGATCAGTGATAAGGATATTATCAGAATCAGAGCCATGGCAAAACAAAAAAGAAAAAATGTCTACTCAGTGATGAAATATTGTGGAGCCTGTGTGGTTCCTGGAAGAGTTGGAGGAAGGTTGATACTGATATATATTAGAGAACAGAGAGAGGGGTTGGTGAAAATTGGATGTATGTGTAATGAAACGTTTCGTTTAATACCTGCTAGGTTAGGCATGTATAATATATTCAATTTTTTGGGTTTCTTTATTTTATTATATTTTATTTCTGTTGCTAGATAAAGTTACTTTTATTTTATTTGGGTTTATCATACCAACTATGTAGAAGATGGTGAAGCTGTAAAGCATTGGAATAAAGAATGGGAAATTAGGTTTAAGAAAATGGAAATTAAAATTAAATTCCATGTGTAATAATGAGGTGGGCAGAACAAGCCATTCATTTTTTACTTTCGCACGAAACGTATTTTTTTTTAGACTAATATTATTATAAAGTTTGGATTATTATTTTTTTATTATTCTAGAGATCTCACTGTGAATGGTTGCAAAATTTTAGTTTTCTGTGAATATTTTGTTGTCAAAACCTTTGTAAAATAAATTGCTTACTGGTAAAAGTTATCTTTCTAAATCTTATTATGTGAAATCGATTTCTAACAGCTTTTCACTGACACAAACATGTTAAACCGTCGACAAAAAGTAAAGTCTAAAAACTGCTAGAAATTAATTTCATAAAAGCAAAAATAGACTTGAAAAGTCAACTTATAAGAAGTGGGTAATCTTTTTAGATCCTGTTTGGTAATTTATAAGCAAACAATACTATTTTTGTAAAATAGCCATATGTACTCGTAAATCATAAATATTTGTTGAACAAGGTTTTAAAGAAATTGCATGAAGATTTTCATTTTGGTTGATGTAAAACAATGAAATTTACGGCTTCCAAAAATGATATTGACATATACAAAATTCATAACTTGGGGTGAAAGTTGATTTGGTGAACCAATCTTGGTTTTCTAATGTGGTCAAAACATAAACATAAGCATCCAAAGGGTTGATGAAGGGTCACGTGGCGATAGGATGAGGATCTAGCGACGTGGAATGGGCAAGAGGTTGCACTGAATCACTGTGACTGTTCTTTTTTTGGACGTGGGGGTTGGTGAGGGGAATGACTTTGTGATTTAAAACTGCAGGAATCTCAACTCCATCTTTAAAAATGTTTCTTTGTGAATTAAAGTAATGCATGGTTTGATTTATAAAAAATATGCAGCATTAGATTGTCTCCTTAGAACGTGTTCCGAAAATAATATTAATTTAGAAACGAGAGGTTTTAGATCTCATTAAGATAATATTATTAAATTTTATTGTCAGTGTTCGTTTTATAAAACTTTAATTTATCATATTTTTTCTGAAAAATATTTAATAAATTAAAAAATAAATATATATTAATCTACTCCTCAAGCTATATAAATCTTATAAAGGAAATAAATTGGTGGTGTGTCGAATTCTGGTGCAGGTATTGGTGTTTGGATTGTGGAAGAATCAAAGGTTGGTGACGATGGAGACCCTGCTGCACTACTGCACCACTGTGCAGCCCACAGACAATGGGCAGTGGAAATTTTCAAATTGAAGTGGAATTGGAGACTAAGTTTGATTTGGAAGTTGGTGGAAGGAAAACATGGTATGCTGAAGTTTGCGTCAAAGTATTATGACCACTTTTTATGCATCATCCTCACGTGTACATCACTTTTTATTATAAAGCATGTCAAATTATTTTTATGATTTTTTAAATTACAAAAATAATTTATATATGGATTTTACAATTACATTAACCTCTTTTATAAAATTATACTCCGCGGTGTTTTTCAATCATTTAGCCTTTGGTTTAAGGCACATAAATGTGTAAAAAGGAATGGGTGAAAAAGAAAATAATTAAAAGAAAATAGAATGAAAAATACTTGTTTAGTTGAAATGAAATAAAATTAAAAAAGTAAAAGGTGAAAATGAAGAGAAATTTTAAAGGTGCCTGTTTGTTTTGGAAGGATAGAAAAGAAGAAGAAAAAAATTGTAGTTTGTGTGAATTTGCTTAACTACTTCTTTAATATCGATTACTTAAATGACGGTTAGAATTAAAGTAAAAATAAAATGTTTTTTTTTTCTACATTAGAGAACCAATATTTTTTTCCACCAATTATTCTCCCCGTTCATTCATCACATACTTATTTAAAAGAGTTATGCAATATATAAAAAGAGATAGTATAATATTTTTATGATTGTTTGATAATCCAAACAATTAATAGACAATCCAAACAATTAATAGAGAATCCAAAAAAATACTCTAGTATCATTATTTTGTGATAAACGGGTGGTTTCTTTTGGTTTTCCTTTCTTTTCTGTTTCTTCTATTATTTATTTCTATTTCTTTTTTTATATTTTTGTTTTCTCTCTTGTAAATATACCTTTAATTATTTTAAAAATAAAAATTTTATTCATTCTTCTATTTTTTTTTCCAATTTTTACTCTTGTATATTATTCTCTTAGTTTATTTTCTACACAGATAGCAGTTCATTTGCATATTTTTTATAACATAATTAAAAGAATATCTACCTCTTAACTACTAAGGAACATAATTACTTTTATGTCATGGCATTATAGCTCTTCTTTTAAAAAATTTTGTTTCGTAACTTTGATCTCTTTAATTTTTTCTTTTTGATTGTTCGTTTTGTTTCATTCCAAGTTTTCTTTGTTTATTCTTCTTCTTCTCTTACTATCATTGCACATACATATCTTACACAAAGTTTCCTCTAATTCTCCTGAATGAAAACCTTGCTACCATCCTTGTTTCTCCTATTTTTTTATGTCACTGACTATCACTCATAGAGTTGGTCCATGATCACAACTTTAAGCATCAATGACAAGATGAAATTCATTTTTAGTACTACACCCTAGCCAACCAAAGAAGATTCAAGCTTTTCTGCCTGGAATTGTTGCAACAACATAATTGTGTCATGGTTGGTTCACTCATCTCCATTCGTCAGAGCATAATTTTGATGGATAAAGCTACTGATATTTGGAACGACTTAAAGAACACACATTCACAAGACAGTCTGTCACATATGAGATCTTCAAATGGAAGCTGCTACTCTTAATCAAGGTGATCTTACCATTTCAAAATACTTTACGAAGTTAAGAGTTATCTAGGATGAATTGAATAAATTTCAATAAGATCTTGTTTTCACTAGCAAGACCAAATGCAATTGTCATATTTTATCCACCATAACTCAAAGAAAAAGAGAAGACCAAACTATGCAATTCCTCTGTGGTTTGAATGACTAATACAATAACATCAAATTGCATGTTTTAAATGGAACTTATTCCTTTCATAATAAAAATCTTTTCTTTTGTGGTCCAATAAGAAAGACAATTCATTACAAAAAAAAGTCTATTATCTACAAAATATTACCTAAAGATAAAAATTCGTAGATAAATTGTACATTACCTACGGAATTACTATCCGTAGGTAAATTATATCTAATTGTATGTAAGTTATCCATTACCTACGGATATTATCTGTAGGTAAATTATATTAAAAGAATTGTCACTAGCAAGAATCAAAATCAGTACCTTAAAATTGAAAATTGATACTCCAACCACTAAGCTATTAGGATATTTTAATAATAACTTACAAATATATTATATTTATATTTATTCGTGTAAATATATAAATATAAATATAAATATAAATATTAAATATAAAATATATAAATATAAAATATAAAATATAAAATATAAAATATAAAATATATAAATATATAAATATAAAATATAAAATATAAAATATATAAATATAAATATAAAATATATAAATATAAAATATAAAATATATAAATATAAAATATATAAATATATAAATATATAAATATATAAATATATAAATATATAAATATATAAATATATAAATATATAAATATATAAATATATAAATATATAAATATATAAATATATAAATATATAAATATATAAATATATAAAATATATATATAAATATATAAATATATATATAAAATATAAATATATATATATATATATATAATATATATATATATATATATATATAAATATATCAAAATATTTATATATTTTATATTTATATATTTACACAGATAAATATAAATATAATTTATTTGTAAATTATTATTAAAATATTCTAATAGCTTTGTGGTTGAAGTATTAGTGTCCAACTCGAGGTATTGAGTTCAAATCTTGCCAATGACAATAATTCAAAGTTCTAAAAATATAATAAAAAGGGGAGGGGAAGGAATAAGCTTTTTTTTGTAGTGATTATCTACTGGTACTATGATTTCTGCTATCAAGAGTAATAATCATACTACTACCTGTCACTTGTACCTATTATGGTAAAACTGGACATACAAAGACTATCTGTTATCGCAAGAATGACTTTCCTAACCAAGAAGGGAAAATATCTAAAGGCTCTAATGTCAAGAAAGTTTTCTCACACTATGGCAGAAGTGGCCACTCCATCAAGGTCTACTACAAGAAACTGATATCCTCCTGGCCATAAATTTTATAATGGGAAAAAATAAAAAAAATCAATAGATTCTAGTAACATTCGCCTCACTCCACAACAATATCAAGTTCTTGCTGATATTTTCAAACATATCATCCATATCAGTTCTCAAGCACAAGTTAATCATGTTGGATTAGTTTCTTTCAAACACTCACCCATAGGTAATATCAACTTTACTTTCAACTCCAAAATTTATAAAAATATTTCCGGTGTTACAGACCATATTTGTGTTTTCTTAAATTCTTTTTCATCTTATAATCATATAACTCCTATAAACATTAGTTTACCTAATGTGATGTGATTTCTACTAAATATAGTGAGAATGTGATTTTCAATCAAAATTTCTATCTTACCATTGTATTATATGTAACTTAGTTCACTTTCAATGTTATATGTGTATCCAAAGTTATTTCTTCTCTCAATTGTGAATTGATTTTTTTCTCATACTAGTGTATCATAGAGGACAACAACACTAAAGAGAAGATTGACTTAGTTAGGTTGGAAGTTGGCATGTACATTTCAGATTTTACTGAAAACAAGAATCATATTCATTCTTCCTCAAATTGTATTGTTAAAAATATAAGTCTATGACATTCTTGTATGGGACACCCCTCTTATGATAGATTAGTTGCTTTAAAAAATAGATACCATACATTTCTACTGATCATTCATACATTTGTGATATATGTCATCTTGCAAAACAAAGGAAACTTCCCTTTCATTCCAACAACTCTTATAGTACTAAAATTTTTTATCTTTTACACATTAATATTTGGGGAACATGTGTTATTCTTTCGATGAGAGGTTACAAATATTTTCTTACTATTGTTGAGGACTTCTCTAGCTTCACGTGGCTTATACCTATGCTTGACAAATCTATAATAAGAAAACTTGTTACAAATTTTGTTATAAATGCAGAAAATTAATTTGAAATCAATGTTAAAGTTGTTCCCTTAAAAGTATCATACATCAAACCACTTGTATTCTAAACAAAGAGAAGGAAGAAGAGGTTTGTTTCTTTATACATTGACTCATTGAATTTCTCTCTAATTTTTATCGATGAATGGTCTTTTATATATTAATATTTGTCTTTTCTTTCTACACAACCTCAAATTGTGATAATTCTAAAATTTTATTACGAAGCTTGTTCACTAGAAATCAAGAGACACAAAACTTATATTGATTGTAATATATGACAAAAATTTACGTCAGTTATTTCATTGTCTAACGTAAATGAAAGTATACCTCGAGAGCATATATTTCATTGATTGAGAGGCAAAATATATACAAGTGAATACACTGACCGTTACATAACATTAGGAGAGAAATAAGCTAAATCTCTAGAAATTAGGCAAGTATCTCTCCTATATTAAGTAGGTATCCCAATTTAAGCTAATTACAATATTTGACAATAATTACAATCATATCAGATTCTTGATTGTGTAACACTCCCCCTCAAGCTCAAGAACTAGGAAGGTACATGAGCTTGGAAATTAACTGAGTATGTGAAGCCGAAAGAAGAGCCTTTGTGAAGATATCTGCTAATTGCTGATTTGAGGAGACAAATGTGGTTCGAAGTTTTCCTTCTTGAATTTTATCTCGAACAAAATGACAATCAATTTCAACATGTTTTGTTCTTTCATGAAAGACTGGATTGTTTGCTATATGGAGGGAAGCTTGATTATCACAAGATAAAGTGGCAGGATGTGGTGGAATACCCAATTCATGAAGAAGGGTGTGCAACCATGTGAGCTCACTAACCGTATGTGCCATGGCTCGATACTCTGCTTCGGCAGAGGAGCGAGAAACTGTTGACTGCTTTTTGGTGCGCCAGCAGAGGAGACTTGGACCCAAAAATATACAATAACCAGTGGTTGATCTTCTAGAAGTGGGGCAAGAAGCCCAATCCGCATCACAATAGGCGTGCAAGCGTAAAGAAGAATTAGATGAGAGTAGGATACCATGGTCCGGGACAGATTTGATATATCTCACCACTCTAAGTGCTGCCTGCCAGTGTGTGTCACGAGGAGAAGACATAAACTGTGACAGTAAGTTAACTGCATAAGTGATATCCGGTCGGGTGACTGTAAGGTATAGCAATCTACCAACCAATCGCCGATATGGAGCAGGGTCAGATAGGACTTCACCATGATCAGCAACCAAAGTGTGATTGTAATCCAGTGGAGTTGTGACTGGTTTACTAGCAAGAAGACCTGTGTCGTGCAAAATTTCCAATGCATATTTCCGCTGATTAAGAAAAATTCCAGCTTTGGAACGTGCCACTTCAATTCCCAAAAAATATTTCAATGAGCCCAAATCTTTTATGTTGAACCGGCTGCAAAGGTATTTCTTTAAGAGTGAAATAACCAACGCATCATCACCTGTAATGACAATATCATCAACATAAACAAGTAAAATTGTTATATGGGATGCACGGGTAAATAAGAACATGGAGTAATCGGCCCTTGACTGAGTAAAGCCAGCCTCAAGCAAAGCACTCGAAAAGGTAGTGAACCAAGTGCGAGGTGCCTGTTTTAAGCCATAAAGTGACTTGTGGAGTCGACAAACGCGACTCTCCCCCTGTTTACGAAACCCAGGAGGAAGTTGCATGTAAACTTCTTCATGTAAATTGCCATGTAAAAAGGCGTTCGAAACATCCATTTGATGAGTTGGCCAATTTTTTGCTGCTGCAAGACTAAGAACAGTCCTCACAGTAGTTAATTTAGTAACAGGAGCAAAAACGTCAGTAAAATCAAATCCTTCTTGTTGTGAGTAACCTTTAGCAACCAAACGCGCTTTATACCGGTCAATGGAGCCATCAGATTTATATTTGATACGATACACCCATTTGCAGCCTATAGCTGTTTTGTCGGGAGGCAAAAACTCTAAAGTCCAGGTATTGTTAGCCTCTAATGCCTTTAGTTCGTCCTCCATAGCCTGTCTCCAATGGGGATCTTTACGGGCAACAGTATATGAGGTGGGTTCAATGTGCTTGATAATAGAATTAATGAAATGGAGATGGTTATTTGAGTAAGGATTTGAGCAAAGAGAGTGTGAGATAGGATATTGCATACCTGGAGACGAGGAAGAAGATTGAGCGGAGGCCATATTGCACACGTAATCAGCAAGGTGCGCTGGAGGCTTTTTGAGACGTTCGGAGTGTCTTGGTGCAAGGGTAGTCACTGTAGGAGTGTCAACCGCATGTGTGGGTTCAAGGGTGGTCACCTGCAGGGAGGGATTCAAGGGTTCAACAGTATGTGTGGGTTCATTATCATTGGGTTCTGCAGGAGGAGGGAGTGGAGAAGTGTTTCTAGGAGGTGTGGGGTTGGTTGAATTTAGGGGTTCTTGATCACAAATGGGTAGAGGAAGAGGGTGTCGTTCCATGTGTAAATCATGCAAAGCCTTACTATTCTTGAATGAAAATATTGTTTCATGAAAGATAACATCTCGACTAACTAGAAATTTATGATGATCAATGTCATATAGTTTAAAGGCTTTTTGACCAGCAGGGTACCCCACAAAGATGCAAAGTCTAGCTCTAGGTGCGAATTTATTTGGATGATCATGTGAAGTGGATGCATAACACAAACAACCAAATGTACGCAAGTGAGTGAAATCAGGTGGATGGCCATAGAGTTTTTCATAAGGAGTTTGACCGGCTAAAATTTTGGATGGTGTTCGATTTATTAAATAAGTGGCAGTAAGAATGCAATCACCCCAAAAAATTAGTGGAAGATCGGCTTGGAAACGTAAAGCCCGTGCAACATTGAGAAGATGTCGGTGCTTACGCTCGACGACACCATTTTGTTGTGGGGTACCTGGGCAAGAGAATTGTTGGAGAATCCCAGAGTCACAAAGAATTTTCTGAAATGAATTATTTGTAAATTCAGTGCCATTATCGGAGCGGATTGTTTTTACACATGTCTGAAATTGATTTCGAACATAAGCTAAGAAATGAACTAACAAAGAATAGGCATCCGACTTGTATTTCATGAGATAGGTCCATGTGACACGGGAAAAATCATCAACAATAGTTAAAAAATAATGATGACCATTTTTTGTAGGTGTGGCATACTTTCCCCAAATATCAACATGAATTAATTCAAACAAACCACTGCTAGTGGGTGTGTGTAAAGGAAAAGAGAGTCTTGTTTGTTTTGACAAATGACAGACTTCACAATAGTCACAAGAGTCTTTATTGAAACCAAGAACAGGAGCTAAACACTTGAGGGCACTTGATGATGGATGACCAAACCTAGCATGCCAAGTGGTGGATGAGGTAGTGATGATGGCGGCAACAAAGGTAGAGACATCAAGGAAGTAGAGTCCACCCTTTTTATGGCCCCGACCAATCTCCTTCTTCGTCAAATGGTCCTGAAATACACAATGATCAAGATAAAAGGAAACGAGAACAATTAGTAGTCCGGGTGAGTTTTGGCACGGATAAAAGGTTGAATTTGAATGAGGGTACAAATAAGACATCGATCAAGATGATATCCGATGTTATGTGTACATTTCCAAAGCCATGTATAGGAACCGAATGACCATTAGGAACACAAATAGATTTATGAAGAGAAGAAGGAATAGGTGGTTGTTGAAAAGAGGAAGGGGTGAAAGAAACGTGATCTGTTGCGCCGGTATCAATAACCCATTCGAGTAGGCATACGAGAGGGAAGAATAAAGAGCTAGAGACGCACCTATGAGATTGGCCTTAGGTTGGTTTACCTCCCTTAATAGGCGAAGAAGTTGCTTGTAACGAATCTGCGAGATAAAGGATCTTTCACGAGCATCATTACGTTAGTCGGCACGAGTGGATGAAGTAGATGACTCGTCCATGAGTGTTCCCCTTATGGTAGTAGCGATGCCCTGGCGGATATCCGTGAAGCTTATAGCACTTATGCTCCGTATGACCAAGGATGCCACAATGCGCACATTTGGGACGATCGCGAGAAGGTGGTTGTTTGGCCAAAAAGCGTGTGCGGGTTGAGTTTGGAGGGCTGCACGTTCGAAGTCGGTGGGGGATGTGTATGGGCCTTTTGAGCCTCATCTTGAAGGAGAAGGGAATAGGCATGAGCAACATCGGGGAGGTATGTAGTAAGAAGTAACCGGCTTCGTGGTTGATCGAAGGCTGTCATTGAGTCCCATCAAAAACTGCATGAGGCGTCGTTTGTTTTGTTGGGAGATATAAGTCTCTTTGGCTCCACAAGTACAACCTTGGCAAGTGCACGTTGGTGGAGGATCAATAAGGGATAACTCATCCCAAAGGGAGCGAAGCCGATTGAAGTAGTGTGCAATTGAAGAATCTTGTTGTTGAAGAGTAGCAATATTTTGCTCAAGCTCATATATGCGAGGGCCGAGTGTTGGAGGAGAAGCGTGTCTTGAGATCTCGTCCAAACAAGCGGCGGATTCCGCATAAAGCACGGTATGGGCCGGAGAGCGATCAATGGAGTTGAGGATCCATGACATGACCATATTATTGACACGAGACCAACGGTGATAATCTTCATGAGTGGATGCGGGGACGTTAAAGAGCCATCAACAAAGCAAAATTTGTTTTTGCCCTTTAAAGCCATTGTCATGGCAAGAGACCATGGATTGTAATTGTTGAGACCTGTAAGGACGTCACTCACAAGAGTTTGTCCAGGATTATCAGAAGAGTGAAGATAATAAGGGCTCTCCAAATTAAGGTTGCTGGAGGTAGACATGCTGCAGAGGTAAAAAAAATCAGAGTTGATTATAGAGATGCTTCTGATACCATGAAAGTATACCTCGAGAGCATATATTTCATTGATTGAGAGGCAAAATATATACAAGTGAATACACTGACTGTTACATAACATTAGGAGAGAAATAAGCTAAATCTCTAGAAATTAGGCAAGTATCTCTCCTATATTAAGTAGGTATCCTAATTTAAGCTAATTACAATATTTGACAATAATTACAATCATATCAGATTCTTGATTGTGTAACAGTAAATTTGCATCCATTAGTTACTTTGACGTAAATTTACGTCTTCTACATTGACATCAAAACTTAGTTAGATGTAAAAAATCCAAAATAACAAATATAAAAAAGCCTTTTATGTATTAGTGTTGACTCAAAGACATTCAATTTTTTTGGAAGAACATTTTTATACCTACCATAAGTGAAAGAATTAATGGTTGAGTTCAAGAGGGGGGGTGAATTGAACTTTAAAACTTTTTCGCAAAACTTACTTTCTTTTGGAAGAATGAGTTATCTTTATTCAATCTTTGTAAAGGTAATTTGGTTTAAACACAGCACAATTAAAGACAGAAATTAAAAGAGATGAAAGAAGAATATTAACACACAAATTTATACTGGTTCACTCTAATCCAGAGCTACATCCAGTTCTTGACAAACCAGTCAAGTTCCACTAATACCAAGTGAAAATTACAACCAAGTAGATACTCACCAATCTACCCCAAGAACTATCTTGCAAAACCCACAAGACAGAATCTTGAAAACCACCCAAGTAACCAAATCCGAGTCATCGTACCAAGTGCAGATTACAATCCAACCTGCACAATCAAACTTTTACAAAAGAATATGGAAAGAAAAAACCTGGACTTGAAGTTTCTAATTGTCCAGAACCAATTCTAACAAGCACTTTCTCTCTTTGAATGACCACAATTCTGATCACGAGCACCTTATGATATGAAAAAGATTCTTGAATGCGAGAAAGTCACGTATGAAAGTTTCACAGATTGATTTCACAAGTTTTCTCAAGTAGTGTGTTGTATTGTATATTTCAAAAGATAGATCAATTCCGTATATATAGAGTAAATCAAAAAATCGAACGTTTCATTTGTTAAAAACTGTTTCGAGAGTCAAAAGATAAGTTGGTTAGCAGTAAAATAGTTTTAGAAGAGACTCTGATCGATTAGAACAGAAGTATGATCGATCAGACCGAGTTATGATCGATCAGAATGAAATTATGATCGATCAGATCGAGTTATGATCGATCAGAATAAAACTATGATCGATCAGAATAAATTTCAATCGATTAAAACGTCGATTCAATCGATTGATTTCATTTAAAGCTCCATTTCAATCGATTGATTCGAGTTTTTAATGGATTGAAACAACTTAATGAAAAATGCCAGCTCTGCTTTCAATCGATTGAAAATCATTTCAACAGATTAAATTCCTGCAAACACTTAGTTAAAAAATAGCCTCTCTGTTTTAACAAATTAAAAATTATTTCAACAGATTGATTTTCCGAAAAACTCTTAGACTGAAAAAATAGTCTTTCGTTTTAACAGATTAAAAAATAATTCAACAGATTGATTTTCTAAAAACTCTTAGATCGAAAAATCTTTCTGTTTCAACAGATTTAAAAATCATTTCAACAGATTGAAAATGCAAAACTTGATATTGAAAATTCATTGAGTTATTTTAACTTGTTGATTCCGCGAATCAATCAATTGAATTTTCGATTATGTATGACCATTTATTATGTTAAGTGATTTTAACAGATTGAAAATCCTTTTTAACAGATTGAAAAAACTTAGTTTATTCTTTTAATACTTAAACGTAAGTTTTTCATGCAGAAAAATGATTTTCAATGAGATGCAACATTTTAAGGTGCTTATCACAAAATATAATGGCCTATCAAGAGATTAAGTGCTTAAACTTAAAAACCTAATCATCTACACACCCACAACCTAAGTTATATCTATGTCTTCATCAAATCCACCAAGTGCTTCAATAAGGCTTACCACAACTTTCTTAACCACACAAATAAAGAGTCTAAGTTTTCTAAATCATCCTATCAATTATTTACTCACATTGTTATAATATAAGGACATAATGAAAATTTAAGTTTATATTGATGTCTCATGTAATATTTGATCTTGAGTTTCAATTGCATGAAAAATAATTTTCACATGCATAACATTGTAAAGATGGAAAATTGTCCTCTATAAAGCATATTTAGTTTTGTTTCGTATCTTGAGCATCTCTAGCTTAGTCTCATGCTTTGATCATCCTTAACTTGGTCTCATGCCTTTAACATCTCTAGGTCAACATCATGCCTAGAGTATCTCTAGCTTAATTCTATTAAGATATTTCTTTTACCAGCAAGTGCACTAGGTGGTTGTAGTATAAAAAGTGTCGTATTCTTAGGGGCTTGTTAAGTATTTAATAACATTTATAGATTTAAGTTTAATTTGCAATTAAATAAGAAATTTAGATATATTTGATAAATTAATTATGAAAGTTTTAGTTAAAGTAGAAAACTACTTTATGAAACTACAAGTATCAAATAGATGTATTGAGAATGAATTTCGCTTATCTCCTTCTCTTGTCTTCTTCTTAATCACATATTTAATTTTTCAGCTCATTATTATCGAGTCCTAAAATTTCCTCTAAGCAATCTCTTACTTTAAAGTTTCTAAAAATCCTATTGTAATAATCAATCCCTTGAATCATTAAAATAAGCTTTTTGCATTAATTCCATGATTATATCAACTAATAATATCACATCTATTCTTAGTATACAACATTATTAGCTCATTTGATTTAAACTTATCTAAGTTTAATTTTCCAACATAAACCCAAATCAAAAATCAAAAGATGGTTGATTAAGCAACCTTAGCTTTAAGCATAAAACCAAATTATTAACATTGAATAACAAGATTTCATATATATGCAAGTTAAAAGAAGTACAAAAAAAAGTTAATAAGTTACATTCAATATCAATACAAGATAAACTTAGATACTCATGATGGGAATAAATACAAACTAGAGTTAGAAGCACAAGGGTAGAACTTGAGTCTTCTTCCTCTCCTTTCTAGTCTTTTAAACCCTATTCTCCAATGTTTTTCAGTCACCACTGAAAAGCTTCTTCTGCTTTATATATGTCTTTTGTTTTAATGATTTCTCAATCAAGCTACCGTTCCCCGTTCAAGCGAGAAAGAAACTGTTGGGTAATCCAAGTGTGAGTTAAGTCCCACATTGAGTAAGAATGAGAAAGTTGAGCAACAAATAAGGAAGAATGACCCATAATCTAATGTTTTAAGGTTTTAGGTTGAGAGTGATACCAATCCTTATGTGGGTTGGGTTCATTGTTTCATTGGTGTATTTATCCTATGTGAATTCTCCCTCAAAAGATCCAACAAAAACTTCATCTAGAAGAAACCTAGTCTCGCTCAAGCTAGAGTTCACTCGCCAAGCGAAGTTAAACCTAAGAGCCACCAAAAGTTACACCTTCTCTTGCTCAAACGTTAAACCTGAGGGCCACCAACAGTTGCAACGTAAGCAAGATATGTCTCGCTTGAGCGAAAGTTCCCTTGTCATGTTGACATGCTTTGTTAACCAGTCAACTTTTTCTACTTTTCTAATTTCTTTTTCAATAGTTGATTGGTTTCTTTCTTCTTTTTTTTTTTTTTCAATTTCTATACCTAATCCTTCAAAAAAAGGATATAAGCAAATCATTTTAAATAGGAAAAATTCCTAAAAGAAATTAAGGTAAAATTATTTTTAAGTGTTTCTAAAAAACTCAAATTTTAAGTAAGTTTCGTTAGTTAACAAGTTTCACGCCTTGAACATCTTTCACTTGCCTATTAGAAGCATCATTAATTTAAAAGGCAAACATCATGTTTTATTAAGTGCAAGCATTGAGTTTCCTTGTCATAAAGACATTGAATCATAGCATCAAACTAATTAGTATAAACATCATATTATACTACATTTATTCAAGAGGTAAATATTACTAATTACAAGCTTTGAGTTGAACTATAATAAAGACATTGGGCCACAAAACCGTCAATTAATAAAGTAAGCATGGTGTTTTATCAAGTGTTAGTATCGATCTTTATTATAATTAAGACATTGAACCATAACATCAAGTTATACTGAATGTAAACGTTGAACTATATTATACTAATTTGAAAGGAAAACATAACATATAATCAAATTATAAGCATTAAGATTTATTATAATAAGGTATCAATCCATAATATCAAGTTTTATGTAGTATCATTATTATCAATTCAAAATGTATACATCGTACTTTACCAAATACAAACATCAAGTTTCACTATAATACAAACATCGAGTTGTAAGATGAAGTTATATCAAGTGATGAGATCAAGCTATGTTATGCATCACACCACAGCCTAGTTATTATAAACATAAACATTCAACTACATATGGATTGAGTCATATCATCAAGGTATACATTAAGTACAAATGAACATTTTATTATACTACAACTCAACATAACATAATCTAAGCACTACCTTATATGATCTCCAATGATAAATCAACTTTGAAATATAAAAAAATTATTTTCATAATACTTGAACTTAGTTTTTCAACAAATTCACAAAGTTAACATTTCATATTGAAATTGAATTATCACGTAAATTCTTATGTTAGCATGGAAAGTAAAGCAAGAATCTAACCGTTTCAAGAAATACAAAATAACTACAATGGGAGGTTATTAGGAAGACAAGAAAGGAACTTAAACAAAAATTTTAAAAAAAGTTGTCTTTGTAGTTTAGTAACTCCTTATTAATATATATAAAAAAACTCATCTTTCTTTACTCTTTGTAGAACATAGGACCTTGTTTGATTTTTAGAATAAGATAAATAGATAGATACGATGTTTGCTTCACAATGTATGTATCTCTATATGTTGAAGTGGTGATTTTATTTTATACTTCCATTGATTCTTTCAAATGTCATATTCTTTTTCTCTAATCTTTCTTGTGTTTCATTTTCTTTGGATTGGTAGAAAGACATTGTACACCATATATGAGTTCATACCCATTCATGAAATTTAATCCATGAGTTTCAACATTTCTTGATTCCTTTTGTGCTTCCTTTAATTTGTATGGATTGAATTGTTGTTTTCTATTTTTGTTTAATTAAATTGTTTGATTGTTTTGTAATTCCTTACATGATTTCAAGTAAAAAAAAAAAAGATTTCATAATGTTGGGTAATCCAAGTGAGTTTAAGTCCTATATTATGTAAGAATGAAAAAGTTGAATAACATATATGAATGAAAGACCTATAAATCAACGTCTTAAGGTTTTTAGTTGAGAGTATTGTAAATCCCTTATGTGAGTTGGACTCATGTTTCATTAATATTGTCTCTCCCCAATAAATACCCCTCAAGACCCAACAGTAGTATTAGAGTTGATGATTAAACTTGTCTCATTATAATGAACAATGGTACATGAAAAGACTACTAGTACACTACTAGTTTGCTCGAGGGCCAATGTGAAGGGAACACAATGCCTATTAGAGCCAATAGTTTATTTTGATCCATGAAATCTCTTAGATTTTAGTTTCTTTTGTGATTCTAACCGTAATTCATTTATTATCTCTTTGATTTTCATCCTTTTTATAAATTACTTTCTTGAATATTTCATTGCTGAAAATGAATTTTTATATATGTTTCTTGATTTATTTATATAATTCAAGTATTTGAATTATACTTAGATCATTCTAAGAGATATTAATTTCTATGGTTGAAATTCAATTATTGATTTAAAATAATAACTAGATTTTAGAATAAGTGATTGTTAGATAATTATTTTGATATTTACTCTTAGAATAAATAAATCTCTTCTCAAATTAATTTATAATACATATATATTTTTTAATAAAATAATATTACTTTTTTAATTTAAAAATTAATTATTATTTTATAAAACAAATCAGATCATAAATCTATGGACTAACCTAATTTAAGTCTATATCATAACCTAGGTGGACCGACTAAAATAAATCTAATTTAATTTAGGTTATAATTTTTTTTACCCAATCTAATTTATTTTTCATGGTCCATGCTAGTTTCACATCTAATATATTTGAATTTCAACTAGTAAACTATTTTTTTTACGGAATGTTTACGATGGAGTAACATGATACTTTTTAATTGAAGTTATACTTTCATGTTAAGAATTGAATCCATTAAGAAATTGAATGTACCCACCCACTTCTTTAACCAAAAAACAAAAAGCTTATTTAAGTTTATTAAAGGAGACTGAAAAGGAACAATCCAAGATTTGTTATATATGTATTTATACAATATGTGTTTAGTTGAAAAAAAAACTCAAAAATTATTAAAAACGTTAATTGTATGGTAATTTATACCCAGAATTTAAGAGTATAACATTAGACCTCTTTATTATTTTCAATTAAAATTAGAAATTTAATCATAAAAATTATGCAGAAAACATCATTATAATTTAATATTAAATAATATTTTTAAAATGAGATAGGTAAAAACATGAGTTTAATGAAGATATAAGTTTAAAACTAAAAGATTTAATAGGAGTTCAATAAATTTAATAAAATAATATTTTTATAATATAATAAATATATAATAAATTTATTATTAATATTTTTTATTCTTTTAATAAAATAATAAAATAATTATTATAATGATTTAAAATGATAAAATAATTGTTATTTAAAATTAATATAATTAATATAAAATTAAAATATGTCGTATTTTTATAAAAAAATTATATTAAAAAAATTAATTTTAATTTTTTTCATCAAAATCTAGTTATTTTATTTTATTTTATCAATTTTATATTAATTTTATATTTTTTTCTAATTTAATTAAAGTTAGGATACGCAACATACAAGTTTTCAGAATAGTGACCTTAAGTAATATGAGTTGGGTGGTGTGGCAAGTAGTGGTGGCTTGATGAAGTTAGAACCACCGTGGGTTGGTGAGATTATGAAATCGTGGAACACCATCGTCACTTTCACACCTTCAATTAAAAATAGAGAATAACTAAACATAAAGACATAAAACTAAAAATAATATAAATAAGAATAATAATTTTTTTTCATATAAGCCTAACTTAATTAAGTTTGGTATTTCTATTAAATAAAGCACTATTGGAAAAAATACATTAGGAAAATAATTTCTGTTAATTGAAACGAATAAAACAAGGAGAAAAGGATCCAAAACACATTTCTAATTTTTTTATATTAGTTTTAAATATTGTTAATGAAAATATTATAACCTTTTGTATTTCTTCTATCATATATTTGTAATCTTTTTATTCTAAGTGTCATTTAGAGTTTAATCTTTGACAAATTATTTTCCGTAAAAGCAAAAACAGAGGTGCGATTAGTACTTTTTTTGTACACCTAAAACTCAATCCTAACCCAAAATGTGCCGTTGTAGTTGGTGGTATATCGCGGTTCTATTGTAGGAATTTACCACTTGACTACGTCAGATGAAAATAAGAGAAATATTAAAACAGAAGAAAAAATAGTAACGGTTAAACTAATCGATGTTATGTGATGAAATTTAAAAATATATATCTATAATTTATAATTATATATAATTATGATTTTTTAATATTTTTAAAATATTATAATTTAAAGAAAAACTAATTATTATACTTTATATATTTAAAAATAATAACATATATGAAAGAAAAAAATATGATATATGATTATTTAAAATATATATATATATATATATATATTTAAAAAAAGATAAGAAAAAATAAAATAAAATAATTATATAAAAAAAGATATATATAAAAAACTGGATACAGAGATTCATTCAGGTTGATTTTCACCGGTAAACATAATAATTATTAGAGTGCGAGAAACGCATAAATGTAACTGGTTCTCCAACTCCAACCAAAGAAAGTGATAGTTATCCACTGCGTGACTGCTAACCCACTAAATAATAGTTAATTACATGAAACTCTATGATATAAAGGAATAAAATTCTTATACTTTTTTTTTTGTTATTATGATATTTTTCTCTCAACAGTTTTGTTGACTTGAATAAACTCCCAATTATGAAATTTATGATAATTTTGAAATGGTGTTGATTGATTTGAATAAATTAAATGACAAATATTTTAGAGAGGAAAAAAGAGAGTCAAACAAAGTATATTGCAAGAAGACAAACTACAATGTTACGTCATGTTCAAATAAAAAAAGTAAATATAAATCATATTTCATCAAATAATGCAAAAAAAGAGAAAAATAATAAATTTTAAATCATTAGTATTATATTATTTTATTTAAATAGTATATGTTTTTATTTTTAAATATAGGTAATTATTATTAAATTTTGTAGGTGAAAATCGTTGCAAAGAGAAATTGAATAAGTAGATTAATAAAATAATAATAATAATTAAAAGAGAAAATTTGAATAGATAAACTATTAAAATTGAATAGACAAATAATTTTAAATTGACTAAAATAAATAAATTTATTTATATGAATCAAGATCAAAACTCAGTCATTTTACACTAAAATATAGTTAGGCCCAAAATCTTTAATAATTCTTTAAATAAAAATCAAAAAGGTTTTTTAATTATTATAATAAAATCAATTTTAAAGCAAATTAAAACTATTTTTGTCCAAGGTTTGAGAAATTAAAATACTTTAAGCTTACATTGCAGACATAAGATCATAGAGCAGTGAGAGAGGGTGAGAAGGAGTATATTATGCACTGATCAATGCTTTTAAGCTGACTAACTCCCTCAACTTGTTGATTCATCAATGTCTGCAAACACTATAAATGTCATCATCATTTTTATCTATAACTTTGATTTTCATGAAGTGCAGACATCATTTATTCCTCTATTATTATAAGTTCTAATAGAGATTGTAGTTGATTTTGAACTCTAAAGCGGAAAATACATATATTTCATGTAATTGACTGATCCAAATGTAGGGTAGAAAAAATAGTAGGAGATAAACTATCCCTTTCCGCACTTTCTTTTCATTCACTTCTGTTCCTAACGCACGTTAGTAGTTAGAGACATCACTTATTTTTGGATGTTACAACATCTACTTTGAGTGCAGAATTAATCATATTATAAATAAACCGTGTTGAAAAGTGAATACTCAAGAATATAGCAGAGAGGTATTTCTTCTTCAAAAGGAAGTTTGGAACTCAAACTGGCTTTCTAAACTAGCTCATTCTTGAAACCATTGTGCTGAAGATGTCAGCTTCATATTTACTGTATTCCTTTTGCTTATGTTTCAGCTCTTTGTACTCAAGTTTAATGTCTCTGATAATATGCCAGAAGAGAAAACAATCATTAAGCCAAGAGAAAATAAAACTTACGAAACAAGATATGTTAGCCAATGCTTGTCAAAAACAGCAGTTGAAATAGGGTTGAGCTTGAAAATGCAATGGATGGTGCTTGGTACCTGTTATTTGGATCAATAACCAATGCTGTTTTAATGTCAGCCTCAGCTTTCTCCAAGTCTGATGTTTTCAAGTATGCTTGGCATCTTCTATAAAGAGCCTTGATATTTGAAGGCTCTTGTTCTAGGACCTGTGTATTTATGCAAGATAGGATTAATCTGAAGCATTCAACCTGTTGTAAATTGTTGCTAAGCCAACATCTATTTATTGTAGAGAAAACAACTTTTCCACTTTTCTTTTGCTCTCTCTTTGTGCATTGTGCATGTCATACATATTATTTGCATGAGAAATATAACAGAAACACTCTCCAACATGCATATTCTTTATTATTAGTTGAAATTTATTGAAAGCTATCAAATCAGAATAGAAAAACATCAAACAAAACATGAAACCATGAAAAATTGTTTTCAATAAAGGTCAACTAAAAAGAATGCTAGATTGTTTTCTAAGCATTTACTGTTTGCATTCAACATAATCAATTCTTTTGACGCCTAACCAGGGTGAGATAAGAATCTAAAGAATGTTTACTCCTTAATTCTTCTATCTCACAACAATTATGACCCAATATCATGTAAAACCTCATGCAATGTTTTCTTGTCTCATCAGGGGATATAGAGGCTGGGAGAAGAGAAAGAAAAAAAAAAAAACTCAAATTAGGATCGGAGAGTACCTTTGTGCAGAGTTTTGAAGCTTCAATGTACTCCCCCAATTTAAGTTTACAGGCAGCATTGTTCAAATTACATGATAAACGTAAGGTATTAGAGCGATGTTTCTCATCTTCACTGAATGAGTGATCAAACTCAATGTACTTTACAGCCTACAATATCAATGGAGTTCATTCTGTTACACACCAAATCAAGTGGCATTGAGATCCTTCTATAAAAATACTCACTGTATATTAAATATAATGAATTTGCATGTACGTTGTAATAAATAACTTAACCTTTTCATATTTCTTAGATGCGCGCCAGAAATTTTCAGCTTTGAACAGCAGATTTCCATCATGCTTCTTCCTCTGACAAGCTTCTATTTTCTCTTGTGTGTCCATTTTCCAAAATGGCTTTTCCTGTTCACACCAGAAACATTTGAATATATTATAACACTGCATAAATGCTACTGACTTCTACTTTTTAGTTGTGTTAATCAGAACCTTTTTAAATTACAACTCAAAGGGTGCACTTGCTACAGCCAGAACAACACTAGTTGTTCCACTGTTTCCAATTCTTGTCCAACATAATCAAGTTTAAGAACATTGAGAATTGCCTTTCCTTGAGATGAATAATCATTATTTACTTCCTTGAAAATTCTCAATATATCGGCAAGGGAATGAGAAAAATGATTGAAGGAAAAGACAAACTTTGACCAAATGTATGCTTCGAAAACTAATATTTGCAATACACAGGAGCCACTAATATTTTTGCAATACATGGGAGCCACTTACCTTAACGAAATCAACCAACTCAACTTCATAATAAAGGACTTTATTATTGGCTGTGTTTCCCTGTGAATTACTATAGCCGCAAAAATATTCAGCACGAACGGTTACAAGAGCTTGTTCTGCTTTTTTCATTGTCATTATTGCTCTTTCAAGACCCTCGGGTACCTGTTCTGAAAATGCATAGAGCAATGCAGTACAAAGATTAAAAGCAGAAGATAAAAACCGAGAACACATGTGGCAAAAGGTTCTTAACATTTTTCATTTAAATATGCATGATCCATGATCATAAACAACGGTAACTTTTTACCTTCCTGAGTTGTGAACTCAAAAGGTTCTTCGTCTGACCCTTTCCTCTCAATAACAGTGTCATCTTCCCCTTTACACAAATATATCACTGCAGGAAGTGAAAACATTAGTTAAGAATCGTAAAAAGCATTAGGTTCCATGTTTACTTAAAATGTTTTCTGTTTAGGTCAAATTACACTGTTCCCTTTATAATTTCTTGAGATTTCAAATGATACTCTCCTAATTGTTTGAAACACATTACACTTCCTTGTTATCCATGTGAATCTGTAAATAGAGCTATAGCAGACATTAAGAGTGTGAAATTTCAAGAAACCTTTAGTCTATAATTGTGAAAACAATTTCCTCTTGGTATTTTCAAGATCATGTTCTTGAAATACAGTTTACCTTTCACTTGGGATCCCTCGTTTGGACGATCAAACCCCTCACCCACTTTAATTATTTTTTTCAGTATCTTCTTATCTCCTGTGACATCAGTAACAATTTTCCATGATACCAGCTCAAGCTTGATGCTAGTTAAATTAGAATCTGGTGGAAGAACACCATCTAGCTCAGTGATCATATCTGAATTTTGACTGTGCCCATCTGCAAGTTATGTCCAGATATTATCACGCGGTTCGAATCATGGAAATACATGCATGTTGCATTCGGAAAAAAAAAAAAAAAAAAAAAAAACTTTTATTAACTTACAAAAAAATCTCACAGCTAGCTCTGCCACTTCGCCCTTTCTCATTGTCTTTACTGCTATACTCATTGCAGGACATAGATAGCCTGCTCCAAACACTAAACCTTAAGCATTCCATAGATGGATTCGTTTTTTTGATTTTTTGAAGGATAAAGTTTAAATACAATATCTTGTTCTTAAGTGTTATTCTTGTTGGGTTTTTTTTAAGGGTTACGTGTATATGTATTTCGATATATCATGTGTGTATTTCTATTCATGTATATAGAGTAAAAATATTACAAAATATTAAATATTCATAATATCTCAATCATAACAGTACCTAAATCGAATAATAACGTAATGTCTTTTTACCTTCTCTCTTAAAAGATAATAAAATCTCTTAATACCTAATTTAAATAAAAGATAATAAAGTAATATTTCCAATATTCCTTCTTACTTTAATATCTATTTATTTGAATTTGATATATTTTTTCCTCTTTTTTGTTTATACTTCTTGTTATTTTCTTTCTTGTATGAGATCACATCTTCATTCTTCACTTTCTTCATCAACATATTTCTTCCTTTATCAACTTCATCTCCTTTGTTTCTTTCAAACTTCATGGTAGTATTGTTGACTCTTTGATGGACGTTAAAAACGGTTTCTTCATCTACATCTTTATTTTTCTCCTTAACATGAAATTCCTTCAAGAAATCTTCTTCATGCTTTTTCTTTGACTTTTCTTTTATATCTTCATTTGTAATCATCTCTTCTTTCATCAAATCTAAAGTGAAACTTTTTCCTTTCATGTAAACTTTGAATATTTTTAAGTTATTTGTATCTTTAATCACACAAAGTTTGTGTTCAAAAGACACCTTATAACTTTTCTCCAATAATTGAGCAACACTTAACAAATTATGATTTATATCAGGAACATATAAAACATCAATAATCAATTTGATACCCGAATGACTTTTAAGTGCAATTGTTCCTGTACCTTTCACATTCATTTCTTCTCCATTACCAATTCTCACTTTAGAAATATGTGATTCGTTGAACTCTTTGGAAAATTTTCGATCATGAGTCATTCGTTGAACTCTTTGAAAAATTTTCGATCATGAGTCATGTGGTTTGTACAACCACTGTCTATTAACCAACCTGTGGATTTTTTTATTGTAGAGCATGTTGATGCAAGGAGAAGTACCTCTTCTTCTCTATCCTCTATAACTTGAACGACTTCCTCTGGTTGTGATTTGCATATCTTTTCTATATGTCCCAATTGACCACATTTGTGACATTTCACATCAGGTCTCCACCAACACTTGTTGGGTGTGTGATTATTTTTCTTGCAATAAGGACAAACAGAAAATACTCGTGATTTTGTACCTTTGTTGTTCTTGGCTTGGACAGAACCTCCATCATGATATAATAAAGAACCTTCACTAGCAGACATGATCTCCTCTCATCAATCTTCGTTGCTCTTGTGCTTGTAAAGCATGTAACACTTCGCCAAAGTAATATTAGACAAATCTTTTGTGTTTTCCAATGAAACAATTGATGCTTCATATCTCTCGCGCACGGTTACAGAATTTTTTCAACTATTCTAGAATCGGAAAATTCTTTGCCTAACAATTTTATTTTGTTAGCAATACCTAACAATTTGTTTGAGTATTCATTAATTGTCTCGAGACTCTTGCATCTTTTGTATCTCAAATTCCCTTATCAAGTTTAGAACTTTCATACCTCGAATTTTCTCATCTCCTTCATATTGATCTTTCAAATAATCCCAAATTTCTTTGGGTGACTTTAGCGTCATGATTCTGGTGAGGATCATTTGTGAAACACCAGCAAACAGACATGATTTAGCTTTTGTCTTTATCATTTTTCTTTCTCTGTGAGATTTCATTTGAGCTATAGTGGGATTTTCGGGTAGTGGATCAACAATATAATCTTCTTCTACGACTTCCCATACATCCAATCCTTTAAGATAGGATTGCATTCTCACAGCCCATAAGTCATAACTTTCGCCACCAAAAATTGGAATAGCGACTTGTGAAAAGTTTCTTTCTCCTTCCATTGTGTCAAACCAAAGCTCTGATACCAATTTGTTGAGTTTTTTGAAGGGTTATGTGTATATGTATTTCTGATATATCATGTGTGTATTTCTATTCATGTACTCTATGTATATATAGAGTAAAAATATTACAAAATATTAAATATTCATAATATCTCAATCATAACAACTTAAATCGAATAATAACCTAATGTCTTTTTACCTTCTCTCTTAAAAGATAATAAAATCTCTTAATACCTAATTTAAATAAAAGATAATAAAGTAATATTTCCAACAATTCTCCTATCAACATTGAACCTTCACCTAACATTTAATGTATACTTATTATACAAATTACTTCGATGAAACTTTTAATTTTGTTTGGAGAGCAATAATATAAGTTCTTTAAGACATGCAACCTTAACCTTTCTAACACCTAAGAAAATTTCTCAGATGTTATAGATAATGCTAGTGATAATAAGTGCTGAAAGTATGTTTCTTACTAACGTACCATCACTTACATTCAACTCCACTCCCTGATCAGACTTGGAGACAACCATCCCATTCTCCAGCGTTGCTTCATATTTCACTGCAAATTTGTATGTACAACATTAATGATATATTTTTAAGTGACCAGAGTGCTTAGCATGAACGTTAAATGATATAAAACTATTATTATTATTATTATTATTATTATTAGTGTTTATACCTAGCACCTCATCATCCTCTCTTGGAGTTGCCCATCCTTCTCCCTCTCTTATTAGCTTTTTCATGATTCCTCCATCACCAGTCAAATTCCTTATGTTACTCCAAGACAGCATTTCAATGTCATAAATGAGAGTTGCATTGGGAGGAACCAATGGAGGAGACCCTTCTTCTCCATATGCCAAGTTAGGTGGTATTTTGAAGATTGCTCTCTCCCCTTTCTTCATGGTGGCAACTCCTTCATCCCATCCTTTGATAACTTCACCTGGAAGCAATGAAAACAAACTTGGTGTAATGACACTTCTTAGTCTCTACTAACGGTTTGAACAGTAATAATAACTAGCCATGCCAATTTCATTTCATCAACCACATTGTGTATGCATACTAGTTGATAATATGGCCCTTTTTGTTCCATTTAACAATCAACAACTGAAGTGCTTACATTGGCCTAATGTAAAACGAAAAGTGGACCCTTTATCATAACTGGATTCAAGAGATGCTCCATTCTCAACATGTCCTCTGAAATGAACTGAAAGGTGAAAACAAAAGGGTTATGTTAGAATTCATAGAGATAACATAAGTATATGAAAGAGTTGGAGGGTGTTACTATGTTTTGTAACCTTCCACTTCATCTCCAGAAAAAGGAGTTTGCCAAGTGACTCCTTTTCTGAGAATCCGTTTTGTGAGACCTTCATTTCCAATTTCCTTGAAAGGGAATTCTGAGTCTTCAGTTTTCAGTTCATTTTGAAGAGAGTGGCTTAGCTGAGAGAGTGCCATTGACATCACAGAAACAGAAAATGAAGAACTTCAGTTTCCAAAACAGGATAAGCCGTTATTGGTTTCCCTCCTTTGGAGCTTTCGGTTGAGAGGCCTTTCCTTATCATCATTCTTAATTTGCTACCATTTCTAGTTTGTGGTTAATGTTTATTCCACGCTATTTTTATATAATTCAAAACTATAGTAAATGAATATATTTAAACATATAAAATGTATTTTTAATTTATTATAAAAAATATATTTTAAACTCTTAAAATAAAAAAAAATAATTCTTAATCAGTAATTTGAAAATTTAAAATGAATTTATTAAAATTCTTTTTAGTTCTTAAAATTTAGTGTTAAAAAGTAAAACTATATATTTATTAAATTTAAGAGACTAATATATATATATATATATATATATATATATATATATATATAATTTTAAGTGATGAAAAAATGGTTTATCCTAAATTTCAGGAATAAAAAACATAGTTAAACGTAATTTGAAATTATAATAAATGAATATTTATAAATATATAAAATGTATTTTAAATTTATAAATAATTTAACTTCTGATATAAAGTCATTTTTAGTTATGTTGATATTAAATTATAATTAAAAAAACAGTTTAAAAAATTCAAATATAGAATAAAAAAATAGAAAATATAATATAAAATTATTGAAGATATATTTTTTGAATAATTATGGAAGTCAGGGATGAACTTTCAAAATAAACATCTACTTGATGGACTAAAAAGAGCAATAATCTTAATTTTTAAGTTTTGTATTTTATTTTTATAATATTTTAAATGGCTTTTATGCCTTGAAGTTTTATTCATATTATATTTCACTTAAATATTTTTAGAGATAAATATATTTTTTATCCTGTATTTTTTTATACTTTTAAAATAACAAAAACAATCTTTCAATTTGTAAATTATATTATTTCTAGTAATTTTTATATTTAAATGTAATATTTAATGATATTTTTTATTATTACAATAATTAAATTAATAAAATATATAATTTTAATATTTAAATTTGAAAACTAATTAATTTTATAAATATATGGATCAAAATCAAACTTTACAAAAAAAAAAAGTTATAAAAACATATTTAACCTTAATTTAAAACAATAAATCAATGTAATGTAAATGGTAGAAATAAATGGATATGGGTTGAAGAAGGCCAGGTAAGGCCTAAACTTATATGGGCTTGCCACCTCCTCATTGTTATTCAAACCTCTGAGACATTATTTACACTCCCCTTATTTTAAAAAATAAAATAAAATAAAAGGTATAGTCTAAAATTAGGGTTTATATAAGGTTCAATGAATAACAATTTAATATATATTGACGTCTAATTTTGTTTACTAAAAATTTGTTTCCGAAAATACTTTTGGAAATTGATTTTTTATACTTTTAAAAAATGCTTTCACGAATAATTTTTTTCAAAATGTTAATTTTTTTGACACTTCAAGAAAAAACATTTTTGAAAAAGGATATTTTATTTTTAAAAAAATGTAAAATAGAGGTATATTAGAAAATTTTGAAAGTATAAACAAAAATGTCTCAATATATATATGTAAAGAACTTCAATAAATATCTTCCACTTTGAATTTGTAGCCACACGAATCAATATTGGTGTTTAAAAATAGAAACGAAATCACGTAAAAAAGCAAAACTACACTATTTTCGGGTAATGCCCAGTGACATCTACAAGGTCATGTCTCACCATTAAATCATTAGAAATTTATTTCCATATAAAAATAATTCTGTTATATAAATGATTTTTGTCCTTCACAAATAAAAAAATTATTTTAATTATTCTTCTGCTGGCTATAACATTGATGAAAAACTTGTATCAATTTAGCTTCAAGTTTTGCCTTGTGGTGTTATTCCAGTCAACATCATCATAAATTGTGTGTATATAGTGGTACTTAATTTTGATGAGATATTCCATTTTTAATATTTTTATGCAAGAAAACATTGTTTATGAAATTGAAATTTGTGACGTAAAACTAGTCATGTGGACCAAGCACACAAAATAATTGAGTATGTGACTGCTGCTGTGAAAGCTACAAATATGATTCATATTCTATTAATCTCTCTCCATATCTTTGATAAATTATTGTGAAAAAATAAATGTAAGAGGACATACGTAGCTAGCATGATTATAATAAAAGCCATGTTAATTGTGTGAGGGTTGATGACAACAACTACAACAATGTATTTGTATCCATTAATTAATGGAGAAGTGGGGGATGGTGTTCTCTTCTCTCTAACTCTAACCACACTGCTTGGTCAGATATTAAACTAAGAATATGGGGAAAACAGATGTTGCTTAATCTTTTTCTAAGCTACTCACTCAAAACCTTTTTCATCTCTACTACCCACAAAGTACCTTCACTAGTAGTATTTTAGGTACTCTAAATAAATTTTGCTGGTTATATATATATGGACATAGTGGTTGTGATGGATGATTTTTCATGAATAATTAGTTTATCCATCCAACGAGTGTGTCGTGCACTAGGAAATATAAACAGTGGTTTAACATGTCCCCCCACTTTGCCAAACCAACTGGTCGGGTCGTGTAATTATTTGATGGATGATTGTTGCTGAGATCAGCTTAAGCTAGGTTTTCTGAATCATTCACTTCAACCAGTGTTTCATATGTGGTGCAGAAAAATAAACTAAATGAATAATATTACTTCTTTTTTCTGCTAAAATATATATATATATATATATTATCTATCTACATATCAATCCTGATATCACATTCAAATTTTAGCTTACGGATTATGTCCTGACTCAGATTCTAATTTACACAGATTATTATACTTTTTGTTCACACTGAAAAGGTTCTGAAAATCTTGAAACAACCCACAGAGAAAAAAAATAAAAAAGGTATCCCTTGTTACTCTTCTCTATGTGGATATACAATCATGTTGCAATACGTAGTGGACGTTGCATCAGATTTCTAATGCTAATTGGCCACGACATACCTCTCAAATAATTCAAGTTTTTATTTCTTATATGTTTTTATATTCATATTGATGTCTGATTGTTGCTTCTATATGTCATATCAAGTCCACCAATAATAAATTAATTTTGTCAATTTTTAGAAAATAAATTCATTTATGCATCCTATTTATTCTTGAATTGATACCACTTAATATACCAACATAGTATGATTCCTTTGCTGTATACCCTACTGCTTGTTGATACATTTCAATGCTCATTAATAGATGTAATTTGAAAATTTTTCTGAAAGATTAGATCTTGGGATTCTTTCATGGTGATGTGATGGAACGTTTCTATTTTTCAAATCCTCTCTCAAAACACCAAGGTACGAAAATTTTAGCATCGTTTCAAGCCAAGTTAGATTTATATATATATCTTCTTATCTGCTCTAAGTGTTTACTTGTTGACGTTGCTTAAAAAATTCAGATTCACTTTTTTACTTTTTCTTCTCTAGAAGATTTTAATTAGATATCTCTACTTTTATTTGTTTTTAGTGGTTGCTAGCATATAGCCCCACGATACAAAGTCATACCCCAAAATTAATTAACTACTTTTCGAGAAGGACTCTGTGTCATACTATTTCCGTTGTAGATCAGAGAAAAAAATGTTCTGAATCCAATACCAACAAAATAATGCTGCCTAATCATCCACTAATGTCCATTTCTTAGTTAAAGTTCCAAATCAGTTAATTAATCCAAGAGCACACAAACCTCAGCAAAATTTGTTTGGTCACCTCAAACAAATTCTCATTTTTCCTTTCCAAGATCTGAATTAAATAGAGGTCTAAATTCAGATAAACTTTTGTTTAAACCAAGTCCATCTTCAGTACCAAAAGAGAAACACAATGGTGATCTTCTATACGAATAAAAGTTAGAGCAAAACGTGGCATTGGTTTGTGGAAGTGTATCTAACATTTCATATACTCCAAATTGGCCACTTAATTGACACATGATGGTAACAGAACGATGGATTTGAATTTTTAAAGGAGTTTTAAGAATCAAAATGCTTTGTACAAGCATTTTAGGAATTGCATCTCATGATGGTCTCATACTTAATCGCATGGTTGCTTCACTTGGAATCAGTGACGCAATTATTCCTCCCTAGATATTCAGTGAGTGAAGGATATATAATCTTTTTCATATAAACAGATAGAAGAGAATCTGTGCTTCAAAAGAAGAGTGACATACTTTAACACTGAAATTCAGGATATCATCTTTTCACTACTCTTAACTACTATATTAGAATATAATCTTTCAGCTATTCCATCAAATTAGAACATTCCCGATTGCCCCTCTCACTTCTTCTTTCTTCTAACTGATTATTTCGTGTGAACTAAACTTTTATTATGTGGAATAAAAGGTTGACTAATTATTGTTACATAGGGAAATTTTAGCCACAAAATATTGTTATTAGGAACCAGAGTGCAACATGTTCACTATGATAGAGTATTAGATCAATGTCCAAAGATTGTAAGCTTTAAAATTCTAGTCCATTACGATTTTATTTTTGAAAAAAAACACATTAATAAACTAAGAGTGTAGGATATATATAAATTATTCTTATTTTCAATACCTAAACGATCCGAGACTTATATATACCAAAACATTTTTTCTCAATATCTAAGAACGAAAGTATCCCAATTTTATGTTTGTTATAATAATGTCGTTAAAGTTAATTCTTATATCCAAGATATTGTGTGTTTTAAGATTGTAATGTATTATAATTTTGTTTTAAAAAGGGGTTCCGTGGATTAAAAGAGAATAATATATTTTAACTATCATTCTACTTTTAAATTATGTTTACGAAAATAGTTATCATGTTAAAATCTTATTTAACAGTTTTTTTTGTTCACAGTGCTAGTTAAGAAAATTTTAATATATTTTGTTGTTGACATCTACCTCTTCTCGGTATGTTTGGTTAGCCTTGGAAAAATTGACTAGGATTTGAAGCCTATGTGAGAGAAATTCTTGTTGTTCTTGAAGCATAGATTATTATCATACAAGTGTACCATGATATAGATAATGCTTGGATTGCTTTATTTCACACACGATACAGATAATGCTTGGATTACTTTACTATGTCATTCTTGTAATATTCTGCCAAACGAGTATCGGGAAACTTGTGTCTTATATGATTAGATAAGTTTCAGCTCCGATTAATCAATCAGTTAATTAATAAGGTAAAGAAGCAGCATCTAATGCTTAAATTATAGAAATCTTTCATGTAGATTAGACCGTTTATACCTGCAATTAGATGTCAGCAATTAACATTCTGCGTGCGAATTATTCACTTCCTATAGAGAGAGAATTCTGCAATGTCAATTTTCCTTTCACAAAAGTGTGCAAAATTTAAGTTACATTATGGACATTAAGGTCCACACAGAAGGTCCTAATCAAACCACAAATATAAAAAAAATAAAAAGGAAAGAAAACTTTAGTTAATTTTCCGAAAAAGATGGTGAGAACACAAAACAAAACCCCTCATAATTTCTCTGCTCTCAGTTAACGACCCTTTTTCATTGCAGCCTCTGTTATTGATTCTTCCATTTCTAATTATCTACCACTTTAAACTCTAGGAACAGTAATGGCTACCCTTAATTCTCTGGAGGCTTCTTCACCACCCTTTTGCATCTCAATGTCGTTGTTTGTTTCAGCATCTTCCATCACAGTCTCCAACCTCCCATTTTCTAAACAACACTTCACCACCTCGATGGTCATTTCTGCTTCTTTCTCTTCGTTCTCCTTGTATTTTCCCCACAGAACCGAGTAAAGTCCCATAACTATGAGAATAGCTCCAGCGACCCTGAAATCACAAGTAGATGAAACAACATCAGTTATTGGATTAGCACCGAAAACATGTCCACCACTATTTTAAAGTTTGAGCTTTTTAAGATTGCGATGTTTCAACTTTTGTAAATAAATACATAGCTCTAAGTTTAGCATAAAGTGAAGTGACTCCGTTAAAACTAACTTGTAAGCTGTGAGACGAAACCGCGTGAAAGTGAAGTTTCTTTGTGGCTAAAAACATGAACCGTTTATTGGGAATGGGAACAGTGATTAATTGGATGTGAAATTGTGAATGAGTATGAGAACTTACCCTCCAAGATATATTTTTTCTGCAAGAATGAAAGCACCCATGATGGCTACTATAATCATCATCAAAGGGCTGAAAGCAGTTACGAAAACAGGCCCTTTCTTTTGCATGACTATACCTTGAACATAGTAGGTGATTCCTGATGATATTATTCCCTGTTCACCAAAGTTTACGTCCATTTAGACTCAACAAAAAATACCCAACAAAATAGAAAAAATTATTGTATGACCTGAAACTACTGTGTCTATGCTCATCAGTCCTCCTGATTAAATTTTATGTAACACAGTTCATCAAAACGATTTTAACAGTTTATTATGTGTCACGTAGAGATTAGTTGAGACGACATTACTTCAGACTGTACAAAATTTTTTCAGACAAATGGATAGAGTGAGAAAGGCTTACAGCATAGGCTGCTGCAAGCAGGTTCATATCCCAGCCAATGGGCCAAACAGAGGCCTTGTGCTCCATGACAAAGGTAACTGCAATTGACTGCAGTGTACCTAAGGCACACACAAGGGCTGTGAGAGAGAGCTGAGCAGGGTATTTCCTTAGTGTCACTGCCTGCATTTATCATAACAAAGACTTGTCAATGATTAAATAATGTAAGAAGTCAGGTACATGAATAAGAATCAGAGAAGTAGGGTAAGGTACTCTTTCCCCACAGTTTGAATTAAACACTTGATTACTTGCCTGAAGGATGAAGAAAGAAGCCCAAGCAAGGGTGGCAATTATGAGAAGAATAGAGCCCTTGAACCAATCCTTTTCACCAGAATCAGTGGTGTTTTCAGGCACATAATTTCTGGGGTGATGCATGTACTGAGAACCCAAGAAACTGATGACTTGCCCTTTGTACAATGTCATCAACATGGCCCCAGCAACTGTTACTATAGTTCCTATCACCTTGGCTTGGCATCTTAATTTTCTCATGTCCACCTTCTCCATCCTAATTCATTCCAAGCAGAGAGAAAAGCCATGTCAGGTCGAATCAATAATAAAAATTATAATAATAATAGCAAATGAAAAGCATTAAGATTATTCGCTCACAGTGTATTGAAATATACCTGAAAATAGCAGCCATCACAAATGTCATAGCAGGGAGAATGTTGCTTATTGCACATGAGTAGGTAGGGGAAGTAAACTTCAACCCCGCATAGTATAAGTTCTGATCAATCACAGGCCTATAACAACAGAACAAAAAAAGCAAGTTTTAGTACATGTTTTCTGGATGCATAGATCATAATGAACACCGGGGTCTAGAGCAAGAAAACTACTAACCCAAGTAGACCCAACACGAATATTTGCATGAACATAAAAAATGTAATCTTGGGTCTCACTTTCCTGCCAATGACAAACAAAAGAAGAAGAGAAGGTTGATCAGAAAATGATTCAAAACAACGAAGCCAATAATACTCTTCACTTTTATTCTGCCATAGATACCTCTCAAGAACAAGAGCAAAAGGAGCAATAGCTGCAGTAGCAAAGGCATGTCTATAAACCACAAGCACATAGTGGCTCATCCCACGGTTGAGGGAAACCTTGGTGATTATGTTCATACCAGCAAACCCGAATTGCAGAGAAATCATAGCTATGTAAGGCTTGCACCTCTGAAAAAAACTCCCACAATAACCATCTCCTTCCATTTTTTTTTTTTCTCTGTTTGTTGTGTACGAGGTGAAGGACGGTTCTCTGAACTAAGAACAGATTTGTGTACAGAGGAAGAACACTTGAGGTTGTTTGTGTCTCCTAAGTGAAAAACGTTACCCCCACTATGGTATTTATAGCTTCTAAACCCTCGTAGAAGTGTCGTGGCAGAATCGTACTGAGAACTAACTACGGTTGAAATAAAAGTTAGTAACAAAAATAAATTTGATGATATGTTTTTTTTTTATTATTAATTTGAAGCGTGTAAGAATCTCACCATGGAGCTCACACGTGACCCACTTTTGCAATAGGTATAAGACGTAAGCCACAGGATATTCTTATTTGTTGTGTGTTTACAAGAAACATTATGGATTCCACGTGCGATGATTGGGTTGTTTTTTATTTGCTGATGAAATTTAGGTAAATGGAAATTATTCTTTTAATGCAACGTTCATGAACAAAATAATAAAAGAAAAATGTTTGTTAAGTTTCTTTCATTTTTCAAAAAATTTTGCTAAAGAAATTACAACAAATCATTAGGATTATTCTTGAAGTCCTACATTCTCTTCGAATAATATTTTTGTTAACATTTTTATTCAATTACACTTATTGTCTTTTAGATATTGGCTTTAGTTCATGGAACAATTATAACACCAAGTGGAGAAAAAAATGACAATTGAGTTTAATATTATATAATATATATATATATATATATATATATATATATATATATATATATATATATCAGTGAAAAAATAATCTGCTCGTATTTTTTTATAATTCATTTTTTAAAAATATTTTTAAATTTATTTTTATTTTCTCTCTACTTTTTTAAACATACCTATTTCTTTTTCTTCATTAATTAAGTATAATATATTGTTTCTTTCATATATTTTACTATTAATATAAATCATAATAATTATATTTTTTTAAACTATGATACTTTTATATTGTTTCATTTCCATGAAAAGAAAAACAGTTACAAAAGGAAATCTCCTTAATATATAATTATAGGTCATAGATAAACTATAATACTTTAAATATTATTTAATTTATTTTTTCTTTTCCTTTAAATGTATCCACTCTTGTTTTTATCAAGTTACGTATATGTTTTTTTGTTTCTCTCATATTTTTTTTAAATGTATAAATTATAATGATTATTTTTTTCTTTAAACCATGACACATTTTGTTTCTCATATATATATATATATATATATATATATATATATATATATATATATTATAAACAAATTATAGATTATAATTTTTCTATATAAAGATAACAAATATAAGAAATTTATAATATATGTTGATCTTAGTTTTATTTATAAAAAGCAATGGATAAATAATATAATAAAAATATGTTCAAATATGACTTACAAAATTTTGGAAGATTTCAGTTCTCACAATCCTTAAAAAAATTTACTATTCCTCATCATATATTAAAAAATTATTTTTATATTTTACTTATAGTATTATATATAATAATTTTATTATATTTTATATTAAATTTTCAACCTCTTTTTGAAATAAACCTAATTTGTACCTAAAGGTATCAATTTCACACTCAAAAGTGTGAAATTATGCCAAATAAAAATTGAAGTATGTATGCCTTTATTTTAAGGGTGAGAAAGTGGAGTTCTTTGTTGGTTAAGACGTACGTGAAGTTGTAGCTTGGCCATACCACATTGAAGAATCTTCTTCCTTTATGCATATGACATATGTTATCTAAATTAAGGATTTAGTATAATGCATTATACAGTACATATGATGTCAAATATTTGTCTTTTTTTTTTTCATACTAGAACTATCTCTTATATTTGATTGTCTTGTGACTAAGCTATGATTTTTTTTTCCTCCTTTTATTGATGTGTTGACTATTGTAAGAGGTGAAGACAATAATGAAATATGAGTCATTTACTAGGAAAATTTCAACCATGTTTAAAATTTAAAAATATAAGCCTCAATTGTGTTATCTTCTAAATAGTTATTTATTACATCACTATAATAGCAAAAGACCATTCTCTATTTAATTAGAGTTTATTAACATGGATTTTAAATAGAATTTTGATTCTTATTTACATTGATTTTAGTTTATTCTCTTAAGTTTCAAAAACTTCTCTTTAACCATTTATATTGTCTTTGGACTAAATTAATCATTTTTTTTAAATTAGTTATTATGCCAATTTTGATTATCATAATTAATCCAACAACTAATATTTAATAGATAAAAATAAAATAAAAAATATTATGAAACATACTTAAATTTATAGATTAGGAGTCAAATTTTTTTTATGAGACAATATATAATTATTGATACAAGATAGTATATAAGGGAATAAAAATCTCATAATTGTTTTTATGTTAAACTAGCAAGAGTATCACGATGGATTACATATGTTATCTTCCTTTATTATTTATATTTATTTTGTGGCTTAAGTTCTAAAAAATTGTTGTACCTTTTCATAAATAAACAATTATTATTATTTTTCACCACCCACTTATTCTATAATTTAGGAAATCATGCTTTTATGCTTGTTTACACGTACCAAAAATTCATTTAGAAATCCATTAATTGAACTTGTAGAGGATAAATTAGTAGTTAGCTAATGATTTCAACAATAAACATTTTTAGAACCAACAAATACATATACCTTTCTCTTTAAAATAAGATAAATTAGTTGCTTAAATGAATAAACCAAATGTTTTAGATGCTTCAACCATAATGCTTTTTACCTTTAGAGACCAACCATGCAATTGACAAATATAATAATTCACTACAAAAATAATCAATTTAGTGAGGGAAGAAAATGGTCACAAAAGTAACCAAATCTTGTCAAAAACTATTAGTGAAGGAATTTTGTTGTAACAGTAAATTATTTGTCACATATTTAGACGTTACAATTTGCAATGAATTTATTTGCTCCATCATTACGAGGGATAAAAAAATTGTCACAACATCGAATTATTCTATCACATTATATGATTGAACTAGAATATTTTAAATTCATTTTCGTCTCTAAGGCGATCGAATTTTTTCATCACAAGTCACAAAATGTTCCAGCACAGTTCTTAGACGTCACACAACACGAGGTGCTTGATTTGTGACAGATATTGTTTTTTCAAAAAATTGTAAAAAATTTAATCTTTTACAATATTTGTTTAAAACTTAGTGGTTAGCCAAAATATACATAATAAATAAGCAAACTAAAGAACATATATCTCTGCATAACTTCTAAAAGTTCCATACATACAAAAAATAAAAATAACATTCAATGTTTCGCATGAGAAAGAAGTTTTAAAATACATGCTTAATGTTTCTTTACTTCTAATAATCTAACCATAGATAATAGAACATATTACTGCATACATATTATAAAATTTAAATAATTAAACATCTTATTCTCATCTAATTATCCTCACTTTCATCTTCTACGAAAAATTAGTTTGATTAAAAAAACAATTTGTCACACATAGAGTAATTTGTTAATTAAACAAATATGCTTCTTCTTGTGATATAATATGTTGGATAATAATTCAATTATTAATAATGATTGATTATGTATATGACATTTTTCCCGCTAACAGTGGTATCAGAGCTTCAATATCTGAAAAAATTAATGATGATGATAGAAAATAGATTGCAAGACAACATATAGATTGCAAGACAACATGAGAATGCTAAATAATAAAAATTTGAATAGTTTTTATCATTATGCATGAAGATGAAGACTATCTTTGGATTTGAAGAAGTCTTAGATATTGTTCTAACCGGATATGATGAGCTATCGGAGTATTCCACCGAGACACAACGTGCTATGTTTTACGATACAAAGAAACATGATTGTAAAGTCTTGTTTTATATTCATCAATGTCAATTTTGAAAAGATTTCATTGGTGAATATGATGAAAGAAGTTTGTGATATATTGGTGGAGAGTTATGCATGAGTAGAAAGATTGAATATGGTGCGACTTCAAACCATATGTCGTTGATATGAGTTGTTGCAAATGAGAACTCAAGAAATCATTCAAGAATACTTTACAAGATTGCTCTCTCTCACAAACTTGATGAAATCATATGATGAAAATTTAAAAGAATGAACGGTAGTTAAGAAGGTGTTAAGGATTATCGATGCAGATTCGATATGATTTTTAGAAGAATTACGGAAAAACTTAAATGTAAAATCGATTATTGAATTAGGGGGTTACATTGGATAATAATCCAGCAATTAATAATTATTGATTCTGTTAGGATGTTAGACGTAACTAACTTTTCAACTTTCTGATTACTTTTAATTTTTGGTAACACTTCTCTTGTTACTATTTTCTCTCTTGATATTATGTTCAGAACCTTTTTTTCACTAACACAAAAATCAACCTTTCTAAAGTCAAACACATTAGAAAGAAAGGTCTTCATTTATTCATATTCATTTGATAAAATAACATTAGATGAGTTAAACTTTTTATCTAGACCAAACACTTGTCATTTTCTATCTATACCTCAAAATTACTATAGGAAATTATATCATTAGATGATGATGAGATATGTATCTTTAAAATACGTTTTTCAAACAAATCCTAAAATAAGATGTGAATTTTAGATTATGCATCATGTATAATTAATCACAAAGTATATATATGTTACATTGGTTTATTATTGTAAAAATGGAATTTAATGACATTAAAGTCTCTTTATTAGTGTAAAATGTGGTTTTGTTTTACATTAGTTTTTTCTAATTGAGTTAGTAAATATATGATATTACAAAATTATGGTGATATTTTTTAAACTAAGAAATTTTTTTACGTTGGATCCCATATGGTTCGACATAAAATTTGTTTTAAATTTTTCTTAAGATTTTGTTTTTGTTACGCACATGAGAGTTTTTTGTTGAGCGATAAGACAACACCAACATAGTTTCTTTGGACGTTTTTCGACTATGGTGAGCGGTGACAACACCATTATTAGGATCTATTGGTGATTTTGGACATTTCTCATCAATTAGATTAGAGTATTTTGGTGTTTATTCTACGAGATTTACTAAACCATTTATTGTCTTAACTCACGCCTCCAAGACAACTACGTCTTCCAAAACCAACATATGATTCCTTTAAGTCTTTATTTCTATTTCTATCTTCATTTAATTAGGGTTTCATTTCAATTTTTACGATTCTGTCTAGACGTCAATCTCTGATGAATAACCATGGTCCTTGCATTCACAAGGATATGTTTATAGCTATTAATTCCTTCTCATCAATGATGTCCATGTTAACCCAATTTCATTTATTTAATATGGTTCGTTCTCAGATGTAAACCTACACTATCGTCGTTGTTTCTTATTTTAATTATTATTATTGATTAAGATTTGTTTGCTTAATTTGAAATTAGTCTTTGGAATGTCTAGATTTAAAAATTAATATCTATTTTACATTTTTTTATACAACTACAAGAATGTAAAACTGTTTTAAGTTCTTTTTGCTTTTTTCTTTATTTGCTGAAAATTTAAATTAGATTGTATGATAATCAGTACAACATAAATTTATGTTGATTGATTATTCCAACATAAATTTAGGTTCGTGCATTTTAATTGAAACTTAATGAAATATAAAAAATTTAAAATAACATTTAAAAAGTCTCTTTTATACTAATGTCTTTAATCATAAGGGAGGAATGATGATTAGCGTAAATCATTAAAAAACAATATATTTTAAATTATTTAATGACCACACAAATTTTTTATTATTAATTTTTGAGATAAAATAATATATTATTAATAAATAATAAATAAATATAAAAAATTAAAAAAAAATAAAAAATAAAAAAGTAAAACTATAAATATATAAATAAATATATTAAATAATTATTAAGTTTTAGAGTTATAAAAAAATTATAACTTTAGAGTGTACAGTAACTTTTCATCTTCTATAATCCACCTAATATTTGGAAATTAATTTATCATTTTCGTAGAAATCCAAAAGTTTATCCAATCTTCCTTTTATAACATTTGTTGCTCTGTGAATATCAGAATTCATAAACTTCATTATGCGTTCTCTCTGCCTACCACCTTTTCTCTCACTTTACATACCCTTTGTATCTTTTTCCCTTTCTTGATCAAAAAAGAAAAAAAATAAAAATGATGCAGTTGATTCAACATATGCTCTTCATTTCCGCCATATACATAATTTTTTAAAGTAAAAGATAAATATTTTTATAATTATTAATAAAATTTACGAACCAAGGGCCAAACTGACGGTTCAATTTCATAATTAAGTTTGACCTGCAAAAGAAGACATCATGGAAAAGCACTCATAAGGAAAAAAAAATCTTAACTTAGAAGTTATATTAATCTTAAATTTTGATCAAAATAAAAAAAAAATGAAAAAAAAATCCCATAATAAGTCCCGTTCAACGGACTTCCAAGGGAATCTTGTTCCTTTTTCACCACATAGAAGAAGAGGGAATGAATATTATTTTCTCGATCTACTTTATCTTTTTTTTTTTAATGGAAGCTTAGCTTTTAATCATAATTCCTCTGCAAGTACTTAAAGTTTCATATGGTTTTGGCATGCTAGCTAACATATTGACACCTAGCATAAACTAGCTATTAATTAAAAAAAAAAGAAGCTATTGTACTTAATAATAAATAATACTAATAATAAAGCCTATGTTACGCTTTATTCCTGAAATATTCATGCAATTCAACTGGCACCAAAATTTATAACTTGCAACTCTATACAATTCATAAGCACTGTACTATTAAAAAAAATCTAATTACTCCTGCAAAAAACTACTATCACTTTAATTATTTAATCTTTTTCTAATTCATAGGTTTCCATAATTGCTTGAAATGCATCATTCATATAGTGTGTCTTAAAAAAGTAATTAAGTTATAATGTATATATGTTGTATAATATGTACTAGTTTTTCATTATATTTAACCACTAAGTACGTAGCAAAAAAGGTGTGCGTAATTAATTAGTTTGCAGAAGAGAGGAGAGGAAATAAAGCAAGTGATTAGTCTATCCTGAGCAGAATTTCCACAGAATGGTTTGAAAGTGCAGTGATTTGAGTGGTCACTACTAGTTGTCTGAGCAGAGTGCATTGTCTAAAACAAAGAAGAACACAACACGCACTTCCTAAGCGATACGCATTCAAAAGTAGGGTTTTGATAGGACTCGCCAGCCATGAGGTGTCGTCCCTTTGCTGGAAAGTGCACCAATTTTATGGTTAACTCTTAGGATACCTTATTCATCAAATTATATCCATTTCCACATATTATATATACTTTCCTTTTCATATTATCATTCTTTAAACTTTTATAAATATCTAGAAAATCATTATAATAATAATATAATGCCATTACCAGCAGAGTTGGGTGACGGGATTTGGTGTGTCTGTGTGCGTGCTACACTTCTTTTAGTAAATAAGTAATTCTTTCTGCAACTTGAAAGTTATCTGAGTAATTTAATTAAGAGCACTGCTTGATAGTACGAAATGAATTAAGTTGTGAAAGGTTTTGACAAATGGTGTGTTACATTTTCCTTCGATATGATTTATTCAACTACGTAATATAAATGCGATGAAATGAACCACAGGATGCAGAACATATATTTCTCTTTCCATTTTGATGGGTGAGCTTAACATAGACAAATATCATATATGTATTCCAATTTGAAAACAATACATAGTTGTCACAAATTCACAAGATTTTCTTTGTCTTTGTTTCCAAATCATTGATACCACGTATTCTCGAATGTATTTATTTGCCTTTGTCACGTTCATGCTTTATCGTGGTCCATCACTACCATAAAAAAAAGTTTCAGACATACAGTAATAAGAAATGAAAATCGAAGACCACAAAATCCCCCAAAGAAGACGTGCAGTGTTTTAGACCACTAGACAAACAAAACACCCTCATAGTAGGAATTTCTCCTAGGTATCTCATAGCCAGCAATCATAGCACACCTTACTTCACCAAAACCACCATGCACAGTGCACAAACATAGTTTGGGGACGAAAATATGCAACTTGTGAAATGACTTAAATTCCCTTCATCGCGTCAGCGCAGAAATTAGAGCAGTCCCCAAGTGGCTGGGAATAGCTGTTTGAGCAAAAGTGGAGCATCACAGAAGCGAAATGGGGATCTAATCACTAATCACATACCAATCATCACGACGTTTTTGTCTCCCAAATGTGACATGCATGTCACATATATAGCTAGGTCCAATGACATAACTCAGTCACCAACTTGTAACATTCTGGTTTTGATCAGTATCTTTCATAATGACAACGTTGGAATTCTCTCTTTTCTCTTTTCATGTTGTCTCAAGTGAAAAATATTGTGACTTCATCAATTAATAATCTCAGTTTAGGAATATAGTTGATCATTTTCGTTCAGATTTCTCATTTCAATCATGTATATTTCATGTAAGAAGTTTTAATTTCAGACATTACTGAATCGAGTTCAACCACATTTTCATATTATGTTGGTGTTTTTTTAATCTTTCTTTAAGTTTATGAAATTGTTTAAAAGTTTGAAACATGTACTAGGTAGAAAAAAGGAAAGGTGGATGAAGAGACAAGAGGGGATAGGTGCCCTTCCCTGGAATGTATTTTTGAAGTGGAAGAGCAAGTGGGGGTGGAAGCATGGAGCTGTAAGGGGTCCTCTCAAACAGCAAATGTTGGAAGAGAATGAAGCAGTGAGGAGCCAATGAAGATCCTTCACACAAGTTGTTTAGTGTTTTTCTGTTTTCCCTTTCCCTTTTGATTGCTCTTTTTCTGGCTCAAGTCATAGACTTTTCAACAGTAGGGTGTGCAAGATCCCACTACCAAAGCATAGCCCTCTCAACTGGTTTCGATAATGGGCTTGTGATGGGGTCGAGGTTCTCAAAAGCCACCTGAATATTTTTCGTGACTAGTTGATGCTTTTGTTTTGCCAATTTGCTTCATCAATTTTGTTGGTTTCTCAGGTGAAGTAGGATTAGGTTGGAAAATTTTCACGCATGGCTGATGAGTTGCTAGCAAGGAGAGCACTAGCACACAACCAGACACACCATTCTCATCTTTTATTTGTTACCGTATGGGAATGAAGACAAAGCCTAATCAGAAAATTTTGATGTGTTTTGTTTTCTAATGATTTAAATTATTATTATTTGTTAATTTTTCATCGCCTTCTATCTAAAATTGTTAAAGAAATCAAAGAGAAACTGTAGGACATACTATGTAACTTGGTTTCATCAGTATATTTTGCTGTCACAGTATCACACTGCAGCAGAAGAAGACACCATAGCCGCTGTTTAACTTTACTTTTTAATAATCATTTCACTCACCATTTTCCAATGTACTGTTTCAAGACAATGGATTAAAACAAGACTTAATTAACAATTACACTTGCGTCAGAAATTTAAAGGAACACACACAACACAATTATAATTTTTATAGATCAGTTAATGTGTATCCATTCTGTCAAAAAGATTGAAGCTAATGTCTATCAACTTTTTCATTCATCTCATGTAGATAGTTTTTGAAAGCATATGTATGTTTTTCTTGAGTTTTTTGTGTATGAAGCACCGGCCATAGAGTATAGACTTTAAAACGTTTTGGCAAAGGGATAAAAAATGTGAGGTCAAAGTTGTTGCTACATGTGGGTGAGGCACAGTGTCGTATTTGTGCACTAAAACTCTAATTGAAGTAAAAAGAAAAATAAAAGATAAAAACTTTGGTCGGTCAAGTAGAAATTTTGACTCATTTTGATCGTTGATTTCATTCAAAACGCAAAGGGAAGGAGAAGAAACCGTTCTTTTTCATTATCTTTTTGTGAAAAATCTTTATGATGATGAAAAAAAACATAAAGGGCATCCACTAAAAAGTATATAATAGAAATAAATGATGCACACAAGTTTGTATCTTTCAAAACCAACCAAAACAAAAAGCCCTCTCACTCACTACTTTTTCTCTCCCACATTATTTTGTACTCAACACTGGCTTCATCGTGTTAAAGTGAAGGAAAATGTGATTAGATGAATGAAACAAAAACCCTGCGAGTTGTCATTCCTTTGTATTTTACTTTGAGCATTTATATATCTTTCAAGTTGCTAAAACATATCCGTTTCAGCAATAAAGAGGGTCTATTATTGAAACCCACTTAGGTCGTCTTCTCCAAAAGTTGCTGGTCAAAAATCATTCTCACACAAAATGATTTCTCACAGATCCAGTCCTTACAATCAATCATTCACCCAATCAAACATGCATCTTTATCATCTTTCTTTCTCTAATTTAATGTGAATCATGCACCGTCTTCTCATAATTTATTCAACCTCTATAATGCTTTCTCTTTATTAATTGCTTTGAAAGCTATGTTTTCTATTCCTTCACAACACTCATCAAACCACGTACATTCTCATGCATGTTTTTTTTATTTATCACCAAAGAGAATCACATCAATAACAGGTATTAGGTTACCTAAACAAAAATTACACTACACTGGGATCTAAGAAGACCTCTACACCTAGGGTTCTTGATGTGATACGACCCTAAGAACACTGTAGGGAGATTCATCAATCTAATCGAATACTATATGCAATTTGATTCAATTTAATTTAAGTTAAAAGTTATATGTTCAAATTACATTTGATGAATTTCTACTTATATATAAGTATGAATTTTGTATGGTATAGTACATGAAAACAAATAGTTGAAGATAAGAATATCTCTTTCTCCTTTTCTTTTTCTGTGTTCACTACACGAATGCGTTTACTTTACAGAAAGGTTTGATGAATTAATTTCAAGTGCAAGTCTTTCACATTATAACAGGATATTCAAAAGTATCGTCAAATATACTACCTTTGTTGTTTATTTCTCTGTAGAAGTATTGATAACTAGTACGTACCAAACAAATATTTTTATTCCACGTATACCAAAAGTTCTAGCCGAATTTTGCACAGTTTCATGCCTCTTGGCATAGTTAAAATATTTTCGGAGGAAGTCTTTTAAAAAAATGTAAAAATAAAACATATTATTTTAACGTGAATAGTATTACTTAAAAGGTCAAAGTTGTTAATGTCTCATTCACAATAACTATGACATTTTTAAAAAACAATATTTAAAAAATTCTTAAAAAATATATATCTATTTAATTTGCGTCTTTCGATTGGAGAAAACAAATAAATTCAAAGCTAAAGTTGCGTTCTAAATCATTTTGATCTATTTTAAATAATTTTATATACGACAGTTTTAAAATAATATATTTTATTTATAACTTTTACTCAATTTTCACCGAAAAGGTTCTTACAAGATGTTATATATTTAAGTCGTGTAGTTCATTAATACTCATTTCAGTGAATGTGTATTTAAAAGAGAAAAAAAAAAAATTGAAGCTAAGTGAGAAATAAAAATGTAAAATAATTTGTGTGCTTCACACTTGGCCATTCTTAAACTAATAAAGATTAAGTGTAGGTTTGGTAAATAACTCCAAAATTAAGGGTATTGATCCAACGAATTTGACTTTAACTGTATACATACAAATAAATATATATATATATATATATATATATATATATATATATATATATATATATATATATATATATATATATATATATATATAACCCCTATTAATTAGTCTAACTTTCTACGAGAAATAGATTTTGAAAGCCAAACACCCAGTAATCCATTGCAACCATTTTTCCTGTATTTTTTTTTTGTCTGAGTCTTTTCTACATTCTTTTTATTTTAATACCTTCCAGGGTGATATGTTTACATTTATGTTTCTATATGTTAGATATTGTTTAGATATTATTTAATATTGTTAAGATATTGTTAGATATTAATCATAATATCAAACAATATCTTCTGTTTATTCTGTTACTTTCAGTTACTCTTTTAGTTGTATCTTTCTACTATAAATAGATTATCCTATATGTGATTTATACACAAGGGAGATTAATCTCAAACTCTATTTCTTCTATATTCAACATGGTATCAGAGCCAGGTTCCGATCCTGGGACCTGGAACGAAAAATTTGTTTTAACGAAGGATCAAGAGTACCCTTGAGAACCACGCATAATTGAGCATCAATGGTGTCCCAACGGTCTTCCTCACCAGGAGTGAGAGTAGGTGATTTCGGGGCAAGATGATCAAGATTCTATGACTGATTATATGAGCAAAATTCATGCTCTTTTTCATGAGTTCAATGAGTTATTGCCTCCTTCCCCCGACCCTGCCACCGAGATAGGACAACGATCAAAGTTCTTCATGCTAGGGGCATTACACGGACTTGTTGATCAATATTCACATATTCGTGATCAGATTTTGGGTTCTCCGGTTATCCCCACTTTGACATCGACTTGCTCCACTCTTTTGCGTATACCAGCAAAACCCAATCTTGACACACCTGCTTCTGTTAATGATTATTCTACATTGGTATCTCACCGTGATGATCGAACTCGCCCTCGCAAACAGGGAAAAGGGCGTCCTAAGTGTGAACATTGTGGCAAGCTAGGTCACAAGATTGACCAGTGTTATACATTACATGAGTGTGAACATTGTGGCAAACTAGGTCACAAGATTGGCAAGTGTTATGCATTATATGATCGTCCTACTCGATCTACTGCAGTTGCTTAGACTGATCTTTTCACACCTTTATCTGCTAAGGATCCTCCTTCTTCTATTTCATCAGACACACCTGATATGTTCAACAAATTTCTCAAATGGTATAAGGATCAACAGTCTTCTAGTTCCACTGTGTCTGTCGCACACACAGATACATCTTTTGCTGGTCTGACCCAATCTTCTTCTGGTCCTTGGGTTTTTGATTCAGGAGCCACTGATCATATTACTGATAACAAATCTTTGTTCTCCTCTTTATCCTCTTCTGATCCTTTACCTTTTGTTACACTAGCTGATGGCTCTAGAGTATCATCTCATGGTGTTGGAACTGTTAAACTTTTCCCTTCTTTAACCATTGATAATGTTCTTTATGTCTCTGGGTTTCCTTTTAACCTGTTATCCATCAGTCGTCTAACTCGTTCTCTTTATTGTGTTGTTTCTTTTACCAACAATTCTGTGTGTTTACAGGACCAGAGTTCGAAACAGGTGATTGGCACAGGATGTGAGTCTCATGGTCTTTATCATCTTCGTCCCTTTACACATGTTGGTGCAGCTTATAGAGTCTCCTCTCTTCTCCATGCTCAGCTTAAGTCATCCAAGTCTTGTCAAGTTACAACAACTTGTCCCCGCCTTATCTAAATTGTCTAGTTTGGCATGTGAGTCGTGTCAATTAGGCAAGCATAGTCGTACTTCCTTTCCTCGTAGTGTCACACGTGGTGCTTCGTCCCCTTTTGTCGTGGTTCACTCTGACATTTGGGGACCTAGCCGCGTTAAGTCTACTTTAGGTTTTCAATACTTTGTTACTTTCATTGATGATTATTCCGGATGCACTTGGTTATTTTTGATGAAAAATCGTTCTGAATTATTTCATATCTTTCAAACTTTTTTCAATGAAATTCAAACTCGGCTCGGTGTTTCTATTAGAGTTTTGTGCAAGTGATAATGGTCGTGAATATCTTTCTCATTCTTTTAAACAATTCATGGCTTCTCATGGTATTTTGCATCAAACTTCTTGTACTTATACACCTCAACAAAATGGTGTAGCTGAACGTAAAAATAGACATCTTATTGAAACAACTCGCACTCTTTTAATTCATGGAGAGGTTCCTCAGCATTTTTGGGGTGATGCTCTTCTTACTGCATGTTATCTTGTTAATCGCATGCCATCTTCGGTTCTAGATAATAAAATACCTCATTCCATTTTATTCCCTCATGAACCACTTCATCCCTTACCTCTAAAAGTTTTCGGGTCTACATGTTTTGTTCATAATTTTAGTTCTAGTCTTGACAAGCTTTCTCCTAGATCACATAAATGTGTTTTCTTAGGGTTTACAAAATCACAAAAAGGATACAAATGTTTTTCTCCTTCTCTTAACCGTTATTTTGTGTCTGCAGATGTCACCTTTGATGAGTTCTCTTTTTATTTTAAAAGTCAATCTTCATCCGCAGTCAGTTTCTTCTTCACTGCCTCTTTAGGTTTATAGTTGCCGAAACCAATCACAACCACCACCGTGTGACTCTACTCAAGTGCCAACTACTCTGTCTCCTCCGGATGTGACACCTGAGTCTGACCTTCCCATTGCCCTCCGAAAAGGTATCCGTTCTACACGTAATCCCTCTCCTCATTATATTGGTTTGAGTTATCATCGACTGTCATTACCTTTTTATACATGTCTTTCCTCTCTTTCTTCTGTGACCATTCCAAAAACTGTCCGTGAAGCTTTAGCCCATCCTGGTTGGCGTCAGGCCATGTTAGATGAACTAAGTGCTCTTCATAATAGTGGAACTTGGGAATTGGTCTCGTTACCGTCTGGGAAATCTGTTGTTGGTTGCAGGTGGGTGTTTGCTATCAAAGTTGGACCTGATGGTACTATTGATCGCCTCAAAGCTCGTCTTATGGCCAAAGGTTATACTCAAATTTTTGGGTTGGATTATGGAGATACATTTTCCCCTGTGGCAAAGATGACTTCTGTTCGTTTATTTATCGCCATGGCCGCTCTTCAACAATGGCTTCTTTATCAACTAGATGTTAAAAATGCTTTCCTCAATGGTGATTTGCAAGAAGAAATCTATATGGAGCAACCTCCTGGGTTTGTTGCTCAGGGGGAGTCTTCTGGGATGGTATGTCGTCTTCACAAATCCCTATATGATCTAAAACAGTCTCCTAGGGCCTGGTTTGGAAAGTTTAGCAAGGTTGTTCAACAATTTGATATGACTCGGTGTGAAGCAGATCACTCTGACACTCAAGTGCTGGATGTGTTTACTTGATAATATATGTTGATGACATCATTCTTACAGGTAGTGACAACCATGACATCTCTCAGTTGAAACAACATCTCTGTCACCATTTTCAGACCAAAGATCTTGGCAAACTTAGATATTTCTTGGGTATTGAGGTGACACAGTCTAATGATGGTATTGTTATATCTCAGAGGAAGTATGTCATAGATATTTTAGAGGAAACTGGGTTGATGAATTCAAAGTCTGTTGATACGCCCATGGATCCCAATACTAAACTTTTACCAAATCAGGGGGAGCTTATACCTAATCCTGAGCAGTATAGAAGATTGGTTGGAAAATTGAATTATCTTACAGTTACTCGTCCTGACATTTCCTTTGCAGTCAGTGTGGTAAGCCAATTTCTTAATTCCCCATGTGAAGATCATTGGAATGTAGTCATTCGTATCTTAAAGTATATTAAAGGATCTCCTGGAAAAGGATTGTTATATGATTCTAATAACCATACAAAGTTGTTTGTTACTCAGATGCTGATTGGGCAGGATCTCCTTCGGATAGAAGATCTACATCTGGATATTGTGTCTCCATTGGTGGTAACTTGGTATCATGGAAAAGTAAGAAACAAAGTGTTGTGGCAAGATCTAGTGCAGAAGCAGAATATAGAGTTATGGCCTCAGCTGCTTGTGAACTTGTTTGACTCAAGCAATTGCTTAGAGAGTTACAATTTGGAGATGTCATTCAAATGTCACTTGTGTGTGACAATCGACCGCTTCTTCATATTAGTTCTAATCCCGTCTTTCATGAGAGGACCAAACACATTGAGATTGACTCGTCATTTCATTCGAGAAAAGATTATGTCCGGAGACATCAAGACCGAGTTTGTTAACTCAAGTGATTAGTTAGCAGATATTTTTACTAAATCTTTACTGGGTCCTAAAATTGATTATATTTGTAACAAGCTTGACACATACGATTTGTATGCTCCAGACTTGAGGGGAGTGTTAGATATTGTTTAGATATTATTTAATATTGTTAAGATATTGTTAGATATTAACCATAATATCAAACAATATCTTCTGTTTATTCTCGTTACTTTCAGTTACTCTTTTAGTTGTATCTCTCTACTATAAATAGACTACCCTATGTGTGATTTATACACAAGAAAGATTAATCTCAAACTCTATTTCTTCTATATTCAACACTATGTAAGAACAAAAAATAGTAAGTAAAATGAAACAACTAATATCGATATATAGTGGTCACCCAATTTTATTATTTCATTTTTATTTATCTTTTTTTGTTCATATTTAAATTAAGATATCATTTTTTTATTTTTATTTTTTTTTTCATCAGTATTAACAAAATATTAACGTAAGCTTCTCTTGATAAAAATAAAAATATTTAATTAAAACTTCTTCAATTGAAGTGAAATAAGAAATCCTTTTAATATTTTTTTTAAATTATAAAAAATATCTCATTTGCTTCCACTTTATTAATTTTCATATCCTTGCTTCCACTATTACTTCAACTCTTTTATCGTCACTTTATTTTAAATCTTTCTTGTGTTATGTGGTATAATATATTCTGAAATTTTTACATGAGAGTCTAGTTTTATTCCCAACATACATAAGTTAAATATCTCATAATAGTTGTTGGTGTGGTTGCATGGATGAAAGTATTTTCATTGAGTAAAGAATTGAAATTTTAGGATTTTTCTTATTATTTTTCTTAGAGATTACAAAAACAGATCAGTTTGTCTCATTTTGACTCGTTTCGTCTCGAACACATAAAGAATAAGATGGAATGGACTAATATGTGATAGTCATAATGAGTTATAGATCTCACCCTACCAAAGGGCGGGTTATATAAAAAATTATATATATTTTTTTTAAAATATATCTTTAATTATATGAATATTTTTTATGTTTTTATTAATTAATATTTTTATTAGATAAATTAAAGATGTGTGCATGTGGAAGAAATTGTGTGCAGGAGGAGAATTTGTAAGTGCATGAGTGATTTTGGGAAATTGTCACTGAAATCGGAAAATAGACAAAATGAAAATGAGAATTAAGAAAAATTATTACTGAAATTAAATAAAATTGTTAAACAAGAAAATGAATAAAGCAAATGAACAATATAAAACTAAAATATTCAATAGAAATTATAAATTAAATAATAAAAAAAAAAAACTGAGTACTTACAAGTAGCTCCTTACAAAACTCAGAAACTAATAACAAAATTTGAAATTCTATGAAAGAAAAGAAAAGAAATGGAAAAGCAAGACAAAAGACGCCCAAAAAGAAAATGATAAAGTTTGTTTTTGTCATACCTCTTATTTATATAACTAATCAAGAGAAAATAATTTAGAAATTAATTATAATAAAAATTAAATATTAATCAAATATTTTCTCAATTAAAAATTAAAAAACTGGATTATTGTTTTTGCTATGAAAGGAGATTTTATTGTATTAACAAAGTTGTCGGCAAAAAAATTCTAAGGTTGATTAGAGAAAATAACTCTACTTCTTTCCTAATTTGACTAGTCAAGCAATAATTTTATTTAATTCTTAGATTTTGTTGGCCTTTAATTTAGCTAGACTAACTTCTCATAATTAATTTTATTTATTCAAAATCTTCATTTGTAATGTTCCATATATGTGTTGATGAAATGGAATAACACGACATTTGAATTGTTGGTTATCCACATCTCCAATGGACGACACGATAGAAAATTAAGCTTTCAAGAAGAGTAAAACTCGGTTGCACATGATGTTTGCTATGAATTTGGGTCTTGATTTCCATTAACTTGAGCTAATTTAAATAATCTCAAATTATCATTCTCCTACAAAATAAACAAGAGAGATATGTTCTACGAATGTATGCTTTGATACTAAAATTATTCATAATGCAACAAATTTAATAGAATTGAATTAAGTTATGTTTTATGAAAACATAAATGCATTATTTATAAAGAGAATAATTACCTTAAAAAAATACTTTTAGATAAATAAATAAATAGTAGAATGATTTACATCAATTTATTTAAGTTATAAACTAAAAACGGAGGAAAATTTAAGAAAAAATTTTAAATAAGCATACGAAACCAACCCCACTTATACTTATTACACTTTTCAAATTAAACTTTTGTTGTTTGTTGTGTTTACTTCTTCTTTTTCTATCATAACCAATTTTTTTATTATTTTATCTTTTATTTTGTTGTTTTTTAATGATTTTGTTATCAATTAAGCATCAATTTATACACTTTAATCATTACCAAAATTTGCATATTTTAGTTAGTACAAATCATAAAAAGAGAAAAATTGTGAAAACTAAAAGGAAAAAACTTACGAAATTTGGCGGATGAGGAATAATGTATAATGTATCCAATGAGATTTGTAATGATAATATAGTGGAGGGTGGAGGTTTGTTATGGAGAAAAGACTTTGAAAGATTATGGTCAACTATGTTATGGAACTTAGGAATGTTGTCATCGGCCATGCTACACAAAGGAGATAGGGAGGGATGTTTGTATGTAACCCTATGTCGATGAGATTGTCAACTTCGACGAACAAGGATAGGGGCATAGGGAGGGGACGATAACTAGCATGAAGATATTCAATTTTGATTATGAACAAGTTCAGTCATGATGTCAAGGATTTTGTTTTTTAAGAAAAAAAAAAAGCATCAATGTTCTTTTTAGAATCCTTGTAAATGGTTTTACATCATCTCTAGATAAATGACTTTAAAATATTTATTTTTTATATTAATGAGGTACACATTAATCTACAACACAATATAAAGTTTGGAACCTTTACAAAGAATAATGAAATTATGTAAAATTTACACTATGTAAATTAAGGATGTTTATGAATTTGTTTGAATCGAATGTATAAGAAAATAAATTTAAACCAACAAACTGTATCAGTTTAGATTCGTTTGAATTTAAAAATAAAATAAATATAAACCAAACTAACCCAATAAAAATAAGTTGGTTTGATTTCAATGACTTTAATCTAATTATATAGAAATATTTAGAAAAATATTTTAAGAAAAAATAGATAATTTTATCGAAAAAATCACCTAAAGTTTTTTATTTAAAGAGAAAAAACAAAATTTTTACATTATGATGGACTTACATAAATTAAATAATAACAAAAATTATAAATTTTTATATAAATATATCATAAAAATAATATATAATAATTAATTATAAAAATTATATTATTTGTTTGATTTGGTGTTCAGTGAATTTATATTATATTTTATATTTTATTATATTTTGAATTATTATTTATATTTATTTAGAATCCCCTCTCTTTATTTTTTATTATGAAAATTGTCACTCGACAAGATTCAAATCCAAGATCTTAGAATTAGAGACCGATACTTCGATCACTAAGCTACTACGATTTTCAAATAATAACTTACAAATAAATTATATTTATATATAAGTAAATGTATATCCGTGTAAATATATAGATATAAATATAAATATAAATATAAATATATTTATATATTTACCGACGTATATATTCATCGAGAAATCCTTCGGTAACTAATTGTTAATTTACCAACAGATATATCCGTTGGTAATTTCACTAGTACAGAAAACACATTTAACATCGGTTCTTAGCAGCTTTCTACATCGGTTCTAGAACCGATGTAGATACAACCGATGTAGAAAGTTGGTGAGTTTTAACATCGGTTAAGAACCGATGTAGAAAGTCTGACTTTCCACATCGGTTCTAGGCCATAACCGATGTAGAAAGTCTGATTTTCCACATCGGTTATAGCTATAACCGATGTGGAAAATCGGACTTTCTACATCGGTTATGGCCTAGAACCGATGTGTAAAGTATTAAAAATCACTTTCTACATCGGTTATGGCCATAACCGATGTGGAAAGTCATATTTTTTTAAATACGAATTTTAGTTTTTGATTTTTCAAAACCTCATACAAGCATTTTAAATATTTACAACTACTCGAATGTTAATCTATATATAGAGGACATGCATTAACACACAAGTAAACATAATGTATATTATATATCTACATTGTATTGTATCAACAAACAATAAACATGTATTGTATTCTAAGTTTATATATACAAAGAAACTAGCAGTCCTAATGTTTCACAATTAAATTCAATCACGACTATAGTTCTTAATAACAAAATCTGCCCAAATTCGTCTAATGTCATCAATTGTAACGATCTGTTCTTCAAACCACTTCAAGAAATTTTTATTGTGTTCATTCAACAACCATTTTTCATTCATCCTTGGATATCTTTGCTTGATCATTTCTTTGTGAGTAGATAAGAAAGGCTGAACATCATCGATGTTATTCAAGATGTACAAATGCGCTTGTAAAACTTCTTCTCGACTCATGTTTCTACCTTTAACACCTCGGGTTCCCTTCCCAAATTGTCTTCCATCATGACGAAACGTTGGAATCCCTATAGGACTTACTTCAGAAAGATAATCTGTACAGAACTCAATTGCTTCTTTTGCAATGTATCTTTCAACAATGGATGCTTCAGGCCTTGATGGGTTTTTAACATATCCTTTCAAGATTTTCATATAACGCTCAATTGGATACATCCACCTTAGATACACAGGGCCACATAACTTAATCTCTCTAACAATATGAACAATTAAATGCACCATTATGTCAAAAAATGAAGGGGGGAAAAACATCTCCAATTTGCATAATATCAACACAGACTTCAGACTTCTAGGTTATCTAAAGTCTGAAGGTCGAGTACTTTATTACAAACAAGCATTAAAGAAAAAACACAAACTGCGTTATAACATGTCTAACCTTCTTTGGCAAAATGTCCCGAATAGCAACCGGTAAAAGATGTTGCATTAATACATGACAGATCATGGGACTTTAATCCAACTAACTTCAAGTCTTTCATTGACACTAGCCGTTTAATATTCGAGCAAAAACCCTGAGGCACTTTGATACCTTTAAGACATTCACAGAGGCTTTTTTTTTCCTTCTTAGACAAAGTATAACAAGCTGGAGGCAAATAAGTCCGCTTACCACATGATTGGAGACCTAATTCCTGTCTTATGTTCATATGAAGCATATCTAACCGAGAGTTCAAGCCATCTTTGGTCTTTCCTTGAATATTGAGGAGGGTTCCAATAAGACTGTCACACACATTCTTTTCTACATGCATAACATCAATATTGTGCCTTACATCTAGACTAGACCAATAAGGAAGCTCAAAAAATATGGATTTTTTCTTCCATTTTTCCTTTTCATGGGAAACTGTTTGGGTCTTTCCAAACAAACAATGAATGTCTTTCACCTTCGAATACACTTCCTCTCCTGTTTTAGGGTTAGGAGCGATTTGACTCTCTTGAAAGCCATTATAAGCCTTCTTCAACCTCCGATATGGATGATTAACTAGTAGAAATCTTCTATGTCCTAGGTACACTGTCTTCTTCCCATGTTTCAGTTGATGTTAACACGTTTCTTCCATACAAATAGGGCATGCATTATGTCCTTTGACACTGTATCCACTTAGATTTCCATAAGCAGGGAAGTCATTTATCGTACAAAAAAGCAAAGCTTGCAATTTAAAGTATTCATTACGATATGCATCAAATACCTCAACACCCTCTTCCCAAAGAAGTTTTAAGTCTTCAATCAAAGGCCGTAAATAAACATCAATGTCATTTCCTAGTTGTTTGGGGCCAGAAATCATCATCGACAACATTACAAACTTGCGCTTCATGCACAATCGAGGAGACAAGTTGTAAATTACTAACAAAACAGGCCATGAACTATGTATACTACTTAAATTGCCATAAGGATTCATCCCATCCGTAGCAAGTGCTAGTCTAAGGTTTCTCCCTCTTGACCAAAATCTGGAAATATGTCATCAATTTTTTTCCATTGCAGAGAATCAACTGGATGTCGTATCTTCCCATCACGAGTGTCTTTCATCTACATGCCACGTTAAGCTCTTTGCATCTTTGGCATTAGCAAATAGCCGCTTAAACCTTGGAATTATTGGAAGATACCACACTACTTTGACAGGGGTTCCTGATGAAATTGTCTTATCACAATTATCTTCTCCATCCTTGACTTTAAACCGTGATGTACCACAAACAGGACAATTATGCAAACTTCCAAACTCCTTCCTGTACAGGATGCAATCATTACGACATGCATGTATCTTCTTATACTCCATACCCATCGGACAGATTACTTTCTTTGCTTCATAAGTACGGCTTGGAAGTGTATTCCCTTCTGGAAGCATTTCCATTAATAATTGTAGCAACTCTGTAAAACTTTTATCCGTCCACCCATTTTTGGCCTTTAAGTTAAATAATTTTACCACTGCTGACAACCGTGTGAACTTAGAACATCCTATATACAGAGGCTTCTTACTATCTTCGCATAGTTCTTCGAATACATATCCTTTTTCAAATGGCTCTTCACCGATATCACGTATCAAATCCTCTAGTCGATCATTGGTTTCTTTCTGGATTTCGGTTGTCTCGAAGCCATTGGGAAATCTACTACTTCCCCATGCCAAATCCACTTAGTGTAACTCTTGCAAAATCCATCACAAAGGAGATGCTCTCTTATATCCTTCACACTTAGTTGTCTTAAATTTAAGCACTTCACACAAGGACAATAAAAGAGACCTCTATTGTTACCCACATTTCTCTCGTGCAAACTCTAAGAACTCTTCAACCCCTAATTCATATTCTTCTTCTATACGTTTGGCATTTATCCAACTCCGATCCATATCTATAGGTACATGACGTCTTTGCTTAGTGTGAAAATGGAATTACCTCTATTCGAAGGCAACAAACTTAAACAACTCAAACTATAATCCAAACTGAAATAGTACTCGGAACAACAAGTAAAACTCTAGGAACAAAACAAACAACACAAAGAACAAACCTAAATCAACAACATAAGAAACAAACCCAAATGAAAAACAAGAGAACCAAATATAATCAATACCCCAAAGCCCTACACCCCAGACAGTGGAAACCCATAGCCTTAACTCTTCCGCTAAGAGACTCGGACCAGAGCGACATCAACCAACCCAACAGGGCTTGGATAACACCAATCTCAACCCCACGAGAATAACCAAGTGAAAATCACATATTCAAGTCAAACTAAACGGAAATAATAATACAAAACCCGGAATAAACATGTCTACATACATTAAACCCAGGCGAGAATCAGTCCACGACCAAACAAAACAATCCAGAATCAAGGAAAATGCATAAAGGTAATTGACAAAACAAGGATGAGAAGCCAATAGGATAGACCCACAGACCTGGTCCGAATCACCTCTGGTTCGCGACGAGATCGAAGGTGCGCAGGTGCAATGAGGAGGAGCTCCTAGAGGGTTTCAGAGAGGTGAAGATGAGGGTGGCGCGTCGCAGTTCTTAGTGCGCGTCGCAGTTCCTGGTGCGCGTTGCAGTTCTTGGTGCACGGCAAGGGTGGTTTTCGCTTGGGGATTCGATTGGGGAAACGGAGGTTAGGGATTCGATTGGGGGAAGGAGATGGGAGAGACAGTGGTTTTCGCTACTGCGATAGGGGCAAGGAGACGGTGGTTTTCGCTCATCGCGAGAATGAATTTGGTAATGGCTAGGAGCAAGGGAAGAATTCCGAGGGAGTCGAGTCTCGTAATTGGGTCCGGGAGTCGAGTCTGTAAGGGCAAGAATGGAGTCTAGGGCTTACTCGTCTAAAATTTTTATTATTTTTTTTTAAGACTTTCCACATCGGTTCATGGGGGAACCGATGTAGAAAGTAAAATGGTATATCAGATGACCGATCGAATGGCTTTATGACCGATCGAACCGGATGATCGATCGAATGAGATTATGACCGATCGAATTATTTTAAATCGTAGTAGATAGCACTTTCCACATCGGTTCATGGGGAACCGATGTAGAAAGTGAAATAGTATATCGGATGACCGATCAGAATGGCTTTATGACCGATCAAAACTGGATGATCGATCGAATGAGTTTATGACCGATCGAATTATTTTAAATCGAGTAGAAAGCACTTTCTGGGTTGTATTTCGCTTGAGCGACACTATACTCGCTCGAGCGACATCCGATTCTAACATGAGGTCTCCCATGTTACATTATCCGGCTAACTTTGATCGACGTTTACGCAAGTCAACATTCGCTCAAGCGACAATAAGATCACTCGAGCGACGCGACCTGCACAAAATTGGCATTCTCGGGTTGTATTTCGCTTGAGCGACACTGGTCTCGCTCGAGCGACACCACCTGCACAAAATTGGCCTTCTCGGGTGGTTTTTCGCATGAGCGACACTGTCTCGCTCGAGCGACATCCACATTTTTGGTTATGATCGATTACATTTTCAAATGATCGATCATATTTGAATATATATAATAGCGGTTAAGATTTAACCGCTTATTAGACATGTTATATAATAGCGGTTAAGACTTAACCGCTATTAGAAGTGCTATTATAATAGCGGTTAAGATTTAACTCGCTATCATATACAACCACATTTTTCAATTCCCTGTATACAACCACATATACAACCACATTAGAAAGTAAAATAGTATATCAGATGACCGATCAGAATGGCTTTATGACCGATCAGAACTGGATGATCGATCAGAATGAGTTTATGACCGATCAGAATTGTTTTAAATCAGAGTAGAAAGCACTTTCCACATCGGTTCATGGTGGAACCGATGTAGAAAGTACTTTCTACATCGGTTCTCATCTGAACCGATGTGGAAAGGCTTTAAAAAAATTTCTACATCGGTTCTTTAACAACCGATGTAAAAAGTCCGATGTTAAAAGTGTTTTTTGTACTAGTGTTTCCATCAATAATCACTCATTTTCCAATTGTTGCATATCCGTTAGTAATTATCCGTCAGTAATTAATGATTTTCTTGTAGTGGATATCTTACTTTCACTATTACATATACTTAAACATAGAAGATTCTCTTCCATGTATTCTCCCTTACTCTCTATCTACTCAAAAGGAACTCAAGAAAGTTTTGTTTGATGTTTAAGTCAATATGTGAAATAGTGAAAGTAATACATAAAATTTTATACGGAAGCATTAATCATAATCGCTCGAGAATCAAGGGATATTTTATCCTTGTTTATCATATGTTCCAAATGTTAGATTATTTTAATCTAATATTAACTCATGTAATTTATAGAGTAACTTTAATGTAAATGTGTGTAATGTGATGGTTATTAGATTACAAAGGTATTGAAGTTATGGGAATTATTAAAATTAATTCCCTTTCCCCTCACCTCATTAAGGGAATTATGGTATTTTAATAAATCTTTTAAAATACTACTTAGAAGTTACATTACATATTATTCTATGGAAGATTAAAAGTTATTTTCCTAAACAATATAAGAAAGTGACTTTGATAGAAAAAGGATTGTAGTAAGCACATTCTATATCATCAAGAAAGTTGTAAAAGGAAGTAAGAGAAGGGAAAATATTCATTAAAAAAAATTGTTATAGATCTAGATAAATTCTTGAACACTTCGAATAATATATTTATGAGAATCATAGTTCCTAAGATTCTTATGAAATAAAATAGTTTCTTGAATTGAATTAAAATATTTGAAACTACAAGTTTACATATTGGTATAAGAGTCAAATTAGAAATTTATAATTATCTTTGAATGATATTTTCCCCAAATTATAGAATTCCTAATTTGAAATTATGAAATTTAGGGATTTTATTTTTGAAATATGGTAAGTTACAATTTCAATTAGAATTGAATTGATGGATGATTTCCAATAAAAGCTTTGAATAGATAAAAACATGTTCATTGTTACATTATACATATATATATATATATATATATATATATATATATATATATATATATTTGGTAGTGATTTTTTGTTTTAATTCAGGAATTAATTGTATGGTAAATTTGTAATCAAATTTTATGCTTTAATTAATTCCAAAGTAAAGTTGAATTATGTCAATTACCCTTAAAACAAAGGATTCTGAATTATGCATATTTTAATTGGTTTACTGGGTTAATTGAAATTTATTGTTATAAGACATTTTTGGATTATCCAAAGGTAAATTATTGCTTATAACTAATAATATAAATTATTTATTTTTATTCGTGTTGAGTGTATGTCTATATGTCAAAAATGATATATTTTATTGTCTATTAAAGTGTATGTTATGGAAATTGAGTGTATTTATTTTACCAAATTAAAGTAAATACATGATTAAAGTTTATATATTTTGAATCCATTAAGTTTTCAAAATATTGATGGGTGAGTTTGTTTGAATGTGTGCAACTATGTCTAACATAATTCCATTCGATAATTGTTTGATCAAGTTCAATGGTTTAAATGATGTTGATTGGTTTGAAATGATTCAGTTTCAACTAGGTGTTATGGATTTAGACCTAGTAATGAAAATGGATGAAAAGCGGATTTAGACCTTGTAATGATAATGGATGAAAAGTCTCACCCATTACTGAGACCAATATAGAAGCTAAAGGTCTCTTAATGATGATTGAGAGCAATAGTGGCAGATCTTTTTGGGAGCTGAAGGGGACCGTGGGCCCCCCAAAGTTTTCTAACTCCTATGTAATTTATGATTTTGGTCATCCAAACTTAATAATCATTTAATATATTTACTTGTATATTTACAATTTTATCCTCTCATCACTTCTAACTCTCATATAATTTATGATTTTGTCTCCTCAAACTTAATGATCATTTAATATATTTATTTATACATTTATAATTTTATCCTCTTACCTTTTCATCTTCTTTCACCCTTTTATATTTATTTATTATTTATTAATAATATATTATTTGCCCCCCCAAATCAATGATCAAGATCCATCACTAGGGAGCGATCTAATAGATTTTCATTAACTTTGATGAGATTGATTATGGTTGAAAAAATGTTAAGTCATCTATGCCAAAAACTGATAATGCTAAGGAATTCATGAATTTGGTTAAGGATTTCTTACAATCTGACATTACTGACAATCGATTACGAGGCATCTGACAAGTGAGTTTACAAACAAAATGTTTGATTGGTCACAATCAATTCATGATCATGTGACTGAAATATTTAATATAACAGCAAGGTTGAAATCTAGGAGAATGGAAGTGAGTGAGTCCTTATTAGTGCAGTTCATTTTAAACTTCATTCCTATTGAATTTGGCTAGTTCTAGGTGAATTATAATACCCTGAAAGAAAAATGAAATTTTTAGGAAGTTAAGGCCATGTTAGTTCAAGAGAAAAGGAGATTAAAGAAAATAAAGGAAGATTGTGTTCATCTCATGACTCATGATGGAGTCAGTGGCAGTAAGAGCAAGCTAGGTAGAAAGGACAAGGGCAAGACCCAACTGAAGGTCAATGAAGGTAATATCCATAAGGATAAGAAATGTTACTTCTGTAATTAGAAAGTTCACTTCAAAAATGCCCTAAAAGGAAGAAATGGTTTGAAAAGAAAGGTATATTTTGTATATCTGTAAATTTTGAATCAAATATTGTTGAAGTATCTAATAATATCTGGTGGCTTGATTCTGGTGCAATTACTTATATGTCACATATTTTGTAGGGATTCCTTTCAATCCAAACCATAAGAAAAAATGAAAAATTTCTCTTTATATATGGGCAATAGAATGAAAGCAAGGATAGAAGGCATTGGACATATAGATTGATCTTGGATATTGGATGCCATATAGATTTGGAAGGATGTCTCTATGTACCTGGATGTGGTAGAAATTTATTTTTTGTTGCAAATTTTGTTAAATTAGGATTTCATTTCAAGATTGGACACAATGTATTTTATTTGTTTAAAGACATTTGTTGTTATGGATTTAGTACTTTAATAAATGGTTTATATTGTTTCAATCTTGATGTTAAGTTTATGGAATCCTTGTTTAATATTGACTATGTCATTGGTAGTAAGCGTGATATGCATGATAATAATTTTACTTATTTGTGGCATAAAAGATTAGGTCACATATCCAAGGAAAGAATAACGATATTAATGAAAAATGATATTTTACCTCAATTTGATTTTGGTGACTTGGATGTATGTTTAGATTGTATTAAAGGAAAGCAAACTAAACAGATATCCAAGAATTATGTTATGAGAAGTAATGAACTTTTACGATTATACACACTAATATTTGTGGGCCCTTTGACATTCCATCTTCGAGTGGTAAAAAGTATTTTATCACCTTTATAAATGATTTTTTACGTTATTGTTATTTATATCTTCTGCATGAAAAAATCTCAATCAGTGGACATCTTAAAGGTGTTCACTAATGAGGTAAAAAGGTAGTTAGATAGAAAAGTAAAGGTTGTGAGATCTGATAAAGGTGGTGAATTTTATGGAAAATCCACTGAAAGTGGATAGTGTCCAATTGCATTTGCAAAGTTCCTTGAAAGTATAGGCATATGTGCATAATACACTATGTCTGGCACACCTCAACAAAATATTGTTGTTGAAAGGAGGAACAATACTTTAATGGGTATGGTTTAGGTCTATGTTGAGTCATAGTACTATACCTTTATCTTTGTGGATGCATGCCTTAAAGATTGTTGTATATTTGCTTATCAGGGTTCCTAGTAAGGCAGATTCTAAGACTCCTTATGAAATGTGGATAGGAAGAAAACTCAATTTAAGATATCTCCATATTTGGGATTGTCCAACAGATCTAAGAGTGTATAATTCACATGAAAATAAGCTTTATACAAGAACTGTTAGTGGTTTCTTCATTGACTATCCTGAAAAGTCTAAATGATACAGATTCTATTGTCATAACCATAGTACAAGAATAGTTGAGTCTGGTAATGCTCGGTTCTTTGAAAATTGACAATCTAGTGAGAGTAAGAAATCACGAAAGTTGTATATTGTAGAAACTCATGGTGAATCTCCTTCACCTAATACTTCTTATAAGGATGTTGTTCTTTTAGTTGTGTTATGGCCAAACAACAAAAGACAATAAAACGGTCTCCAAAACCCACAAGATGAACATATGGTTGATGAACCAACACGTAATGTGCAAGTCACTAATGAACAAGTGATAAAAGAGGCACATGAAATAGTATCAAGAAGGTCTGAAAAGCAAAGAAGACCAGCTATTTTAAGTGACTTTATTGTATATTCGTTTGAGCATGAATGTGAATTAAGTGTTGATGATGATCCAGTCTCAGTTAAACAAGTCATGGAAAGTGACAATTCGAAAAATGGTTGAATGTTATGAAAGAAGGGTTGAAATCAATGGATGATAATAAAGTATGGGATTTAGTTGAATTTCCTAAAGATTCAAAAAGAGTCGATTGTAAATGGGTCTTTACGACCGAACGTTACTCAAAAGGCAATAATGAAAGGTGTCAAGCTAGATTAGTTGTCAAATGTTTCACTCAAAAGGATGACATTGACTATAATGAGAACTTCTCTCCTGTTTCTAAAAGGGATTCTTTGATAATTGTTTTGGCTTTGGTGACTCATTATGATTTAGAATTTCACCAGATGGATGTAAAGACTGTCTTTCCAAATGGTGAATTAAAGGAAGAAATTTAAATGGACCAACATAAAGGTTTTGTTTCCATATGAAAGGACATGGTGTGTAAATTAAAGTCAATATATGGACTAAAATAGGCTTCTAGACAATAGTATATTAAGTTTAATGATACCATCACATCATATGATTTTGTAGAAAACATTGTTGATTGGTGTATCTACATGAAGGTTAGTGGGAGAAAGTTTGTAATTTTAGTTTTATATATTAATGATATTTTGTTTACTACTAATAATGTTGTTATGTTACATGATGTCAAGAAGTTTCTCTCTAATAACTTTGAAATAAAAGATATGAGTGAAGCATCCTATGTGATAGGAATAGAAATATTCTATAACAAATCATAAGGATTGTTGTGATTATGCCATAAATCATATATTAACCAGGTATTAGAAAGATTCATGATGGAAAAATGCCTTGTAAGGATTGTTCTAATACAGAAGGGTGACAAGTTTAATCAAATGCATTGTCCCAGAAATGAATTGGAACGTAATGAGATGAAAAATATTCCTTATGCATCAGTGGTTGGGAGTTTGATGTATGCCCAAACATGTACTCGGCCAAACATTAGCTTTGTTATAGGAATGTTGGGTCGATATCAAAGCAATCTTGGAATAGAACATTGGAAATTTGCAAAGAAAGTACTTAGGTATTTACAAGACACGAAGGATTACATGCTGACTAATAAAAGGTCAGATCACCTCGAAGTGACTGACTATTCGGATTCAGATTTTGGTGGATATGTGGACTCAAGAAAATCTATATTTTGATACATCTTTCTTTTGGTTGGAGGAGCAGTACCATGGAAAAGTGCAAAACAATCTGTGATTGCAACTTCTAGTATAGAAGTCGAATATGTGGCATGCTTTAAGGCCACAATTCAAGCATTATGATTGCAGAACTTTACCTTGGGATTTGGTATTATTGACACTATAACCAGACCAATGAGAATTTATTGTGATAATTTTGTAATTGTTTTCTTTAACAAATATATAAGGGTAGTTAGCCTTCAGAAAAGTTCAACACATAAAAGTAGAAAAGGGGAGATTAAATCTTTTATAAAAGAAGACTCCCTTTCTTACTTTTGATGCCCTTCCTATCTACTCTAATTGATCACATCATCTTCTTCCCTTTTCTATTTTTAACAAAATTTATAGTTAGAGGATGCAAAGAAACAAGCATATCAAGCCAAAGTTTTGAATGAAAGTTAATAAGATGATTAATTGATCATGTTAAATACATACATTTATTTTATCATTTAGGAATGATGAGATATCTAACTCAATCTTATAAAATTGATTGGATAAGGTAAAAATTATACATATTATAATATTCTCCTATCTCTAATTAATATTAGATTTTATCACATCATTTCACCTAAGATTTTTTTTCATCATCACACGCTGTCACTTTGAGTGAAATTTTCTCATCATCATGTTAGATGATATAATTCAATAACAATGTTATAATGATTATTCAATTAAGTTAGTTAACTTTAACAAACCTCAGTTATTGCTTTAAATATTGTGTCTCCACAATATTTTTACCTGAAGAAATGTGATTGTATAATTCAGTTTTTACATTGAATATAATTTATATTTAGTATAAATCTTTCTCTCTCCATACTTATTTATAGATCCCTTCCCATATCACACTTTCTTCTTTTATGAGAGATTTTATGAAAAAAAATCTTCAATGAAAAAAAACATCATTATTTTTGGATTGTCCAGTATGTAGGTGATTCTTTTTACCTTCTAATTTGAAGAGAGAAAAAAAAAAAACTTTAAAACTAAACTCACTTTGGCACTTTTTTTTCTCTTTTTATTTTTATGAATTTTTTTATAAATGTCAACAAGAGGTAATCACTCACTCACTGTCAGCAACCTTCTTTTCATTTGATGCCAATCGATAAGAAGGAGACTCAATACATCGTGCATTCACAAGCGGCTATGGAGTTTTTTTTCTAATAAGAGAAACACTAATTTATATAGATAAATAAATAAATAATGAAGATAAGGGTATAAGGGTAACCCACAAAAAAACTGTTTCTGCAGTAAAAAACCCATAAATTCCTCCGAACTATATGTCTATGTTAGAACCTTCTTTTTATTAAAAAAAAAAGTGATTTATTTCTTTGGAAACATCTATCACTTAAGAACCCTTTGAATATTTAAATTTATAATGTAATTAGAGAATCAGAATTACTTATTGATATGTTAAAATAATAAAATATTAATTATCTGAAGTAAATTTTTATTACAAATTTTAAGTGATAAGAAAAGTTTTTATTGGAAGATTTTAGCACTTCCACGTGAAGTTTTTATAATTTAAGAATAAAAATAAATATTTTAATATAGATTTCATTTATAAATTGCTTAGAGAAATTAATTTAAAATAAAATAATTTTGACCAATATTTAAGTATCTTATATTTAAGATCGATAATAAAATATTCATTTTTATTCTTAAGTAATTATTACTAGAAATTTTTTTAAGATATCTTTCATTTTTTATTTATTAAAATACTTAAATAAAATATTAATTATTATATTGATGTAGTCTTATAAGATATGATAAGTTGTTTAACTTTTTAATTGTTTCATCAAACAACTTATATAAAAAAATTTAATAAGGGACGAATGAATTTATTAAAAAAAATTCTACTGTAATAAAATAAAGAGTTGCCTATATGTTACAATAAATCTATATTTTACATTTTTTTTGAGGTGAGAAATAAGTCACATAATTTGCTACTATTAGAGATGAATTGTTTAATCCAACAATTTACAAAAATAAAAATAAAAAAGAAATGAGAAGAGATAATGAATTTATTTTTTAAGAAATTTTCTATCAAAATAAAATTAATCATAAATTGCTTAGATATGGTACAGTAAATTTATCCTATGCTTACTTAAAAAAATCAATTCATATAAATTACTTCGTGAGTTCTAATCACAAAAAAGTTGGTAAAAAAATAATAAATAAATTGTTAAATTAACACATTATAGTTATCTCGTGTCAAATATACAATTATAAGAATATATATTCATTATAACAAGTTATTTTTTTTAATCAATAAATCATAATAAATATGGGTTGATGAAAGAGTGAAAATAAATTGGTGAAAAATAATAAGAATTAAAATCAAATTGTAGTAGAATAATAATGATAATTAAAATTAAATTGAAGTAAAATTTAAATAGCTGAAAATTATAAAGTGCTTTTAATTAAATTTGAAAATTGATAGAATAAAGTACATAATAAATAATTGTTTTAAAATAAAATAGTGCACTAATTTAATCTAAATTTTTTTGAAAGTGACAAACTTAAAATTAAATTGAGAATTGCATGTGAAATTAAGTAATAAAAGAAAATCAAACAATAAAAAAATTCAGAAATTAAAATTTGTGTGAGTGAAATTGCGTGAAAATAGTAAAATGGTAATTGGAATCAGAAAATAAATGAATTGAAAATGAAAATTAAGTAATACTGGAATAAAATAAAAATTCTAAATAATTAAATAATAGAAATTAATTTGGCCACTGAATGAATAACGTAAATAGAACGATGTAAACTGAAAAAATTTAATAGAAATTGTAAATTAAATAAAAGAGAATAAATCGAAGTGTAGTAGCAATAGATGAGCTCGGCTAACTAAAAACCGATAACAGGAAAAAAAAAACAGGGACGAGACAAAAACAATAGTTCGTCCTAGAACAGGAAATGTGATTGTTTTCTCATGATATCTCTATTTATAAGAAACTAAATAAGAAAAATTAAGCCTGAAATTAATTACAATAAAATTAAATATTTCCCAAATTAAAAATTGTAAAACTGGATTGTTATGACGAGAAATTTTTGGGACTGATTTAGAGGAAATAATCCACTTCTTTCCTATTTTGAGTGATCCAGTGGTGATTTGCATTTAATTCTTGATTCTCGCTAATATTTAATTCAACTGAATTAAATTCTCGCACCGGTTAATTTGCTTGATTCAAAAGTTTTATTTATAATGTCTCACAAGTAGGTTGCACAAACAAATTCGAGTTTTTGAGAAAAGTGAAACTTGATTGCATCAATTTAGACCTTTATTTCTATTCATTTACTCTATCTCAGATTATTTTTCTCTTAAAAAAAGAAATATGCACTGTGAATATATGCATGGATATTTGTTTTTATAATAAAATTATACAAAATGAAAAAAAAACTAAAATCAAGAATATAATTAAACTATAAAATATTCTTAGATAAAAAATAAAAAAATAAGATGACATACATCACCTAAATGCTCCATTGGCAGAAAAATTTATCATATCTTAAAAAATGTGTACTTAAATAAAATTAATCAAATCATTTTTTATTGAAATCAAATCAAATAAAAAGTACAATGTAGGTATCTATGAAATAATGATATTAATTGGCACGGGTAATAATTTTTTAATAGAATAAAATTCATGGAAAACATAGAATAGGTTTGAGTATATATTACATAATCTAAATTTTATTATAGGAAAGTTATTCAAAGATGAGTTGAGATGTGAGATTTAGCTTTTGTTACGCAATTACTTTTGATGATACACATTTCTATTTTCCATTTGCAAAAGAAGGTTTCTTTACTTTTTAATAGGATAAGAAGATGAAAGCATGGGGGTATACCCAATAACACTTGTTGAATTATTATTACACGAATGAAATGGATAATGACAAAACATAACAAGAGTAAGAGTTGTGTGAGCGTGATTAAACAAGTAGTTTATTATATTTAATTGGTTGAACCTAAATGGGGCCTCTGATGAGGAAGGTAGTGGTGTTTTGGAATGAGAAGGTAGCGTGTAAATGTAGAAGAAAAGTGAGATGAGATGGGGAAAATTGACGAGGCTATTGAGTGCAAGTGCATCTAAATGTACGTGAGAGATATGAACATATGATGGAAACAGGTCGTGTTCATGCAAAGCATTAGGGTTTATTACAGATAACATCACGCATGCAATAATTGAAGATAAGAAAAGTTACGTTCATTCGTCAACATGTGCCTTATTAAGAGGTTTCGTGTTGAAAGGGGAAACCTAGAGAACCACTTGAGATGAAAAACGTAAATAGTTGTCTTTGTGCTTGACGTTGAGTAACCAAATATTTATAACAAGTTACTTAGTTAAAGATGTTACGCATTTTGTAATGAAATGTCCATTTATATTTTCCAATATTATTTCATCTTTATAACTATGTTCAATGATACAAAAGAACTTCATTTCATTTGGTATTACCTGTTTAATTGAATGTTTCAATGTAACAATAGTTATATACTATGAATAGAACTTCATATATGTTATTGATTTTAATATTTATTTAACTATTAAAGTATTATATTTATTAAGAGTTAAGCTTTATTTTAAAAGTGACAAAATAGATTAATTTGTCTCATTTTGATTTATCTTGTTTCTAACTCGTAAAAAAATAAGATAAGATAGACTAACCTATCATAATTTTAATGAGTTATAGACTCTAACTTATCTTATAAAAAAGGATTGGTGAGTCATGGTCAATATATATATATATATATATATATATATATATTTTTTTAAATGTACCTTTAATTATAAAAATATTTTTTAAAATTTTTATTTATTAATTAATATTATTGTTAAATAAATTGAAAAAATTACTATTTTATTATTAAAATACTCAGTTATAATAAATAATTCAAATTTAATGTGTTAGTATTTATTATTATTATAACATTATAATATATTTATATATTCTAACAACATAACATAAATTTAATTATATATTTTTATTTTTATTTTAATATATAAATATCTTTTAAGAGTGAATCACTATTAATTAGTTGGAAAAATAGGTCAAAATGAACTAATTAGTTAAACTATAACCTATTATGTCAATTTAAGGAAAATCAATTGTCATATTTAACCTACTTTATCATCCTAATTAATCTAAATAAATAACTTGATTGGGTTACAAGGAAAATCTTTGTAATATATCAATTTTTTTTATAGTGTGGATTTTTTTTACGGTTTTCATCGGAGTGTCAAAACAGACTTAGTCCAATGGGTCAACCCAAAAAATCGGAAAAATAAGTTAAGTTAGGCCAAAAAACTTATGGCCTAAATAGAACTAAATAAATTTTCGTCCGACCTATTTAGGTCAGACCTAAATGGTTTAAACTAAGCTAATTTGTAGGCTTATGGGCTGGTCCGTTTATAAAATAATTATTATTTTATCAATAAAATAAAAGTAATATTATTTGATTAGAAAATATATGTATAATAAATTAATTTGATAATATATTTTGTTATATATATGTAATTTAGAAAGAATAATAAACTCTTAACATAATCTTCATTTGCTTTGATAATGTTCTTCCTCTCTATTGCTGCTATTACATTTGTTTTTAAGGACCAATAATTTAAGATGACATGTTCTAAATAGTATATTTTCAAAGTATCGTGATGTGAAAGTTATGTTGGATAATAAAGTTAGTTTGTTAAAATAATGAAAATTGACTTTAAAATTAATCGAGATGCACTTGCTACATGCATTATTAAGTATAATCTTCAACTTAGCTATGTTGAGTATGAGGGAGTTTGGAATGTAAATAAAGTTTTGAATATTGATTTTAAACCCTATAAATACTTTAGTTATAGAGGTTTATGACGTGTATTACAAAAAAAAAGAAAAATGTTAAAAGATGTGTTATCTAATATATTTGTTTTGTTAAGATATTTTAAAACAATTACTATAAACACTTCAATTGCATATAAAAGCTAAAAGATGTGTTATCTAATATTTATGATAGGATATGTTTAACTTTTGATGTGGACAACTATAACTCCTCAAAACTACATGATCTGTAACAATTTTATACATTTGAATTTATTTTTCCTGAATAGGTTATAAGTTAATTTTAAATAAACAATAGGTGACATTTTTTTTCAAACAAAATTTAAAAAAAAATTATATAAATAAAAAAATTATTTTTAATTAGACCAAAAATGATTTGTTGGCCTAATATAGGATCAGGCTAGACCATAAATTTTGGTTCATTTTAAAATATAGGTTATAATGACCCATTAGATATTGTTTTTACTTGGTCAGTAGAACAGATTAGGTTGAATCGCTGGTTTTGACGAGTCATAATTTTCCATATATTTTTTATTTTATTATTCTTAATTATATACTTTTTGAAATTATTATTTCATTTTCTTCCTTTTATATAATATCGTTTAAATATTGATGTAAGAAGTTTAAATCAAAGTTTAATACAAAATGTCATTAGAAAGTAAAAAAATTAAGTAGACAACACACGTTTATATGAATAGTTGTAATCTTAAAATCATTATCTAACTTTCGATATAGCATGATAGCAAGGTTAATAAATACGCATTGAAAACGTGTACACTATCTCAATTAGTAAACGCACTTCTTTTGTTTAGATATAGGCTTTCTTTGGATATTACATATAAGATAAGAAAATAAAAGGGTGAAAATGAAAGAACTTCTATGTATTTCGTAAAATTTAAATTATATGTAAATTAATTTGTGAGAAAAAAAATTAATTAAATTATAAAAAATTTAAAAAAACACGAGTGTAATAAAGAATGTTACGTTAAAAGATCTTATGGATCAATCCATCATTATAGATATAATTATAAAGAATTATTACTATGATAGAGAAAACAACGACAGAAATAAAACAAGAAAAGTAAAAAAAAAAAAAGGAAAATAAAATAATTGCGTTCCAATGAAAGAAGGCAAGAGTTAAAACTATGAAAAAACAAAACTATCATTATTATGGTGTTTAAAAATGTATTTGTATTGTTTTAGCAATATGCATTTATTTTCTCGATTATAGACGTTAATTATTATTATTGTAATATTTAAAACAAATATTAGAATGTAAAGTAAAAATTGTATTGTGTTTAAATGTGATAAATCATTAGAGAATTAAAGCAAATGAAGCCTTGGATTTTGATGTGAAATGTGAATTTTGTCGGTATCAATTGGTCGCAATCCTCTTTATCTATTGTACAGATGAAGATTCGAGTTTCCTTATGTATGGTGAACGTGGCTCCTCGTTAACTGTTGCTGCTTGTGGCTAACATGAAAAGTGGTGGATTTTTGTAATGGTGCTTTTTTTTTTTCCACAATTTTTTTTATGTTATTTTCATCTTTAAATTATTGATCATGTCAGTACATAATACATAAATATAGTCACGTTGTTATATACATACCAGGATTTATAGGGGTATTTTTAATTTTATTAAAATTATTATTAAATATTAAAAAAAATATTTTGTCCTCTTAATTTTATATATTTAAATCCGTTAATCACTATTTTTTATAAATTATATCATTTAAAAATTAAATTATATATCTTATTGAGTTAGGATGCTAGATCCACGACTACTTAAATGCGAATATTACAAAGTAAAATGTGATGTAAGGAGCTGCATTAATTTACAAATTTCTACATAATTTAATGATGATAAAGAAACTCTTTCTAGTATTTCTCGTTACTCGGATAGATTCTATCCTTAATTTTGTAAGAACAAGAGGGAAAGTTTGTGGAAATGTGTCAGGAAAAAGTCTTATTCTATTTGTGGTGCTGAGACCTCTTTTATAATAAGTTTCGAGTTTAAGTGGTGAAAAAACTATAAATTAAAATTAGACATACAATTCAACCTTACCTTTGGTGATTGGAACCGTAAATAATAATAATAAATAAAAGGGAATAACCCAATTATATGCATAGTGGAATCCAGAATTGCATTTAATAAACAAGTGATTGTATTAATGGATTTGGGAAGTGACATGTTTTAGCATAAAGATATCGATGGACACACAGATGCATGTTGAAAGGTTTTTAATTACCTAACGTAGAGGGTTACAATTTTATTTTGTGGAATTTGAACTTGGTAGAAAAAGTACCATCACCTAACCCACTAACCAATAATCACCACATCATTAACATTCCACACCATCGTTTTTCCACGTCCCACTGTCCAGATCATTCTATTCGTAGGTCAAAAATATTATTATCCAAAATCTACGTCTTCTCGTTGTTTTACATTTACCATCCCATATTCCATCTTTATTCATCATTATTTCTTCCTCACAATATGTCTTCAACTTTACCATATCAAACAAATTCAAATTCATATACATCAATATTTTAATTAGCGTGTCAAATATTTGGTTTAAGAGACAGAATTGAACTACCATAATAACTATCCATACTTGATACAATTTTATGTAGTTTTCAATGAAATATTATTATTAATCAATTTACTTGTAGAATATACACAAATTCAACCATTGATCTTACTCGATTTGTTACGAAAATTATGTCAAAGAAATTTGGGCATATAAAATAAAGTTATCAACACATAAATAAAAAGTACAGGTTATAATTAGTTTCGACAAGAAAGTAAGGAAGAATTAAATATAGAAAAAAAAATTAAGTTTGAAGAAGATATAGGAATGAAATTTCCACAAAATAGTAAAATTATGTATGCACAAACTTTTTCATAAAGATTTTTAAGGAAACGAAAAAAAGAAGAAGAATAATGAGTTTCTTTATAAATTAACATTAAAAGAAAACCTATTTTTAATATATATATATATATATATATATAATTCATAATAGAATTTATTTAAAGTGAAGAATTTTAATACAATAGTTATGTTAACGTTATTAGTAAATGGGCAATTATTATTTATATTGTAAATAATAATAAAATAGTGAAATATAAATTAGTAGTGATTTTTTTAACTAAACTCAGGAAATTGTAGGTAAAGAAAAAAAATAGAACTTAACTAAATGACAATAATCTAAATAATTAATAAAATAATATTAGTTAAATTAAAAATTAGAATGATTAGTTTAAAATGCCAACATTGATGACATAGTTTTGCATGAAGGTATACTTATGTATTATTTCACATAATTAATTTTTTTATATAATTTAATTTTTTATGACACACATTTATTTAACTTTTTATTTTTAATAAATTTCTTGAGAATGATTTCATTGAGGTATTGGGTAGCATTAAAGGGTGTACTGTGAAGGGTTTGGATAAAATGTTTGGCAATGGTCCAAGGTGGGTAGGGGCTTTCGACAATGTTTGGCAATGGTCTCCCGTGAGGAAGGCTTCTTCAGTCTTGTGTTTGATAATTACATTATATTAATTAAGTTAGAAACTATGTTACCTAACTTGGTTTATGAAGAATTTAAATTAATTTATAATTTTAACTATTAATGTTTCAGCTACTAATTGAAAAGTAGATTATAAATTATCAAATCGAAGTCTAATTTTCAATAATAACTAAAACATTGGTAGTTTTAGAAACTAATTTAAATTATAGTTAAAAATTAATTTAGCTAAAATACTTTTTAATTTAATTAATATATTGACAAAATATTTTTTGTCTCTAAATTAATATTCGATCATTTTTTTTGTAATAATGACTTTCTGTGAAACTATACTTAACAATTGACCGTCGTAGGTAGAATGTTTAGATTGAAAAGTAGTGGATTGAATTAGTCTTAATTAGATAATTATTGAGATGTTTGGACCTGAACGTGTAATTTTTCGGAAGGTTTGATTTTTATCTTAAATTTGATTTGTAAAAATATTGAAAAAACTTTAAATAAGCAACTGTTTAGAAGGTTCTTGTTTGATAAATATTTCCTTGCTATATTTAACCTCTCAAAAGATACTGGTATAAAATAATTATAATTATTTCATTTTTAATTTGAGAAATACATTGATTACAAATATATACATTTATATGACTTATTATTATAGGAATAATTTATTCATCTTATAACAATTTCATAATATTTTAATATTAATATGTCATTTATAATTGGATCTAAATTCGAAAATATTATTTCTTTTTTCTTTCGTTGACCTCTTCTTCTCATTACTCGATATCTTAAGGTTTTCAGTTGAGAATGGTGTTAATACATTATGTGGGTAGGGCTCATGTCTCGTTAGTATTGTGTTCTTCCCAATGAATCACCCCTCCAAAGACTCAACAAAGCATTACTCACAGATTTAAGCACACCAAGGACATGAGAGCTTCTACCAAGAGTTCTCTCCTTTTCACCTACAAGACTCTTAAAGTTTTGAAAGTTTAAAAATGCTCAAAAATTACGTAATAACAAGTATTTTAATTTATTGATTCAAGAATATTGAATATTGGATTACGTGTTTACTTATGTACGTCATTCTATTATTTATTTCTTGATCTAATAGTATTTGTTTAAGCTAATTATTCGTTTTGTAAATCATACATTTAACATGTTTTCATAAAAAATAACATAATTCAAGTTTACTAAATTTGTTGCATTTTGCATAATTTTAGCATTAAACCATACATTCATACATCCACAAGACATATTTCTCTTTTTGTTTTGTATGAGAAAGATAATTTGGGATTATATAAATTGAGTCAAGTTGATGGAAATAAAGGTTGAAATTCATAGCAAGTATCATGTGCAGCCGGACTTCACTCTTCTCGGAAGCCTAAGTTTTCTTGTGCGTCCCATAGGAGATGTGAATGGTCAACAATTCAAATGCCTAGTGTGTTGCTCCATTTCATCAGCCTATGTGTGGAACTTTACAAATAAAAATTTTGAATCAATCAAATTAACAATTGTGGTAAGTCAATTTAGCTAAATTAAAGACCAATAAAATTCAAGAATTAAATGCAATTAGTATTGAACTAGTCAAACTAGAAAAGAAGCCAGATTATTTTCTCCAATCAGTCCCAAGAATTTTTCGTCGCCAACTTTGCCAATACAATCAAATCCCCCTTTCGTAGCAGAAACAAAAATCCAGTTTTACAAATTTTAATTAAGAAAATATTTGATTTTTATTGTAATTAATTCCCGAATTATTTTCTCTTTGTCAACCACCTATGAATAAGAGGCCTAACGAGAGCAAACCCTATTATCTTTCTTTTTAGGCACCTCCTATCTTGCTTTCTCACTTCTTTTCTCTCCTAGAATTTCAAGTTTTGTTATTAGTTTAGTGAGCTTAGTAAGGAGTCACTGCAAGTACTCGATTTGTTCTTCTTCTTTTTTAATTTAATTTACAATTTCTATTGAATCTTTCAGCTTTATATTGTTCGATTTGTTTTATTCATCTCATGCTTGGTTTTATTTCTAATATCTACTTGTTTAGTAATTTTATTTAATTTCAGTACTCAGTTTGCTTAATTCTCATTTTCAATTTGTCTATTTTTCGATTCTAATTAATCACAAATTTATTTTATTCACTCACAATTTTTCCAAATTCACTCATGCATTCATCCCAAATTTCATATCCATTTATTTTTCACTGTTCGGTTAGCATATGCAATTCTTCCAATCCAATTTGTTTTAATTAAATTCCAATTACAATCATCTCCTTGGTTTTCTTATTGTTTCTTAGTTCTACATGCATTTGATTCACCGACAAATTTGAATTTAATTGATAGTGCCCTCTTTTCTTTCAATTAAAGGTAATTTTGACATTGTACCTTATTTTGGAAAGTTTTGAATTTAATTAAAAGAACTCATTTTTTTTATAAATTCTAATTATTTAGATTTTTGTTATTCTGTTTCAATTTGATTTATATTTTCGTTATTTTGCTTCAATTTAGTTATCACTCTTTTATTTTATTATTATCAATCCCCTATTTATTGTTTCAGAGAGGATGATGTTTAATAATAAGTACATTTCTATATTTGTGTCCTGTTGAAATTCTACACGGGTTAGTGACACTAGTGCAAAAAGGGGCTTTTACGTCAGGTATTTAGGGCTTTTACGTCAGTATTTAAAACTGACGTTAAAACGGGAGACGTAAATTTACGTCGGACCCTTTAGCCCGACGTAAATTTACGTCAGTTATCAAGACCCGACGTAATTTTGCGTTGCATATACCACTAAACAGACGTAAAAACTTTCAGAAATTAAAAAAAAAACAGCAAATTTACGTCACATATGGTATATGTGACGTAAATTTACGTCGCGTATTGGTATATGCGACGTAAATTTGCTGTTTTTTTTTTAATTGGGTTGATTCTGTTTTACAACTAAAACCTGCAAATATATATTACAACCAGACAGTTCGGAGGTTCAATTTTCTTTAGCTAGTAAATTAAAAATATAATATTATATAATTCAAACTACATAATAAAACAATATAATACAAACATACAAACTAAAAAATCTATTACAAACTAAAAGTTAATACAAACTAAACTACCTAAACTACATAATACACACAATATAATATGAACAAGAACTTAAAAAATTATGTACTAGAATTGTTGAACGAAAAACCTTGCCCATTATTCTCTAATTTGTGTGATATCATATTCTGGCAATGGAGATGGATCTTGAAATACCTGAAACATTAATTTGACTCTTGTAAACATGCAACACACATAAAGTTAAATAAACTTAACTAATGCTAAAAACAATTACCTTCGTTCAAGAATCAGTTATACCCGCACAAACTATGACTCTCATCCAATACATAACATAGTAACCACATTCAAATGAGTATGTTTGCTTATTACACTGAAATGATGAATAAATATAATGTTATTTTCAAAATTTAAATACAAACAATAATTATGGTATTCACTTATTATAATAAGTTTCTAATCTTAGGATAAATGAACTGCAAAGTCTTTGTTCGAGTTTTCCACTTAGAACATTAGTTATAGACACGATTCTAAATGAAAAAAAGCCATATATTATTCAATACCTTTTCCATTTTCACTACCAAATTTCAAAAATTCATCAACTCTCTTTTCGTATTCTTCACTAATACGACGTGCATTCATCCAACTTCGATTCATATTATGTTATAAAGTTTCGTCACTCCTAGAGATTCAAAATTTATATTTAAAAATAAATTAATATACAAACAATAAAACACGTATATGGAGTGTGTAAACCCAAAATGCACTCAAACAAAATAATGACATTCCAATAACAATCCAGTGGAGACATTCATACAATGACGTGATTGAGATCCCCAAAAATAATCACGGATTCAATTTGAACATATATCAGGAGACATAGAACACTAACCTTGAGTAAACACGAAAACGATTTCAAACTCGAATCCAATCGGGGAGAAATGTCAAATTCGTAAAATGAGACACAATGTTGATGTTCTTCACTGCCAAAATGATCGAAAATGGTGTGGAAAGGTAGCTATCATTGTCGTTTTCATTGTCGTTCTAAAAAACCCTTGCGGCGCGAGATGCGGAAGTGGGTATGGAAGAGAATAAAAAGAACTTTTTACGTCGCACACCCTAGTACGTGACGTAAAAAGTGCTTTTTAAGTCGCGCACCCCCCATGTGACGTAAAAAGTATCACTTTTTACGTAGCGCACCCCCATGTGACGTAAAAAGTGATATTTTTTACGTTGCGCACCCCCATGTGACGTAAAAAGTGATACTTTTTACGTCGCGCACCCCCCACGTGACTTAAAAAGCTCTCTTTTACGTCGCATTGTACCAGGTGCGACGTAAAAGAGGTTTTTAACGTCACCTCCTATAATATGCGACGTAAAAGTTTCACCTCTTATTTACAAAATTGCCACCGCATTTTATTTACATCGAATATTTTGACATGCGACGACAATTGGGTGACGTAAAATGTCATTTTTGCACTAGTGTGATACTGCATTAATTTAGTAACTTATTAACTTTTGATTAATAATTTGTACGACCAAAACAATGTTGCCATTTACATTGTTTGACAAATAACTAACATAACAAAGAAGGTGGCATGAGGAAGACAAATTGCTCGAGGAAGATGAACAATGCAAGAAAAATGAATAGCGTAAAAATTATCAAATAAAAAGAGGAAGACAAATAATGAATATTGTGAAGAAGGTAACTACGAAAAAGACAAGACTGATGCATCATAAAGGAAGAAAAATGGCTTCATTATAATGAGATGAAGTGAGAACGTAAAAAGAGAAAAAATGTATTTTTTTTAACCTAAGTTAGACTTTATATGACAGTTAAAATTAGAATCGATAAAAAGTCATTCTTAAGTATAAAATTGTTACTACATCATTTATTATGATGAATGAATTAGAATGGTTATAGCAAGTTGTCATTAAATGTTGTTTTTCACTAGTGCTAACAATAGAAAATAACAATTGTCACAATTTCTATTTCTTGGTGTTTGTTTTCTATAGCAATGAATTCAACTTACAAGCCTTTTATTGTTTAATTTCCCTTATTGATGCATTTGGGAATGAGCACTACGGAGTGTGACAAAAATAGTTATAATATACAATGTATGATTCAAAATTTGAAAATAAATTTAAACAAAGTACTGTAAAAATAAATTTAAATATAAAGTACATTTTTTCTAATGGAAATCTATATCCAATAACAATTTTCTCATGCATAGTCTCATCTAATATAGTCTCGTGTGCATGTTTGAAGCAATAACGTGCAATATCTAATGTTATTTTTATTGTAGTCAACCTCGTAATTTAAGACTTTATATAAACATGTTAAGATAGTTATTTTCTAACTATAATTTGAAACTACAATTAAGTCTTACAATAATAAGATATATGTACTCTAGATATTATTATATTATACATCAATAAGCTTCTTATTATTATCAATATGTGTGTCCTTCAATGTTGTATTATCATTTTTTCATTAGGAAGTTGTTAAAACAAGATGTTCAACTAAAGTTAATCAAATTCCCTTTAACAACATATGAACCTAACAAAGGTTCACCAAACATTCTTAAATATCCACTTATAACACTTATAATTGGCTCTCCATTAATTAGAAGACTTAGTTGCAATACCATATCTTCTAAAGTTTGTGGCTTCTCCAATGAAAAATAAAATGTTTGAATTTTTGTTTTCCAACTTTCAACTAGTATGGTGATCAAATGATGATAGACATTCACATTTGTAATAATAAGCATTTCTTGTTGTATTTACCCAGGTCATCTAGAATAAAATAATCTTTCTTTCCTTTTTATAATACATTTGTTACATAAATGTGTAATAAAACGTATATAAAAGAGATGGCAGTAGAATGTTATTCCTGTGTTACAAAATTTATAATAAAATTAAATAGAATACATAAAAGTAAAATAAATATAAATAAAATCATATGTAAATAACAAAATAAAAAAATTATAAAAAGTGTTTCTAATATTTTATATAACATAATTTATTTAAATATTATAATAAAAATTTTATGTTATAAACTATTATATAATTTATTTAAAATATTTTTCATATTATGACATTTAAAATATATTTTTTTATTGATATAAACTTATTTGAAGTTATAAATACTTTAGTTTATTTTTTTAATATTATTTCTTTCTACAAATATTTATGGATAAACATAATCACAAATTAAATAAGAAAGCCTTTTGTTTCCTTTTTATTGGTTGAAGTTAATTAAAAAAAAAACAAATTGTGAGAAATTACTCAATTCATTATAATATTTTTGTACTTTTTTTTAAAAGCTCCTTTCTTATGTAAGTATATATATTTTTTAAATTGAAGCCATATTATAATAATAAACACAAAAATTAACATATAAAAAAAATTATGCGTAAATAACATCACAAAACTCACCAGTTATTAAAGTTTGGAGCAGATATGAAAAAAAGTTAATAACTCCAAAAATGGAAATTAAATCTGAAAATACCAATACAAAATGGAAGGATAAAAATAAAAATACTAACAAAAAACTATAATAAATATTCATTAATTAAAATCTAAAACAATGTATTTAAATCTTACAATAAAAAAATTATTATATAAATAAAAAATATATGTAAAATAATATCATCAAATTTATCAATATCAAATTTCAAATAATAATATTATATTATATTATATTATATTACATATATATATATATAATATTGTTATACATATGGATTTATTATAATAGACAATAAAAATAAAATATAATAAGAATGTAATATAATATAAATATGTATTTTTTATTTTATATATTAATATATAATAAAAAAGTATTTAAATACATAAAAACACAGTATATAAAATAAAATAATAAATATACCTTATCTAATACTCAAAATCAAAATCTAAAAATGTGATTGTACAACTCACAACCCAATTTTAAATAATATAAAAAAACTCACCAACTATTAAACTTAGAACATAGTTGAAGTCAACAATTCCAAAAACGAAAATTAAATCTGAAAATAATAGAAGAATAATAAAAATAAAATATATAATAAAAAATTATAATACTAACAAAATTTATAATAACAAACAAGAAATTAATATATAAATAAAACAAATACATATAAAATAATATCACCAAACTCATCAATATTAAATTTTAAGATGATTATCCCAAAATTAAAAATTTAAAAATAAAAATAAATATTGATAATATAACATATAATATATATATATATATATAAAATATAATATAATATTGTTATACATATGTATTTATTACAATAAAATAAAATATAACAAAAACTGAATATAATATAAATATGTATTTATTAAATAAAATGTAATATATAACAAATTTTAATATAAATATGTAACTTTTTATTTTATCAGAGAATATAATATATAATAAAAAGTATTCATATACATTAACAAAATAGTGTACAAAATAAAAAAAATAATACCTTATTTAACCACCAAAATTAGAATCTAAGACGTGATTAAACAACTCACGACACAATTTTAGATAAATATAAGTGAAAGAAGAAGTAATAAAAAGAATGAAAAAAAAAATACAAATGAGATATGAATTATTCATGCTCAATTATTCAAATTTTAATTTCAAATATTTTATACCCACATTCCCGTTCAACGCTTCCTCTAATGCACAGTGTTTTTCCATACTGCCAACACCAATATCTATGTTTTGCCAGTTTGATCACGAGTACAAATAATGAAATCTATTTAAGGGTGAAAATAGTAAAATGGGTTTCGAATATTAAAGTGAATTCATTTTTGGATCGAGTGAATTGGTAGAGTCTTTTGGGCTAATGTTCCAAGTTAGATTCAGCAAAATATAACTCTATCTGGGTTTGAGGTGAAAATAGTAAAAATGGACTTCAAAAAGTAAAATCAATCTAAAATGATTTTTTAGTTATTGGGTCTAATTTTTTTTTTTCTTTTGTTAAACTTGAGACAATATAACAACAATAATTTACAAATAATAATAGGTCCAAAAAAAGTATTTATTATTAGTAACACAAACAAATAAATTAAAATAGGTTATTTACAAATATTTTTAAGAAAGAATTACGTCACTCGATTTTTTATTGTACGTGGGGATATGTAGAAATAGAGAGATAATCTTTGTCGAGCCAAAAATATAAAAATACATAATTTTTTAATTTTTTAGTAACAACATTCAATGGATATATAATTTTGAGGGATAAAATAAATAATTTTAAGATATTTAACTTTTCACATCTAATTAAAGGTAATTGTTTTCTAAAACGGATGTTGTAGGGTGTTAATATTTTCCCTACACATAATCGGCTCCCGGATTCAACTTATGTTTCACAAACCATTCTTTTTTCTTATGAAGGTTTTTTCTGATATTTTCTTTAAAACAAATATTGGTGGTGACTCCATTATTTTCTTTCATTTAGAAACTTATTTTTGTCGGTCAGTCATGATTTTAGTTACGACATTGCTTAATACTCTTTTAAGTTTGATAATGGTTGTTTTAGTTTGTTTAAACATATTTGTATGATTGGATTTGGTACACTTTATGATGGTTTATATAAATTGAATTTGGATGATTTATATGTTGAAACTATTATGATTTTGCATCACAATGTTAGTACTAAACGTAGTTCAGTGGATGAACAATCTGTTTACTTGTAGCGTAAGCGTTTGAGACACATTTTCAAAGAAAGAATGCAAAGATTAGTAAAAAATAAAATTCTTCTGAATTTAGATTTTACTGATCTGAATATATGTATGGATTATATTAAAGACAAACAAACAAAACATACAAAAAAAGGAATCACAAGAAGCACTTAACTTCTTGAAATCATACACAATGATATATGTGATCCATTTGATGTAAATTTTTTCAATAAAAATAAGTATTGCATCACCTTCATTGATGCTTTCTAGCATTATAGACATGTTTATTTATTGCAATGTCCAAAGAATGACTTGGAATGGAAACAAATGGAAAATATTCCTTATACTTTTGTTGTTGGGAGTTTATGTATACTCAAACATGTACGAAGTCAAATATTAGCTTTATAATTGGTATGTTGGATAGATACCAGTGTAATCTTGGACTAGATAATTGGAAAACTGCAAAGAAAGTCTTAAGAGACAAAGAACAAAGAACCACATGCTTACTTATAGGAAATTTGATCACCTTGAGGTGATTAGATATATAAATTCAGATTTTGTCGATTGTATTGATGCACAAAAATCTACATTTGGTTATGTGTATCTTTTAGTCGGAGGAGTGATTTCATAGAAAAGTGTGAAGCAGTCCGGCATAATTGTATGCTTCGAGGCCACAGTTCAGACTAATTAGTTGCAAAATCTTATTTTTAGGACTTGGGATAGTCGACAACATTGTTAAGTCGCTGAAAATTTATTGTGATAATTTTGCATTTTAAAAACAATTAACATTGATCTTATGACCGCTAAACTTTTAACAAAAGAGTTACCGCCCAGATTGTTTGTTGGTCATGTAGAGAATATGAGCATTATGTTTACTAGTGAATATTGAATGCTAATATTATTATTATTAATACTTATGTGATACTATGAAATCTTTAATATAAAAGTTTTTTAAATTTGTGTTTTCTTCTTTATTTATATGCATGCAAATTATGATGAAATAAACAAATTATGTTATTGTTATTGAAAATAACATTGTGTTTGAACTCATTATGGACCTCTTATTGTAAAATCATATTAAGAATAAAGGATAATAAAGTAATACATGATGTCAATTGAATGATATATAACTATCATGACTCTTATTATTTATGTATATTTAATTATAAATAATTAAGAAATCAATTTATGTAAAATCCTTTAACACATATTCTGATTTATGTATTAAATCACAAAATATTATGATAGTATAAGAGAATGTTAGAATTAATTCAATTACGTGATTTATGTGAAATATAATAATAAATCCTATAATTTAATAAAATAAAGTATCTATTAATTATTAGGAAAAATCATAATAAAATAAAAAATTTTAAGATAACTAACTTGATATTCGATTAATTAAAAAAAAGAGATTAAGATTTTGTGTCTAAAAAACAAAGAAATAAATTAAAAAATATATCCTCATTAAATTGTTAGTATGAATATTAGTATCCTATTATGATTTAATGTATGTTAATATGTCATAATCATCCTATTATGATTTAATATTTAATGTAGGTTAATAAGCCATAATCATAAATCTTAATATCATAAATTAATTTTCTTTGAATTGAATTAGGAAGATAACAAAAACTGCAAATTAATTGAGAGCGAAGGGCATGGGATGCGCGGAGAGCGAGTAGGTGGGAGTTTGGGTGATTTGGATAATGGTGAAAGTGAGGGTGCGGGGAAAATTGAGCACCAAGGGAGGGGCGCCAATTGTGAACGGAGAGAATGGTGGAGGTGGGTGAGGTTGCGTGACAGTGGGAGGCAGGGAGAGAATGAGAAGATGGTGAGTGTGGGTGAGAATGAAGGTGAGGTAACCACGGGGCTAGGAGAAGAAAATGGGCCAAGGAACACCACACGGGAAAAACTAAGTTGTAACGCGCCCCCTTCCATTCTCCTCCTTCGTCTCTATTCAATTCTCTCTTGAAGGAATTTTTTAGGGTAAAATTCATCGATTGGGTCAACCCAGATTAAAAGGAGAAGAAAAAAAAATTAAAATATAATTGGAAATATTTTTTTTCTTTATATGTATCTATATATATATATATAATATGTAAAATATAAAAAGAATTATTATTAATTTTTTTTTAAGAAATTATTTTAATTTTATTATTATTATTATTATTATTATTATTATTATTTTCCTTTCATTTTTGTTTATAATATATTTTTTCTTCTCTTTTTTCCTTTTTATTTTTTTCTTTTTGTTTTTGAATTTGTTTATTTTAAACCAAAATGCTAAGAAAAAGAAACTATCTTTTCTTTTCATATTTTGAAATCTTTTCTTTTCTTTTTTTTTCTTTTTCAAGTTTTAAAAATAATGTAAAATATTAAGAAAAATAAACTTTTTTTTCATTTTTTTAATATTTTTAAAATAAATGTTATTATTTATTATTATTTTTTATATTGGATAAAATTGAGTGCTGATAAATATTAAATAAATTTATCCGAATATATATATATATATATATATATATATATATATATAAAAAGAAGATTGATGTAAAATTAGAATTAAAAAAGAAAAACTACTTCCTTCTATTATCGTATTATTTACATGATATTTTACTCAAATTACTTTTTATAATAATTATTAATTTAATAGATATAAAAGATAATTGTACTTTTTTTTCATCTTTATAGGATGATTGAGAAATAATAAATATAAAAAAGTAAAAATATTTTAAATTTCTTATATTTATATTAATTTAAAAATAACATAAAAAGTTTAATAGAGTCGATATTAAAAATATTTTTTACATTAGTGATAAATAAGATAATTTTGAAGTTTTAATGGGGGAAAACTTTCGAGTTGGTAGTAACGCATTTCTACTCTCTTAGCATTTTTATTTTCTTAGACATATATAAAGGGATTTCTGCTCTTACAACTACCAAACCCTCTTAGATATGTATGAAGTGACTTCTACTCTTACAACTATCAAACCTGACTTCAATACTCCTACTAAACAAATTGAAGATATGGTTCATTTGAACAAGGTATGTCGACACACTTTGCTTAGTGTATTGTCTAATGATTTTTTCGATGTGTATTGTTCTTATAAGGAAGCCAAAGATATTTGAGATTCATTGATAAGGAAGCCAAAAATATTTGAGATTCATTGATAAGGAGTCAAAGATATTTGGGATTCATTGATAAGGAAGTCAAAAATATGGGATTCGTGAGACAGAGGTTCGTTATTGGAAACTACTACCGTTGGTAGATACTAGAAGACAAGGATATCAAGATCCAGATCAACGAGTACCATAAACTGCTTGAAGATATTAAAGCCAAAAACATAGTCCTACCTGAGGTGAATGTGTCATTATATGGCTTTAATATCTTAAAGTAGTTTACGTTGATCTGGATCTTGATGTCCTTGTCTTCTAACATCTTCTAGCATTAGTAGTTTCCAATAACGAACATTTACTTAATGACATCTTCGACAGTGTATTTGAGAATCAATGAATCCTAAATATCTTTGGTTTCCTTATAGGGAGGATACACATCGAACAAATCATTAGACAATGCACTAAGCAAAGTGTGTCGACATACCTTGTTTGAATCAACTCAATCATCAATTTGTTTAGCAGGTGTACGTGAGTAAGATTTGATAGTTATAAGAGTAGAAATCACTTCATACATGTCTAAGAGAGTAGAAATGTGTTTCTGCTAGCCTCAGAAGTTTTGCCTAGTGAAAACTTCAATTTTTGAAACTTTCGGAAACGGTTTCGCAAAGACAGTTTGAGTTCTGAAAATATTATTTATCTTTTCCGCTGTGGAGGAGTTGTTGGTATCTCCAACCTGTCAACCATAAGTCTTTACGATTGTTGTAAAACTAGCAAGAAACTCTTAAAGCGCAAGTCCCCCAAGATACAACAGGAACCTTTTAGAATTTTCGAAGATCTCAGAAACTAATAAGAAACTCTTAAAAGTATAAGTAAACCCAGAATAATAATAGAATAGGAAGAAAAATAGAGAAAAAAAGATAAAAGAGGTATGTTTTTGGATAAGTGTAAAGTAGTCTCTATTTATAAGTGTAAATTAAGTCCAAAATCTTAATTACCTACTTCCAAAAAAATCCATCCATAACTATCTCACCCCTAATAATTAGGAAGTATAATGAGATAATGAAAAAAAAATGTAATAATTAAAGGAAGCCTTAGTAGTAAATCTACGACAGTGAGTTTCTTATTTTTCTGGAATATAATGTCATACCAGTTATTTTATGTGGGTTTCTTAATTTTCAGCACAATGTCATAACAGTTATTTTATGTAGAAAAGAAAATATAAAAAATACTCTTTTTTTCTCATTCCCGAGTTCCTCTCCTCACCTTCCACCTAAGGTCTGAATCTCCTTCTATATTATTTTAAAATAAGCATAGAAATTTTGCTTGCATGTTTGTCTCTCTATTTAGATAATATTAAATTAAAATAATAATTATTAAAGCCGGTATTATAATAATAAATTTTATGTTTGTTATATTGTCCTGATCATCAGATAAGATACAAAAAAAAAAAACTTTTGATAATTTGTTTGTATTGTTTTAGCTTTTCAAATCATATTTTAGTTTTATATCAAAACACACCCTAAACACTAAATTTCACTTTCATAGGACGAAATAATCTTTATTGGTATTATCATTTATTTGCTTGTCCATTTAAAGAAAAAAATGATTTTACCATTTAAATTTGTTCATAGGACAGAAGTTTAAATTTGATTTGCTGATGCTTTTAAAGAATATTTTTTAATTGAGACTTTTAAAGTCGAAAAATAAACTTCTTATCAAAAGCATCTAAGAAGAGCTTTTGTTATAAATGTCGAATAATCTTGAAATTATTGAAAAAAAAATTCTTTCTAAGAAAAAAATTAAAATAATTAGTATAATAGAAACATATTTCTGTTTTATTAATTTTATGTAACAAAAACATGATATAGAAGAAAAATTGCTAAAAAAATTCACAAAACCATTCAAATAATATAAGTATATTTTGGTTGCATTAAAAGAAAAATAAATAAGAAGAGATGAAAATAAGAAAAACCAAGCTATTTGTAACGCTTTCTTTTATGATTGGGTTAACCAAAGCCCATTGTGGGCCTCCAACTTCATAAAAATTCCCTTGCCAGTTAAATTACAAAAGCATTAACTAATGTCACAGAATTGCAATACTAAAGATTGTGCAAATATAAAACAGTGCATATATCCATTTATGTATTATACCATTTTTCTTGTTACGCCCCACTTTTCTATAAAATAAAGTGTTTTTTTACTCTAATATTATGTGCTCTAAGATTAAAGTTGATAAATCTATGATTTCATACAATATTTAAACTGGAAAAACTTAAACTATAGTAAGAAAAAGTCAATAACAAGACTAAAGAAATATTTTCCAAGTAATATATATATATAACTTATTTCAAAATACAATCAAAGAACAATTGGTACCTGTAAAATGAGGGAAACACCAATAATGTGTGTGGTAATAGTAAGAAGAGAAAACAGAGGATGACTTTGTTTGTGTTTCTTTTTTCTTTTTTTAATAAAATAAGTAGATTTATGTTATATATATATATTATTTTTTATTTTAAGAATAAAATATATTTTTTATATAATAAAGAAATATTTATATTTAATATAATTAAAATATTTTATCAATTTTTATATAATATCTATTACTCCATTAAAATTTTGATCGTCTGCCACTAAAATAGTTAATTTTATATTATATATATATATATATATATATATATATATATATATATATATATTATGATTTTAATTAGATAAAAGTTTGATATCATAGAATATGATAGTTGTGTATTATCAAAGTTGTCAATTTATTAAGTGAATCTTGAATATGTATATGGCATAAATTTATATATAGTAATGTATATGACATAAAACTAATAAGTTACAGTGAATTTTTACGTTGAGGAACCAACATTATAAGAAAATTATTAATTATTGACGAATAATTATCAATAAATATTTTAAATTAATAATTAGTTATTAACAAGATTTATCGATACATGATATATATATTAATAAATATTTAAAATATATAAATATAAATATATATTTATATGAATATATATTTATTTGTATATAAATATAATTTATTTGTAAGTTATTATTTGTAAGTTATTATTTGAAAATCATAGTAACTTAGTGATTGAAATATCATCATTCAATTCTAACATAATTCCGTCAGTGACAATTCTCTTAATAAATAGTAATTAGTTAATAAATAATAATTTAAAATGTAATAAATAATAAAAATATAGGGGAGGATAACCTCTGTATAAATAATAAAAATAAAATAAAATATAATAAATAAATAATTATCGACAAATATTTCTGTCAAAAAATTTAATTTTTTTATAATAAATAATAAATAAATATAAAAAAAGTGAAAAGAGTATGAAAAATATTAAAAGTATAAATATACATGAAAGTTCTAATTTTAAGAAAGATAAACACCTTCTCAACTCCAAAAAATTTTCCCACTTGTAATGAATAAAATCTTAAATAAAATAATTAGTAACAATAAAAACTAAACAATTTTTTTAATTATATTAAATACAAATATTTGTCATAAGAGAAACATATTTAATTATTTTTAATTAACAAATCTTATCTATTTCTTATTGAAAACATAAATAAAAACTTTTTTTTGTCTAAAACATAAATAAATCAATGAATAAAATAATTATTTGATTTTATTTATATGTAGGCATGTGCAGCTTAGACTCCTATTTTTTACCCTCTTCAATATATTGATTGAACATCTACAAAAGCGTGCTTTAGAATTAGAAATATACGTTTTTCTTTCACTTCAATTGTACCCATCAAAGCATAAGAGAGGTATTAAAATATCTCACAATGGGATGAAACTAGTAAAAATAGTTACCATTTATAAGGAAGGACTTGTATTAATTAAATTAAAGTAGTAGAAATTTGTGAATGAAATAAATGTAGTAAAAGTTGTTGCTATTTATAAGTAAAAATTGTGACAAGGGAATGAAGCTAGTAGAAAATTTTCTATCTTCTAACTATTTTATGGGTCTAGCTATACAGAGGTAGATATTATTCCACATGCAAATTTTGACTTTGTAAGTCACCAATGCTTTAGCCATTGGTGGTTTCGCGTAGGACCAAGTACCGTAATAGTTTTTCTTTATCGTCACGTATGGTGGGTGGTGGTGGTGATATTTGCGTGCAAGAAACAGAGGGATGTAACTTAAACCCTCACATGGCTTCAACAACATAATGGTTCTCTTTTTTCTTTTTTTAGAACACAACTTTAAAATGTACTACAACTTTTATAAGAAACGAAAAATCTTGTTATGTTTTTTATAAGCTATTTTCAACTGCTTATCGTAAAAAGAAAGTGTATTCCGTATAAAAAGAAAAATGTCCATAAAAAATAACAAAATTTATATAAAAATCACTTAAAAAGAATAAATTAACTATATCATATGTATAGTAATAGAATATCGAATAAATGCTTTTGTTTTTAGCATTTATTTTTCTCTCTGCTTAAATTTATAACTGATTTAAAAAGTCATTTTTATTTTAAAATATGTATTTTTTTAATATCAATTATTTTATAATCTACCTCATCAAATCCATGCTTTATAATAATAGTTTTATTCTTATAAAAGTAAATTTATTTAGTGTTTTAGAAATTAAAAGGGTACTCAATATATTTGTTTAATTAATAATAGAAAGGTTACAGACGAATTATTACAGTGGGGCTCATTCAAAATATTTTACCAATATTAATTTGTCAACATCCAAACCCTATTATTAACAAGGTTTTTTTTTGTTTTTTTTTTAGATCTATTTATTAGTATGATGTGATGTTCATGTGTCACTACAGAGTATGGTTTTTAAAAAATTGTTACGACAATGGAATCTTTCACGTGGTATTAATAAATAAATTAAAATAAAAAAATACCGTCATATTAAATATTATGTTCAAGATTTGGTTTAATTATATTCTTCTCCAAAACTCAGTTATTCTGATTTCAATACCTTAAATTAAAAAAAATATCAATTAGTCTTAGTAAATTTAAAAAGATAGAATGATTTTTTTTTAATTTTAATTTTTTTAGTTTTAGTGTTTAAGAAATAAAATCATATTTTATTATATTTTATAATTAAAATAATTTGTAAAATTATTTAGTCCAAATTTTAAAAATTAAAAAATATAATACTGCTAACTTTGACTAAATTATTTTGAAGAGTCCTAGAATAATAATTTATAGGTTATAAAAGTATAAACCTTGGAGGAATCAACCAAAACAGATTTAGACACTTTACTTAAGATAAAAACAAAAAACAAAAAAATAAAAAATAAAATAAAATAGAAAGATAATAAGCAATATATGTGTCAAATTAAAAAAGACGAAATATTATGGTACATATCAATTAATATATCATTCTTCAATTTGTTTTTTACTTCACCTGGAATATATGTATTATGAATACACAATTTCATTTGAATAATAAAAAAATTATATATATTTTTACTACATATGAAATTAGTTATTTTTATTTAGCTTTTCATAAAAAAATTGAAAATTTTGTTTTTAATCCCTACTATTACTGACACTCATACAGTGACTTATTTTGTTCAGGCAAACAATTTTCTAAAGATATTTATAAGAGAAAAATGGAATTTATTTTTCTTAGTTAAAATTAGTTTATGTATAAGATAAATGTAGAAGGTGGAATGATCATTTTATTCATTTAAGTATATACAAGTTTCCATGTAATCCTAAAATGTAATCTTAATATTTCATAATATTTTTTTATTTTAAGTAAGTTTTTTATTATTAAAATATAATTTAGTTTTTCAATGTTATGATAAAATATAACTTAGTTTATACATTTAAGGATTTAATGATAATATGTAAGAATTTGTTTAAAACAATATATACATATAAAAAATAATGTATAATTCATTTATTTATTAGTATTTAAGGACTAGCTAAAAAAAATACATTTTAAAGGAAAAAAAAAGACTATTCGAGCTATTGTGTATTTATTCAAAAATTTTAATTTCAATTTTTTTCAAAAATTAATTTTAGTTTATTATGAAGTACATTTATTTCTACGGTAAAAGATTTCATGAAAATGTTAGTGAAAAAATAACTTATATAATAATTAGTCAAAGTGCATCCCAAAATAACATGATCAAAATTAAATAAATATTATTTATATATTTTAAAAAGAATTAAAAAAAATTGTGATGAAAACTTGTGACATAAAAAATTTCGTCACAAATTATGAAGACAATCTTATATGAAAAAAGAAAAAATTGTGACAATATTACGATAAAATAATATTGTTATTAATTATCTCAAGGTTATTTTTTAAAGCTGATAACAAAATTTTGTGACAATATATGTCACATAATAATTTATTTTTAATGTTATCACCAACATAGTATTATATAATCAGTTATGTATTTTGTATCAATGATTTATTGTACAAAATATTGATTGAAGTAAATTGGAAAAAGAATGGTTGTTGCAATGAATGGAAAGGTTTAAGACACACCTAGTATGTTCTCACATTAGTCAAACATATATTATATTTAAAAGACAATGTAACTTGATAATTGAATATATAGGTTATCATCACTTAATAATATATGTAATATTTTAAGCTTAAGTAAACAAAATTGAATATAAAGAATTTTTACAATCATTTAAGTAAATAAAAGTTTTATACTTAAGCATGTATAGTTCAAAATGAATATCGTTTAACTTGCATTCATCACTTAAAAGCTTGTTTATCTCACTCAAGCAAGCGACACTTTAAATTGTTGTTATACTTTAGCTTAAACAACGTTATACGTGTGTTTCAAGTTTTAATTTTTATTTTTTTGAGAAAATATTTTAATAGGTTTTATTTTTATAAAATAGTAAGATTTATATATATATATATATATATATATATATATATATATATATAAAATATCAATATTTTATTTTATATTAAAAATAAATTTATCTACTAACTTTTTATAATATTATAGATTATAATTATGATGTGATCAAGAAAATTAAAATATTTATTGTATATGTAAAAAAACATGATTATATTATAGAGAAAAATTGTATGTACATTATGTTGCATCATTTTAATTTTTTGAAAAAAATAAATCAAACACATAAATATTACATCATATACTAATTGTAATTCTCATTCTATCATGTATGATATTATCTTTACTTTCTTTATCATTCATATAATAAGAAGTAATATTAACACTTGCACTTTATTTGAACACTCCTCCTTGTTTACGATGGAAAGTTCCAATTAAAAGTAATGAGGGGGAGATTGATGAAAATGTTTCTGCATTCCCAAGAGATGATTTTGATGATGATTCAAGTCAACTACATTCAAGTCAACATCATTCAAGATGAATTTAAGGACAAGCTGAATTTATGACGTAGGTGATAAAGATGATGATTCAAGCAAGTCCAAGATGATTCCTGAAGACTAGATAGAGTCTTAGAATACTGGATATGGAGGTACAAGTTGATGAAGTAATATTATGCATAAGCCTCCAAAGTACAAGTGTGATAAAATTCATAACATGATATTTTTCACTGTCATAATTAATTATGATGCACCATAAATGAAAAAATGATTTTCTCTATCATAATTAATTATACTGGTAATATAATCAATTATGGCAATTCAAATTTGAAAAATATATCCGTTTTAAAGAATAAATGTTTTTTTAATACATCCTGATTTTCTCTATGATATTATTAATGTCTAACGACCATTTTCTGATGCTATTTTTCTATTTAATTAAGTTTTGATGAAAAATAAAAAACACACAATTACATAATTCGAAAATACAATTTACATTCAATCAATTTTGAGAAAAGAATTCTGAGCAAGACAACAGATATATTTTACACCTTTTGAGAAAACCCTCTTCTCTACTATCTTCTGTACTTTCATTGTTAATCACACTTGTTCTTGGAGATTGACATTCTACAGGCTTCTACAATTTGTTGTCTCCATTACCCAGGTGTGTCTATTCTTATTTTTATTACCTTCATCCCTTTTTGCATTGGTGGAAAATGAGGTGTTTTTCATCCCTAGTGTGATTCTAGGGAGGGGTTCATCCTTAGTGGGATTCTAAGGAGGTGTTTTTCATCATTTGATTTGTTCAGAGGAGGTGTTCATCCCTAGTGGAATTCTAGGGAGGTGTTCATCCTTAGTGGGTTTCTAAGGAGGTGATTGTCTTTTTAATTAGTTTACTTTTTACTGGTTCTTCTGCTGAGTTGATTGTAATTTGTAAACTGAATTTGAAAGATAGTGAATGGGGAGTCACTCTTGTGATAAGAGTTGACTAGGAACTGGATGTAGGGTTGGCAATACCCGAACCAGTATAAATCTCTGTGTGCTCTTTTCTTTTCCTTATCTCTTTCTCTTTTCCTGATTATATTATTGTTTCCGCTTTAACAAATTATTGACTCACAAATAAATTTTTAATTTGACATTTATTTTAATTTGTGCATCTATTCACCCCCTCTAGATGTCATTTGTCTAACACCAATCATATTGGGATGTTCATGCAATCAGAGTTGCATAGTACACACACGAATGCCACTTATGAAATATTTCAAGATAGATAAATAATATTTCATCCTGAAGATATATCTTACAAAGTGTCCATAACTAATGTTCATGGTCATTTAATTTACTACAATGTTTATTGTTCTTTCCTAATGTAATGTTGTGAACGAGGATGTTATAGAATATGACCTAGTTATTATAATGTCATTTTGTAATGGAAGTTGTAGATATATAATAACAATTTACAAATAATGGATAGCCGAATATCCCGGTATAGTTTTTGCATAAAGTGGATCAACTAAACGTATTGAGTTTTACACACGTCATAAATAATACTTGCAAATCTCGTACAACTGCGAGATATCAAGACAAATTTCTTTATCTCTTTATAGATAATGGAACTGAGGTTGATAATCACTATATATCAAAATTGAAATTGATGTGATCATGATCAAATATTAAAAAAGAAAAAAAAAAAAAAACAACTTTCACCGGGTGTGTTTAAGGTGAACAATCTTAGGATAAAATTGAATTCTTGTACAAATTAAAAATATATAAAAGTTAACAATTAAAAAGATTATTTAATTAAAAAATAATTATAATTTTAATTATATTCCTCATTTGCACTTCATCATATTTAAATTTTTTTACAAATTAAAACTATATAAAAGTTAACAATTAAAAAGATTATATAACTAAAAAGTATTATAATTTTAATTATATTTCCCATTTGCTTTCATCATGTATTCTACTTTAGCAAAAATTTTGTACTTTTCAACTTCGTTAACATTATATTTTAATTATCTTATATTTTGATTTTTTTTATCTTTAAACTTTAATTTTGAACCTTTTGTTCCAGCAATTTTATGACAATTATATTCAAGATTATAAACAATTGAGAATTTTTCCATAAATTGGAATTATGTTACTTTATTATTATACCCAAATTAATTATAAATTCTTTTTTATTTAAAATAATACGTAATAAGTATGTTTACATAGTATATTATTACTTAATATTATATTAATAATAAATATTATATATAATTTATATATATATATATATATAATTCATAAAAATAAAAATAAAAAATCAAATTCCACTTCAGATCTCAATAAGGATGATAATACAGGCTAGGAATAGTGCTACTCACCCAGAAAAAAAATCTATCCATTGAATATCAATTTTAAAATATCTATAAATTTTTTATATTTGTTTACAAATGTTTTTAATTTTACGTAAAATTTTAAAAATTATTTTATAAAATATATATTTTAATAGTTTTTCAATATAAAGTACAATTTAAATAAAATAAAATTATAAAATATTAATATAAATGAATTTATTCTTTATAAAATATTAATTTAAATAAGTTATAATATAAAATTTAAATTTAAATAATATTTTAAACAATAAATTTATAATAATTTAAATAACTTTAACTTTTAAATTTAGATAAAATATAAAACTTTAAATTATAATTTTAAATTGATGTTTTTAAAAAAATTGTTTTTAGTTTTAAAATATAGCATTTGATAAATAAAATCATATTTTACTACATTTCAAGAATTTAATTTTTTTAACTTTAAGGGCTAAAAAATTATTTATCCCAAATTTCATAAACTTAATATAATTGAACCATATTTATTAAATTTTAAAGATTAAAATATTTTATTAATTTAAAAAATAAAAAATTATTTTCTTTCAAACTAAAAACATAATTAAATCATATTTATGTATAATATATCAACACAAATAAAATTTGATTCAAATTTGAGTTGTAGCTACACATCAACATTAGATACTTGAATAATAAAAAAAACCTTTGGTAGAAGAAATGGTCCTATAACTCTTACTATAAATATATACGTGGTTATGATAAATAAAATTCTCATGGTTTTTACTCTTTTCAAATAAAATTTTCAGTAATAATTTTATCTTTGAAATCAAGTATTGTATAGGTTAAAAAAAATAATATATTTTTAAAATATTTTAAATTATGAAAGAAATTGCTTTAGTATTTACTTTTAAGTAATTAAAGTGTATAACAATGTACACCAAATTCAAAATAGGATGTATTTCAAATATTTACAACCCTCCATGTATAAAATATATATATATATATATATATTTTTAAGGAAATATATAAAAATATTATATACAAATATAAAAAAATATTATTCTCTGTACATAAGATTTTTTTTTAGTACATTAAAATAAGATATTTGATAAATGATTTAACTAAAAACCAAAAACTAAATATATAAATGAGATAGTAAAAAAAATAGCTTCTATAAAAAATATCGCCAATTCAAAGTTATTAGCAAGGATTTTAAATATTTATAGCTTTTATAAAAAAAATTAATGAAAATATATATATGTTATATATATATATATATATATATATATATATATATATATATATTTCAAGAGTAAAAAAGTGTATTTTAATATCAACATGTGTTTAGAATATTACAATTAAATTAACATTTAAATTCATTTTTAAAAATATAAAAATTTGATAGCTTAAGTCAAAATGATAGAGTTGCTTTTAAAAATAGTCTTATGTAATAAAATAAAACCATTTTTTATATATATGGCCACTTAACACTAATAGTTTTTTATATTATAGTTTTATTATTATAAATGGTTATGGAGTTATTATATATAAAAAATAATCATCACGTTATCCTTACTTAAAAATAAGAGTTTAGATTTCCATTTATTTGAAGGCATTTAGTAAAGTAAAAAGATTGTATTTTATTGTATTATTATTATTATTATTATTATTATTATAATAATAATAATAATAATAATAATAATAATAATAATAATAATAATAATAATGGTTCTGATTTTGAATCGTTGCTCTATTTTAAGTAATCTGGATGAGATATTGGTAACATTGGACAGCTTATCAGCAGGAGACGGCAGCCACTCATCTTTCTCTGCAAATGGAGATCTTCTCCTTCCTCTTCCTTACCCTTCTCCTCCCTCTCTATCTCTACTTCGCTAGACAAAAGCCCAACCAAACCAACAACAAAGGCTTTAAACACTACCCTCTCATAGGAACCTTACCGGAATTCATCAAAAACCGCCATCGCTTCCTTGAATGGACCACCCAAGTCCTCCGCGACTGCCCCACCAACACCGCCGTCTTCTCCCGCCCCTACAGCATCCACGGCGTCATTACGGCCAACCCCGAAAACGTCCAACACATGCTCAAAACCCAATTCCAAAACTACCCTAAGGGCGAACGCTTCATCCACCACCTCCAAGACTTCCTCGGCAACGGAATCTTTAACTCCGACGGTGAACTCTGGAAGGTGCAGCGAAAAGTTGCCAGCTATGAATTCAGTACCAAATCACTCCGTAACTTCATCGTCAACTCTGTCACCACCGAACTCCATACCAGGCTTCTTCCAATTCTCTCCAAAGCCTCAGAGACAAACAGGGTCCTCGATTTGCAGGACCTGCTCGAGCGCTTCGCCTTCGACAACGTCTGCAAGCTAGCCTTCAATGTTGACCCCGCCTGTCTCGACGGCGACGGCACTGCCGGCGCCGAGTTCATGCGCGCGTTCGAGGACGCCGCCGTGCTGAGTTCAAGGAGGTTCATGAGCGTGTTACCCTTCACGTGGAAACTAAAGAAGCTCTTGAACATCGGAACAGAACGGAGACTAAGAGAATCAATCACGACCGTCCACGTGTTCGCCGACTCGATGATAAGGTCACGATTAGAATCGAGAGAGCCCACCAGCGGCGACGAAGATTTACTTTCGCGTTTCATCAGAACAGAGGACACCTCGCCGGAGTTTCTCCGCGACGTCGTGATAAGTTTCATTCTTGCCGGGCGTGACACGACGTCATCCGCGCTCACCTGGTTCTTCTGGATTCTCTCTTCCAGACCTCACGTGATGAGAAACATTCGCGAAGAAATCGCAAGGGTTCGGTCCGCGACTCGTGGCATTGGCGCGTTCAGTTACGAGGAGCTGAGGGAGATGCATTACCTGCACGCGGCGATTACGGAGACAATGAGGCTATACCCGCCGGTGCCCGTTGACTCGAAGAAGTGTGAGGACGACGACGTTTTGCCGGATGGAACGAGGATTGGGAAGGGGTGGTTCATGTCGTACCACACGTACGCAATGGGGAGGATGGAGAGCGTGTGGGGAAAAGACTGCACGGAATTTAATCCCGAAAGGTGGTTGGAGAATGGCGCCTTCCGACCGGAGAGTCCGTTTCGTTTTCCGGTGTTTCACGCAGGTCCCCGAACGTGTCTTGGCAAAGAAATGGCTTATATTCAGATGAAGTCGATCGCAGCTTCCGTGGTGGAGAGTTTTGAGATTGAGCCACTCGATAAAGACACGTGTCCTGAGCACGTTTTGTCTTTGACTTTAAGGATGAAGGGAGGGTTGGCAGTGATGGTAAGGAGAAGGGATACATAAGCAAGTGTGCACATTAACACAAGCGTCTAGGGCACAGGTTGCAATTTCTTCTGTTTTCGAAATAGTTTTATAATTACGAAAATTTGCAATATAATTTGTTTGAAGTTTCTAAGAGGTGATGGAATATATACATGTAGTGTTTTTCTCTGTCAGACATACGACAGAGATAAATACAAAATCATATAGTAAAAATGAAAACCTTATAAAATGATTTTCATTAAATCATTAATTCCAAGTTTAATTTTTTACTTAAAGGAAAAGTGTGGTCGGAAGAGCATCGCTGTTGAAGAAAAAGCCAAACGATAGAAGAAAAACAAAGGAAGAAAAGTTATTGGACGTATTTGAATGGCTGAAAGTAGGGAGAGAAGAAGTTATTAAGAAAAAAACAAAAACAGGGTATTTTTATGAATGTTTAGTAACTGTCTTATGTAAATTTGACATGTATTAGGTAACCTTTTATAATATGCATTAGGTAAGTTTTTTAAATCCTATTTATAATATCTCTTTTGTTTTTTCCTTGTCCAGTGTAGGGTAAGCGAAAATTCTATATTCAAGGTTTGTGATATCGAAACTTTTCTATTCCTTTCCCTTTCCAACCATTTATATTTCTATGGCGTTCTGTTACAAAAATAACTTTTTTATTGGTTGCGGGAAATTAAAAGAAGTATAAAACTAATTAGGGAGACAGATTCGTAATCTCTATTATTCCTAGTAATTAATTATGAACAACGATCAAAGAATAACTTAAATGAGCGTGTAAGGTTAAAATTCAGTTTATTTAAATTTAATATTGTTAATGGAGCTCATCATCATTTTTTTAAATATTATATAGTTTTCTTTATCAGTTGAATTTTTTTATGCGATTAAAAAAAATATATTTTTCGTCAGTCTTGTAATCGACATAATACGTTGTTTTTTTTTATGTTATTTTATCAAACCCGTTATAAAAGAGGTAAAAATAATCGCATTAACAAAATTTTCCATGTTATTTGTAATTATAGTTTACATAGCAAAATTTTATATATATCGATAACAATTATATAATATTTTTTTATATTATTTTAGATTATAATCAATATAGAAAATATGTTTTAATTTTTTTCATTTTATAATTTTCCATATATCTTTGTAAATTATATAGAAAATTATATCTGTAAATAAAATATATATTTAATATATCTATATAATTTAATCATATTTCATATAAATTAAATTATCCAATAACACAAATTATTATTATTATTCAAGTTTAAAATAAAGTAAATAAATATTAATTAATTATATAAGTCTAAAAATTAACATATATATATATATGTATATTTAAAATTTAAGACCAAAATTTACTATTCAAATTTATGACATTAAAAAGATTTTACATTTATAGAGTCATAAATTCCATCAATTGTTGAGATTATAAATGTAATTTAGAATATATTTTTTTCTTTCAAAACTTAATTAATTTAAATTATGATACCATCCAAAAATTTTGGTAGATGATAAACACAAAGCTATATTTAGGACTCATTAAGGACACTATGAATAAGTCCTGATATCATTTGGACTTATTAATGTCTTATATTACATAATTTGATAATTTAACTAGTTTGTTTATGCTTCTGTATCATTTGGAGGAAGTTCTCAAACTGCAAAAAAACATAAATTATTTATTAAATTATCTAAATACTCTTTTGGTAAGTGAGTCACAGTATGCAAACGAAAGATTTAAACTATCATTGAAAGATCTCTTTGCATTAATCTTCAACAATTGAAAGAATATATGTCTCAATAACATCCCCGCTTACCAACTTGTCAAAGAAGAATATAGTTTTTTATGGAAATTAAATAACTTTTTTCTCTAAAAAATTAAATACCAAAATACAAAATCAGTCCATATACTAAAGAATTCTATGAAATTATATAAGTCATTGCTAAATTTTGACACTACCTTTTTAGACACCATTATCATCCGTACTAACCAACAAAGTTTAAAAAGCTTAATTGATCAAGCTATCCAAACACTAGAAAAACATAATTGACTTCACAAATTGTTAGGATGTGATTTCTTAATTGAATATAAAACCTGGTAAAGATAATAGAGTTGGAGACTCCCTTTCTTAATCATCTTATAAGGCATGGTCGAGGACCAAGTTACACATACTTAATAAATATGTCAAGTTGCAATCTATTACAACAATGTGTAAGGCTAAGACACCTTCTCCCTGTTGTACTATATATGATGATTTATTAATATGGAGAAATAAATTGGTTATTTCTCTTGGTAGTGATTCGATGAAGCACTTTCTATATGAATTTCATGATTTCTTGGTAAGAGGCCACGTGGGGTATGTTAGAACCTTAGCCAAATTGATACCTCCATTTTATTAGCAAGATACACATTTAGACATTAGAAAGTATATTTAAAATTGTATATGTGACAAGCCAAAACTGATTCTACACTTCCTACAAGGTTATTACAACCCTTACCTGTCCTAAAATAAATTTGAGAAAACATAACAATGAAATTTATCACAGACATTCTTTCTTGTCAAAGTTTTATAATAATTATGATAGTCATTAATGGACTATCTAAATATGTTTATTTCACTGATATTAAACTTTACTATACTAGTATGCAAGTCTTTATTAAGATGATTATTAAGTTATATATTTAAACCCTAAACCTACCACACAATCATTCGAATGTCTCCATTCAAAGTGGTGTATGGGAGAGATTTACCAAAGTTATACGAGTATGGTTATACTGCAGCTGATCCTATCTTTCTTCAGGAACAAATTTTGTAAAGGGATTTGGTATTTTACAAACTAAAGACCAATCTCCATAAATTTCAACAAGTTATAAAGAAATATGTTTATTTAAGAAGAAGAAATATTGATTCAAGTCGGGAGACATGATTTTAGTTAAACTACACCTATATATGCAACATTAAGTGGTTTCGAGGAGGAATCAAAAGTTGAGTTTAAGATTTTTTTTTAGGCATTTGCTAATAATTGAATGAATTGGACAAGTAGCTTATAGGTTGCTACTAAAAAATTAATCATGTTTTTCATTATTCTCAATTAAAATCTTATACATGAGATCTTACTCCACCTTATATTCTCTTATCATCTTATTTATTGTCTATTTAAAATTCAATTGACATACTATAGTTCATAATAATAGATAAGAAACCTCGATATCATGTAAAATATAAGTAAGAAGAATCCCTATATACCAAGTATGATACAATATCTTTTAAAACCTTATATAATTTTTATTTTAATCGTAGATCTCAATTCAAGATCTTATATATATATATATATATATATATATATATATATATATATATATATATATATATATATATATATATATATATATATATTAGTTCCATATTAAATTATAATTAATTTTTTTCAAAATATATTATAGAGTTATTAATCAATTAGATTTTAATTATTTTAAAATATAAAATAAACAAATAAATTAAATATTTATATTATATTAATAAATAATAATATAGTAAAAAATGATAAATTTTAAAAAATATCAATCATTAATTATAATAATAATAATAATAATAATAATAATAATAAAATTATGTTTTTAAATATTTTTATTAAAAGATTTATTTGATAATTTAATAAAATTACAATAAAATTTTTATTTATATTAATTTGAATTTATGTGTAAAAATAATATATATAAAAAAAAGATGTGTAAAGGATTTAAAATTAAAAATAAAAATAAAATTGTGGGTAAAAATAATTAAACTTAAAATTAAAAAAATTCAAAAGATTAAAAAATATATTTAATAAATTTTTTTTTACTCTTTCCTTTCGTCCCATCCCATCTCATCCATGCTCTCTTTTTTATTTTATTTTTTATTTTTTCTTTGTCTTTCTTTGTTTTCTTACTGAGTCTTTCCCTTCTGTCCTTAGTAATTCCTTTTCGTCTATTTCTCTCACTCAACAGTTTTGTTTATTTAATTTGGTGGTAGTTGGTTGTCTTCATATTCTCCATATTCTATTATAATATATATATATATATATATATATATATATATATATATATATATATATAGTTTTTATTTCTTTTTTTAATATTTGACCCATCTTCAAGGATTCTTGTAAGAGATATTTCTTTGTTTTAAAGCAGGATTTTACAAATTTTAAAGCTTGCAGGATAAGATTTTACATCAAGATCCTGCGATAAAGATGACATAATACTAAATACAAAGAATTATACATATTTGATTTCATTCTCTTAATTTTTTGGATTCCCACAGATTATCCACACAACAATTAAAATGACATTGAAATTATAAAATATGCAGTGGCCTTTTCTTTTATAGCAAAATCATTTTCTCAATGATACATAGTATCATGGATAGTTTGAATCCACTCTCGTACTTTAAAGTTAAAAAAACAAAAAACAAAACCCTAAATCATATTGCTGGAGTCACAAATCAAGCAATACCAAATTAAAGAGAACAACACGAGTGTTCTGAATGTAGCTTTTGAGAATATATAAGTTGAATCCTGTGATAAAGAGTATACAATTTGAAGCAATGGATTTATTTGATTTTACTTTTATTTTCTGAATGAAATTATGTCTTTATTTGCCTTTCTTTTCATTGAAAAGGTTGAAGATGTTTTCGTTACGGATCAAAATTTTTAAAAGCGTTTTAAAAATTATTTGTATTAATTTTTTTAAATAAATTTTGCATATATCAATATTCCTATATGATACAAATGTTATATCTTATTCAAAATTTATATAGAATTTAACTACTACATCTATTAAATTGTATTTAGTTTTTGTGGTATAAATCATAATAATTAAAAATGATAGTATCTTATAACTGTTAAAAAAAACTCTATTATAATGTTGATCATCATTAATAATAATAAAAACTATATATAAAATCAAATGTTTAAAACACATGTTGAATTGTTACTGTTAATAATAATAATAATAATAATAATAATACAATGTTAAAATATTAAAATTCATAAAAATAAGAATAAGTGTTTATCATTTTACTACGTTAAAATGTTAAAACTCATAAAAAGGTATTTTTATAATCAAATTAAAACTAAAGCATAATTTTATGAGTGTGCATAATAATAATTTATATCCTTAATTAATAATTTAAATAAACTATTATTAATGTATTTTAAATTTAACAATCTATTTATTAAATTATTATTTTTCTAGTATAAAAGCGTTGTATGACCAAATAAATACAACTACATGACCTCATCTTTTTTCATTAATTAAATTCTACAATGATAAAGATTTTGGTTGCTTTTTGACATGCCAATTATGTTTGACTTACAGTTTAAACACCTAAAAAAGTATTAAACTTCAAACTGGACCCAATTAATTGGCTAAATCCCAAAAAATATAAAATAATTTCTTTATGTATTAAGATTTATTTAAAAAACTATTGTTTCTTAAATATATTGCATATACAATTATCCAAAAATAATTTCTGACTACAAGAATTATTTTTGTTAACATTAAAATAAAGAATATATATTATATACCAACTTCCAAAAAGATGTTAAAGATATCAGATTATTGATAGTTTAGAATATATATAAGGTAATATAAAGACAAAATATCAATATAAGATCAATGATTCAAGAATTGATAAAAGAAGATATTAGAATAAAATAAAAAATCGAAAAAGATAAGAGATATATAAAAAAGAGTTATAAAATCGAGAAAAATCGTGGAATACACGGTTATAACATCATGTATATTAATAGAACATCATGAAAATGGCAAAAACTATTAATTAGTAAAGAAACTTGTACCTATCGGCACAAATTCATTAAAATCACTTTATTTATTTAATTATCTTATTATATATTATCTTTTATATGTTATTATTTTGTATAATATCTTATATCAATTATTATTTGTTGAAGTATCACTTATTATATTTTGGGTTATTCTTATCTTTTTTTTCTTATATAGGTTATTGCTTACTGCACCCCATAGTTATATTAAACTTCGTTTTACCTTTACACTTATCTTCATCTTCATTTTTTTGAATGTATGTATTCCGGAAAAGCTTTTCTAGAACACCTAATCTGAATTATATTTCTAGAAATACTTTTCAGCGTATATTCGTATTGGATTTTTCGAAAACATATTCCAAAATAATCAATCCGGAATACATTTCCAGAATTCATTTCCGGAATTCAACCTCATTTTCACGATATTGTTTCAAATTGAGCAATTTGAGTGCAGAAACATATAATTCATACATAATATTAACGATTACTTATCTTTAATTATTAGAAAAGGCCTTCAATGGAGGTGATAACACCAAAATCAAATTGCCAAATGATGAAGGTGTTGAGGGATAGAGGTGCAGAAGTTGTACACAAATAGAAGAAGAAATTAAGGTAAAAAACAAAATTATGGGAATGATATTTAGATATTTGACTTGGGATATGGAGGTGCAGGGAGAAATCTCCTATACAAAGAGACTTAGCTAGGGAGTAAATATCACATTATCATTCATTTTTAAATACATTACTCCCTTATCTAAAAGCTGACTTGAGCGTTATAGTACCTTTTGCAGGTGAGTCTCTCCTCTTTTCAAAGGAAACTACTTTAAATCATCTTAAAGTCATACAAAAATCTGATCTATCGATTTCCTCAATCCAACTTCACACCCTATTGCCTACTTTCACCAGTCCGATAAGAACATTTGATGTTCTCTGTGGGCCTTGATAAAATGATCTTCATAATCTTTTCCATGCCATTAGTCTGCATATACCTTATTCGGGTCAAATGAGTATAAAAATTATACCTTACTCAGGGTAACATATGTTTAAAAGTTATACCTTACTCGATGTTACACGAGTATAAAAGTTGTATCTTATTCGGGGTTACACGAGTATAAAAATTATATCTTACTCCGGGTAACATGAATATAAAAATTGTACTTTACTCAATGTCACATAAGTATAAAAATTATGTCTTACTCAGGGTCACATGAGTATAAAAGTTGTATCTTATTCGAGGTCATACGATTTTAAAAATTATACCTTACTTTGGGTCACACGAGTATAAAAATTATACCTTACTCGGGATCACATGAGTTATACAAGTTATACCTTACTCAGAGTTACACAAGTTATAGATATCTTAGTTGGGGGTACATAAGTTATGCATACCTTACTTTGATATATGAGTTATCAAAATAATCATTTACCTTACTCAAGGTCATATGAGTTATAATATCTTACTCAAGTATCAAAATATGTATCTATCTTACTCAGGATCACATGAGTTATATATACCTTACTCGAAGTCATTCAAGTTATTAATAATTTACTTAAATATATGAGTTATCAAAACATTCATCTACCTTATTCGAGGTTATACGAGTTTTATATAATTTTCTGTATCAATTTCTTTTTTATCATTGGTAATTTACAATTTTCAATAATTTTCTCTTGTAATTTATATTTTCTCATTTTATATTTGCTTTTGCTAAATTTAGGTTTTTATTTTAAAATACTATCAAATCGAACAATGTTCAAACTCATGCTTAATATCCAAATTTACATTTAAATATTTTATAAATATATTTATTAAAAATATATTATAAATATTGACTTTATATTAATGGTTGAAACATTTTTTCCGATAAACAGTCTAATTTCCCTTTTCAATTTCAATATTTACGAGAGTTAATAATGTTTTCATAGTTAGTCCACGTGAAATGCGAATAGTTTCTTATTCAATTAAATTTTTCATGGTATTTTATAATTGAAGAGAAAAAATGTAAAAAAAGAAAAAAAGTAATATACTGTTCATTCCATTTTTTTAATTTATTAAATAAAATTTCAAATTTAAAATTTAATAGACATATTTGTATAATTTCTAGTATTTTATTTGTTAATAAGAGTATATAGTTGAATTAGAAAAAGAAAGTATAAAAGAATAAAAGAGTATTATTTTTTTAGGACCGAGAGGGTAGAAGTGCAAAAATAATACTTTGACCGATATATATTGCATAAGAAATATTCATTTCAAGAATTATTTTATTGCACAGTAAAATAGATATTGAATTTATTTTTATTTTTTTTAAGAAAAAACACGTTATCAATGCACTAGGCAAACTATTAATGAAAGTTTTATAAATACCAATTAAAACATATTCATTAAATTGACAAAGATGGAGAAAATTAAAATTACCTTCCTGATAACTGGGTGGTGCATGCTCCTCATGATTACTAGATTAGGTCAGTGACAACTGTTTAAGAAAAATAATTTCAAAAACAATTCAATTTATTAATATAATAATTATAAAAATAATTTAATTATTTTTATCTGTCATTGCATTTCCTTCATTTCACACGTTAACTCTTGCTAAGGGTACGTTTGGATCAAAACAGAAAGGTGAATAATGTAGATTGGCAAAGAAAATTAATCTTTCCAAACAAAATAATTTGTGATTTCTGACAAAAAAATTTCTTCACGACGCTGATGAGAAGAAAGTCGCCGAAAGTTTACATTATATTATATATAATAATAATAATAATAATAAATATAATTATATCAATAATTAAAATAAAAATAAGTAAAATAATTATGACATCTAAATTATATTATTAATAATAATTTTTATTTAATTATAATTAAATTATTTTTAAATTTTTATTAAAATAATTTTTTATCATTTATATAAATTAAATCAACTTTCTTTAATTCAAACACACCCTTTCTCCTTAAATATATTCATTTTCACTCCCTCAAATGTATTATATGATCCAATAACACCCTAAATGGATTGCCCTCCATCTTCTCTATTTTTTATTGGTTATAGTGAAAACTATTATTGGCCTGAAAAAGTTCATGAACTTCAAAAAATATAATAAACACACAAATTAATACTCAACGGTTGAGTATACTGAAAAATACTCTAATACTCAAATTAATAAATATGAGGTATACCACACATGACACATGATCATAAACATAGATCAAATATAAACTCACACCCTTATATATAGATAATGGTGGTTAAGGGTTGAAGCATGCCATGGAGGAAGAGAAGAGAACTCGCCTTTAGAAGCCATCCCTTGCTCTTACCCTCACTGGCAACCCTCCCTTCATCCTGAGGGTCAAAGACAACACAGGTTCTGCACACGTGTCGTTATTAAGTGCCTCAATCTCAAACCTCTCCATCACGGAAGCTGCGATCGACTTCATCTGAATATAAGCCATTTCTTTGCCAAGACACGTCCGGGGACCTGCGTGAAATACCGGAAAACGAAACGGACTCTCCGGTCGGAAGGCGCCATTCTCCAACCACCTTTCGGGATTAAATTCCGTGCAGTCTTTTCCCCACACGCTCTCCATCCTCCCCATTGCGTACGCGTGGTACGTTACGAACCATCCCTTCCCAATCTTCGTTCCATCAGGCAAAACGTCGCCGTTCAGACACTCCTTCGAGTCAATCGGCACGGGCGGATACAACCTCATTGTCTCCGAAATTGCCGCGTGTAAGTACTGCATCTCCCTCAGCTCATCGTAACTGAACACGCCAACGCCGCGGGTGCCCGACCGAACCCTTGCGATTTCATCGCGAATTTTTCTCCGCACGTGAGGTCTGGAAGAGAGAATCCAGAAGAACCAGGTGAGCGCGGACGACGTCGTGTCACGTCCGGCGAGAATGAAACTTATCACAACGTCGCGGAGAAACTCTGGGGAGCTCTCCTCTGCTTTGATGAACCTCGAAAGTAAATCTTCGCCGTCGCCGGTGGGCTCCTTGGCTTCCAATGTGGACCGTATGATGGAGTCAGCGAACTCGTGGACGGAGATGATTGATTCTCTGAGCCTTCCTTCTGATCCAACGTTGAACAGTTTCTTTAGTTTCCAAATAAACGGTGTCACGCACATGAACCTCTGTGAACTCAGCTCGGCGGCGTCCTCGAAAGCGCGCATGAACTCGGCGCCGGAAGCGCCGTCGCCACCGAGACAGGCGGGGTCGACATTGAAGGCTAGCTTGCAGACGTTGTCGAAGGCGAAGCGCTCGAGGAGGTCCTGCAAATTGAGGACCCTGTTTGTCTGTGAGGATTTGGAGAGAATTGGAAGAAGTCTGTTTTGAAGTTCCTCGGTGACGGTGTTGACGATGAAGTTATGGAGTGATTTGGTGCTGAACTCATAGCTGGCGACTTTCCGCTGCACCTTCCAGAGTTCGCTATCTGAGTTGAAGATTCCGTGGCCCAGGAAGTCTTGGAGGAGGTGGATGAAACGTTCGCCCTTTGGGTAGTTTTGGAATTGGGTTTTTAGCATGTGTTCCACGTTGGCGGGGTTGGCGGTTAGAACGGAGTGGGTTTTATAGAAATGGGCGAAGACGGCGGTGTTGTTTGGGCATTCGCGGAGTACTTGGGTGGTCCAGTCGAGGAACCGGTGGCGGTTTTTAAGGAATTCCGGTAAGGTTCTGATGAAAGGGTAGACTCTGAAGCCTTTGTTGGTTTCGCGGGACTTTTCTCTAGCGAAGTAGAGACAGAGAGGGAAGAGAAGGGAAAGGAAGAGGAAGGAGAAGATCTCCATGTGTCTGAGATGTGCACAGAAAGATGATACTGCTGCTAAGTGTCGTGTGCATTTATACAAGGCAGTTTTTTTTTTTTTTTAATACACCATTTCAATTAAATATTTTCTTAAATTAATGCGGAATCAAATTATTTTTGAAAGTAAAGGTGAAGGGAATGGATTTCTCCCATAAAATTAATTTTGTTTGTTTCAAATTGAGGGTGAAATATTAGTTGACAGTGAACCAATTTCTTAACTGCATTTTTTTTTAATTATCAAATTTTGAATAACTTTAATTAATTAAATATTTCAAATCAATTATAAAATAAATAATATAAATTTTTAATTGTATTTTTCTTTCTATTTTTTAGATTTTTGCAAATAGGTTTTGTAATGATTTAATTATAATTTTTAATCCAAAATAAAATAGAAATAATAACTATTAATATTATCGTTATGGTATTTTTGAATAACTATTACTTATTTAGTTATTTCAATTACATATTAATCTTATTTATATTTATTTATTTATTTTCAGTCTTGTATTGGTCCTATTTTAATTATTTATTGTTACTAGTCTTGTTTTATATTTATTTATTTATCTCTATACTTAGTCCTATTTAATTATCTCCGGTTATATACTAGTTCTGCTTTATGTTTATTTATTTATTTCTAATTATGTATTGGTCTTATTTTAATTATCTCCAGTTATATACTAGTCATGCCTTATATTTATTTATCTTCAGTCATATATTAACCCTATTTTAATTATTTCAAATTATACACTAATACTTATTTATTAATTTTGTTTGTTTCAAATTGGGGGTGAAATATTAGTCGAACCAATTTCTTAACTGCATTTTTTTATTATTATCAATTTCTAAATAACTTTAATTAATTAAATATTTCAAATCAATTATAAAATAAATAATATAAATTTTTAATTGTATTTTTTTCTATTTTTTAGATTTTTGCAAATAGGTTTTGTAATGATTTAATTATAATTTTTTATAAAGATATAAATTTGAAATAATTTTGAATCCTGATTTATTTTTAAAATAAAATATAAATAGTTATTATGGTATTTTTGAATAACTATTACTTATTTAGTTATTTCAATTATTTATTGATCTGATTTATATATTTTTTTTTTAATCTTGTATTTACCCTATTTTAATTATCTATCGTTACTGATGTTGCTTTATGCTTACTTATTTATCTCCATCCTATCATCCCAAGCTCCACCAATAACTAAGATTGATCGGACTTGGATAATCTATCAATTGTTGATTAACTATGGAACATATAGGTTATTTAAGAAGAGAGAATTGTCGGTTCATTAGAGTATTTTTCTATTTATCTTCTTGTAATGATAATTCAGTTCCCCCACCTCCTTTTAGTTTTGGGGGCCTACCTACATACATAAATAAATAAAAAATTCATTATTGTAACCAAGCCCCCTTTTGCCTTGAAAGAATTTGGTTTTGATGTGCTTGAATCTTTTTCTTTTATTTCTTCTTTGTTAATTTGTCTTTTTTTTATTATTATTATTTGGGTGAGAGTGTATACAAAATAATTATTGTATAAAAAATAATTATTACATAAAAATAAATATATTATATATTTAATATTTTTATTTAATTTAAATTTTAAGAAATAAAATTTATATATTCTATCATTTTTTTCTAAAAAAAAATCTATAATTTTATTTTTAAAATTCAAACTAATTTCATTATAAAACATTAAAATAACTAACTAATTTATAACCAATAAAAAAATTTATATCAATATTTTATATTTTTACAATACATTATACTTGTTATAAATATAAACAAAAATCATAATAAAAATAAATTTGTTTATTTTTTTATTTCAAAATAATTATGGTGAAATTTTTTCCCTATTTTTAAATTTTTTTATCTTATATCTTCTCCAATGAAAGATAAAAAAATTAAATAATAAAAAATATATAATTTATATATTATAGAGATAAAATTATAAAAAAAATGTCTTTTTGAATAAAAGATGAAAAATTAAAAAAAAAATTTAAGAATAAAAAATACAAATTTTTATGTTATAAAATGAAATTGTAAACAAAAATTAAAACTCAAAGAAAAAATGTATATTTTTATATTATAAATGAGATTGTGAAAGAAAAAAATATGATAATTAATGAGTGATAAAAAATAAAATATAAAAATGTGAAAAGATAAAATGGGTATTTAATAGAATAAATTACAGTAAAAAAATAAAATGGTGAGAAAAAAAGATAAAAAATCTGAAAATAGAAAAAAAAATATAAATACAAATTATATAAAAAATATGATATTTATTATAAATAAAAAGTAAAAATAAAATAAAAATTTTAAATTTTTATTTATTTATAAAATATTTTTTATTTATTAAAAAAATTATATATATATATATATATATATATATATATATATATATATATATATATATGTATATAAACATTCTCGATTGTCTCGTATGTGATAAAAAAAAACTTTTTTTTTGTTTTTTATCATGTTTTTCTCATTTTTTTATCTAAATCTCATTTTTTAATTTTTATTTTTGGATATTTGTATACTTATGGGTATCCATAGATTCATTCCTGCAGATATTTTTTTATTTTTATTTTAAATATTATTATTGAAAAAATATTTTAATAAATTTTTATTAAAAATATGATTTAAATAAAATAAATTTATAAAATATTAATTGTAATAAATTATAGTATAAAATAAATTTTAATATATTAAAAAAAATTAATTTCATAAAAAAAAAAAAATATATATATATATATATATATAAATTATAATTTTAAATAAATCTTCAATAATTAATTATTATATTTATCAATAATTTATTTTAAAAAATATTAAATAAATTATTTTAATAAATATTCACAAATTAAATATCATCATCTCCTATCCATTCAGTTAAGAAACGAGTAATTAAAATATTTGTAATTATTATCCTTAAACCTCCATCTAAGATTTCCATCAACATGACAAATATAATTTATTGACAGATCTAAGATTCTTAATAGGACAACTCACTAATAGATTTAAGATTTTAAGTTAATAAGATAATTTATTTTTTAAAAATATAAATGAATAATAATTAGTATCATACATTAAACACTGATCAACAAATTTAAGTATATAAATTAAAAAAGATAAAATAATTTAATTCAGATATTTAATAATTTTAACAAAATCAACAAATATAACCGTACTAATTTTATTAGTGCGTTAAAATTAAGAAGAAAACCCGCATGTAAGTTTGGTCCATAATTTAATGTTACTTGTTTTGACACGACTGTTTATTTAACCCATGGCCTAATAACTTACCATAATTCACCAAAACCTTCCTTAAGATTGCCCAATTAACAAATCAATGTTGCTGTAGAGGTCCTAAGTAATATAATCAAAAGAAAGTAATTAGGAAAAATAAATGAAAATAAAAAATAAATAAAAATAGAGAGATATTAGGCCTTTAGAGAAATTTAGCAGTTTAATATAATTGCTTTGTAGTCGATAATTCAATGAATTTAGGTACACCAGAAAAATAACTTTCTTAAATCCAAGTTCATTTAATTGGTCAATAAATAACCACACAAAATAAGTCTTAACTTTGTAACTTATGGCCCTAAGTTACTTCCCTATCTTTTCAACGTGAGGGAGTTGACTTTACAAGATGTAAAATTAGTATAAATATTTACCTATCTATCATATCAATTTGAGGGCACCGACTTCTCATAAATCCAAACTTGTATGTAGAATAATTTTTTATTGTACTTATCCATTTATAATATACACTCTCATGCTAATTATAGTTAAAACTATATTTATAATTATTTTCAAATAATTGATAGGGAAAAGTTTTAAATTAAACTCTATATATCCATATATTATTTTTCTTAATTTTTTTCCTTCATCTTCTTCTATTTTTTTTTCTATTTCATCACTTTTTAAAATTCTAAATATAGATTTGAGAGAGAAGATTAAAAAAAAAATTGCTATTATTTTTAGATAGAAATAAAGTATGTATAAATTTTTTTCATCCAAACATCGAGCCACGGAATTAGGGATGGCAATTAAACCCGTACCGTGGGGATCGACCCGTCCCCGTCCCGAGTTTGACGGGAAAAACCCGAGTTGACCGGGCGGGGTCGGGTTCGGGTTTTCCCCGCTTTAAAAAGTTGGGGCGGGGATGGGTAATGTAATCCCCACCCCGACCCCGCCCCGTCTCCATCCCGACTTTATATTTAAATTTAAATTTTAAAATATTAATATTTTTAAAGTATTTCATTTTCTTTTTCTATTATATATAAGATTATTTTTTTATATTTCACAAATTTTTATTTTTCTTCTACCCACTTTTTAATTTTTTTATCTTTTTTCAATCTTTTATATCAATTAATTTATTATATTATTCTCTCCCTTATCTTTCAGCTTTTTCACATTTTCTTAGTCTCTCCCATCAATTTGTTTTTTTTTTTCAATCTTTTCAACCATTTTGATGAACACAAAGTTAATATTTTTTCTTTTTCTTTTTCTAAATATTTTACATCAATCTTAGTAATAACTAATATTAGTTTATTTATAATTTATATTTATTATGTCATATTTTTTTATCTTATTATGCTTATTTATCATATATCAAATTTTATCTTAATAAAATAATTGCATTTTAAAGGATTAAAAGAAATTAATAATTTAAACTTTTATTACTTCAAACTAATTAAATAAGAATTAACTTATTAAATATTTTTTTATAAACTATTGGCAACTTAAAAATGAATTAACTTATATGTATAATTAAATATTTGAATACAGTATTATAATAATAATGTTATAAATATTCAAATATTTGAATACAGTGTTATAATAATAATAATAATGTTATAAATATTATATATATATATATATATAAATAAAAAATAATTAAATATTTCTTTTACATATATATTTTAATATAAATATAATAAATTAAAATGTATATTTAATTAATAATAACTATAAATTATAAATATTTATTTATATATAAAAATATATTATAAAATTAATTTATTATAAATATAATTATTTTTTTAAAATAATATAAATCGGGGATGAGACTGGGACGGGAACCCGAAACTCAGCGGGACGGGGATGGGGACTTAATTCCTAACCCCGGCAGGATCGAGGCGGGACGGGGAGGCAAAACCCGCCCCGCCCCGCCTCGCCCTCACCCGTTGCCATGCCTACACAAAATTGGTGTAAAACATCAGAGTAAATTCTTACAAAGGTTTTATATTTTATTTATTGTTAATTAAAAGGTTGTTTCGTTTTTGTTTTTTTTAGGTGTGAACTCTAAGATAGCACATAGTTTGGCAACTTTTACACGACTTGCCAAACCTAATTTTTTATATAATAAATATTTTCACACAATTTTTCAATTACACCTCTTTCTCAGGTTTATTTTATACTAATTTTATTTAATTTAATTAAAATTTGAGTGTTTAAAAATAATATATTAATTTTGATTAGTTGAATCGATAAATCCAATTTAATTTTTAAAATAGTGCTTTTATCTTTTCCTCTTTTACCTTTTCATTTTTTCTAATTTAATTTTTTTATATCAAACATTCACTTTTTTATTTATACATTTTTTTTCTTTATCACTTATTCACGTAGAAATAAAAAATTATTAAATTAAAATACAAAGGAGATATTTTATAATATTTATCTTAAGAAAGAAAGTAAGTAAATTATTATTATTTTTTATCTTATTTGTTATAATTAATTACTTGTTTTAATGTTTTATAATGTTCTATTTTGATATTAAAATATAAAAAATATATTTTTAAATTTAAAAGGAGAACTATAGACTAATTTTTTAAAAAGAAAAAGATAATAAATAATAAAATAAATTATAATTTATCAAATTTAAATTCAATTAATAATATTTAAAACATTATTGAACAATTTAATATACGAAACATTAATCAATTTAGTTGATAATTTTCTTTTAAAATTATAAGGATTAAACATAAAAATTTGATATTGATATTTTAATATATAATTTTAGAAAATAAATTCAAATTTGATATTATTTTGTATTAATTATATATATATATATATATATATATATATATGTATATATAATTTGATTTGCTCATTTGAAATTTCCAGTTTCACTCTTAGGATTTTCATCACATACCCTCCCTCAATTTTTTTTTCATATTTTAATATTGTTAATTCAACTCTAATACTAGTTTAGAAATAAAAAAAATCTAATTCAATCTTAAAAAAATTTAAATGAGATGAGATTTATACTCAATTAATTAATTAATTATATATATAATATATTATTATGTTTCTAATTTGAAATTTATCACACCATTTATTTTACCTAAACAAAATTTCATCACCCCTCCCTTCGAATAAAATTTTTGAAAAAAAAAAAAATCAAATTGACCTAAATGTTCCTATTTTTAACTTATTAGCTTACTGTATTGATCAAATATTTTTTTTAGAATTAGTTTCACAATATTCATTGTACTGAGTTGAGTGATAGGTTGGAGCCAAGAGAGTCATGACATTTTTATTTTTTAAATTTATTTTATACTTATAGTTTTGGTCCATCTTAATAATTTTAAAATATTTAAATTTTATGATTTATTAATATAATTTTAAATTTATTTAATTCATATATAATTATTTTTATTATTTTTTAATCTAGTCATCTAAAATATTAAATTATTTTAAAATAATAAAAATAAAAAATAAGTTTTAAATTTTTTTAATATGTAGATTTCTTCTCTTAAATTAAATATAATAAATAAAAAGAAAGCTGAGGCATAATTCATTTTCTCTCGACTCGTCGCATTTGTCGGCAATAACTCTTGTTTTGTTACCTCTCAAATGTCTCTCTCCGCAATTACATTTTAACCAATTTCACTGTTTGCTTGATTTTACTAACTGTGCTTATTGGGATGTGAGGGCGAATGAGTAATTTACATAATATTTATGATTTTGATTTAATAATTATTAAATATATTTATATATATTTTTAAAATTTTGATTTGTTATTTTTTATATTTAATTTTTATTTATTAATAATATATTATTTATTTCTTCTTCTTGCAACTGGTGTACCTACTGTACTCTCTTATTCTTTATTTATTTTATTAGTCTTTGTTGTTAAGTTCATTATTCTTTATTCAACTTAATTATCGTTCTAACTTCTGTCATCCTTGACACAGGACATAAGGACATTTAAATATATGTAAAGAATTTCGTTGTATAGGATTTGAGGTGTGTGTGACAAATATATTAGCTTTTATGATATTTAGATTTAGGAAAACAATATATTGAATCTGAATTCATGATTTAATAAGATTTTTTAAAATTTATTTTTTAATGTGTTATTATTTTTAATCATATTCTTAATCTAATATTCATATGAATAAAAGTACAATAATTTTAATATGAGAATATAATGAAATAAATTATTGACAATATTTTTTAATAATAATGTTTATGTTTCTTATATATATATAATTTTATATATAGATTAAGATTGGTTTATGATTGTTATTTAATGGGATCTTGGTATATTTTTTAAAATTTTGGATTTATTATAAATATTGTGTATTCTTGTAAAGATTATGATGAATTACAATAGGTTGAATTTGATAAAATAATTCAATGATTTGTAAGTGGTGAACTAACAAAAATTAAAAAGATATTTTAAGAAGTTTTGGGTTTAGAGTGATATTAATCCTTTACGTGAGTTGGACTCATATCTCATTGGTATTGTATTTTTTTAAGTGAATTTTTTCTCAAAATACTTAGTGGTATCAGAGTCAAAAGTTGATTGACAGTTTAAGTGTGATATTTATATCGAAAGTCTTCCAAACAATGAGTTAGTAAATATTGTCTAGTTATGATAGTATATGAAAGGATTACTAGTGTGCTTAAGGGGATGTATAAATGTGGAAGAATTAACACTTGAGGGGAAAATTGTTGAAAAATTTAAGTGCGAGTCTAAGTCCCACATTGAGTAAGAATGAGAAAGTTGTAGAACATACAAGAAAGAAAGATTTATAACTCAATACCTTAAGATTTAAATTGAGAGTGATATCAATTCCTTAGGTGAGTAATTTCTCGAAAGACCTAACAATATTTTCATTATATTTGAAATATAATGAAACTAAATAAAATATTTTTTTCTTTAATTCTTCACTAACTTATAATTGATGGATCATCTTATTTTTTTAATGAATGACATTAAAGTTATCTAAATGTCATTAGTGAAATTGATATTAATTTTACATAGGATAAAAAATTATATAGAATAGTGAACATACTTTGTAAATATAATTTTTAAGATATATTTTAATATTGTTCAACTAATATGTTTTACTAAAATTTTGATTCAAAAAATTAAAAAAAAATATCAATATATAATATATAATTTGTTGAAAGGTATGATATTCATTGATATCCATAATTTTAATTATATCTACATACCAAGTTCTCGGCCTTAGCCTTAAAAAAAGTTTGAATCACAAATATCATAGTAAACATATTTCTTTATGATAAATTTTAATAATTAAATGATAAATTTAATGATTAAATAATGAAACTTTTAATTTTAATAAGCAATATTTTAGTTCATGACTTTATAGAATTAATATTAATAATAAAATTTTAAAATTTATCTTTTTAATTTTAGTGAATAAGAGAAAATATTTTAATTTTTAAATTTAGTATTTTAATGTTGATGTTTCTAACCATCTAAATTTGGAGAAAAAGAAATTCAAATATATTTTTCTTATCTGTTTACTTAATTAGTCTTACTTTTAACTTTTCCAAAATTTATAATTAATATATATATATATATATTTATGAGAAATAATATGGTCATTTATATTAAAAAAGAAATAAAAAAATATTACTTTTATTTAATTATTGATAAATTCAAATATTTATAGAAATAAAGTGTAATATATTAAGTGGATAGAATTTTTTTATATAGTAATAATATTTCGTATTATATATTATTTTGACACTTGCATCCTGAGCACCAAATGATATTTTACTCTTTAATTTATTTTTTTACAAATTGTTTAGATTTTTCACTTTGAATAATTGTTTAATTCATAAAGAATAACAATAAAACAAATCAAACCTTTTTTTATAAATTAAATATTAGCTTTTAATAAGAGAGTTCATATCAAATTTGATATATAAATTAATTTTAATTTAAGATTACATATTAAGACATTCTAAAATGTCACGGTGTCTTTCAATTTAATGTCATATTTAATGTTATTTATTATGACATTGTTGGATTTAGAAAATGTATCTTATCTAAATTTATTAAATTTATTTTATTTAATTATTTTGTTATATATTATCTTATTAATAATTTTATTTTTTATATGTTATTTAATATAAATTATTATCTTTTAAATTATTTTATTTAATATATTTTATATAACCACAATTAAAAAATAAATTTTATCTTATCACTTATTTTTAAATATATTATATTCTTATCTAAAAATTGACTTAAATATTAAAATATCTTTTATAAGATTTTTTTAAAAGAAATTACTTTCAATCATTTTAAAATTAATTTTTTTTTACAGTAATCTCTCTTTTTAAAAGAAGTTATTTTAAATTATCTTAAATTAGCTGTTCAGAATCTGGCTACTGATTTCCTCAGTTACCAAACTCCACCTATTCAATGAAATTATAAATGACTTGGAATATTATTAAATTGTCAACCATCTATAGTTTGAGTTCGATCTATGGTGGGTTTGAGATGATAAGAGTGGTCTGGAGAATGTTTTGGTTTCTATTGTAGAGATAAACACTTCTGTGAAATTTATAACACTAGGATATGTTCGGACAAATTTTCTATAATCACTTTTAGAAGAAAATAAAAAGTAAAAAAGTATAGCTTCTCAATAAATTAAAACTAATTATAACAAACTAATTTCTAAAAAGATCAAATTAAAATTTCTCACTACATAAAAGAATTGCATGGTGATGCAAATTTTCTCTTGCTAGATAAGTTTAAATTGCCAGGCATTACGAGCATTTACAGGTTTACTAACAGACACAAGTGTTTGAACAGTTGAACAGCTTTAAACACTTCTGAAACCAAAGGGTGTAAAAAAATTCAAATTCCAATTTCCCCTCCCCGTGAGAAACACCAAAAGCAAAGTAAATGAAGCAAAAGTACAGATTAATAATTATTTGATTGATTACACTCTTGTATCAACAAGTAGGTGCCTTTCATACAGTAAATAAAACTCTCTAAATTAAGGCATACATTTGAAACTGTTCAGCTATCTTTTCCTAGAATTTTTCTGAAATAACAAGGCATGTTTTTCACATCTACTTTATATTATACATAAAACTTGCAACATGAAAGACTAAGCTCCATTGCTAATGGCTGCCTCGTCGGTCTTCACCCTCCGGTAAAAGAGAACATAGGCAGCAGCAGTGTTAACATCATCCTCACTTATCAGTGATATGTGGCTGTCATCAAAATTGTACCACCTGTTCTCATCTAAAAGCTGCACATTTGAAAAAAATGAATCAGGCTAAGAATGCTTAAAGGAAGAGCATTCTAGGTGCTGAGCCCTAGACAAAAAATCAAGCAACTTCAAAGGATTGAAATTTCTGACTTTACCTTAATATGTGCAGTGTAATGCCCGCTACCCATACTACCATAATGATTTGTAAGGGCATATAGTTCGTACAGTTGGCGGCGAGAGTTGTTTTTGTTGGCTATGTAATTAGTTAAATCAAAATCATGAATGGGAAAGTTAACAAAAGTCTCCAGTTTATGCTTCATTGACCTGCTGTATGAAAACCTCTTCAAATGAATGACCAAAACCTCTGGGAGCCTCCACAAATCAAGCTTCTTGCTTGCTTGTCGTCTCTCTTTGCATTTAGGGCAGTACCTATATTAGATTTAGATAAATATAATATTAGCCACTGTCATTCAAGTATTAGAGAAACTTTCCAAGTAAGATTTCTGCTGAAGTTATACATTTTTGCTTGACGTCAGATTTTTGTTGCAATACAAGATCAAGCAAGAAGAACATGTGAACGATTGAAATACAAAGAGACTAGTATGAAAATTCCTTTATTATTAGGTCGAAATTGCTATGAATACATACATAGCTTGAAAGATGTAACATTAAGAATACAAATAAAAGATGCACACATTCAACTAAAAATAGTGACTCAATTGGGTGTTCTAATGGTCTTATAACTAAAGATTCGTTTAGATTTTTATTAGTTATTTTTGGGTCAAAAAGAGAACCAGATTGTAATGTCAGAGTTAGAACTCATATTATGGTACTTGATATTCAAAAACTTAGAAAAAGTGTTTTTAGAGGGCTTTTAGAACCCCTCTCATAGTTCTGTATTTATATAGATAAAAACTGATACAATAGGGAGATTACATTAAATGCACAGTCCTAGATTACTCCTCAGAACTAGGTGCAGAGATTATCTAACACTCAACCCCCTGTAGAGATTATCTAACACTCAACCTCCTACCTTAGGTATAATGATTACATATATTTTCTAATTTATTCCAACACTCCCCCTCAAGCTGGAGCATACAAGTTGTATGTACCAAGCTTGGAACAAATGAACTCAATCCGAGGTCCCCTTAAGGACTTGGTAAACACATCTGCGAGTTGGTCATTTGATCCAACAAACTCGGTACATATTTCTTTTGTCAACAACTTTTCACGAACAAAGTGACAATCAATTTCTATATGTTTAGTTCTCTCGTGAAATACGGGATTTGATGCAATGTGGAGTGCAGCTTGATTATCACAATACATCTTCATAGTCTGGATATCACAGAAGTTAAGCTCTTGAATGAGCTGTTTTACCCATATAAGTTCACAAGTTAGTGACGCCATTGCCCTATATTCGACTTCAGTTGTCGATCGAGCCACTACATTCCGTTTCTTACTTTTCCATGAAATAATGTTTCCTCCAAGGAAGACACAATATCCAGTGGTAGACCGTCTATCAAGAGGTGAACCTGCCCAATCGCATCACGAGTACTCGAGTGACTCGAATGCTTCCTTTATCTTCATATAACAATCCTTGTCCAGGAGCCTTTTTAAGGTACCTTAGAATGCGAATGATAGCATTCCAATGACCGACACATGGAGTCTGCATGAACCGACTAACCACTCTAACGACGAAAAGATAGATCAGGCCTTGTAATAGTGAGATAAATCAGTTTTCCGACCAGCCTCCTATATCTCTCTGGATCAGAGAATACTTCACCTTCTTCTATTGTTAATTTCTTATTTGGGTCCATAGGACTCTCTACAGGTTTACAGTCAATCATACCTGTTTCTTGTAATATATCAAGAGCATATTTTCTCTGAGAGATTACAACTCCATCTTTTGATTGAGCTACTTCAATGCCCAAGAAGTATTTTAGGCTTCCCAAATCCTTGGTTTGAAAATGTCTGCACAAGTACTCCTTCAGTTGAGATATTCCAACAGTATCATTTCCTGTAATGACTATATCATCAACATATACTATTAAGTAAACACATTTACCCAGAGATGTATGACAATAAAAGACTGAATGATCTGTTTCACTGCGTCTTAGCCCAAATTTTTGAACAATGGAGCTAAATTTTCCAAACCAAGCACGTGGTGATTGCTTGAGGCCATATAGAGAACGATGCAATTTGCATACTAGTTCAGACTCCCCCTGAGCAACAAACCCAGGAGGTTGCTCCATGTAAATTTCGTCCTCAAGATCACCATGTAGGAAGGCATTTTTGATATCTAATTGATGAAGTGGCCGGTGACGAATGGCGGCCATTGCGAAGAATAGACGAATAGTGGTCATCTTGGCCACGGGAGAGAAAGTATCACAATAATCAAGGCCATAAACACGAGTGTACCCTTTTGCAACTAACAGGAGCCTTGAGCCGATCAAGCTGCACCATCGGGGCCGATTTTAACAGACATATACCCAGCGGCAACCAAGCGCCTTTTGCCGGTGGAAGGGGAACGAGCTCCCAAGTAGCATTATGGTCAAGAGCTCGCATTTACGCAATCATGGCTTGTCGCCATCCGGGGTGATCAAGTGCTTCTTCCACATTTCTCGGAATAGCAATAGAAGATACTGAGGATAAAAGGGAACAATAGGAAGGCGACAACCGGTGATAGCTAAGAAAATTATAAATAGGATGTGGGTTTCGAGTGGAACGAGTACCTTTTCTCAAAGCAATGGGCCATCCTGAATCACCTCCACCAGGAGTCATGGTAGGAAGCGATGGAGAAGAATCTAAAGTGGGGGATTCACCCTCGTCTTGGAGAACAGGACTAGCCATCGGGGTCCTATGATTGACAACATCAATTTGAGGGAAGGATGGTTCGGGAAGACTTGGATCACTACGGAGATCGATAGAGACATTGGAAATATTAGACTCAACTACTTGGAATGGGAAGAACCTGCTGTATGACATGAACATCTTGAACGAAGGAGAAAAGTAAGGAGTCTGTTCAAAAAATGTAACATTGGCGGACATGTAGTACTTCTTGGTTTCGGGAGAGTAACACCGATACCCTTTTTGAAGGCGGGAATAGCCCAAGAAGACACATTTGATAGCACGAGCGGAAAGCTTGTCTAACTCGGGAGACATATCATGAACAAAACATACACTGACCAAAAACTCGAGGAGATGTGTGAAAGAGAGGATTATTTGGAAATAGAATGGAGAAAGGGATCTTATTGCGAGAGAGGAAGATGGCATCCTGTTAATAAGAAAACATGCGATTAAGATGGCATCCCCCGAGTGATGGACGGGAATATGAGCACCCAGCAAAAGAGTACGTGCGGTTTCAACCAAATGTCTATTTTTTCTTTTCGCTATACCATTTTGTTGTGGTGTATGAGGACAGGTGGACTGATGCAATATTCCATGTGAACTCAAAACAGTAGAAAAGGTGGATGAGAAGTACTCTTTAGCATTGTCGCTTCTTAAAATTTTGATTACTTGATTGAATTGATTCTTGATTTCATTCAAAAAGGATGTAAAGATGGGTAACAATTCGGAGCGATCTTTCATAAGATAAACCCAAGTACATCGTGAATATTCATCAATGAATGTAACAAAATACCGAAAACCAAAAGATGAGATGCGACTGGGTCCCCAAATATCGGAATGGATAATAGAGAAGCTGGAAGTACACTGTGATTGAGACCGTTTAGGAAAGGTAGATCTAACATGTTTCCCTAGTCGACATGACTCACATTCTAAGGTGCGGAGACCACTAAGTTCGGGACACATTCTTTTTAATTTTGACAAATGAGGATGGCCAAGCCGATCATGTAACATTTTAGGGCTCGGAGTAGCAACACGGGACACACGTGGACGAGGACCAAAAAGGTATAATCCTCCGAGCTTCATATCCTTCTCCAATCTGTCTCCCAGAACCACGCTCCTGTATAACAAAAGATTTGTTATCGAAGGTTATTGAACAATTTAAGGTTTTGGTTAAGCGACTTAAGGAAATCAAATTGAAAGGACAATTAGGAATAAAAAGGACAGATTTTAGGCTTATGGAAGGAGATAAAGAAACTTGGCCCACTCCCTTTGAGGAAGCTTTAGAGCCATGCTGCAAGGGTTATGAAATGTTGTTTTCTTGAAAGGAAATGGTTGAGAACAAGGAGGTATTACCGGATATATGATCGAAGCACCGAGTCAATTACCCATGAATTTTGACCCTCCATAGATTGAGAAATGCAAGCGGTTGATGTGCTTGGCGGTTTGAGAGGTATGTGCCAAGCTATTAGACTTTAACGTAGATACTCTTGGTATTCGTCCTCGGTGAACTTGGAGTTGACGGTTTCGGCCTTGGAGACATTGGCGGTTTTGGGAGGAAAACCATGCAAGGAGTAGCGGTTCTCCTGTGTATGACCCATCCTCTTACGGTAGGTGCATTGGGGACGTCCTCGACCTCCACGTCCTCCTCCTCCGGTGCCACGTCCTCCTCTTCCTCGTGTGGCAACCATGGCGAGATGGTTCTACTAGAGCCGAGCTTCTGAGTCTCGGACATTGGTACACGAATCGGACGTGTGATAAGGGTATCCATGGAAGGGACTTCATAAGTGGTCGAAGTTGATCTACGATATGGTTAAAGTCGGGATGTATTGCGCGAAGGATCATCACCATGTAATACTTGTCAAGCTTCTTTTTCATTTCATCTAAGGAATCGACTTCCAAGAACATCTTGAGTTCTTCCACAGTCGATCGGGCGTCATTCATAAAGGACACCATATCATGATCTGTCATTTTTAGAGATGCCGGCTTATTTGCGGAATCGTAGAGACGTTGAATATCATTGGCATAAATGGTTTGAGCTTTCTTCCAAAAGGAGTGACAAGTTTTGAAGGCTCTAAGCGACATCAAAAGTCTTGGTTCCACCGATTGCCACAATAGAGCACATAGCTGAAAATCTGCTGTTTCCACTGTTCAGCTTTTTCTTAGGCACATGGCTTCAGTCTTTTTCAAGGTGATCGTGATGCCCCGACCGAGAAACCACATTTCGACGGTAGCGAGACCAAGATAGATAATTTTGTCCGTTTAGTTTTTCGGAAGTAATGGAGGGGCTTCCAGAGAATGAAATTGCAGCCATTTCTGATCAAGAGGACAAAGACCAGTGAGGAGGGGGGCGAAAACAGCAAAGAAGTCCGAAAGCCCAAGAGTGATTTTCGCAAGGGTAACTACTGGACTTCACCGAAATGAAGAGGCGGCGCGTGGTGGAGAACGAGCTTCCGGGACCGACGGGGTTGGCTGTCGCACGGCGAGACGATTCAGATCCGGTGGTCGCCGGCGAAAACTGGACGATCGGAGACAGTGGCCGGAGTCGGACGGTGGCCGGCGGCAGACGGTGGCCGGCGGCAGACGGTGGCCGGAGTCGGACAGTGGCCGGCGGCAGACAGCGGCAAAAACAGTGTCGGATACTACAGAAACAGGCAGAGCGGGATCAACCTGGCTCTGATACCAACTTGATATTCAAAAACTGAGAAAAAGTGTTTTTAGAGGGCTTTTAGAACCCCTCTCATAGTTCTGTATTTATATAGATAAAAACTGATACAATAGGGAGATTACATTAAATGCACAGTCCTAGATTACTCCTCAGAACTAGGTGCAGAGATTATCTAACACTCAACCCCCTGCAGAGATTATCTAACACTCAACCTCCTACCTTAGGTATAATGATTACATATATTTTCTAATTTATTCCAACAATGGTATTCAGGGTGTCAACGAAGGAGGAGCTTGCTAAGCAAAAATGCTTTCAAAAGCAATGTACAGTAAAAAGGGAGAAAGAGAAGCAGAGGATTGATAACAAATAGTTAAGGCCTTGTTTCATCGATAAGTGTGTTTTTTAAGTCCTAGGTTTCATTCATGTTTGCTTTTGAGTTAAATTTTTCTCTATCTTCGTAAATTGTAGGGAAGTTATAAGTTATTTCAACAGGCATTTTTAAGCTAAATTATGGGCTGTTTTGCTGTTAAATTTTGATCAATCCAACTTGAATAAAGGCTAAGGGATGCTACAGGGATTAAGCCTATTAGGAGCATATGCTTGAATATGAACAGTACCCACTGGCTGAGTATGTCATGTCCATCACACCTCCGGCCTATTTATTTACTCTTTATCCAAATTTTTAGGACCCATTCTGTCCTTTTTAGATGTGGATCTAGAGAGAGAAACTGTAGGATTAGGGTAGGGTTTCTAGCGAGAGAAACCCAAGACATGTGGAAATCAAGCTTAGGAAACGATCAAGCTTCAAGGATTCAACATCTAGTTCTATTTTGCTATCTTTTGTTTGGATTTTAGGACTTTTTATGTATTATGAACTTAGACAGGATCTGGGTTCCGGATGTTGGACCGTGGGTGTGAATAATGCAAGTTCAGTTTTCAAATTGTGGATGGATTTACTATTAACCAATAGGATAAAAGTTTGACTTTGGGCACTGAAGACTTGGTCTCTATGGTTCAACTCACATAGCGATCGTTAATTCACCCATTTATTATATTTGCATACATAAGCACTTAATGAAGTTCAAAAATCCAATTCCAGAATAAATTTAACATAAAATTTCAGATCTAAGCAATAATAACTAGAAAATATTAAAAGCTAACCCACCCGTTCATGAAAAACACCTAGATCAGAATTCCTCTTAAATAAACTACGTAAACTACTCCACAGGTGACCATGTAAAGGACAGTGACACCTAATGCTAGAAAATTCAATGCCGTGCATCATCAATATCTATCTGCATTTACTCTTAATTCAGTACAAATAATCCTTCAAATAAGAGCATGTAAACTAGTCACAACCAATAGGCTTATTCTCTTCAGTTTGATTCTTTAATTTTAAAAAGTAGTCAACTTTTTAGGAAACACGTAATTAAAACAGATTATTAACAGATCTAGCACACAATAATTAATACATATTCCTTTTGAATGCTTGCTAGGCAAGAGAAAGAAAGATATGATGAAAGAATAGAGTGAGCTGCATGATGAACTAACCACATATCTTCAGGCACCAGAGGTTCCTCACGCAGAAAAGCTTCCAAGCAGGTGTACAAGGAGAGAGGTTCAGTACGAGCTTTCTTGGTTACAGGCCCATATTTTAAAACTTCAGGCAAAGTCTCAATTGGATGTGTATCATACTTCTCCAGAAGCTTCTGAGACCAATCAATATACACTAAAACTTTTGGGGATGATGGTGACAGTTTAACCACTTTCTCCTCTCCCATTGAAAGATCAATGCAAGCATTGTTATCATCCACCAAGAGAAGAGGTAACGTTGGCATTGATGGTGCCTTTGAATTGGTAAAATCCTTATTTAATGAATTTGACACCATGTTGCCAGCACATGCATCATCACAAGTAAGACTGCATTCATCAGATGCTGCTTTTGGGATGCTTGCTTCAGAAGTAGTAGCTTGTTCTACATTGCCACCTCTCCTTTGCAGAGGGGAGAGAATACGATTAACTATTACTTGTATATCACCTCTTGTCACTGTATCATCACATGAAATCAATGAAACAATAGGTGTTCCATACGGTTTCCATCCTGATATGACGTGTGAGTCACTGCTCCTAAGAAAATTACAAACAATATATCAGAAAGCAGTTTAACAAACAACATACAAAACTATGCCCGATTGATGTTTTAAGGCCCAGGTGAGTGAGACATGATACCATGGTCAAGTGACTGCCACTTAAATATTTAATGGATCCGCACCAAACAGACACAGATCAAATCAAATCAAAACTATAATAGTTAAAATACGGCATTGTAGTTACTAACCATGACAGACTGTTTTCCCATAAACTGTAAAGGAAGATTAAGTTATAAGGGGACAAGATTAACATCATTATATGTACTAATATGTCAAAGCACATTCAATTCTTTGGCAAATGTAACTATTGTAAGCATATGACGAAAATTTAAAAATCACATACTGCTCTCGTCGGCGATGTATCAACTGGAGATACTTCGTGTTCTTGTCTATCTTTGGAATCTTGTAAGCAGCTAGCCGCTCATCATCTTTGATAGTAGACAACAAATGAAGAGGATCTTCCAAATATCTATGGATTAAATGATTCCGTATCTGTTAACAGCACATCAATATCACACTCTATTGGAAATGCAATAATTCCAATAAATATATTTAACTTCTATTCTAGTATGGTGCACACCTCCACAAGCAATAGCCTCTCATTGTGCTTCAATGTGCAAGCATTGCTAAGTGCCTGGATGAGATCTTTGACTCGTCCCTGCTTAGGGACAGTTACTGTACAAGAATATGGGAGGGTAGCCCCATCACAAGCAAAAACTGTCACTGTCATGGTCCTACTGGTGGTAGAGGACTGGAGTGGCAGGGAAAGGTACATAAATGGATCAAATGTGACAGAGACTTTATTGCAAACTGGACAAACCAAAGTTGACTTGTATTGTCCCTGTAAAATGAAGAATTATCAGAAACATATTCAAGTTGATGAACTTGATCAGGTAATATATAAAATGTGAATATATATCATGCATAAACAATTATTAATGGATAATCAAGAAAGCAAAGTTGATATCATCGACAAATACTAACATCATTGACAATTTATGGCTACAAGAGCACTGGCTAAGCCATAAATAAAATATGTAGAGCAAAATTTACACTAGTAAGAAAACACCATTCTGTCCCTCATCATCTAATTACCCCTCTCCTTTTTTGTGAAGTGCACTACGCTCAAAAGTAAAAGAATTATCATTGTCATGATAATACTGTAAACCTTTATTCTTATATATATATATATATATATATATATATATATATATATATTTTTTTTTTTTTTTGGTGCCACAAACCTTTATTTTTATGCAAAGTACATTCACCATAATCCCACATCTTTTTCCCTGTAAGTTTCACCCGTCCTAGAGTCACTTTTATCATATCAGAGTTTAGGGTTTAATTGTTATCACTTGTATAAAATGGACTTTGTTATGTGTAGTCCAAACACAATTTTCAGTATCTTTTCCATTTATTTTTTTGTTTCAACATGGTATTAGAGCAATACCATCCACCCCGTCACTATTCCGCTGTTGAGTTCTTCTAAACAAAAATAAATGAAACTCCAATTAGTCATTCCTTCCGTTGTCTCCTATTTTCAGCATGATTTCATTCTTCCATTTTGTCCAAATATCAGTATGACTATCACTTTCTTTGCAAGATGCATTGGCTCCAGCTTGTCCAGATGCACTGGCTCCAACTTTTCCAGATGCACGAGCCCAGGTGTTTCACAATTAATATATTTTCAATAATTTTACCAGTATTTTATGAATAAATGAGCTATTTATAAGCTTCATTATTAAAAAAAAAAAATCTCGATAGGAAAAGAAACAAAAGAAGCATATAATATATAGTTACATATAAGAAATCCCGTACATAATACTAACAAAAACCAAACCTCAATCCCACAATGTGTACATCTACACGCATTGTGTTAGAAAATACAATACTATCTGCTGTCTAGCTTCTAAAAGCTGACTATCTGCATCTACTTCGTACTTCTAGGTAGTAGGTGTACTCATTGTAACTTCTGTTTATCTTTTCCTCTGTAACATCTTTTATTTATATATACATCATTGCCAGCTAAGTGAATACACACTCAAGCTTTCATCTTAATTATCCTTGAGTTTCAATTGTATTGTAAAATAGTATGTATTGAATTAAATCCTTTGCCACTAAAAATGCCAAAGAGATAATTCCGTGATGAAAAAGAATCACAGAAGCCAAAAGGGTCACCTCATCCCAAAACAAACATGTAAATAATTCTCCAAAAATCTGGCAATATTTCCTTTATCAAAGGTGTCAGATAATATAGCACACTGCACAACACCATAGGTGATAGGGTTTTTCCTATTTAAAAAATGAAATGAAATTAAAAAAGAAAATAACTGTCAGACATCTATTGGACAGATGGACCTAAGGTTACCTGCATTTCTCACCACTATTATGACTTCTTACCCAGTCAAAAAGCTAAACATTCTTTCAGAATATCTATAACACAAAAACCTTTCAAAATAATATAGTAGTCCCAAACAGATCCTAATTATACTCCTGTAGGATCAAAACAGTTTATTACTCACTGAAGCAAATAATAAATATTAGGAGCTGGATGAATCATAAACAAACGAAAAGGTGAAATGCAAAAGAAAAAAATTGAGTGAGGGCAAGATTTTATTTAATTTAAAGTTAGTTGATATAGAATCATGAAAAGCTTCTAAAATGTTGATATGTAGACACCTAAGCACACAATTTTCAGAATATTAAGACAGATTATCTGAATGGATAGAATATGAGACCTGAAATCATATCTAGAAGTAACAAAGATATAGTTACAAAAGGATTGATATAGGATTGAGTGACACAAAAAATCCACATTCAGGTTTTAGATTAGCTGCAAACAAATATTCAAGCAGCCTACATCAATTGAATTATCTTGATTACAAAGACACAAATTTCAGTTAGAAGAAATAATATTTACACAGACTGAACAATTTATATTAATATCTATTTCATGACATTCTGTGCAGCGTTTCCAGTTAACCAAGCAAGTTAAAGCTGTTTCTGACAAGCTGATATTAAACAATTAACTGTGTAACACACCATTAAAATTTACTAATTACTCATTTTTGTTACCTGGCATACATCAACAATTATTGAATCATTACGTGAAATATGATTTGCCCAATATTCATCAGCCACTTCTTCATCAGGTCTGCCATCAGCATCTCGCGACTTTATATATGGTTTGTGCTTTACTCGATTCAAATCTTCATGAAGACCATCCAGAAGAAATGCTAAGAGCTCCTGAAAAAAATAATAAAATAAATGTTACCACAGACTACATAGAATTTGTAGGGTAAAATTTCAGTCATTGCACAAACCTGAGAATCATGTTGATTGTGCCCACTGAACTGAGGTGCAAAGCGAACAAGCTTTGTTTTAAAGGGCCGAGGAGCAATTGGTGTTCGCCCAGGTGCCCATAGCTTTCGAAGCAAATCACCAAATGCTAGGGCTAGCTCACCCTACATAGTGGAAACTTTCATTTTGAACAATACTTCATAATTATAACATTAGTTATCACACAGTAGGCTAAAAAGCTCATTACCCAAACAGACCATGACATTGAAGCATGGACAGTAATGCACAAAGAAGTTCAATCTTATTGATGTAGGCATTCAAGAAATATGAAGACAACCCGAGATAATAACCCTCTTCCAAATGGTATCAATGCAGGCCATTGTTTTCATATATGTTACCATAGACTACAAGTCAAATATTCTTAATTTTAATATAAAATATGAAATATATCCGCAAATAATAGTCTCAATAAATAACAGAACAATAGAATATCAAAACAGCATTTTCTTGTCACTTATATGACAGGAATGATATATTTAAAAAGGAACATTCTTTCCCTCAGGTTGAGACTACTTAGACTAGGCTTAATTGCATTAATGGACCTCCTAGTTTTATGGAGGAAATATATTTTCCCTCTAGAATTCAATTTGAACAAATAGGAAGAGGATGCCATTCAAATTAAAACAAATTGGAAGGATCAAAACCTGCCTTCACCCTAAAATTAAGTTTTAGGTATGACAGCTCACCACACTCTGCTACAGGCAAGTCTCCCTTGGAAGTGGTGCATGGTAAGCAGAGGGCAGTTAACTTCTGTGCTTTGATAACAAAATGGTGAAACAAGAGTAGAGTCGATGGCCAAAGAGTTGACAGATCATGATGAGGCCCTAAGGCATTTGAAGTATCATCAACACAGTGCATAATAGTTTTGAATAAGTATACAGAATCTCATTGTAAGCCTGTCATCATACTGAAGGGGATTGGGTCTATGTTAAACCCAGGTCACAGGCAAAATTTGATTCCTCGAAGGATTGATCCTAAGTTGTTCATTAGCAGGCAGCTACTCTGTCTCCTGGAATGGAAGTTGATGACCCCTGAACTGCAAAGCTCAGAGGTGATACCTGCAACTTGCAACTAAAGAGGGAAAAAGGTGCAATTGTAATCCGAACAAGGAGTTACTCATCCTATGAAAATCTCAACCTGTTGAGAAGCTACATGGGAGAAAGTAGTGTCTCTCAAGGAGAGGTTCCCTTTGGCCTTGAGGAAAAGGCTCAAACATCAAGGACCTGTCACAGATTCATCATTGGCGGTAGTGGAATGGTGGGGAGTCAGTTACAGGAGAGAGCAACTGTATTCCGAGTACATATGTGAGTCGGGTTAAATTTTGGAGGGGTATGTGAGTAATGTTTGTAATTGGGAGTCCAAAGTTTGTTCTATAACTTGGGGGAGCCTTAGTTCTCAATTATTTCTTGTATTTCCTTTTTAACGTATAGTAATACAATTTAAATAATTTTGCTGATACGAATTTCCTATTGGAACCTCCGCAGACAAGTGATCAAGAGTTCAATTGATAAAATAAAACCCAAAATCAAGAGAAATCAAAACAGTATTGTTGATAGAAAAAGATGAAAAATATAAAAGGGAAGAGCTTTTTATATGCCTAGAGCAAAGCTCCGCAGAGATGGGATAAATTCTCTCTCTATCGAACCCCTACCATGCATTTGAAAAGGAAATTTCACAAGGAAATTAAGATACATTGAATTTGAATTGCTTACAATTTAAGTTGTTTCATTTTTTGAATGTTGTTTTTGAACAAGACAATTCAAAATTTTCAAATTATAGTTTTCTTTTTTTCCATAAGAGTATTTCAATTATCTCCAAATACAAAAAACTATTTTAATATTAAACAATATTAATATTTAAAATACCAGTCAGCTATATTTTTTGCCCAATGTTGGTCAAGGCTGTTTTTCGGCCAAAATCTGCTAAAATTTTCCAGCTTGAGTCAAAAAAAGGTTTTTCTAGATTCTCATTGGTTGAGGTTATTTTTGGTTGATGTAGGTCACAGTTATTTCAGATAACATCAGTCAAGGTTAATTTTTGAACTTCATTGTTTTGGGTTATTTTTTGGCCAACTTTTCGAATGATGTTGGATGAAAAATTCCTCGCCTAACATTTGCCAAAAGTTTCCCAATCAACATTATAAAAATAAAAAGACTTCGGCCTTGGAAAAAGGAAACAAAAAAAAATTTACAATATCTACCAAAGAGTAACTATAATCCACTACATTTTAAAAGAAAACCTTATAGACATCATTTGAAAAAAACAATGTCAAGTTGGCAATACCGAACCTCAAGGCCGATTGTGGGCAAGGAGGGGACCCCAACCCCATGGTTCGTAGCCAAGTCAACCACATCCACATTGAGACCGACCCTACAACAACTTGGCCTCAACCGAGTCGAGGAGAGAATATGAGAAGAGACATGGATGTGAGAGTAGAATGAATACGAAAGATTTCAAATTCTTACTTTTAAGTAGAATTTGAGATTTTATAATTTTATGTAATCAAATTACTTTGGTAAATTTCTATAATGAAAATTTCTATTAAAAAAATTTATCCAAACAACATATTTTATTTTATCATAAAACATTTCAAATTCTTTATTAAAATGAATTGTCCTTTAAAAGTTTCATCCACAAATACTACTAAGGTTTCTAACAAAATAGATATTATGTAAGAGTCACTTTCCATGTCCTATCCCTTTAGTTATTATCTTTTCTCATCTAACTAACTAGCCACCTTAGCAATTGGAACAAATCCTTTGGTTGGCCAATTTTATGGGCATAGACCCCAATTCAAGATCCTAACACCAATACACATCTAACCCATTCTTCTACACAAATAAGTTGAAATTAAGTATGAGCTACGTAAGCCTACATATCAGCACTTGAAACCCAAAGGACTCTAGTGTGAGGGAGAATTTTAAATACAAAGTCATTCATTTTACCTTCATCCTAGAGTCTAGGTTAAAGGACTACCTCAACCCTACAAAACTGACTTATAAGGGAGGACTTCACATGCTATTGTTAAACCATATCTTTATTCAATGTGAACAAAACACCACCATTAAGACTGCAAATAGGGCTAGCTAGGAGTGAATTAAATTAGCCTTCAAAAATGTTGCAACGCCCAAGGCTTCCCAACATAGAGCGTAGCAAATGCAAGTCACCCTATGGATCTAATTTAACCTTTGATACCATCTTAGATTTTGGACTAAGGGAGTCAATTCAACCACACAAAACCAACTAGTGAAATGAAGGGATACAAACTACCAATTACCAAAGCTCCTAATGTGGGATTTATGGATGTATTAGGGCAAGCCTCCCAATTGAGGGTAAGGGTTAAAAGTGGCTTAAAACCCTTCTTTTTGTTGCAATAGCCAACGTCAATGTTCCAACCTCAAGTCCACTAAGATAGCATCATTGGTTAAACTTCATCTAAGTTATTGTTCACTTTGGAGCTTTATGCTTGTCTATAAATGACGCATCAATGAATCAAGAGGGAAAAGTATATATAAGATACCCTTGACTTCAACTCCTAAGCGATGTAGGATTTATGAGTGTACCGAAACAAGTTTCATAGTTGAGGACTAAGGATAGGAGTTACCTAGAATCCTCATTTTTTTTTTTGCACAGACAACATTAATGTTTCAACCTCAAATCCACTAGGATAACATTTTTTGGATCAATCATCATATCTAAGGTATTATCTACTTTGGAGCTCGATACTTTTGTCACATATTTGTTCTTTCAAAATATCTAAGTGAGTTAAGAGAAAAATGTGTATATAAGCCACACTTACCTTGACTCCTATGTGATGTGAAATTTATGAATGCACTAACAAATTCTGTAAATAATCTTTTACCTCTAAAGCAAATTCTTGTTTTATGTATATCCCTTACAAAAGTATGGAAAGGAAAGGAAACAAGTTCATGCTTACAGCTTTTTAGATGATACTTACAACCATGCCCAATGGATTTTGCCAATTTATCTCTCGATGATAGTCTTCCCTGAAGTACCTAGTGAATTCTGGTGTATGAACAAGGCATTGTATTGCACTATTCATGTAACAGGTATTGCCAAGATTCAGCAACCCAGTCAGACCACCAAATGAACCTCTTGTGGTGACACCACTGGTTCCATAAGGGTTTTCCACATCTCTAACCGGAGAATTTATGTTCATGGATGACGAAAGGTCTGTGTTGTAGCCTCTAGATGCACCTTTGCTAGCAGATAAGCCACCAGCAATTGATAAGCTTGACTTTGGAGGCTCCACAAGAGCTAAATTCGCTTCCCTCAGTGCAGAACCATTTTCTTGAGCAAAACTTGTGTTGTTTGAATTATTGATTACCTCAACAAGAATCTGTATGAATGTTTTCATCAGTCAAAAGGAAAATAGGAGTGATAAATTGAAATGTTTAAGCATGTGCAAGAAGAACATTCATATATAAAACTTAAGTGAAGACTCACGTCTTGGTCCATTTGTAAATTAGCATCATCAAGAGTTTTGTCCATGTCATTCATCAAAGCATGCTTCCGACGAGAATAGTAATCCCAAATACACACCTACAATAGTGGTAGCTATTTTTCACTACTTGCTGAATGTAAAAGAAAAAAAAAAAAAAAAAAAAAAAGCTTTCAAAAACTTAGAATATCAAGAAGGAAACCATGAAGTTTTTACTTGGTCTGGTTGAAGATCAAATATTTCACAAGCTTTTCTGTGAAGCTGTCCGATGGTTTCCTGCCCAAAATGTCTCAACTATCAGGTAGGTATAGCATGTATAACTGAATTTTTCTAGCAAAGGAATGACAAGGATGCCAAAGATATATTTATCAATTATCATGACTCAATACATTCTCACATCATACCTTCTTGCTTATTCTTATAGCAAAACGGTCATTTTTTGGCAACATTAGTAATTGAAGACGCAGAGGATACACCTCTACAGCCAATTCAGTCTGGGAAAGACCTGAACTAATAACTTTCCTTGCCAATGTAGGGCCACCACCATACCTAGTCAAGCAGGGGGAATGTCAAGGAGCACATTAAAGCCCAATTAATGGATTAGTCATCTAGGAGTTTGTGTCAATTTGTAGATGATTCAAAACCACAAAAATCAAGAAAACCAAAAGAAAATTATCAACACAATATGGCACTTATCACATTTTAGATGAACCATAGATGACATGACAAGTATACAATCTCACCATCTAAATAATTGATCCCAGACTTCTTGGGGAAGTAATACATAGTCACGTCCTTCCAGAAGAGTATCATGAATCTCAATACCCATACCAGAGTCCTCGGATACAGCATCATCTATCAAATCAGAATTATCAATACCGGCTGGCCTCTTTAAAGCAGTTGAATTGGCCAAATCACAATGTTCTGATAAGGAAGATCCATCATATGAAGTGTTTGACTGGTCTTGGTTCACATATTCAATCCAATATTGCCACCATCTGCATAAAAACCATCAGAAACGACTCCCTTCTAATTCTGCTTAATTACACGTGTATGAGGGTACTCATTCAAATTAGGCCAGTCAGTCTATATCCACAAAATGAAGATTGAAGTACAAACTACAAAGCATTTCTGCTTCAAGGTTATTCTCACTGGTTAAAAGGGGGGGAAAATCGTCTCTTTGGGCTTCCACCAACGGACATGAAGAGTGGGACTGAAATTTTTATTTTTTTCATTCACAGCTCTTTGTTCTAAGATGTTTTTTATGCGCAAATCTACTTTGGAACAGCGGCTCAACTTTAATTGCTTTTAAATAGTGAAGTAGCTCCTTTCTTTTGGAAGGACTTGTTTCTAGTTCTAGGGAAACACTGGAATGCAAAGCTCATGAAGCGGTTTCTTATGATTTGGAGTATAGGCAGTAAGTAATCATATTATGCGAAAAAGTGCAGTATTTATCACTTCTGTAGTATGTCATACTCATACACCAACAATAGAACACCGCCACCCCAGACACACCTTTATGAAACAAAACAAGCAAGTTTAACAACTAAATGAACTGAATAAAAACAAAGTCGTTGATGTTTGATTTACAACAATAAATTCCAAGTCAAGGCAACAATGCAACCAAGAAATTTTAAGAAGTCTTTGATGCACAATCAGCTACAAACAACTCCTCGACCCAACACCACCTAAGCTCACAAGCGTAACATTGAAGTAGCTCAATAACCCTCCCCCAAGCAAATTAATTTACAGTATTTACTCTTACCCACAAGATATCAAATCATCATAAAAAAATAGGTTCATACAAGACAATAAAACTATACCATTTGTCCAATTTTCAAAATGTAACTTTTTAACAAAAACAAATTAAACAACAAGCTAAGTTCTTCGTTGGAGAATGGTTACAACAATTTTCTTGTAGTAAAATTATCCTTATCCTCCCAAAAGGAGAAGGGGAGCGATTGAGGGTTATATGCAGTTATAATCAAGGAATCATCATTATTCAACAGATTAAACCAATATAAAATTATTGCGATAGTCACTTAAAATTCCACTATAAAGAGCACAGGTCACAAAAATGAGGGCAAAGAAGGGGCAAAAAAGGGTCTAGCAAATTCTGGGCATTCCCATTATCCCAAGAGAAAGAAACGTTGGCAAAATCTAAAACAAAAAAGAAACAGAGAAAGTGTGAACTTTGAGTTTGGGTATGATTTAGGGTACGCAGTTGCAAAAGTGAAGGGAAAAAGAAGGAAGAACCTCTGAGTGATTAAGAAGAAGGTGTCTCCTTCTTTGCTGTTAGCTTGGGCTGCGAGAGCAATGTCTTTGATCATGATTCTCTCCTCATCCGGACTCAGCTCAGAGACGCTGCTGCCACACATCGACACCTCCGTCATCTTCTTCTCTCAACTCAACCCAATTTCCTCTTACTCTTCTCTTTCGCGTCTTAGACAAGCCAGTTTCGGAGAAGACCGACAAAAACAACAAACGGCGAGTCTCGCGCTTATCTCCGCGCCTAACACCGGTTTAGGCGTGGGGGCACACCTCGGTCCTAGGAAGTTTAGCCGTCGAGATGTACCTGGGTACTTTTATCCGGTTTTTTAACCATTTTCTTTATATAAAACCTTCACACAAGTATTTAATAATATATGGTTTATTTAATCTTCCAAATATCGAAAATTAATATAAAAATTATAATATTTTAAATAATTTATCACCTTAATCTCTCTTATAATAAATAATTTATCACCTTAATCTCTCTTATAATAAAAAAAAGCATGGTTTCATCTAATACAAAAATTTGGAATAACAAAACAATAATTCCTACCTTTTAGTTTTATCCCATCCGTTATTTATGTTCGTTCACTTCAACCTTCATCATAATTTTAATTCATCTTACAAAGTATGGTTTCATACTTATTTCACACATAATCAATCATGAGAGGTGGTTTCGGTCAAAAAGGAAAATTATCATTTTATTTGACTCTTTAAAATAAATAATACATTATATACAAAAAGAGATATATGAAATAGTAATGGATTATACGAGAGGCTGAAACTTAAATATTTGGATAATTAGTTTCTTTAAAATTCTATAAATTTTTCGAGGAAGATTTTCTGTTAAACATCACGTTTCATAAATTTTTTTATGTGTAGATTTATTAAAAAATAATGTGGGTTCAACCATTCTGAAAAATAAAAAATCTTTTAGCTTGTGTTTATTTTGAGTAATATATTATTTAAGTAAACAAAAGAGTAAATGTAAATAAATATTTGTTTCAAGTGATATGCATGGATTTCAGGAGTGAGTAGACGAAACTTTCCCAAAAGGATGAAGAGATGAGAAGAGAAATACACGTCAACTTTTGTAATCTTATATAATTATTCTCCATTTTCGGTCTTCATTATTTTCATGATAAAAATGCAAGATTCCTTTCTCACAAATATTCCTAACGAGTATATCCGTCGGTAACATCAAATTATATATCAGTCGGTAAAATTCGTCGAAAATATGCAATTTTCTTATAGTGGAAGGTGTTTATGGATGATTTCACAGTGGTTCCTCATTTTATGATTGTTTGCATAATTTAGCTAAGGTATTAGACAAATGAATTGAAATCAACCTTGTGCTTAATTATGAAAAATGTCATTTTATGATAACTGAGGGTATAGTTTCAGGGTATCTTGTCTCTGAGAGAGAAATATAGGTTGATAAGGCTAAAATTGATGTAATTTCCTCTTTAACTTACCCCGTGCCTTTGTGGGAGGTCATTTCTTTCCTTGAGCATGCAGGTTTTTACAAAAGATTTATCAAAGATTTTAGCAAAAATTGTACTGCCAATGTCTAAGATGCTACAAAAGGACGTTCCCTTTGTGTTTGATAATTTATGCAAAGAAACATTTATAGAATTAAAGAGGAGACTCACCACACCCCTATCATGCTACCACTAGAGGGAGCTCCCTTTTGAATTATTGTGTGATGCTTCTAACTTTGCTTTGGGAGTTGTGTTGTCCCAAAGGGTAGGTAAGTTTCCCCATGTTATTACATATGATTCTAGAACCCTTCATGCAACCTAAGTAAACTATATCACCAAATAAAAGGAGTTATTGGAAATTGTATTTGCTTTGAATAAGTTTGGATCATATTTTCTTGTCTCCAAAATAAATGTCATTACCAATCATGTCGCATTGAAATTCCTGTTAAAGAAGCTTGATGCTAAAACTAGAATGATTAGATGGATGCTTATATGGCAAGAGTTTGACATAGACATAAAAGATAGAAGTGGTGTGTTAAATCAGGTAGCGGATCACTTAGCAAAATTAAAGGGACTATTGATCCCTCACATATATGTGATAACTTTCCTAATGATTATTTATTTTCATTATATTCTATAGACTCTACACCTTAATTTGCAGATATAGTTAATTATTTGGTTTCTTTTGTTTTACCTCCTACTGCGTCTAGATCCCATATTGATAAACTGAAAAGTGATTGTAAATACTATATCTAGGATGACCCATATTTATGGAAAGTAATGACCAGGTTATTCATAGGTGTGTCCCTGACCACGAATTTCAGGACATACTACATTTTTGTCATGATACATATGCAAGATGCCATCTTTGACCATAAAGAACAACTAGGAGAGTATTAAACAATGGTTTTTACTGGTCCACCATCTCAGAGACGCATACAAATTTTTTACCTGCTGTAAAACATGCCAAGGAGCAAAAGGTGCTATTAGTAGGAGAAATGAGATGCCTCAATAACTTATTTTGTTTTGTGAATTTTTGGTTGTTTAAGGCATTGATTTTATAGGCCCTTTTTCCTATTCCTACTGGTTATTCTTACATTTTACTTACTGTAGATTATGTTTATAGATGAGTGGAGGCAAAGGGCACCAAAACAATGATTCCAAAGTAGTTTCAGAATTTATCAGGACTAATATCTTTTGTAGGTTTGGTATGCTTAAAGTTATAATAAGTGATCAGGGAAGCCATTTTTGTAACAAGATCATAGTTGCTTTGTTCCAGAAGTATGGGGTAACACACATGATGGACAAACTGAGGTATTTAATGTTAGAAATGTAGGTTGAGATCAAGAGAGGGGGTGAATTGATCTTTGAAAGATTTTTGCACTTTTAAGAATACATATTATCTATTTCAAAGATTATGAATTCTGATCAAGTTTTGAACCAAGAAAAATAAGCAGTTCTATGTAGAGCACAAGCAAAATAAAAGAGAGTAAAGGTTTAAAGAAAGACACACAAGATTTATATTGGTTCACCCAAACCGCAGGGTTACATACAGTTCTCAACCAAACTCCAGTTGAGTTCTACTAGATTGATTATGTTTCTGATTACAAACCCAAATCACAAAACACCCAATCCACACCAAGAACCAATTATAATTCTTACACCAAACCTTCACCAAGAACCAAGTTTCAGTTCTTGAACCAACCTGCAGCCAAATTTCAGCTACAAAACCAGTGTCTAACACTTCCAGACACCCACAATACAGTAAAGAATTGAAAAGAACTGTCGCCACCGTCAAAAGAGGCGGTTGGAGCGATGCGATGATTTTTGATGACTCGCATTTTTTTTAAAAGTGTGATCATCACCCTTAAGATGTCCGATAATTGAACTATCCTAAAGATGAGGTTTTCATAAATGGGTTCTGGAGTCGCCACCAATATTTTTACCAAAAAATATTGGAAAAGGAAAAGAAGGCAATGTTTTTTAAGAAAAACCAACTTTGGTCATTACAACCAGAGTTAGGTAAAGGAGTTAGTTACGTGTGGGGAAATGATTAGTTTCCCCACGACGCCCCTTTTGGGTTCCCTATGATGGACTATTTTTGTAAAGAAATAAGAACATTAAAACTACGCTTTTACCCTTATTTATTCATTACAAAATTTAAAATATTGACTACATGACCCTTAATAACTAATGCACAGAGATAGTAACTAATAAAAGCGGTAAAATAAAGTAAGGGATATAAAAGAACCTTCGAAGCAAGCTTTTTTATAAAATGTTCTTGAAAATGACGCTTTTTGGCAAACCCCACACTCTATAATGATGTTCACTCTTTTTTCGAAGAACTTTAGAATGTTTTTTAAGAACTCTAAGACTCTGGAAATGCTTCAGAGGGGTCCTAGAAGAGTATTTTCAGGTATCTTCAGTTGGAGAAGTTGTAGAAAACGAGGAGAAGGCCCCCTTTTTATAGAAATTCATGTCTGTCAGGTCGGCACCGTCGTCTCGACTTTCGAGACCACTGTCTCGCCTTTGGCAAGTGGTGAGACCGGTCTCGACCCTTTAGGTGGAATTTTTTATTTTTTGTGTACAAAAACCTTCCTATTCTAATATGGAGCCTATTGATCAATCCTAGGGACCTTTAAGGCCTTGCCCATCTTTGAATGGAAGTCTTCTACACTTTATTTTGAGGTCGGACAAGATTTGGGGTCTACAAGAACAAAGAAAAGAAATTAGAACAATCAAACCCGGATTATGCAGCTCTTGCATAATGAGTTTCTTCACAAGTAAGAATGTAAAAATGCCTCAAGAAAGAACTTTGAAAAACTTCACAAATGTGACACACTTCTTTCTTGAAAAACTTCTCTAATGATTGTTTGATTGATTACTCACAGGTATATTTTAAAATGCTGAGCAATCTAGTTTATATAGAGTTATTTTTCAACTGCTGGTTAATTAATCGGTTAAATTTTTTTTTAATCGATTATTAAATCTTGATTAATTGATTAATTCTTCTTTTAATTGGTTAAAATGTGCTTAATCATTTTTCAAATTTATTTTAACTGATGCGACGATGTTTTAATCGATTAATTCGCATTTTAATCGATTATAATTCTGTCAAACATTTTCTCAAAACTTCATAAGTGATTTTCATTCATGAAAGCTTGATTTAATCGATTAAAATATTTGAAAAAATTTCTTTAAGTTGTTTTAATCAATTAATTCGATGCTATATCGATTAAAATTCTGGCAGAACATTTTTCAAAACTACTCAAGTGATTTTAATCGATTAATTTGAAGGTATATCAGTTAAAATACTGACATAACACTTTTCAAAATATTTCAAGTGGTTTTAATCAATTAATTCGAATTTACATCAATTAAAATACTGACAGAACATTTTTCAAAACTTCTCAAGTGATTTTAATCGATTAATTCGAAGTTATATCAGTTAAAATACTGTCAGGAATGTTTTTAACTTATTTTAATCGATTAACCTTAAAGAGTATCAGTTAAAACTATTTCTTAGGAATATATTAATCGATTACTTCAGTTTTTAACAATTAAAAAAACTTTTAAAGAGACATTTTCAAATTCTTCCAAAATGAATAATCCTCATGTAGCAGAGAGATAGGAATGATTATACCTATTAATATTGATGCTGACTCACTAATCACTCTACCCTTTAACCCAAGTAGCCTTTGACTTCATCAAATTATTAAGATCTTCAATCTATCATATGGTTTAATAAGATCTTCATCACTTTCATTTGATAGAGAAGTTACAAATCTATTGGAAAAATTGATTCATCCTAATAGGAAAGATTGAAGTAAATGGCTTAATGAAGCTCTCTGGGCACAAAGGACAACTTATCATACACCACTAGGGATGTCTCCATTTTGTGTGGTGTTCGGTAAAGCATGTCACCTTTCGATAGAAATTGAGCATAAAACATATTGGACGGTGAAAAATTGTAATCCAACACTTGATGAGGCTGGAAAGGGACACAAACTTCAATTACAGGAGCTAAATGAAATATGACTCCAAGCCTATGAAAATTCAAAATTATACAAAGAAAAAGTTAAAAAATTTCATGATACACATACTTTGAGAAAAGAGTTTTCTATTGCCCAAAAAGTGTTGTTATTTAATTCACACCTTAAATTGATTGCTATTAAGCATAGATCTAGATGGGATGGACCTTTTATGATTACTAACATTTTCCCCATGGTATAGTTGAAAAATAGGATGAAGCTACCAACATGATATTCAAAGTAAATGGTCATCAGTTGAAAATATTCCAAGTAAATAAAATATATCAAGAGGACTGCTAATACTATTGAATTATCTTTGACACAATCTCTCTTAGAAGATGATGTCTTTTGATTTTACATTTGGCACTTTTTTTTATTATTGTTCCTTTCTTTCTTAAAATTTACTTTCTACTTGCTTTTATTCTACATTTTCCACAATATGTCTTTTACTTTCCTCTTCACATTGAGGACAATGATTCATTCAAGTGTGTGTGTGTGGGGGGGGGTATGATTGTTTTTGCATTTAGTTTTCATTGGTTATGCTTTTGTTTTCTTTGTTGTTTTTAGTATATGTTTTTCTTAACATATTTTTCATTGGATACCTTCATTTTTAAATCTTTTGTGAGAAATTTTTACTTCACCATTCTTAGTTAAAAACTTTCAAACTTGATAGATATGTATCTTACATTTGACTTTAGTTAGTTTTTCATGAAAAATTAGATTTTTGGTAGAATATATACCTTAGTGAGATTTGAACCTATTTCTTTTCTTTCTTATGTAATTCACTCATGTTTGTAAGTATTCTAAAACTTGACTTGACTCTTTTTTATACTACTTGTTCACATGCACTATTGATATGAGTAAATAAAGAGTAAATGTTTGATTTTATCTTCATGATAAGTAACTTTCCACTTATTTTTTTTACTTATTCTCCATTACTCCTCTTTTCTATTTGGTTTATAGCCTTGTATCCTTTATTTTATTTATCCTACCTTTACCTTGGCCACATTACAAGCTTATGAAAAGTCATTTTGATCTTTAGTTACATGTGTTTCAAGTAAAGTAGGAGAGATGCTTGTCAAGCCTATGATAATACTTACTTTCATGATATGTCTCTGAGTTAAATGCAAGCCTAAAAACTTGAGAGAAGAGTGATAAACACATATATGTGAGGATTCTACCAATTTTTGATCCATAATTTAATTTGATTGAAATACTTCTTTACTTTTGTGTTTGGAACATATTCTTGATTGTTTTGATTCTTCTATATTATTGATTGATGAATTCATATTTAATTCTGTTCACAATATTATACTTTAAAGGATCCATTGAAAATTTTTGCTTTGTTTCCATTGTTTTCTTTTCTCCCTTTTGCTTGGGAATGAAAAATCTTAATTGTGGGGGTACTTGATGACTCATATTTTATACACACTTTTATAGTTTTATTACATTTCCTAAGTATTTCTTTTTCCTTTATTCATTACATTTATCATGCATTTGTATTTTTAGTAATAAATAAGAGTTTTTGTAAATACACCACAAGAAATTTTCCAATTAGCTAGGAAAATTTGCTACAAAATTTATTTTTAGCTAATTTGTAGTTAATTAGCTATGGAATAGTAAAGGAATAAAATTGTAGTTAATTTGTAGTAAAATAACTCGAAGATAATATTTTTGTAATTATTCCCTCACTTAGCGAGAAAAATAATTTAGTTAGGAAAAATTTTTGTCACTAATCCCTAGTTATAAATATTAACTATGTTATTTTTTAAAGCTATTTCTTAACTAAATTATATAATATACAATCATAGTTAAATTATAGCAAATTTATAGAAAAAAATTATTATAAAATTATTATAAAATTATTTAAAAATTATTTTTACCAAATTTATTATAAATATATTAATTATATATATAAATAAATTATTTGAAAATAATTATAATTTTTTGAAAAAATATCTAAAAAAATTGATAAATATTTAAAATTATTTTTTGTAAATTTTTTATAAATTTAAATTTGTAGGAAGTATTTAATAATTTAAATTAATAGAAAATTTTATAAATAATTTTTTTATAATTTTTTTTTAGAAATTAGTCTTTATAAAAAAAATATTATATTAAAATATTTATTTAACTAAATATTATTTTAAATATAAACATCTTTAATATAATAATAAAAATATTTGTTAAAAATGATAAAAATTTTATAATTTTTTAATAAAAATATTAAATTAATCTTTTTTTCCCAAAATTCTCTTCCCCTTTACCTAGGTCTCCTTCCTTCACTTTCAACAGACCTACACTGCATTTGCTACAGTTGTCGCTGCTCCCGTTGTCGCTACTCCCGTTGCCACCGCTGCCGCCGCTCCCACTGTCGCTGCTCTCGTTGCCGCCGCTCCTACTACCGCATTGTTGTCGTGCCGTTGCCACTGCCCTACAGCGCCACTGTCGGTACATGTGTTTTATGAAATCTTATGTATTTTATGCAAACTTCAATTTGTGTTTTGATTTGTTAGTGACTTTCTATGGTAAAAGAACAATTAATCTTAGTAGTAGTTAGTTGTGCCTTCTTCCTATTCTATTTAGTAATTTCCAACTTCTGAGTATTTTCCCTCTTGTCCAGCGATTAGGTTTCATGTAACCTAGCAACAACGATAGGGTTTATTTGTTCCTTGGGTGTTTTTATTTGATTTGATTTACTATGTACCTCTCTTAAGGTGGGTTACTCACTGTAATTATCATGGTTAATTAAATTTATTTAATCCAATTTAAATTTTCAATTACAATTCACGAGCAGAGGGGGTTTGCTTAGTGGAATTTCCTCTGCATCTTTCTTTTTGATAGAATTCTACATATTTTATAATGGTAATTTCCTCTGTGAATTTGTTCTTGCTCGCGTACCTATAATTGAGAACCAGAGGTAAGTCCTCGGGTCATATTAGTACTTATTGGCACATCGCATACTGTCACACTGTGTTTTATCTCTATGGTTGACCGACATGAAGTTCAGTACTCGTGCAAATCAGATGGTGTTTTTAATGCTATTTTCCACATTTGAGAAGTGGATCAATTTTTCGGGCTCTTTCTGTTTCACTAAATTTTTCCATTGACTATGCTTTTCTCAATACATGAGAAAATAGAAACAGAGAAATTATGTATTCACTGTTAGCAGTTTTTAGGTGAAATTAACAGTCCAAAACATGTTAGATGACCTCTCTTGTCAGTTGAAACTTAAGTATTTGTAATTACATTATTTCTGAAACCTCAGGGGAATGCAAAGGGGGGAATATATATATATATATATATATATATATATATATATATATATATATATATATATATATATATATATATATATATATATATATATATATATATTTAACATAGTATGATAATCTTACATTTCACTATTTGAATGACATGATTTGACTTTGATATGACTTGGCTATGGATCTCATAAATTATGATACATGGATGAATCAATGCAATTCCATATCACCAATGCAAAAGAAAAGGAACGAGCACTATTAAACACATCTTATTTGATTATTCAGATGTTTTAGTTTCCTTCTTATAAAACAAAAAAGAACAAAAACTATATATATTGTTAAAAATATAGGTTGAGACAAAGAGGAGGGGGTGAATTGATCTAAACAAAAACTCTTCACAATTTTTGACTACAGATTATAAATTTCAAATAAACCCTAAATCAATCAATACTTGAACCAAATAACAACAATCTTGAATGAAAGAAAGATATGGAAGAAGAGCAAAAACACCAAATTTATACTCGGATCACCTAATCTATTGGGCTACATTCAGTTTTCAACCAAATTCCAGTTAAGTTCCACTAATCAAATATCGATTGATTACAATAACAGATTGTAAAAAATCAATCTACACCAAGAACTATAACCCTATTTTTGAACTTATGACAACAACCACAATTCCAGTTGCTTAGCCTAGTGCTCATAATTCCAGTTGCTTAACTCAGTGCTCACAATTCCAGACACCGAAAATACAAAGAAACGAATGAAGAAACAAGATGCTTGAAGAAATTACAACAATTAAATCAATATGTAGATGCAAAGATATAATCACAGAATGAGTTTCCTAAAAAAAAGAACAAAGAGTCTCAAGAAGGATTTCAAAAGAATTCTAATGAGTGATGCACATTTCTCTCTTGGAAAATATCTCTAAAGATTGCTTGAATGATTTCTCAAAGATGTGTTTTGAAACGCAGGTAAAAATCTGTTTATATAGAGATTTTTGCTATCTAATTGACACGTTTAATCAATCAATTCGCACTTTCATCGATTAAACAACTTAGTTTAAATGAATTTAACCGATGAAAATGCATTTTAATCGATTAAAAAGGTTTTGTAAATTTTTTCCAAGACGTTTTAACTGATAAAAACATGTTTTAACTGATTAAAAACATGTTTTAATCGATTAAAAATTTATGAATATTTTTCATAGACGTTTTAATTGATGTAAACAAAACAATTTTGGATATTTTTCAGAGGTGTTTTAACCGATAAAAATGACGTTTAATTGATTAAAATTATTCTAGATACTTTTCAAAGACATTTTAATTGATAAAAACGAGGTTATTCTGGATATTTTTCGGAGGCATTTTAATTGATAAAAATGATATTTTATCAATTAAAGCTACAATACAAAAATGTTTAAGTGTTTGTAATTGATTATTTCGAAGTTATACCAATTAAAAATCTGTCAGAAAGTTTTCTAAATTTTAAGTGAATTTAATTGATTATTTTGAAAATGTATCAATTAAAATTATGATCGAAAGTGTTCTTAAGTTGTTTAAGTGATTTTAATCAATTATTTAAAAAATATATCAATTAAAATTTTGACTAAATAACATATTAATCGTTTAAAATGATTTTTAACAAATTAAAAATAATTGAGGCACTTTATACTTTGCAAAAGAAAGAAACTCATGATTAAGAAGAGAATATATACTTATAGCCATACAATGTAGATGCAGGCATACCAATAAACTAATACAATATCTTCTTTTGACTTTATTAAATCTTTTAGCAAGTATTCCAAAATTATTCTTATTAATGTCTTCATCCCTACGTACTATTTTATGTATTTTTCTACTATATTTTTATATTTTTTAACATTGACCTTTGCTTACTATTTCCTTTATATATTTTTCTACATACGTTCGTTTTAGTTGATTCTTTTTGCGTTGGATTCTTTACTTTCGAGGCTTCAATTTGGACAAATGAAACATGTTGTGTCCAGACCTATTTTTAATAAATCATATAAGTTTAAAACTTTTTCGGTACTATAAGCCCAATTTTGAATCAGGCGTGGCCCATTAGTTTTCCCTCGTTCAGAAAAATTTATATAGAGTAGAGAAAGAGACTTTGACACATTTTTCTATGGAGACTTGAGCACGTTTCATTTGCTGCACTTTCCAATTGAAGAATTCTCTCTCCTCTGTTATAGTTTTTCCAATTTCTTGTTTTCAGTTTAACTTCTTCTCGCTCTTACTTTCTTGCCTTTTACCATTTTTGTACTTTGAAATTCTTGCATCGATCGATTCTCGCTCTTGAATTTCAATCAAGATTTTTTTAGTTCCTAATTGCAATGCATCAATTGGATTAAGAAACAAGTAAGGAACCGATTGATTACAATTTTGATTTCCTATTTTCATTCATGCAATTTCAATTGAATCCAGTCTTCAATTTCAAATTCAATTTTGATTCACTCTCATTTCTAGTTTTATTTTCAATCTTTACTTTTTATTTTCGATGGCTTCCAATGGTTTGATTTTAATTCTATATTTCCAATTTGATTTTGATTAGCTTGTATTTGTAAACTTAATGTTGATTTCTTGTTTTGATTTTAATTATGATCAATCTATTGTTTTTCGATTGAATATGTTGCTGTTATGATTTCCAATTCATTTTAGTTTTCTTTACTTGCATTTCCGATATCAACTTTCAATTTCAATTCTTAGTTGTGTTTTAATTATAGTTATCAATTCCAGTATCTTGTTTGATTTCAATTCAATTTCTAGTCATTCATTCTCGGTTTCCAATTCTCATTGCATAATCCTTCACTTCAATTGTTGCTCGGTGCATTGGTTTTTTCAATTTTCTCTTCTTTGATTATTAATTGCAATTTCAATTTTCTTCACTCTAATTTTGATTTTCGTTTTCAATTTTCAATTTTGATTTCAAAGTAAATTCAATTCTTTAGTTTAATTTTCCACAAAATTAACTTGTAATCAAAGAAGAATGGTTTAGCAATGGAATGTTTGGGTTTGTGTCCTTGAATTCTGACTTTGGTCATTCCTTACACTACATTAGGGAGATTGAATTTTTGTCCAAGTTCATTACGACATGAGTTGGTTTGAAACATACAAAAGGACTAATACCAGGAATATCATTAAGATTTCAAATAATAGCCTCTTTATTTTTCTTAATTATAAAAATTAATTTATGTTCTTGCTCAACATTTAACAAATTAGATATAATAATAAGAAAAGAACCATCATCACCCAAAAATACATATTTTAAATTAGAAGGCAAATGTTTTAATTCAGATATAGAAGAATCAATAAATTTAGGTTCTAGATTTTCTAAAAAGTCAAAAATATTTTCTAGAATGTTTTCAAATTTTTTATTTTTTGCCCTAAATTCGCTTAGCAGAATTTGCATTTGCTCAGCGCTTTTATCGGGTTTTTCATTCAAATTTGAAACAAATTCGTTAAGCGGATTTCAGCTTCCGCTTAGCACCCAGATCAGCATGACTTTCAAAAATGGCTACTGAAGCAAAGTTGTTGAGCGAATTACTCTTCCGCTTAACACTTCCATCGAGACGTGACACTAATTCAATTATTATCAGATATTTGCTGAGCAAATTCACCTGCCGCTCAGTGCATGAAGAACAAGCAACATAAATTTGAAGTTTTTTCTCATCAAACACAATATCAACATCAAAATTAAGAAGTTTTGGGACATATTTAGCAATCAATTAATCAATTATATCAATCCTAAAAACACAATGATCTTAACATGGATGTTTCTCCCCAATGGAAATAGAATGAGAAAAAGACCTAAGAATTCAAAATACCCTATAAATGTATAATTTCCAAAGAAGAAGTACGAGTTAGGGTGAGTCAAACTTGAAAAATTTTATTCAAATAATTTTATTAAATTATTCTATTCTATTAATATTATAATATAAAAAATATTATTCTAATAATTTTATTAAATTATTATATTCTATTAATATTATAATATAATTTTTTTGCGTAAAATAAGTATAATATTTAATAAAAATAAAATTTTACTATATTTTTAATTATATAAATTAGAAAAAAATCAATAATTATATTTCAATTTAAAATTAATTATTGATTTAATTTGTTGAACAAAATATTCATAATTAATTTAATAAAATAATGTTTTATTAAATAAATTATTTTAATTATTCAAAATAATAAATTAAAAATATTATATTATGTTTTCCTATAAAAAAAAGTTTATAAAAAAATTATAATAAAAATTATTTATGATTGTTCCTACCATTTACACTAATATTATAACATTTCTTAGAAATTTATATTCACAATAAAGATGGTAAAAAATAATTTTCAATACCTGTCCATGTTCTTTCAAAATTTTATTTTTTAAAATATATATATAATTAATATATTTGCAAAAAAAATTGTTAATATTTTTTTTAGATAAAAATTGTAGTTATTTCATGTGAATATTTCTTCCTAAGAAAATATACAGCTATTATATATGAATTATTATTTCTAACAAATATTCCAAGTATTTTTTCACAAATAAGTTTTTGTAGAAAAATTTTCAGCAAATAAATTGTTTTTTAGTAGTGTTAGGCCAGGTTGAATCGACATAAGTCGGACTAGATTAAACCTAATTATGTCAGGTTAGGCTAGGTAAGGTCACACACTATAAGATTCTCTGGAATAAAGTTAGATTGAGATTGGATCGGGTCAAGTTTAATTAGGTTAGATTAATTTAAGTTTGATCAAGTTGGGATGAGATAGGTTAAGTTGGATTTGATTGGGATGGACAGTATTATGTTAGACTTGACTAGGTTAGGTATGTCAAGTTTGGTCAAGCTTATAAGGTTGAGTCGGATTGAGCAAATGACAAGTTTGATTAGGTTAAATCAAGTTGAACTAACTTAAGTCAGGTTGGATAGGATTGAGTCAAGTTGAGTGAAACTTAAGTGAGAACCATTCAAACCTAGTACGATTGGGTCAAGTCAAACGATCCCAGATATAAGTTATATTAGATTTGGCTTGTATTGAACCTATGTTACGGCGAGTCAAATCAAATCAATTTAGATCTTAATTAAGGTAGATCAATTTGAAAATAAAGTAAAACTAGGTTGGATTGAATAAAATAAATATGGATCTTAGGTTCAATTAAAATTGAATCTAGATTAAATTTTTAAAAATTCAATGCTTACCCTTAATAGATATAGTAGTAACTAGACATAAAACATAAGACATTTTGCGGTCTATGCTTACATATGCCATTTGACGAGGAAAAGAACATGGAGTTCAGCAATGCTAAAATCCCTATCAACCGTATAAGTTCATTGATCTTTTGTAAATCCTCTCGTCTCTTCCTCCCTACCATCTTTTTTAATTGTCGGATGAGATATGTTCGTTGACTTGTTCCAAATCTTCTTCCTTGTTCCTTTCACTAATCTCTTCCACGGGCTTGTAAGTGTAGAACCAAGCACATATCAAATAATAAACAAGATTTACAACTTGAATCCCACTAACAAGAAAGTAATAGTAATCCAACCCACCCCTATTGAGGTTCCTATCTGGAAGCCAGTTTCTCTCAGTGCCAGTATACTTATGCACCAATGACACCAGCAATGTACCTAAATAGTTCCCAACAGCTGAGGTTATGCAGTACAGAGCTGTAGCACTGCTTCTCATGCTTTCAGGTGATTGCTCAAAGAGAAATTCCAAATGCCCAACAGACATGAAAACTTCAGCCACCCCATGCAGAAAATACTGAGGTACCAACCAGAACACACTTATAGGAATAATGGCTTTTGGATCATCCAACAAGTGGTAGTTGGCAGCAACTGATTTCCTTTTCATTTCAATCAGTGCAGAAACCACAGTGGCTATGATGTTAATCATGAAGCCTACTCCCATTCTTTGAAGGCAAGTGATTCCAGACGGGTTCCCTGTGAACCTACGGGCAAGGGGAACAAAAAGGCGTTCATATAGAACAACTCCTGACATCATTGTTAGCACACTAAAAATGGACATGCTGGCTGGGGAAATTTGGAAAGAGGGAGAGAGGTGACGGTCCATTGTGCGAGCTTGTTGAATTACAAAGCTATGCAGATGCGATGAAGAAGTTATGAGCAAAATTCCTGATGCCCAAATAGGAAGCATTCTAATGATAGATTTTAGCTCCTCAACTCTGTGGACAGTGGCTAATTTCCATAAGTTTGGTGTTGTAGATGGATCTCTGGCCTCCTCCTCTGTGACAATTGAAGCCTTGTCCAACCATCTACAATCACATCGAGTAGTTAAAGTAAGAGTTTAATTTCTACAAGCAATTAGGATAAAAACTTTTGCATTGTTAATCAATAAAAAAGAACACTAAGTATTACTTTCAAGTTAATTATGTGTGTTTTATCAAGTATTTGGGTTACTGAAATCTCATGCATGAAGTTGTTCATCGTATAGCATTTACATAGAAAAAGTGAAGGATTGGTGGAGGGTGGACCATAGTATTACTGAAGGCTTTCAACATTTGAAGTTGGTGTTTAAATAAAGTTTAAATCCCTTAAAATGCAAGGTCAATAATAGCCAATCCCACACCTTGATTCATGTTTCAAGTATTTGGTTTCAAATCTAAAGAGATTAATATCTCACTTACTTATACTGATCAGAGTGTAGAAGTCTCCCTTCCAAAGCAATAGGAGCATCAAGTTCCCAATTGTGGTACAAAAGCTTGGGATCTTCCGGTAAAGTCTCCTTCCTTTTCTTTACAGCTGCTACAATTACTTGGGCTAAACGAACCAAAGGGCTTCCTTCTGGTTTGGTAGTCTTATAGAGTGGTGCTCCCAGCACAAAGGCAATGATGGATACAAACATGGCAATGCTTGGAATTCCAAGGCCCCAGCCCCATCCCATATTGTCTTGAATGTAAACCACAATTGTCAAAGCACTTAGAGAAGCCAATCCCATGCTGAAAAAGTACCAGTTGAAGAGGTTCCATTTCCTTGATGCTACGCCACTTTTGGTCATGTCAAATTGGTCTGCTGAAAAGGGCACAACACAAGGTCTAATGCCACCAGATCCAACAGATGTGAGGAGGAGAGAGATGTAGAGTATCCACAGCTGTGAGGATGTGGCTTCTTGGCAATTCACTTGTGTAGGACACGGTGCAGGTCGTAATTGTGGCAGTATAGCTGATACAGTGATGCTAATCAATCCCTGTGTCAAACAGAATAGTTGACAGAAATTATTTGGTAGGGTGTACCAAATGGAAAATACTTGGATTGGAATTGAACTCACTCGCTTGAATTTAAAGCTTTCTCTAACTGCAACTGTGGTGATGTTTCAAGTTTGAAATTTTGAATACATTGAAGAAAAAATGAGATTAATCTTAATGCTTTATTTTATTTTATAGTAGATTATAGTGGAAAAGGAAAGGGTAAGAAACCAGTTCATAAATGAGAGAAGCAACAGTAATGGTCCAAAATCGTCCAGCAAAGGAATCTGCTATAACAGCTCCAATGAGAGGGGTGAAGCTAGATGTTCCACCAAAGTTTGTCAATGTGTTTGAGGCAGATACCAATGGCATGTTCAGCTCTTGGGTCAAGTAACTTATCAAGTTACCATGAAAACCAGCACTTGCAAATCTGTCACACACTTCATTTGCTGCACCATTTTTATCAATTTTTTGTTAGATACTGAAATTATGATGTCCTGCACACTACTCATTTGTTGATATAGTTGTCAAGTAGTATTCAATAAGTCTCTTTACGAAAATAATTAAGAAAATTTGTTGTTTATTAGATGAGAATTCACTTGTTTAATGATCATCAATATATTTTCATGTGATTTTTAATTTGAAAATTACTTATCATCCTTTCTTTATATTCATTTTTTTGTATTGTGAAATAATGTAATGTCTTACAAAAATATTAATTGCATAAGCCATTATGATAAAATGGTTTTCTTTGACTAAAATGCTTAGCGAGATAAAAATAAATAATTTTATTATAAAAAATTATTTTTTAGTTTTTTAAAATAATTCAAATTTTAACATAAGTTAATGAAATAAAAATAATATTTTCAAAAACACATGTTTTCGTGATAATTCAAAAGTTTGTTATTAAATAACTTTTTTTATTATTTTTATGTATTTTTTTCTTTAACTTGACTTTTTTACCGTCTTTGTTCCGTTATCAAACGAAATAATTATATTTATAATAAACTAATTTTAATATTTATATATAAATAAATATTTATAATTATTATTAATTAAATATATTTTTTAATTTATTATATTTATATTAATATATATATATATAATATTTAATTATTTTTTCTTAATACATATAAAAAATTCTTATAACATTATTATTATTATTATTATTATTATTATTATATATTTAAATATGTTATTATATATATATAAATTAATTTTTTAAGTTATTATTTAAAAATATAAAATATAAAATTTATAAAAAAATATTTAATAAATTAATTTTTATTTAATTAGTTTAAAGTAATAAAAATTTTAATTATTAATTATTTTTAATCTTTTAAAATATAATTATTTTATTAAGATAAAATTTGATAAATAATGGATAAGAAAAATAATAAAAATAATGAAATTAAAAAAAATTATATATAATAAATAAAGAAAAAAATACTTTTAAAATATTAATATTTTAAAATTTAAATATAAAATTGGACGAATTAAATAGGATTTATATTATTTATCTTCGTACCCTAATTTTTTGAAACGGAAAAAACTTATCATCCTGTCAACTCAATTTTTTTATATCAAATTTAAGATAGAGTCAGAACAATCCTTCGAGTTCAATTGTTATTTATAATCTTTCTTCATATTTATAAGATCTGGTCCAAATTGTTTACAACATTAACTAATTAGGTAAATGGAGACTAAGAAAACGAGTTCTTAATAGTTTTAAGGAATTATATACACAAAATTAATAAATTTAATACAATTAATCTAATCATTATTACATGTTATAATGAACAATGAAATTAAATATTTCGAAATAGTAGTGATTGGCGTTGATAAAGGAACATCTCGGGTTTACTGAAAAAAAGAATATCATTAATAAATAAATTAATTTTATGTAAAATAAAATAGTATAAGCTTAAAGCTTATAAGATGAATAAGTTAAAAAGAGATGCGGAACATTTGCATGTGAAACTGTTCCATTTCATGTGTTCGGTAAAAAACAGTATTAGGTTAATTAATTAAGTGAAAACTTCACTTTTTTTATTATTATTATTAAATGAAGATACGTAACACTTACTTGATAGGCTGTAATTTAAAACCGGAAATTATAATTTAAATATTTCATTCAATATATATATATATATATATATATATATATTAGTAAACATAATAATACAAAAGATATATACCTAGTACTTATCAAGTCAGGATTTTTTTTTTATTAAATAACTTAAAAACATTTACGAAAAAAAAACAGAAAAAAAAAATGTAGTCTATTTTATAAATTCTCCAATGTTCAGTTTTCACCATCTTCTCTCCTTAGAAAATTTGATCTAAGTAAAAAAGGTAAACAAAAGAGAAAAAAAGAAATAAGTAAGATTGAGAGAGAAATGAATGTAACAGAAGTTAAGTAAAAGGTAGAAAATGAGTTAAGTTTAAGGAAAACAATAACAGTAGAAAGATGAGAGAGTGACTGACCAAGGATGAAAGGTAATGTTCTGATGCCTCCTTGTCGACGCAGCTTCCCCTTCTCTTCTCGCTCACCGCCCATTTCCTCACTGCCCTTAGCTCGCTTCTCAATCTCCATTCTTCTGCTCTCTCTACCTTGTTATGTGTGCGTCTTTCTATAGATATCATGTTCAATATATAGATATCATGTTCAATATATATATATATATATATATATATAATAATGTAAGAAACTTATCCATTAGAGAATCTCCAAAAATTATAAACTTCTCATTTAACTATTGTAATATCTTGTTCTTTATATAATGATATAAAATCATTTTACTATATGTTCTAATTCTATGTTGCTATTAATAAGTAGTTGATTCCACCACAATTTGAATATTTTTGTTAAGTAAAGTTTTAATTTCTCATTGATAGAAAAAAAAAACATGATTATACATATGATAACATTAGCAAAAATTAAAAATCAATATTAAAGTGATATATAATAAGAAAAAAATATTATTTTTCTTTTGTAGAATTATCTTCTTCTCTTTTCTTAAAAACTACATTTTACATACTATTTTATAAATAGGCAAATGTATCTCTATCTCAAACTATCCTTTTAATATTTATTTATATACATACTCTTTTTATTAATTTAAAATAATAATTTATTATAGATTTAAATATAATATATATATATATATATATATAATTCATTGAACAGTCCACATATTAAATAGTTTTTTAAATTATACTATTTGTTTCGATTTTAGTTTTTCCTTAAACTTCGATATAATATAAAAATATAATTTAAAATTTAAAAGTTAAAACGAACGAAAATAGAAAGATATATTTTATAGAAAATTAAATTAAAAAATATACATTTTATTAGAACTAAAAATAGTTATTTTAAGTTTAATAGAATTAAAAAATAATTATAAAAAACAACATTATAACTAATCAATTTTATAGAACTAAACATATATTTATTTTTTTATTATTAAATTGAAATTTTTTTTTTAATCTCAAGTTATGAGAAATGATATTTTTGGTTCATGGTTCTTTAAGCATGTTTAACGTTGAAGTGATAGAGGGAAGTGTCACTATCTACGTTACCATATACACAACTTGCAATTAATTGAAAGGTTACAATTTTTTTTTGGCTCAACTTGATTTTAGTTTTTATCATTTAAAATTGAATGAATCAACCCATAAATATTAAGAAAATATAAATTTGATTTTTTTTATAAATTTTATATTAATAAATTTTATTATTAAAAACTAAATTTAGATATAAAAAACTAAAAATAAATATTACATAAATCATACTTTTTTTATAAATAAAAAATTATCACTAAATACTAAATTTATATAAATAAAAAATAAAATAATATAAGTTTTACGGTGTTAGATAATTGAATTCATTAATTTTAAAATACAATTAAGGAAATATTAACAAAAAAAATAAAAACATATTTTTCTCTTCATTATCTTATTTGAGAATTTATTTTTTATTATTTAAAAAAAATTGATTTTTGTTCTCACTATTTTACTCTCGCACAACTATCAACAAGGTTTTTATTGTGGAATTTGTTTTTATTTTTTTCAATTTTGGAATTTAATGTTGTCATGTTTTAAAACATTATTTTTTAATATAAATTTGGAGAATCTAAGACAATCATAAATTATATTTTTAAAACTGTCCCAAAAAATATTATTTGAACTTAAGATAATCTAGAATTATTAAATTTTAAATTTGAAAAATGAAAATAAAACTTAACCTAAATTCAAAAGATTAAATTATTTTCAAGTTTAACGTTGACTACATTTAATAATTTTATGCCAATGAATATACTAAATGTCAGGCGTATTTTTTTTTTTGGATATGCTATTTTTAATTTCAAAAAATTTAAATATACAATTTTTTTATTTAAAATAATTGAATTTTTTAAATATTTTATTTAGATAAGATAATCTAAATTTATTGAAATTATTTTTTTATTTAAATAAAATATTTTAATTATTATTAAATATAAAAATTATCATTATTAAACTTGTAAATTAGGTTCAATTTCCTTTATTAACATAGGTTAGATTGGATCAAGACAAATTGAGATAAATTAGATTAAAACAAATCAAAATAGTAAAGTCAAGAATGATCTAAGATAAATTGAACTAGGTTAAAAATGTTGGATCAAGGCATATTAGATTGATGGATTGAGATGAGTTAAGTTATGTTGAGATAAGTTAGACTAAATAATGATAAATCATGTTGGGTCAAGTTAAGTGAAGTTAGATAATAACCAATGACAGATCAACTTAAGATAAGTTAGACAATATCAAGACAAAATATATTAGATTATGAGGGGTCATACTAAGATGAATTTGGTCAACACAAGATTGAGTCAAGTTGGATAAGTTGAGTTAAGGTAGGTTAACTACTTTAAGTAGTTTGATTGCACTTGAAAAAGAGTTGAACTGAGTTAGGATATGTTAAGTCGAAATGGATTAAACTAAGTCGAGCGTTAGGTCAAACTAATACACGATGGATCAAATCGAGAATGATTGGATCAAGATGATTTGAACATAGTAAAAAATGTGTAAAATTGGTTCAAATTAGGTTAATCAAAATAGATTAAATCATACTTATCCAGATCAAGCGGGGTTAACCCATATTAAAATAAATTAAGATTAATTGAAAATATCTTATTCGAAATTAAGTCAAAGAATAAAATATTAAAAAAAAAACAATTGAAATTTTTTCCGTAAAACTTAATTTTTTTTTATTTTAAATAATTAAAATATCTTCGTCAATCTAAAGTCATTTAATTACTTTTCAAATTTCAACACAACCGATTCTTTATCATCAAATATTTCAAATATTATATTAATATGAATGACCTTTTATAGATATATTTAAATACAAAAATTAATCATTTTATTTTATTATAATTTATATATTTTTCATTTCAAAAAAATACACAACTTTAACAATTTTAGTAGTTTCAAAGATATTTAAAGAAGGTCCACAGTACAAAACAACATTGATAAAAGACCGGTGATTCACGTACCATCCCTTTTTACCAAACACCCTAACAACAATTAACTTTTGGATTGAATAGTGAATTTAAAGAAGTGGAAACGAGAGAAAGAAGATGAAAACTGAAGTTATTTGTATTAAAAAAATAAAATGAAAAATGAAATTTTTTTGATAAAAGATAAAATTAATTTAATTAATTAAAATATTATTTTATCAATTTTAAATAATTTTATTTATTATTTTAATAATTTTATTTAATTGTTTATTATTATAATAATTAAAAATAAAAAATTATTTACAAAAATTAAAACATAATTGATTATGAAAAGAGATATAATCAATACTTTATACTTCTATATCATAAAGGAAAAAAAAATTACACTTTAAAGCCTCGATTTTCAGACTTTTTCTGCACATCAACCCTTTCTCTCTTTCTTCGTTTTTTTTCACGCCTGATCCAAATAAACCATTACAGTTATGCCTTCATTTATTATTTTTCTTTTTTATTAGTTATAATAAAAGTGTTAAATGGATGACTAACTTTGTGGGATGTCTATTTATATATTTCCTTAATAAACAGTGTAATGTAATAGTATTAAGGAATAGACTACAGACAACATTTTATGATTTTTTTCTAAATAAAAAAGGATTTTTAGTTTGAGAACAAATAAAATATTTAAATTTAAGAAATAAAAAAACATTTAAATCTGTTAATTATATATACATACATAAAATTGTGATGACGTCCTAGCTTACGTAAAGTGAATTGGAATGATATGAACGTCAATATCTGGAATACTGCGGTGGATATTGTTGGTGAAATAAGGACAGAATGAGGAGGCCACTCTGTGGTGGTTTCTGCAGAGTGAAGTCCGTGAACATCAATCAGGTGGTAGCTAGAGATGGTAGTCCCCACTTCTCCACCACCCACACATGGACCTTAGATTCTTTCCCTTCATACTTTCTTCTTATTTATTCTTTCTCAGTAGAAATTAACAATCAAACAAACCATGTTTATCATATCAAGGCCACCAAAGACAAAAAAGGCCAGCATAAACTGAGATGTCCTCCATATATTCATATATTTCATGAATAAGGATAGGTTTCGTGGTGCAATACGAGATTCATAATAATATTATAACATCATCTTTCAATTTATCAGGTAATAATTTTTTATATAATATGTCAAATTAAAATTTTAAGTAATTTAAATAGTTTATTTTAATCAATTTATTTGAAAAAATATTTTAAAAGAATATTCAAAACTAAGGTTGGTGAGATAATCATATTTTACAAAAATCTAAAACTTATAATTATTACAAGTATTTCGTGTAAGTTAAACAATAAAAATAAATATTTACAATATATAAGTGATGTGGTGACATTTTTTTAAAGTAGAGAGAAAAGAGAGAAAAAGAAAAATATATAAACATTGGTTTTAATTTTTGTATGCCTTTTATAATTATTAAAGTAAAAGAAGGAAAAATCTATCATTGAATTTATTTTAATTATTTATATACCTATATTTTTTTATTTTAATATTTATTAATTTTTTATTGAAAAGTAAATATGATAAAAATAATTTAATTTTTCTTAAAAAATAATAATTTTTTATAAATATAAATTTAATGGCATTATAGTCTGAGATTTGATCCAAAGTTTTAAGTAAATAAATATAATGTATTATTCTATTAATGATGACAAAGTCATATTTATTTTTATTAATCACTAAAAAATTAATTAAATTCTCTCTATTTTAAATATATTGATAAAATTAAAATAATAATTTCTATATTATTTTAATATAATATTATTTTCACTTTTTTATTTTATCTCTTATACGTAATATAACTAAAATATTAATTTAAATAGAAGAACACCTCATATTTTCTACACCCATTTTAGTCACGACAACATTCTTTCCACTAATTAATTAAAATAAAAATATAATTACTAATTTAATAATTTTAGAAGAGTAAACCTCTTAACTATTACATTTAATTTCTAAACACGGAAGTCTTAATTATTTTAAATGGATCAATAGTAATTACTTTAATGTCACAATTCTGTCTTTAAAATATCCAATAAATTTATCCTTAATTTTTACTATAAACAATGCAAGACTTTTAAATGGATTAAAAGAAACATCCAACCAAAGGGTTATGAATTGACATATTATATTCACTTTGAAACTTAAAACTTGTATTATGATTTTATTTTTAAAAATGTTTTGATGCATTAAAGAAATATATTTATAAATTATCATTTTGTGACTTAAAAATTATGAATATAACAAAATACAAATAAATTAAATCATAATATTTAAAAAATTACACATAATTTTTTTAAGAGAGATAAAATATATAAAAACATAATTAGGTAATAAGAAAACAAATCATTCCATTTCAAAAAGACAAATAAGTTAAGTACATATTTTGAGAGAAAAATGATAATACACAAAATATTTTCACACAAAATAACTCTGATTTTGCAATTTATTCAAAATACCCACTAAGGGAACAAGATGATGAAAACTCCAATTTTTATTTTTTTAAAAAAACATAATGAAAAGAATGAGTGGTTGCAAGAATCCTCCTTCCATACCAATTAGTTTGACAAATCATGAAACAAATCTAAGCAATTTACCAAATATGCTTATAACCCCTCTTCTCATATAAAGAAACCTTTCCACCATCATAACCAATTCCAACTATTATTGGACCACTCCCTTGTTTCATCAAGATAGACATCCCTTGTAACTCAAACTTGATCCATGTGAGGAAAATGATGTTTTAGGGTAGCACTACAAAAAAAAAAAAAAAGAATGAGCTTAAAAAGTGATTTTTATGATAATTAATTTAAAAATAATTACTTTTTTTTGAAATCATTGTGCTAAAAGTAGAATATTATGTTTCAATCCCAATACTTATTTTTATTTCAAATGTTTATTTAATAATGAATATAATAAAGTGTTGAAAAAAGGTGTTCTTCTAGGAGTGTCCATTGCCTTCTTACCAACCACAAAATATTGGTGGTGGGAGAGACTGACAATAATAAGAACCAGGGACCATAAAGTGAAGCAGAGGATGTTGTGTGACTGCATCGAGTATGTATTCAACCACTCTTGACTTTTGCGAGCATTACATATGAAAATCTGCCACGTGTGAATGGAATATTATAGCTTAGGATGATGTTAAGAGGTGGATGGATGATTGATTGTGTTAGTGCGTTGATGAGTAATGTGTGATGTGACAATTTTTTAGTTCTTTTAAAACATTAAAATAATATTACGTACCACTTCTATTAATATTTAATAATATAATTATACAAAATTAACTTTAAAATAATATTAAATTAAGTTTTTAATTATTAAAAAATTTAAATCACAATAATTAAATTTTAAAAATTACAATAATTTATTATTATATTATATTTTATGTAATTATATGAATTTTCATATATATATATATATATATATAAACTTTATAAATAAATTATTAAGGTGAATAGTTTTTATAAATAATTATTTTACTAAAATTAAATTCTTTAGATTTTTTTAATATTAAAATAGTAAAATATTATTGGATTTTAAATTCAAAAATATTATAAAGATGAAAAGGATAATACGTAAGTTAATTCTTTTGATTATATAATTTTATTTATTTTTAAATTTAAAAGGAAAAAGCTAAATAGTAATCTCTAATATATTATCTAATATATTATTTTGGTTACATGGTGTTAAATGGTAAAAGTTGATGTAATTATGCTTTTAATTGTGATAAAACCACTTCTAATCTATTTTTCTCCCTATATAGGATGAATTTGCATAATACCTGAATACAAGAGTAAAGATTATAACTGTGAAGTAATTGAAGAAAAATTGAAAGAAAGAAGAATGTTTGAGCGAATGAATGATGCGATGTCCGACCCAAATTTTCCTATAAAAGGATAAGACGTGTTTTGAGATGTAATTGGAGGTTTTGGGAGAAGAGACGCGACTACTGTTAGGGTTTCGTCCAATCTTCATCAATTCTTCACTTCTTCCTCATTTGGAGCATTGTAATGGTCACCATGAATGACTAACTTCATTCTCTTGAGATTAGGTACACTTTCTTTGAACTCTTTTGTGTCATGGTGATATTTTGAGATATTAATGTATGTTTTGATGTTGTTATTTTTATCTTTTGTGCCTTGGAATAATTTATTTTTGATGTTTGGGATATGATTGAAAAATATATCTTGAATCCTAGATCATGATAAGAATATTTGTTATGTTAATTGTCAGAAATGAGATGTATCAATTGCTTAACACCCTAAACCTAATGCTGAAAAATCTCTTAATTGTGTGCGAAATCAACATTTATTAGGTTTTCTTATGAATTCATGTGTGAGGAATCAACATGGATGATTTGAGTAGGTGACATCAACATTGTTAGGTTAATTGATGTTCTTAATTGGACATAACCATTGCAAAAGAGGGAAAAGGAAGGAAGTTAATCCTAAGTGCCTTTAATTGATCTTTTCTAAACATTTTATAGTTCTTTGACATTTAATTTCAATTCAACTCTTTGTGCAAAACTCATTTTGTTTTAATCCACTTAGTAAGCATATAATTAGTAATTTCCATTGAAACCGTTCCTCGTATGATCGACTTTTATTTAATCAAAATACTATACTGCGATTGATAATTTTGGTACACTTGCCAATCATTCAACACATGGGATATTAGAACAAGACTTTTCAAACACAATTTGTTAGAAGAAACTTATGTGTTTATTTGTGTTTATTTGTTGTTGTAATGCATTGTTGTGATAAAAATTGTGGATTTATGCTTAAAAAATATATTATGAAATTAGAAAAATCTTATTGTTCTATCGGTTGTGACTTAAGTGAAGTGTTGGTGACTCAAGTGAAATTATGAAAAAGATAGACTAAATGGTAATAATTTGTTAAAGAAAAAAATTTATCACTTAAGCAAAATATTATTTGATATTGGTTCATTTGAGTAAAAATTATATCTTTTAAGCAAAAGTTATGTTATTCATAACAAAATTTGTTAAGTACGTAGAGTTTGAAGGATTATTGGGCATGATCCATTTGTTTATTATTTTATTATAAATATTCATGTAACTATAAATCTAATTATGTGAATGAAAATTATCATCTAGTGCAACCGTTGACTAGGCCACTTTGACTGAACCATGTAAATTCCTTATATTCTTGTTATTTACTTTTGTCTTGTATTTCATTTGGGTTCCCAACAACTGGTATCAATAGCTTAGGTTTCTTTCATCGGGGAGCAATGACAAAATACGAGAAAGTGAAGATTGACAATTTAGATTTTAAAAGATGCAAATTGAAGATTATCTTTATCAGAAAAAGTTGTACCGACCTTTGTCTAAGAATAAACCAGAAACGATGTCTCAAGTAAATTAGGAGTTGCTAGATTGACAGATTTTGGGAGTTGTCAGATTAACATTGATGAAGAATGTTACCTACCATATCATCAACGAGAAGACGACATATGATTTGATAAGGTATTATTAAACATGTACGAGAAGCCATCAACATCAAACAAAGTATTTTTAATTCGTCAATTAGTTAATACGAAGATACGAAAATGTGCTAGTTTTACAAATCATGTGAATGAATTTAATTCCTTATTGTCAAGATTAATGTCAATGGATGTTAAATTTGATTATGAAGTACAAACCCTGTTATTGTTATCTACATTGCCTAATAATTGGTCAGAAATTGTCATGGTACTAGCCAGTACATCTAGGATTATGAAATTAACCTTTCAAGAAATTAAAGATTTAATCCTTAATAAGGATGTTCGTAGAAGGAATGCTGAAGAATCAATATATTTCTTATTAAGAATTGAAGGTAGAGGTAGAAAACTTGAAAGAGGACAAGACTCTGAACGTGGTAGATCAAAGTTCAAGTAGCAAACACAATCCAAATCTCACAAAGATATTACTTATTGTAATTATCAACAAAATGGACACTTTAGGAACCAATGTACTACTTTTAAAGAAAAGAGGTATGACAATACAATGAATGCAAACAGAGATGATGTGTTGATCTATTCTGTTGAGAGCAAGTTTAAATCTTGGATCATGGATTCTGGTGCATCTTTTCATGCTTCTCCTTATAAGGATTTGCTGAAAAATTTTAGAACTGGAAATTTTAGCAAAGTGTGTCTAGCAGATGATGAAACTTTAAACATCACAAACATGAGAGATATAAATCTTAAAACATCTATGGGTATAGTATGGACTTTGAAGGATGCCAAATATGTTCTAGGACTTAAAAGAATGTTAAGCTTTTTATTATAGATCCTATATGCATGGCTATTTGTAGAATAACCCAAGAAAATCCCTTCATCCAATTTAGAGTCAAATTTTTCAAGATTTTCTTTACCATTATTTAAGACAAAATATTTGCATCCAAACACTCTAAAGTAATTTATGTTTGACTTTTTACCTCTATATAGTTCATAGGGAGTCTTTTTGAGAAAATGTCTTATCAAAATTTGATTTAATCCATGACATGTTGTGCTTACAACATCAGTCCAAAAATATTTTGGCAATGCTTTCTCATTTAACATAGTCCTAACAAGCTCCTCAAGAGATCAATTTTTCCTTTCCACAACACCATTCTGCTAGAGAGTTCTAGGTGCATAGAAATTATGTTTAATGTCATGTTTTTCATAAAATATATCAAAACTTTCATTTGAAAACTCTCCCCCATGATCACTTTGAATATAAGATGAAATACCCTTTTTCATTTTGAATTTGTTTAGCAAGTTTCTTAAAAGCTTGAAGAGTATCATATTTCACTTTTAAAAATAGTGTCCAGGTAAATTTTGAAAAGTCATCTACAACAACCAATGCATATAGATTTCTACCCAAACTTATAGTTCTTGAAGGTCCAAAGAGATCCATGGGCAAAAGTTCAAACGGTCTAGAAGTAGAGACAATATTTTTCTATGGGAAAAAGCTTTTTGTTTGCTTGCCCTTTTGGCATGCATCACACACTTTGTCCTTCACAAATTTCAGTCTACGTAAACCTGTTACAAGCTCTTTAGAAATTAATCTGTTAAGATAATACATATGAATGTGAGCTAGTCTTTTATGTCACAACCAAGTATGATTTTCTTTGGCAATTAAACAACAATTTTCTGCAGAATTTGTATCTAACATATATATGTTGCTTAATCTCTTACTAGTGATCAATAGATTATCTAAGTATTAGACAGTGTTCAGGTTCAAATATGACCTTGTGACCCTTATTACAGAGCTGATTAATGTTGGTCAAATTATGCTTTATCCCATCAACATACAATATATTATTAATGATTCCATGTTCTACACATTTAACATCACCTACTCCAAGAATTTTGTCTTTGTTATTGTCACCATACACAACAGTTTCAGTAGTTTTGAGTTTCAAATTGTGAAACTTGGAAATATCTCCAGTCATATGTCTTGAACAACCACAGTCCAGGTGCCATAGATTCTTAGTTTGTTGTTCTTGAAAAGTAATTAAAAACTATTTTGGTACCCTCCGAAAATAATAGGGTCCTGTCTAAGTTAATTGCAAAAATCGTTTGAGAACCCATTTCATTTTACCTCTAAGAATTGCATATCTCTTAATATTACAGAATTTAACTGAATGACCTTTTTTCATGTAGTAAAAACATGTGATGAAAGGTGTATAAATCGGTTTTGTGTATGAAAAATAATTTTTGAATGTCTTTGTTTTCTCACCAACAATAGGTGTGAAACCAATGTCAGCACGATCAATGACTAATTTTTGTGACCCAAACACGACATCAAGATTAGTTCTACCTTGTGCAAACTTTGAAACAGTTTTAATCAAGTGTGCAATTTTCTTTTGTAACTCAGGACAATTTTCACAAGATTTTTCTAAATAAGTTTTTTTACACATGTAGTCAAAATCATTGTGAATCATCTTAAGATTTTCAGAATTGGTTTTAACTTCAAGAAGTTCATTTTCAAGAGTGTTTACTCTATCTTCTAACCAATTATTCATTTCTTTCAATCTATTATTTTCCTTAGCAAGTCTCTTTGCTTCTTCATGCATTTCATTAAAAGCTTTAACAGAGAACTGTAATTCATAGAATTATTAAAAGAGGTAGTACTTACACTACTGGTGGGGGATTCTTGACTAGCCATCAAGCACAAATTTGCTTCTTCTTCTTCTTCTGAGTTTTCTGTTGATGATGTATCATTATCATCCCAAGCAATGTAAGCTCTCTTTTTACTCTTGTCACTTTTCTTGTCTTGATTCCTAATCTTTTATGGACATTCCATTCTTACATGCTCCTTACCACAACCATAACACTTGTAATTAAATGAATTTGATTTTTGTTTCTTTGGAGACCTTTTCTGCACAAATTTATCTTTATTTCTTTTCTTGAGGAATATGCTAAACTTCTTGACAAGCAAACCAAGTTTTTTTTCATTTTCTTATTCAGATTCACCATCTTTATCACTTGCTTTAAGAGTTATGCTTTTCACTTTCTTCTTTGAGATTTCTTGCTCATTGAACATGTTGATTTCCATTTCATGTTCCCTGAGTTTTCCAAACAAATAAGTCGTGGTCATGGTAGATAAATCTTTGGATTATGAGATTGTCGTGACCTTGGGTTGCCAAGACCTGCCAAGACATTTCAATAATTTAATATTTAGTTCTTCTTTATCAAACACCTTACCAAGACCCATCAAATGATTGATGATATGTGTGAATCTTTTCTGGACATCAGCAATGCTTTCTCTTTACTACATTTTGAACAACTCATATTCTCTTATTAGGGTGTATTTTCTGGCCCTTTGACATCAATTATGCCTTCATGAGTTACTTCAAGAACTTCCTACATTTCTTTGGCAGATTTGCACTGAGAGACCCTGAAAAATTCATCCATATTAAGAGCAGATGTAATGATATTTTTTGCAGTACAGTCATGCTGAATTTTCTTATTTTCATCATCATTTAATGCATACCATTCTCTATTAGTAAATAATGAACCTAATTTAATAACATTCCATATGTTCCTATCACTTGATTGAATAAAAATTTTCATTCTAATCTTCCAAAATTGATAATATGTAGAAAGGTAGTTTATTTTCAGCCATTAAGAAAAAACTTTAGGATCGAAGGCTTGGATACTTTTTAAAACCCAACTCTGGTGCCAATTGTTAAAAATACAGGCTGAAATCAAGTGGGGGGTGGATTGATCTAATAAAAAACTTTTTGCAACTTTTGATTACAGATTATAAATTTCAAATATTTAAGAAACCAATCAATACTTGAACCAAATAATAGCAATCTTAAATGAAAGAAAGAGATAAAACAAGAATATCAAGTTTATATTGGTTAACCTAATCTACTGGGTTACGTCCAATTCTCAACCAAATTTCAGTTGAGTTCCACTAATCGAATACCAATTGATTACAAAAACAGATTGCAGAAAATCAATCTACATGAAGAACTATAACATAGTTCTTGAACCTATGATAACAACCATAACTCCAGTTGCCTAATCCAGTACCCACAATTCCAAACACTGTAAATACAAATAAACGAATGAAGAAACAAGATGCTTGATGAAACTCCAACAATCAAATTAATACGCAGATGCAAAGATCCAATCATAGAATGAGTTTCCTAAAAGACAAGAACAAAGAGTCTCAAGAAATATTTCAAAAGAATTCTAATCAGTAAAGCGCATTTCTTTCTTGGAAAAGATCTCTAAAGATTGCTTGAATGATTTTTCAAAGATATGTTTTAAAACGTAGGTGGAAATATGTTTATATAGATATTTTTCTAATTGATCGACATGATTAATCGATTAATTCACACTTCAATTGATTAAAACAACTTAGCTTAAATGAATTTAACTGATAAAAATGTTTTTTAATAGATTAAAAAGGTTCTGCCAATTTTTCCCAAGACATTTTAGTTGATAAAAACATAGTTTAATCGATTAAAACAATTATGGATATTTTCCAGAGGCATTTTAACTGATGAAAATAAGGTTTAATTGATTAAAACAATTTTGGATATTTTTCAGAGATGTTTTAACTAATGAAAACAAGTTTTAATCGATTAAAATAATTTTGAATATTTTGTAGAGGCATTTTAATTGATAAAAGCGAGGTTTAATCGATTAAAATTGCAATACAAAAATGTTTAAGTGTTTTTAATCAATTATTTTGAAGATATGTCAATTAAAATTATGACAAAAAGTGTTATAAAGCTTCTTAAGTGAATTTAATCGATCATTTCGAAAATGTATCAATTAAAACTATGACAGAAAGTGTTCTCAAGTTATTTAAGTGATTTTAATCGATTATTTCGAACATGTATCAATTAAAATTGTGACAGAAAGTGTTCTCAAGCTACTTAACTGAATTTAATCGATTATTTAGAAAATATATCAATTACTACTGAAGAACATATTAATTGATTAAAATGATTGTTAACATATTAACAAATACATGAGACACTTTATATTTTGTAAGAGAAAAAACTCATGCTTGAAAAGAGGATAGATGTTTATACCTACATAATGTAACTGAGACACACTCGATGGACTTAACACAACATCTTCTTTTGACTTCATCAAATCTTTTAGTCAAGGCTTCCAAGATTCTTCCTAATAGTTTCTTCATCAATGAGTACATTTTCTCTTGGTCAAAATATTAATTTATCTTATTTATTAATGATTTTTTCACTCGTATGACATGGGTTTATTTCATGAGAAAAAAAATATGAAGTATTTGATTTATTTTAGAAGTTTAAAGCACTTGTTGAGAAACAAAATGCCAAGTTCATAAAAACCTTGAGAATTGATACAAGAAAAGGAGTATTTAATAGATTTTGTGAAGATGAAGTAATGGGTTTGAAATTGACAATTGGTCATACATCTCAACAAAATGATATATTCGAGGGGAAGAATCAAATTATGATAAAAATGGTAAAATCTATGTTATTTGAATAAAAAAATTCAAAGAATTTTGGGCATAGACTATTAATACAACACTCTACCCAACCGATAAATGTCCTATAAAATTTGTTTGGAATATGACATCATTTAAAACATAAAGTGGAAGTAAGTCTTCCGTACATCATTTTAAAATTTTTGGATGTGTTTACTATGCTCTAGTTCCTGGATAAAATAGAACAAATTTTGAAGAATTAAGGATGAAATGCATTTTTATTGGTTGTAGTTCCATGTAAAAGGGCTATAGACTCTATAATTTGAAGAGTAAGAAGATAATTATTAGTCGAGATGTCAAATTTAATGAGAAATTTTTTTAAAATTGACAAGAAGAAAACGTGGAAGACAAAACAAATTCAACAAAAAATTTGCAAGAAGTCCTTTTTTTGCAAGAAGTCCTGTAGATGAAAATGAGGAATTACTCCAAAATAAATCAAATTTCTAATCTCAATAAAGTATTTCAAGTTCATCATCTCCAATCTCAACTCCTAAAAAAATTAATAGAGTTTGAGTGATATTTATGTAAAGTATAATTAATATATTATAAAACCAGAAAATTTTGAAGATGATTAAATAATAAACTTGAAGATGCAATAAAAAGTTGATATAATTAAAAAGATTAAAACATAGAAGCTAAATGAAAAGTCATATGAAAAAAAAAATATTGGTGGGAAGTGTATATACAAAATAAAATATACTAAATAAAAAAAAAGTTTTAAGAACATCACATTAAGATACAAAATGTAGGTATTTATATTTTTAATTATTTATAAATCTTTATAATAATATATCTAAATATAATAAAGATAATAAGAAGAAAAAAATGAAACAGAGAGAAAAAAAATACAAGAATAATTAAAATACTGAGCAATTTAGTCCCAAAATTATTTTATTTCCTTGAATTTATATCAACATTACCTCTAAACTACCACATGAACATGGCACACTGGATGAGGTTCGGGGTTGAACCATAGAGTCGAAAATAGCAAACTCGACATTGTGTACAAGAACATAAATACATTAACTACTCATTTCTGAATGTTCTGTATTCTACATTTTCACCATCTTCGGAATTGGCAGATGAGATCTTTGCATTATTGGCCTGTTCCAATTCCAAATCCTTGTCCATGCTCACTTCAGTGAGCTCTTCCAAGGGCTTGTAAGTGTAAAACCAAACACAAATTCCAAAATAAATGATATTCAATAACTGAATCCCACTAACAAGCAAGTAATAGTAGTCCAATCTACCCCTATTGAGGTTCCTATCAGGCAACCAATTCCCCTCCTTGCCACTATACTTATGCACAAGTGATACAACCAGTGTACCAGCATAGCTCCCAAGGGCTACTACTATACAGTACAAAGCAGTGGCACTGCTTCTCATGCTTTCAGGTGACTGATCATAGAGAAACTCAAAAAGCCCCACAGACATGAAAGCATCTGCCAAACCATGCAAACAATACTGAGGCACCAACCAGAACACACTAATAGGAATAGTGGCATTGGGACTATCCAATAAGTGGTACTTGGCAGCAACTGCTTTTCTTTTTACTTCAACAGGTGCTGAAACTAATGTGGCTATAGTGTTAATCACAAAGCCTATTCCCATTCTTTGTATGCACGTGATTCCTGAAGGGTTCTTTGTGAATCTGCGGATAAATGGAACGAAGAGGCGTTCATATAGAACAACCCCTGACATCAAGGATAGTACACTGAAAACGGACATGCTGGCTGGGGAAATTCGGAATGATTGAGAGAGGTGTCGGTCCATTGTGCGAGCTTGTTGAATTACAAAGCTGTGCAGATGTGATGCAGCAGTTATGAGCAAAATTCCTGAGGAAGAAATTGGGAGGATTCTAATGATAGATTTTAGCTCCTCAACTCTATGAACAGTGGCCAATTTCCATAAGTTTGGTGATGCAATTGGGTCTCTGCCTTCTTCCTCTGTGATAATTGCAGCCTTGTCTAACCATCTGTGGATATAGTGAAGTAATGTTTTAGTGTGCAAATCCATTGACTATTGTATTATGAAGTTGTAACAAAATTGGGTCAGTGAAGCACCCTTAGTTGATGTTATTTAGCAATTCATGGAATCAAAATGAAAAATCCTTGATTAGCTCGTTAAGTGCATATTCATACGTATGGAATGTTAGAAATAGATTCTTTCTTCTTTTGTTGGTTGACATTCATGTGATTTCACTATTTAGAAAATACGACCTGAGAACCAAATATTTGACTTACTTAAATTGATTTGTGTGTAAAAGTCTTCCTTCCAAACAAATAGCAGCATCGAGGTCCCTATTTTGGTACAAAAACTTGGGATCATTTGGCAAAGTCTCCTTCCTCTTCTTTATAGCTGCCACAATCACTTGGACCAAACGAACCAAAGGGCTCCCTCCTGGTTTCTCAGTCTTGTAGAGTGGTGAGCCCAACACAAAGACAATGATGGATACCAGCATGACAATAGTTGGTATGCCGAAGCCCCAACCCCAACCCGTGTTGTCTTGAATGTAAACCACAATGGTCAAGGCACTTAATGAAGCCAATCCCATGCTGAAAAAGTACCAATTGAAGAGGTTCCATTTCCTAGACGCGACACCATTTTTGGTCATGTCAAATTGGTCCCCTAAAAAGGGCAGAACACAAGGCCTAATGCCACCTGATCCAAGAGATGTGAGGAGGAGAGAGACGTAGAGTATGGTCAGTTGTGAGGGTGTGACTTCTTGGCAATTCACTTGTGTTGGACATGGTGGGGGGCGAAAATGGGGCAGAATAGCTGATACAGTTAAACTGACCAATCCCTGTATCAAGCAAGAGAATGCCAAAACACTAAGCATTAGTCTGCTACAGTACTAAATTGTCTAATAACAAAGAAAAGGGGAACATAAAAAATTGCAGACAAAAGCAATAAGTAGAAACTGATATGGAGAGGATAGATGTTGTAGCAGCAATCATATGTGTGCAACTATGCTTCCTTTTTCTTATTCAGCTAAAGAATTTCATTGTACTATACTATGAATTGTGGAGGTTGCTCTACTGATGATGAAATGTGGAAGGGTTAAGTTAATATGTTACTAAGTTGAAGGGTAAGTTGTTAGTGGCGGTCAGTTGTTGGGAAAATATTATGAAATAACTAAAAGAGAAAGGTGCTTGTGAGATCTATGATCCCCTGGTGGAGTTATTGGCATCATTCAAATGTGACCAAAAAGTTATTTCTATTAAAGATTGAGAGTGCTCAATCTTGTATGGTGGTTGAAGACTCCAACAGAAAAACATGGTGATTGGAACATGAAGACTGGACTACCATAAAATTCCATTCCTTCCAAAATTTGTGAATGATGATGCATTGTTAGCAATAACATCATTCTCAATGTCCACACGGAGAATAATGGAATGCCAAAAATTCTTTGGAATTAGTTTATTTTGATTATTTCCACGAATGATTGTACTAGAAAACCATGGACTAACTTTTTGTAGGGGAAATCAAAAGCTTTTAGTAGCTTCAAGGCACATGTGGAGAATTGTTCAACTGTGGAATGCAGACCCAATAGAAGAGTTTCGATAGACTAGTTAGTATTTAAGTTGGAAAGTGTCATTTGGTTTAAAATGCATGCCAGCTTTAAACTGTCAAAGTTTATACACTTTTTCTTCTTCATTTAGTCAAATGTGGGACTTGTATATTCTCCAACAAGAATGAAATAGGGAAAACTAGTATATACACATTTTGTAAGTTGAGTATAATTATATATTCTTAATTAGTCACTGTTGTAATTGAAATATATATATTCAGTGTACTTGGAAGGTTCAGAAGTGTGATCACAGATTGAGTAGCGAATGACTGAGTGAAAATATAAGAGTGTATGGAGAAAAGGAGAAGGGGAGAAACCAGTTGATAGATAAGAGAAGCAACAGTAATGGTCCAAAAGCGGCCAGCAAAGGACTCAGCAATGATAGCACCAAGAAGAGGGATGAAGCTAGCTGTTCCAGCATAGATTGTGATAATGTTGGAGGCAGATACCAGTGGCATGTTCAGCACTTGGGTCAGGTAACTTATCAAGTTAGCATTGAAACCAGCTACTGCAAATCTATCACAGAATTCATTTGCTGCATACACACACATCCAACTAGTAAAAAATTACCTCAACATCCATGAATAACGTGAAACTAATAAACATCTATTTAGGAAACTGTAATTCAAGCAGCACCTCTTTGACATAATTAATTATCAAGTGTAAGTGAAGCATAATGTATTGGGTAGATACGCTCGAAAACTGAAGTGAGAGTTAGTCAAATGTATTTTTACAGGCTATCATAATTTTAACTGGAAATGGTAAAAGTGAAATTTTAACCAAAATAAATATTATAAGCCATAATTCATATCAGATATTTCTTATTTAGAAAATATAAAATATGAATTTATTATATCCATCATTCTTAATCAACTTATATTAATGATAAGTTTGTTTCAATATAATTTTTTTAATATATTTTAAAACATTCGTTCTCTTCTTTATTTTCTTTAATTATTTACTTTATCTTATTTATTTTTATAAATTATTTAATAATTATAAAAAATTTAAACCATTCATAACATTAAGCATCTCACCAAACAAGATAAAATATTATAAAATAATTATACTTCAAAATATTGATGTACAAGACGAAAAGACCGAGTCATCACTCTAAGATTAAATTAGGTGACAACATGACTTAAAATAGTTAAATTACTGCTCATGAAGGGTTTCCTTTCCTATCAATTAATAATTAATTAATAAAGTATACAATAATACATTTCATGAATGTTGGTAAATGTTCTTTGGAAAGAGTATATTTTTAAATATAAACTAATAAATAAATAAAATAATCTATGAAACTAGCTATCATTTTTTGAATTCGTCTTTTATTTTAAGTCATTCATTTTAAATAGATTTTTACTTATTATTTTTGAAATGTAATTTAATTTATATATAATTATATTTTAATAATAATATACTATAACTTTTTAAAATAAAAATTACAATTAAGAAATGAAAATTATTGTAATATATTATCGATTAAAAATAATACATAATTAAAATTTTAATTATTTTTATAATTTATTATACTTATAGATGTATCTTATACGAAAAGTTAACCTAATTATTATTAGCAAAAATTAGACAATACAAAATATATATGAGATTATCAGAATTAAAAAACAGTTTCTAATCAACTACTATTATTTTTATATTTTAAAAGACGGCTAAGACCCACTAAAATGGGTATAAAAAACGTAAATAATTGAAAATCATACAGATTTTCACACTAATTAATTATTACAATAAACAAACGGGGATAATATCTATTAGAAATTTTAATAGGATATAGTCAACTGAGTCAACAATAATACTCTACATTTAAAAAAAAAAAATGAAGAGCTGTAAAAATTCAAAGATTGTTATATCTTCTTCTAAATGCTTAATTCTCGTCATTAGAAAAAATGGTATGAAATAATCGTATATTTGTGAATGCATAGCAATGTTTATTTTTAGAAAAAAAATTGGTTATATGTTGAACCCCATTAGTAAATAATAACTTTTTCAGTGTTAGAATGAAAAAAGAACTTCAACATTTGGTCAATTCTCATAAAATTACGCGAAATTCAATTAGTAAAGAGATGGCTGGTTGATGTTATTTTAAAATTCTTGCATTTTCCATTAACTAAAAATCAAAGTCCTTCATACATTTAAATTTTGAGTTTTGCTCAGCTAGAATCTGAATCCAGAATGGGTGAAGACACCATCAACAATGGCAGTATCTTGACCATTGATCTTGAAAGTTAAATAATATATTATTAATAAATAATAAATATAAAATAATATATTATTAATAAATAATAAATAAATATAAAAGGAAGAAAGAAGATGAAAGGATAAAATGATAAAATTGTAGATATATATTTAAATATATTAAATGATCATTAAGTTTGAGGGACAAAGTCGATTACAAAATTGAGGAGGGGTTGAGATGATAGAATTGTAAATATACAAGTAAATATATTAAATGTTTATTAAGTTTAGAAGCTAAAATCATAAATTACATGGGAGTTATAAAACTTTGGAGAGTCATGACCCCTTCAACTCCCAAGAAGATCCGCCAGTGACAAAACAGGAAAAAAAATATTAGAAATAATTAGATATTGAGCATGAAATGACTAAGCAAAAGTGTAACCTAGCTGCGAAATTTTCAATTCCTACAAAAAGGAGAGAAAACTACAACCTAAAATGCATCAAATTTCTTTGGTAAGTGAAATTCAGCACCTCAGTATGTTGAGAAATTAAAAGAAAGATTGTTTTGTAAACACAAATTAATGGGAGCATTATCTAAACAGAAAAAATAATAATAAAAAAGTGTTGGCTAACCTAGGATGAAAGGTAACGTTCTGATGCCACCACGACGACGTTGCTGCGGTTTCCTCTTCTTCTCAGTAACCTCGCCACTGTCCATGTCCACGCTCTTCTTCTCTATCTCCTCCTCCATATCTGCTTATGTCCACTGATATGCGTAATGCAGCTTTTCTCCTAATCTATATCTATCTATATATAGACATTAATCACATTGTTCAATGTATAAATATATGCATCCATAATGTTCATAATAATATAATAGTAGCCGAAACGATAAGCAATAGAGGGTGACGTATGTCCTTAGCATGTGCTGTTCTAGCTAGTGTCTCGATTTTTAAGGTTTTGTTCTCAATTCATATTCTCGTATGGGTTGTGAAAGAGGATAAGCAAACAAGAGTTAAACGTGGATTATTAAGTGTCTGGTTTTCTATTTTGACGGTGTGTCGGAAAGACTTTCAACATATATTTATAATTTATCGTCTCATTGTTTATTTTAATTTATATGATTTACATTCCACTCTAATATCACATTAAATCTTTTTGTGGAGCTAATAATTCAAATATTCTCATAAATAATATACACGTCAACTATAAAAAAAAATTATAACATTACTCATCAATAAAAATCAAGACATTATAAATTTTTCAATTTTCTCATTGCTGAAATTTCAACTTATATTTAAATTTTTACTTTTGATAAATAGATGTTTGGTGTTCCTATATTTAAATTTAAATGATATGTCGATGTTAATATATCTAATCATCAAGTCTTTTACTCACAATAATTGTCACTAAGTTTGACTTTCAAGTTTTCTTTAATAATAAGTAATATGGAAATTTAAGGTTTTTCTTCTCCTCTAAACTTTTTTTTCTTTTAGTTTTTAAACAAGTTTTATAGTGTTTTTATCGCTATATATTTTTTCTAGTCAACAATTTTAGTTTATACTATTAAGTAATAAAATTTACAAAATTATTACTGAAATTACTACTTTGTTTTTCTACAATACAACGTGTCTTCGCTAATCTAAACTTTGATGTAATAGAAAAAAATATTTATATTGGAGGTTTGTGTTCTGAAATGAAATTCTAATTTTGATTAAGCAGTATAGTAAAAACAAATTTAAGATACCACACCTAAGTTTTGTATTTTTGAGAAAACAATTTTCTTTCATTTCAGTTTATATATATACTCACATTTCTTTCTAATATATTTACAAAAATTATACTAGTATTTGTAATTCGGAAGACCGAAAAAATAAGGACTATAAGAGAATATATCATGTAACAAATTTATATATGAAAATAAAAAATATTGAGATCTGATAATGTAGTTATGATTTTTTGTAATTTTCTTCTGAGATAAATTGAAACAACCAAATTTTGAGATTAAGACAACGTATTATTAATATTTTCTTAAAATGAAAATTATAAAATTTATTTAAAATTACACTCTCTTTTTTTTTCTCTCTCACTATGGCTAGCTAACGGCTATTAAATAGATTCAGGAACATTTTAAGGGAAATTAGTTCCAGCTGGCACAAAATAAATGAAAAATGTATAGTTATAAATTAAACAGTAGTAAATAAAGACACTGCAAGTTGATATTTTTCTAACACAGGTTTCATTGTTTTTATCTGCAAATTGTAGCTCCGTTCGACTGTACAAGATTTAAAAACTTAGGAATCTTTTACTCATCTAAATTCGAGGTGACAACCCACACTATATACTATAATTAAATAAATCATAATTCACTCTTTCCCCTGACCAATCATTATATTATATCATGAGACTGCATGCAAGTTGCTACAAAATATAACAAGTCTTGCTTGAGATGGCTAAATTTTCACGTAACTTCTTTTACGCTGTATATTATTACGATTTGGACAAAAATCTCTGTAAAGATTTTAAAAAAATGATTTATGCATAAGTTATTTTTTATTTTTTATGTATAATTTAATTTTAATATATAGAAAACTCTTTTTATCTAAACATACAATATAATTGAGTGGTACGAAACTATACAATTAAACAGGTTTTTCAAAGTATATGGATGGTCACAAGCACCACTACCAGAGTAGTTTAATCTTGGCATGTGAGATTCTCCAAATTGTTTAGGGGGGTAGATGCACTCATTCTTGACAGTTAAGCTTTATTTATTATCGTACAAATCGATTGAACTTGAATTCACATAAAGAGAAGTAAAAAAAAAAGGAAAATATTGTTGGTGTTATATGCGAAGGTTAAGGGAAAGTGAGTTTGATCACGAGGAATGACTATGCAAAAGTTAAGAAACATGTTGTAACAAATAAAGAAATGAAAGGGTGACAAATTCTATAATAGAAGCGGCAAATAAATTAATTGGTCAAATAACTCATGATGATCGATCCACTTAATAGGAAAAAAAGAAGAAGATAAGTGGTAGAAATTGCATATTAATTCTATGCTGATGGATTTTTACTGGTGGAAAATTCAATATATAATTTTTTATGGTGATACGGATACAATATGATGTTGATTTCCTTTCTTTATGCTTCGGTTCGTTAATTTTTTTATTATTATTATTATTGCAGTATTCTTGTTCTCATGGATAACACTATTCCAATATGAGAAATTAAATAAATACAACAATGTATTTTTTTTTAATACGGTGTTAATTTTCTATTTATTAATCTATACTTTTGCTGCATGACCAAAAATACATACCTCTGTAACTCATTTTTAAGGATAAATATTTTTTATATGATGATGCGAGATTTATTTTAAAATTTGGGAATTTGTGATAAATTTGCTGTTCAAATAAAATAGTTTAACTCTCATTCATCATTTTAAGTGTGTAATTTTAAACTTGATTTTTCTTGTTGTGATGGTTTAGAGATTTTTTAATGAATATTCTAAGATATATACAAATTTTTTAATTATTATTAGATAGATGATGATCAACTATTAATCATTACTATTATCCATTTGGATAAAAAAGTGATATCCTAGTATGAGATTTGATCTATAGTAATCTATTTCATTCTTAAGTTGCATTGACTTGTACTTTAAATTTTGAATTTGAATCATCGTCTTATCTATATCCTCATTCTCATCTATTTAAGCTAACTTAAGTTAGATTTATACATGATTATTATGTATAATTCATAGTTGTTATAAATCGAGTACAATATAGATTTTACTACAAGAAAATTATTAATTACCGACGGATATATCCCTCGGTAAATTAGCAATTAGTTACCGACGGATATATTTATCGAGTAAATATATAAATATATCAAAATATATAAATATATTTGTATTTATATATTTTATATTTATATATTTACACGGATATGTATTTAATTGTATATAAATATAATTTATTTGTAAGTTAATATCGAGAAAATCTTAATAGTTTAGTCATTGGAGTATTAGCCTCCAATTCTAAGGTAAATATTTTTTCAAACCTAAATAATATTAACCCAGTACATACAACAAAACTATCAAACAAAACACAAACCCACATGCATATTAGTCGAACCCTTAAATCCATTAGCCTACCTCATTTCTTAACCTCCCAACCTTTCAAACCTTTTCAAAACTTACAAATATTAAGAAAATGACATTAGTAAAAATGCAAATTCGCAAAGTTAAAGGTTTGTGTTTACTTGTGATGACAAATTCACACCTACACATAGATGCCCAAACAAACAAAATCTATTACTTTAATTAGATGACAGTGTTGTCGAGAGAAATTTAAATAGTGGTGGTGACCGTAACTTATTTTAGTCAAATGTGCATTATTTATCAATGCCTTCAAAGGAGTTTTGTAGGTAGGCGCAATGGAATTCTAGGGATCTATTAATGTTAGCAATACAAGTTATCTTCGATAGTGATTCTTTGTCATTGTGTTAATTCCTAACTTCTAAGTCTTTGTAGGAAGTGAAGATTCCTTAGTTGTTGAAGGCTTAATCAAGAAATTAGAGGTTAAAATCCATGTCATTCTTTAAAACTATCAATGTATCTTTTACCTGTTAAGGTGTTGATTTGTTTGGGATTGTATCATTATCTACACTAGGTTCCCATATCTCAGACAATAGTCAATTCACACTAAAAATTCTATTTAAGAGATCATTTTATCACCTTGATGGCAATCAACCAAATATGCTCACTCAAGTTTATTTCACTCATTTAAGGAGATTCCAACACATTCATTCCATAGTGGAATTATTTACACTACAATTTTAATTATTTGATTTCCCTTGAGATTAATGGTTAGAATTGTCCATTGACATGAAGCTTGAACTACACTACAAGAAAAAAACATTTTAGCGACCGAAAAAATCGGTCGCTAATGGCAAAAAATCGGTCGCTAATCAGTTAACGACCGAAATGCGTCGTCACAAAAAGCCAAGTCGCTAATGTGTTAGCGATCGATTTTCATTTCGGTCGCAAAATAGCGATCGATTTAAATCGATCGCTAAATCAATAACAAAATTAATTATTTTTATTTATTTCCCCTACCTCTTTTTATATTATATTTTTGCTTATTTAAGTTTTTATTTATATTTATTTTCCCTAACTCTTAATTATATTAAACTTTTTAGAAGTTTAAATATTGTGATTGTCGGGATTCGAACCCGATACCTTAGAGTTGGAGAATTGAAATTCCAACCACTGAGCTACTAGGATTTTTTAATAATAACTTACAAATAAATTATATTTATATACAAATAAATGTATATCCGTATAAATATATAAATATAAAATCTATAAATAAAAATATATTTATATATTTTAATATATATTTAAATATTAATACATTGATATATTTAAATATTGATATATTGATATATTTATATCTTTATATTTTTATATATATTTATATCTTTATATTTTTACATATATTTATATCTTTCCATATTTATATATTTATATATAAAGATATAAAGATATTAGTTTTGTATACAAATAATATTATAATATAGTATATTATACTATTAGTATAGTATACAAATTATATATTAGTATAGTATAGTATACAAATTATTAGTTTTGTAATTTATACACTATAAAAATAAATTACAAATATTATAACATAATGGTATATTAATATAATATATTTTGTATTCTAATTTTTAATTAAACTAAAATTACGCTAATAATGTATAATAATATATGAGGGGATAATATTGATATATTGATATATATATATATATATATATATATATATATATATAATGATATATTTATATATATATATATTTATATATTAATATATTTATATTTTGATATATATATATATATATATATTTTGATATATTTATATATTTATTTATATCCTTATACATTTATATCTTTATATATTTAAAAAAAATTTAAATATTAAATTTTAAAAATAATATTATATTTTTAAAAATAAATATTAGAAAAAGATTTAAAAATATATATAAATTATATTTACATGTACAAAATATTAAAGATATATATTTATATCTTTACATATTTATATCTTTATATCTTTATATTTTATATCTTTATATCTTTATATCTTTATATATTTACATCTTTATATATATATATATATATATATTTATATCTTTATATATTTATAAAATCTATAGATACAAATATATTTATATATTTTAATATATATTTAAATATTGATATATTGATATATTTATATATTGATATATTGATATATTTATATATTTATATATTTACATATTTATATATTTATATATTTATATATTTATATATTTATATACTAATATACCATTATATTATTTTCATTGTATATAAATTACAAAACTAATAATTTTAAAAAAATTTAATGATAATTTTTTTAACTTATATATTACAAAATATTTTTTAATACTTTAATAAATATAACTTTTTTTAAATATTTTCATTAATTTAAAGTATAACTTTTAATATTTTTTAGTATTTTTTTAAATGTAGATATCTTTAATATTTTGGACATATAAATATAATTTATACATGTTTTTAAACCTTTTTCTAATATTTATTTTTAAAAATATAACATCATTTTTAAAATTTTATAGATTTATTTCCAATCTATAATTTGAGTTTTTAAAAATGTTTATTTCCAATCTATAATTTGACAGAAATACATGTATTATATGTTATATTATAGAAATGAAATTAAGTTATACTTTGGAGATATATATATATATATATATATATATATATATATATATTAAAATATAATTTATTTTTAAGTTGATAATTTTTATTTTTATTTATGTAAATTTTATATATAAAATTAATTTAGAGTTCATATATGTAATTTTAATTTATGTAATATATATATATATATATATATATATATAATTTATATAATATATGTAATTTATTTATCATTAATTTTATAGTTATAATTTTTTTTAAAGTTATAATTATAAATAAGATTTTTTTAATTATATAATTATAATTTTTATAATATATAATTGATAAATATTTTTTTAATTTTAATTTAATATATATTTTTATTTATAATTTTTTAATATATATTTGAGAAATTGATTAATTATAATATTCTATAATTTGAAAAATTAATCAATTTTATAAATGATAGTGGTTCAAGTGGAACCGCTCTTATCGATTAACATATAATAGCGGTTCCACGTGGAACCGCTATTATATGTTATATTATAGAAATGAAATTAAGTTATACTTTAGAGAATATATATATATATATATATATATATATATATATATATATATATATATAATAAAATATAATTTATTTTTAAGTTGATAATTTTTATTTTTATTTATGTAAATTTTATATATAAAATTAAATTAGAGTTCATATATGTAATTTTAATTTATGTAATATATATATATATATATATATATATATATTTCTATAATATATATAATTTATTTAACATTAAAAATAGTTATATTTTAATTAATTTTATAATTATAATTTTTTTAAGGTGATAATTTTAAATATAATTTTTTTAACTTTATATTTATAATTTATATAATATATATAATTTAAAAATAATTATTTTTTTAATTTTAAGTTGATATATTTTTTTTATTTATAATTATTTAATATATATTTGAAAAACTAATTGATTATTTAAAAAAATAACTGATTCTCATCAAGTATGAAAAAATGAAGTATGAAAAAACTAATAGATTACTTTTTGAAAGAATCGATTAGTTTTTTAAATAGTTAAAAAAATATACATATATTTTATATAGTATAGAAATGAAAATTATTACTTTGGAGAATATATATATTAAAATATAATTTATTTTTAAGTTGATAATTTTTATTTTTATTTATGTAAATTTTATATATAAAATTAATTTAGAGTTCATATATGTAATTTTAATTTATGTAATATATATATATATATATAATTTATATAATATATATAATTTATTTAACATTAATTTTATAGTTATAATTTTTTTTAAGTTATAATTATAAATAAGATTTTTTTAATTATATAATTATAATTTTTATAATATATAATTGATAAATAATTTTTTTAAATATTAATTTAATATATATTTTTATTTATAATTTTTTAATATATATTTGAGAAATTAATCAATTATAATCTATAATTTGAAAAATTAATCAATTCTATATATAATAAGCGAGTTCCACGTTAACACGCTATTATATATTTTCAAATATAATCGATTATTTGAAAATTTAATCGTTCATAATGAAATATGTGGTGAGCTATGATAGCGGTTCCAACGTGGAACCGCTATTTATATGTTATATTATAGAAATGAAATTAAGTTATACTTTGAAAATTATAATTATAAAATTAATAAAAATATAACTATTTCTAATGTTAAATAAATTATATATATTATATAAATTATATATATATATATATATATATATATTACATAAATTAAAATTACATATATGAATTCTAAATTAATTTTATATATAAAATTTACATAAATAAAATTATCAACTTAAAAATAAAGTATACTTTAATATATATATATATATATATATATATATATATATATATATATATATCTCCAAAGTATAACTTAATTTCATTTCTATAATATAACATATAATACATTTCTATGTGATTTCTGTCAAATTATAGATTGGAAATAAAACAGAATAAACAAATACTTTTTACTTTATATTATATTTAAGTGTGTGCACAAATCTTGACTTTCTTAACTATAAAGAAACAAGTAGAAAAATATAAAGATAGTATTTGAATATGTGAATTTTGAAGATAAAGACTATTTTTATATAAATTTATTCTAGTATATCAATTAACAATAATAATACATAAAATTTAAAAACTAAACTAAAAAAAGTAAGTTTAAATTTATAAAAAAATACATTACTAAAAGTATCATATTATATTAAGATTTTCATTATTTTCGTTAATTATAAATTTAAATGTGTTTCATAAATAAAATTATAAATTTAAATGTATTTTCATTTTTGATCCATCATAAATAAAAATAAATAGTCTCTTATAAATGTTGTTCTATTTTAATCCATCATTAAATTTGTTTTATATACGAATTTGATGACTTATCATGTTATTAAAAATTTGAATGAAATAATTATTTATAATACTTTTTTAGTATATTATGTTTTTAAATTTGTTAATAGAGAAAAAGTTTCAGAATTCAAAATGTTAAATACTTTTAAATATTAAAATTGACTTTATAAAAAATTAGGAAATAAATAATTAATCCAAAAATATAATAATAATAAAAATATTATAAAAAAGAGTTCAAAAATGTATTATAATATTTTCAGTTTTAGTTTAATTATATTTTTAATTCTTAAAGTAGAAAAATATATTGTAATTATTTTAATTTAATAAAATATAATTTAGATTTTTAATACTAAAATTAAAATATTAAATAATAATAAATTTAATTCTTTAAATTTAGTATTTAGAAACTAAAATTATAGTTTCTCTCTTTTAAAACAATTAAAATAAATATTTAAAAATAAAAATAAAAACTAGTATTATCTTAAATTTATTAAAAGTATAATTAAATCTCTATTTTCTTATGCAATTTTAGAAATTTTTTAATGAAAATCCAATATATAAAAAAGTTAAAATTTTAAAAAGGCACAACTTTATTTATATTAACTATTTTTAATATAAATTTAAATATATGTTGAATATAAATTTTAAAAAGGAACAACCTTAACTATGTTGATTATAAATTTAAATATATTTTTCATTTATTTAAATATGGTTTATTTTTAGTATTTATAAAATAGATTAATTTTAAAATTTTAATCTTTTTTATTAATTATGTTAAAAAGAAAAAATATTAATTAGTATACTTAAACTAAAAAATATTTTAACTAAAGATAAATATATTTTTAAAAATAGTTTAATTAAATAATATATTTATTATCTAATGTATATTGATATAAATTTTTGTTTGGTATATCAATTATATGACAACAACCATGATTAAGTAATTAATAATAATAAAGCAATAAATTTAAAAATTATATTAAAAATAAAGTATTATAAAATAAAATTGCAATAATTTGATTAAAATTGTATTTTTTTAATTAATTAAGTTAATGAGGAATTAAAATGTGATAATTTGATGTGTTTAATTTTTTTAATATAAATTTTTAAAATATAATTTAATTTCAATTGAAATTTTCAATTGAAAAATAATTTAAAGAATATTTGTTATTAAACTTTTCTTAAATAATGTATTGAATAGTTAATATCACTCTAGTCTTAATTTATTACAATTTAAATTTTTAATAAATTTGATTTATTACAATTTATTTTGTTAATATTGAGATCAAAGTTTATTTTTAAAGTATATTTTAAAAATTAAAATATTTTTAAAAAATAAATTACTTTTAAAAAATAAATTGTAAAAAATATACTAAAACAATTAAAGTATATTTATAAAAAAAATAAATTTAAATATAATAAAAAAATAATATTCATTAGCGACCGATTTCAATTCGATCGCTATTTTCTCATTAGCTGATCGATTTTAATTCTGGTCACTATTTCAATTTGTAATTCGATCGCTAAATCAGTCGCTAAATGATTTTTTTATTTTAGTATGGAATAGCCACCGAAATTTTGCGACGCAAAATATTGGTCGCTATTTAGGTCACTAAATAAAAAAGTAAAACCAAATCATATTTTGGTGGTTAAATCGGTCGCTAAATTGCGACCGAATTAACTTGGTATCTAAATCGGTCGCTAATTGCGATCGAATTAAAGTGGTCGCTAAATTGGTTGCTAATTACGACCGAATTAAATCGGTCGCTAATTGCGACCAAAATTAAATTGGTCGCTAATTTCGATGACTAAATGTGTTTTTTCTTGTAGTGCTAGTTACACAACTTCATACTTACAAAGTGAATTTTTTAGTACCTAGAGGGTTACTAGATCTTAAAACTATTCTTTTCGTTGATGAAGGATGTAGGACTTGTCAAGGTGAGACCATATAGATATCCTTAGAGTCAAAAGTAGTAAATTGAGGTTATGGTACAAGGCATGCTCAATGAAGGGCTTATTTGGGCCTTTGAGTGGATAGTACTTTCATTTTGGCTCATTAATGCACTTGCGGCTTTTCACAGTTTAATAAATGACATCTTTCTAGGCTTACTAAGGATATCATGTTGGAAAATTAATAATAATAATAATAATAATAATAATCCTGATTTTGATTCTAACGATCAAACATAAACGTAATCCCATACTGATAAACATGTTGTAAACTGAATGCGAAAGCGTACCTGAATTAACCATAATGATGATGTCTTTGTAGAGCACTATATTGATCTTATGGTCTTCCACCTGAAGAGCACATGTATTTCCCTCTTGATTTTCTCTCTTGATGGGGATAGAAAGAAAGGAACGAGACTTGTGATGCCTCCGCCTTAGCTTGCCTCCGCCTCCGCCTTTCATGGAGATCAAGCTTTAGCTTGCCTCCACCTTATTGCTTTTTGCAAAGTGCTGCTCAATTTCAGCAAGAAATTCTTTGGCACTTGTGATGTTTTCAGAAACAGTGCCCTTAAACACCTCCGGGATGTCGCGCTTAATGATCATTAAACTCATGCGATTTGAGCGAACCCACTTCTCATAATCTCTTTTCTGTTCAGAGGTACTTGAATCCGTAGGAGTAAGAGGTTGCTCAATCCTTAACGCAAGATCCATATCCATGCAACCAAGAATAATATCAATGTTCTCTTTCCAGTCCTTAAAATTTGTTTCATTGAGGACCGAAACAAAATTTAAATTGGCAGATACATAAGCAATTGTAACTGAATTTAGAACACAAGAAATAAACTAATTATGCTCACATTATATAAAAAATAAATAATATATATTCAAATAGTGGTTTAACCCATATCAAGACACTCAATGCACCATCAATATCAAGTCTTTGGACAGTAATATTAACTGCTAGAGGTATCTTATTGTAATAATCAAACATTGACAATAAAACACGTCCAACAACAAATCAGTCTTTGGATTGATTTATCATCGACAAAGCAAATCCTTATAATTATCACATGTTTATCATTACAAGTGTGTATGCTATTCGACCAAATATTAATCTTCCTTTGGGCCGACTAATACTCGCATGAATATACACAAACACTAACATTCAATATTTTTCATGAACTGCCCAATTCAAGAGAGGTTACTTTGGTGACTTCTTGACTCAATTTGTTCACAATAAATATTAAACTACCAAAAAATTGAATATTTTATTTATATAACCAAAACAAATATTTAATATTTGCAAACTAATTCAAAAGAGAATCACCTCATTAGAATTCTACTAAGGATGAACACCTCCCTAGAATCTCATTAGGGATGAACACCTCATTTGAACTAATCAAAGGATGAAAAAATGTCTCATTTTCCACCAATACATAAAAGATGAACATCTCCCTAAAATCACACTAGGGATGAAACAGAGATAGTTCTGAGTCTCTTTAGCATACTACTCTAAACCCTAAAAAGAGATTAAACAGTAATCACTCAAACCCTAAATAGGGGAATTTAACATTAAATTTTCCTAAAGGCAATAAAATAAGAACAGTCACACCTGTGGAAACATTCACCATTTACCTAAGATTTTCTATGTTGGGAATTCCCCAAACACCACCCCCAATTCCAAACTCATCTATATCCACCATGAAAAGAAAACGAAAACAAAAACCCATAAAATTAAATAAAAACAAAAACAAAAGATTCAAAGAGAACAGATAACCCAATACAAGAAAGATTGAAATTTGAAACACTATTTCTTTCACAGTAAAACTTGAAACTTAAACTAAAACAAAAGGGAAAAACGAAGAAGAAGAAGAAGAATTCATAGCTTCCTCCACGGTTCCATCAGCAAGTAGATTGAGAATGTTACCCCCAAATTTAAATTTTAGGGTTCACAAAAATTAGAGATTATTCTCCACTTAGGGTTCATAAAATTGGATAATTTGAATTGTTTAAAACAAAATTAATCCTAATTTTCATAATTAGGGTTCTATAAATTAAACAGACATGAATCAAATATGGGCGATTCTGATACCAATTGTTGGAAAATTAATAATAATAATAATAATCCTGATTTTGATTCTAACAATCAAACATAAACGTAATCCCATACTGATAAACATATTGTAAAATGAATGCAAAAGCGTACCTGAATTAGCCATAATGATGATGTCTTTGTAGAGCACTATATTGATCTTATGGTCTTCCACCTGAAGAGCACCTGTATTTCCCTCTTGATTTTCTCTCTTGATGGGGATAAAAAGAAAGGAACGAGACTGATACTTACGTTCTGTGTGTGCTCCCAGAAGGGGACCATGACCCTTTAGATAACCAGAATTAGGTTAATTACTTAAGTTTTAGTATTTCCAATTTGGCCCCTCATCAAATTAGAAATTGTTCTATGGTCTCTACACAGTTTTATTTTCATGACATATGTCTTTAGCCAAAACTTTAATTTAGTCAGATCACTTTATTATTTGGCTTAATAAATAATGGCCCTAACAAATTTAAATTATGTATCATATATATACATGACCCAAATTTTGCCAACATATCATTGATGTTATTGTTTTTTAATGATATTTTAGTATGCAATTCTTCATGGTCTTCTCATTTTCATCATCTTTAGTGGTGTTACAAAGCTTACTATACAATAGACTCTATGCTAAGTTGTTTAAGTACACATTTTGGTCTACAACAAATAATCTTGGTCATGGTGTCATTATGTAAAGAGACAAGGTACAAGTTGTACTTGATTGACATATTCTTACAAACTTGAAACAATTGAGAGGATTCTCGAGATTAACTGACTATTACAAAAGGTTCATAAAATTGTATGTTGTTATTGCTCCTTTAACACACTTATTAACAAAAGATAGTTTCTTTGGGATGATACTACTAGTATTGCTTTTCAATTTCTATAAACCCTTTATCTTATAAATAAAGGAATCTAGGATAAGAATTAGAAACCATAAAGAACATATAAAGACAATTGTAACAATATAAAAGAGTAAGGGAAAAAAGAAAGACACTAAAAGCTACATCTAGTCCTTAGCTATACCAACTGTGCTTACCACTAAAAATAACAGTTTTTACAATAATAGATCAACCTATCTATCCAAGAAAAGTTTTTTTTGAACCTTACAAGAAAAGTATTCTTTAAGACCAATGACACCCTACCACTATGTAAGATTCAGAAACTCTATCTAGAAATTGCAATTTAAATTATGATTAGCAACAAAGAAATGAAAATGTTATCAACTGGGAAGTCAACTAGTATAAGAGAAAACAGGATATCTAGGTGAAAAACAATGTTCCTTCTTCACAAAATGATTGATCTCAAAATTTGAAAAAAAAACTTTAAGAACTTTTCTTTAGCTAAAACAATTACTTTCAAAGTAAGTAAGTGATTTGTGAAATATTGATTCAAATTGTCTATCAAAAGATTGAAAAATGAAAGAGTTATATAGAGTTGAACATTAGTTTTAGTTGATTAAAAATGTGTTTTAATATGTTAATTTCACTTAATAGTAAAATTAATCAATTAAATATGTGTTTTAACATTGAAAATATAATGAAGTTTTAACATATTAAAAGTATTTTAATTGATTAAAATGAAGAGTTATCGAAATCTTTCCAAAAGCATTAAAAAGTTTTAACAAATTAAGAATCATTATAGACTATCCAAATATGCACACTTCTTTGCCTTATAATCTTATTATTCCTACAAAGTAGTCATAGATAATTCATGAAAAATATGGTTAGGTTACGTGAGATGCCTAGAACAATTGTTTCACTTATAATTCTCCCAAAGATTGATTTAAGTTACTTCTTTAGACAGAATATTAGTATACTACTTCTTATCATCACAACAGTTGCATGATACCTTTTAAGATTATTTATGTTAAAGATCCTCATACTCTCATCAAATACCTTTTAATAATAGTGATCCAATGTTCGTTTAAGAATAATTGGTACAAAGGGACTTGACTCTCACTAAACCAAAATACAATCTCCTTAAGGTTCAATAACACATGAAGAAATATGCAGAACTTGAAAAGAAAACTATGGAAATTTTAAATTGGTGACATAGTGTTGGTGAAGTTACAACCATATGAGTAACATTTTATTACTCTTAGAAAAATAAAAAATTTAGACGAAGGTACTTTGGACCCTTTATTGCCATCAAAAGGATATATCATATTATTTATAAGTTAGTTTACCACAAAACACTGAATTCATCTCATGTTTCACGACTCTTAGCTTAAACCTTGCAAAGAAGAATGTTTTCATCCATACGCACCACTACCAATCATTACTTTCAAGTTACCACCTATAATTCGACCTATCCCTATTTTGTAGTTTTCGAATAATTCTTTAAGGTACCACACAAGTTAAGTAACATCTCGTGCTATGAGAAAGATTAGATATATCTCATATCACTCGAAAGTAATGACAAATCTTTTTGGGAAATGAAGATGGTCATAATTCTCCAAAATTTCGTAATTTATATTAGTATTTATGATTTTGACCCTCAAATTTTGATAATTATTAAGTATATCTTGTATGTTTATAAATTTAACTTCTTATCTTTTCATATTTTTTCACATTTTCATATTTATTTATTATTTATTAATAATATATTATTTTACCCTCCAAAAACCAATGATTAAGATCCACAACTGTTAAAAGGATCATGTTCTATTGAATAAAGCTTATGTGAGTTTTAACTTCAAGGATAAGATTGTTATTAGCGGAAAGAAATGTAACAAATAAAATAAAAAAGGAAAAAAGTGATAAATATTAGCATAGAAGGGCAAAGAAGTCAATTAATAAAACAACTCATAATGATACGTGGAGGTTGATCATATTATTAGGAAAAGAGGAGTATAAAAATTACGTAATTAACTCTATAATAAAGGATTTAGGGTTAGTATATAATATTTTCAAATGGTAGTACTATATAGCTATTAATTTTCCATTTATTACACTTGCAAAGGAAAAAAAACTGATAGGTTGTGATTGAAATGTTCAAAGATCATGGTTAAAAATTCAATGATATGGTATAAGTTTTGGTTTTCAATTGTGGGGCTTCATAATGCATTTCAAAACTAAAATTTTAAAAACTTTGTTTAAACTTTAATTAGATTTGATTTAAAAATGAAAATTTTCTTAATTTTTGCCTTAAAATTATAATCCGTTTGCGTGAAAATGAAAGAAAGAGAAAGGAAAATGGTACATTTTCCCTATCACATATTCTTTATTTTGTTGTCTTGCAGATATGCATGATTCATACAAAATATTAAACACCAATTTAAACTTAAAATAAGTGTTTTCAAATAAATAATTTTTAAAAATAATACTTATTTAAAAACAGATAAAAATTATTTATTAAAATAAGTTAAAAGCTATTTGTTTTTAAATAAATTGATTAAAAAATACATTAACAAAACAGAAATCTACTTATTGTATTAAAAAAAAATTAAAAACAATCACAAACAAATCGAATTATTGTTTTTAACATATAGAACTTGGGAAAAAATATTATTGGTATATTATAAAAGTGAATAGTTTCTTATTATTAATAATTTTATTTGTAATGAGTTGTGCGTTAATATATATCCTTATATTTTACATTTATTTATTACATTTTAGTTTTATGAATACATTAATAAGGCTATTTGTGTCATTTTATGAATATATTTTTTTATCTCACTTTATATAAAATCAAACAAGAAAAGACAAAAACTTTAACTTTATATTCTTCAACAACATTTTTTTTATTAAATAACAAAAGAATCATCTCATTCACTATTCACGTCCTTTTTCTTTTCTCTTAAATTACAAGAAGCAAAGTGATTATGAATTACACATGTTGTGGTTGTTTAACAATGGCCCAATTAACCATAAATCCAAGCACCGATAAAGTCCAAAAAGGCCAGTGCCAAGAGACCCATGAGGCCCAATTCATTAAGGGTATGTTGTATTGTATTCATCTGTACATGTAACAAATAAATGTAAGTTTATATGCAATTTCTGCCGTGACTCCAATTTTGGCTACAGTTATAAGGCAATTTTAATCTCATATGTAAGTCATATAACATAAGCCAACACATACAATAGGAGTGAGTTGGGATAGAGATAACTCATAAATAATTTTACCTTTAGAAATCACATTTGAAATACTATTTTTTTCCTCAAGATTTCAATATGAAACATAAATTTATTCATTAATTGTCAATTACCTTCTGCTCCCTCCCTACTTATTACACCTATGTGACAAGAGATTTTTTCTGTATTCTGTTCCAAATCTTCTAGCTTCTTAACTTCACTAATTTCCTCCACGGACTTGTAAGTGTAAAACCATGCACATATTACAAAATAAATGAGATTCAGAACTTGGATCCCACTAAGAAGATAAAAGTAGCACTCCAATCTACCCCTGTTGAGGTTTCTATCTGGCAACCAATTCCTATCCTTGCCTGAATACTTATGAACCAGTGAGACCATAATTGTGCCAGCATAGTTCCCAATGGCAGTAGTTATGCAGTATAGAGCTGCAGCAGTGCTCCTCATGCTCTCAGGTGACTGATCATAGAGAAATTCCAAATGGCCCACAACCATGAAAACTTCAGCCACCCCATGCAGACAATACTGAGGTACTAACCAGAACACACTTATAGGAATAGTTGAACTTGGACTGTCCAATAAGTGGTACTTGGCAGCAACCTTTTTTCTTTTGATTTCCACCCATGCTGAGACTAGGGTGGCTAAAATGCTAACCACAAAACCTACTCCCATTCTCTGTAGGGTTGTGATTCCTGAAGGGTTCTTTGTGAACCTACGGATGTATGGAACAAAAAGGCGTTCGTAGAGAACAATACCTACCATCAACGTTAGGACATTGAAAATGGACATGCTTGCTGGGGGGATTTGGAGGGAGTGAAAGAGGTGTCTATCCATTGAGCGTGCTTGTTGAATCACAAAATTATGCGATGACGATGCAGCTATGAGCATAATTCCTGAGGCCCATATTGGAAGCATTCTGATGATGGCTTTTAGCTCCTCAACTCTATGCACCGTGGCCAATTTCCATAAGTCTGGTGCTTTATTTGGATCTCTTCCCTCTTCTTCTGTCACAATTGCAGCCTTGTCCAAACATCTGCATATATATAAACTTGCTGAATCGATCTAGAGAAAACCATAAAAAAGTACATATAAACTTGAGAACAGTCAATTGATGTTATTCTTAAATGTGCAAATGACAGTTCATCCATTAAGCTATCGAGATGTATGCGTGCAATATACAGTCACGAAAGCCTCCTCCATATTTATTAGTAGTTACCAAAAATAGAATCTTAGAATAAAATAGATTTTGTTAAGAAATTAATCCATATATATCAAAAATGAAATGGAGGAAATGTAATTTTATTGTTGGAGGCTTCTGCATTTGAGGTTCCTTTTGTTCAATGTTACCCAATTATATCCAGTAACAATGATTTAGTAGTGGTAAGGTTTGCGTATGCAATTGTAAACTACCATATTGTTGAAGTGCAAAAGATCCAAATCCAAATTTATGACTTGACATACTTGAATTGCTCTGAGTGTAGAAGCCTTCCTTCCAAGGAAATAGCAGCATCTAGCTCCCAATTTTTGTACAGAAGGTTGTGATCCTGAGGCAAAGCCTCCTTTCTCTTCTTTACAGCAGCCACAACTACTTGTGCCAAACGAACCATTGGAGTACCATGTGGTTTAACGGTCTTATAGAGTGGTGAGCCCAACACAAAGATAATGATGGATATGAGCATGGCAATGGTTGGAATTCCAAGGCCCCAACCCCAACCCATGTTGTCTTGAATGTAAACCACAATGGTCAAGGCACTTAGAGAAGCCAACCCCATGCAGAAATAGTACCAATTGAAGAGGTTCCACTTCCTTGATGCAACTCCTCGTTTGGTCATGTCAAGTTGGTCTGCAGAAAAGGTCACTACACAAGGTCTAATGCCCCCTGTGCCAAGTACTATGAGTAAAAGAGAGAGGTAGAGTATCCACATCTGACTGGATGAGGCTTCTCTACAGTTTACTTGTGTTGGGCATGCTGGGGGACGCAAATGGGGCAGTATAGCTGATAAAGTTATAACAACCAATCCCTGTAACAATAGTATCCCAAAATTATTGGTAGGATTAATTTAGGTGTAATAGTACTACAACAAAAAGGCTTCACTCTCAAATCATAAAATTTGTAAGAGTTAATTATATATTTATTATAACAAAAATGGATGAGGGTTATATATCTCCAAGGTTTCATGAGAGTGATTGATAGGTGAATATGAGAGTGACTTAAATTGCAGAAAGAGTAGAGTACTGTAAGAGACCAGTTCATAGATGATTGAAGCGACAATAATGGTCCAAAAGCGACCAGCAAAGGAGTCAGCAATTAGAGCACCAAAGAGAGGAGTTAAGCTAGAAGTTCCAGCGAAGGCTGTGAGCAAGTTGGAGGCAGCTACCATTGGCATGTTCAGCTGTAGAGTGAGGTAGCTTATCATGTTCGCATGAAAACCAGAACTTGCAAATCTGTCACAAACTTCATTTGCTGCATATGTACATAATGCACAACACCCAACAACTCCAAATTAATTAATCTTGTTCATATAAACATTTCAACCTCTTACTCTTTTAATCCAGAGATGATGATTAAGGTGCCATACATACTTTACTTACTACAAGATGATTTGAAGAATTTGGTGCAACTACTGTAATAATAGTTTACTCTTCTATTTCCATTCTAAATGGATGGGAAAAATAGAAAAGAACTTGCAATTGTGATAGCTTGTATAATATATTTTTTTATTTTTTATTTCTATTTATCAAATCTACAATTTTATCTCATTTTTTTAACAAAACTGTGTAAATTCATATATATTTTCATCAGTCAACACAGCAATAAGACCCAGACATGCCAACTGTTAAAAGATAAATTCACAACCTACTTCAAAGATTCTCAAGATCCAAATATAGATCATGAACGACATATTAGAAGAAAAGCTAGAACAAGTTAAATATTGAATGTCTCTACTTATATCCAATGTATAGAAATACTGATTTAGAAGACTACACACCCGGTCTATAGAAACATTGATTCGGAATTGTAATGCATTCTCAATCTGTCTCCTAGTTAATCTAGATAAATATTATCTTCAACAGGAGTGCTAAGAATTTTTTTCAAAGTTTGTCGTTTGTATATATATATATATATATATATATATATATATAGATAGATAGATAGATAGATAGATAGATATCCAACGTTGAAATAAATTTTGTATTTATGTAAAATCCTGAGTTCTGTGAAGTTGTGTATTTTAATGAACAGTTTACAATATATTTAAAAATAAAGAATTACGTAGATCTCAAACTCTAACGTAATGCTATTACTCTTTTATCTAACGCTATTGATTAATTCAACAAATTTATAAAGGAGACAATATATATTTTCAGATAATTAAATTATATTTTCCATAATATACTACTTCATTTCGGGATAATAAAGTTAAAAATATGCATTTTTAACAGGAAGTTCTTTTCTTCTTCTAAAAAAAATAAGAGGATGAGCATTTTGCAAGCCACCAGACACTGTACTTTATCTTTCCCAAGGACATTATTGGATCTTTAATATATTTTTTAATTCATTTTATTCAAAATAATACTGGTGATTGGTTGGGCAACGAAGAAGAAATGAAAAGTGAGAACTTGAAGCAAGAAATTGAAGGAGAAAGAAAAGGACAGTGAAGAAGGTAGGAGGAGAAAAGTGCAGAAGTTAAAGTGTGAGAATGAAGAAGGCATTAACATGTACCAAGGATGAAGGGTAATGTTCTGATGCCTCCTCGTGGATGGTTTTTATTGTGGAGAAGCTCTTCTTCCTCGGCCATCTCGCCACTGTCTCTAATGTTAATGTTCTTCACTGACTCCATGTCTAACATCTGTTTCAGCATATGCCACACAGACACGCACCGATGTTGTCTATGTTTCTGTCAATGCATCTGTACCTGCCATTCTAATATTTATATAGATTATGCCATGATTCGTTTTACTATGTTTGAAGTTTAAATAATAATAATAATATAAGGAAATATAAATAAATATAAAAAAATATTATCACTTTAATAAATGAAAATACAATGTACTAATAAATATAATAAATTGATAACATTGCAATTTTAGCATGTAACATCAACTAAATACACAATTATTGAATTTTTTTCAGAAACTTATATTTTTTATTTATATCAGTGTGACCTAAAAGACTAGAAATTTGATTTAATCTTTCACATAAAACATATAACCTTATTTATTATAACGAAGGAATAATAATAATAATAATAATAATATTATTATTATTATTATTCACAAGGTTGATTTATTTTAATACATGTGTATAATTGTGGTCAATACATCGTAATTCAAAACAACTGTGCATGCACACCAACAACGCTACTTTTCTTTTGTTTTTATTAACATAAAATAGTTGTGGGTTGGGCAGTCTCGGGTTGAAAAGTTGAACCAACACTCAACTCATCACTCATGGGAAGTAAGTCCAATAATGAGTTCCATTCTTTTCCGCTAATTTCTCACTCTACTTGTGGAAATTTAATTAGCTTTATCTGGTGATTGTAATGTAGCACTTAAATTAAGATGGTTTATAAGAAGTTTAAGTAGTTGGATTCATTTTTAACATATCAAATATCTAATTAAGATGAATTTGTCTTATATTATTTTTTACAAGAAAATTTGATATAATTACAAGTCATGATGGTGTTTTAATAATAGGGTTTTTATTTATGGGGTGTAATTTTGATTTTGATTATTATGTTGATTTTCTAGTTATATGGAAATATATTTTTTAAGTAACTTTATTAATATCTAATTTAGAGAATTATAGCTACATGTAAAACCTATGTTGTTAAATATATTTTGTAGTTGAATAATTAATGGATACGTGTTATGGAATCACAAGCTTTTATGTTTGTTATTTTAAGGTTTTTTTTGTTCATGATTAACTTCTGATTTGAATAAAGGAATGGTAAATTTATATTAAAGTAATTAATCAATATAATTTTCCTAAGATACTTTTATGATATGACGTAAATTAAGATACTTTTATGATATGACGTAAATTTATATTGGAATAACTGATCGATTTATTTTTTGGACACTCTACTGTTTCACATAAATTTATGTTAGTTATGCACAGTTTGATATAAATTTGCGTCAGTAAAATGAAAATAAGAAAGTGAGGGAATCTATGAGTGATGATAGATAAGAAAATCCATAAGTTCTGGATAAATTTAAATTAATAGAATAATTTAAATTGAATCAATCAATCAAGGAAACTTAATTGGTGTTAATCAGTATTTGAATATAACATAGGTTTTTTCCTTTCAACGTTCTTTCTATCTCGTCCAAAATCGAATAAGTATCAACATGACGACGTTATTTCCTTGTCGTCGTTCTTTTTCTGCGTCATATCATATATAATTTATCACGAAAAAGTTTGCTTTAATTTTAAAAATGTCATAATATTTTTTTATGTTGAATAGTTATTAATTTAATAAAAAAATTAAATAAAAAACATATTTTGTATTAATAATATATTATTATGATAGCGTGACTAAACTATATATATATATATATATATATATATATATATATTACGAATTATGTGAATATTAGAATTTGTGTTTATATAATAATAATAATAATATTATTATTATTATTATTATTTATATAAGAAGTAATATTGGTGATAAAAAGTGAGTAACCACTATCTTGAAAAAAAAACTCTGATTTTGATGTGTTAATATTTTATCTATTGTAAGTGCATATAATAAACATCTTCATAAGAGAATGGTTATGATAGATAATGAAAAGAAATGTGAATATATATATATATATATATATATATATATATATATATATATATATATATATATATATATATATAATATGAAAGATAATGAAAAGAAATGTGTAACAAATGAGTTGTTACAAATAATACTAATAAATTATCTAAATATATAAAAGAATTTTTATAAGTTGATATGCATTTTTATTATTCGTACACTAAAATTGTTCACCCTTAATTATGTTTTTTATTCTTTAAACTTTGTGTAGACTTGATTTTACCCTCTTAAACTTTAAAATAATTATTTTAGTTTTTAAGGTATGGAAATATTTAAAACCATTTTTAGTTCATACTACAAATTTAAGAGACTGAACTCATATATTTTCTTTTAGATTGAAAGATTTTTTTTTTAAATTAAAGACTAAAATTAATATTAGTTTGTTTTAAAGAATATAAATATTACTAAACCAAATTTTAAATATAAACAAAATAAAAATAACTAAAATTGATTTTACTGATAAATTTCAAATATTTCTTTAACGGTGAATGGAACTTTTCATGAATATATATATCAAAGTAATGATTTTTATTTTAAAAACATAATAACTTTAATGTATATGCAACTATAAAAGACGATGAAAATTAAAAGCTATAAATTTAAAAGATACATACTTATAATTTTTTTCTCATGTTCATAGTAAGTAATCTCAGTTAATAATAATAATAATAATAATAATAATAATAATAATAATAATAATAATAATAAATTTACAAATCTTATCTTGTCCCTAAAATAAGGCCGTAATAACTAATCATTAGGTACAGACATCTCTTGTTAATTTGAAACAAAAATATTAATCAAAATGACAACCAATAAAAGACAAATATTTTTTGGTAAGTAAATAATGTTAATTACAATGACGTCCTTGCTTACGTTAGCCACATTGAAAGTTAGTGAGGATCGATACCAAGGTCTGCCCTTCGAATATGATCAAAATATATTGATATGATCACGGATTCTGCACTCGTTTTTAATTTCGGGTTTCATAGTGTTGTCCGTGACACATTGTTGCAACAAAGATTATAGTTCTTCGTTTCAAGAAGTAACCCTAATAGTTTTCAATATCCAAAATAAATTTCAACATTTTATAATAATATATTTTGTTCGTCAAATATTCAATATTTTAAATTAATTTATACTTATATGATTCCTTTATCTAGATTAAAATTTGAATTCTATTCATTTAAAAATTTTAGGGTATTTTTAAAAAAACTCAATTCAGATAAAATCATGTAGCAGATTTAATAATTTTAACATTATTTATGAATATATATATATATATATATATATATATATATATTATTTAAAAATAATTAAATACATTTTTAAAAGAATTTCTGATCTAATACGAATATAAGAAGTTATTTATTAAAATAATTGAACGAAAAATTTTCATTAAAAAAATCTTAATTCACATGATAAATTAAATTGTTTAAAAATTTATTAATTATATGTTTAATAAGTTACAAAACAATACAAAGAAAAAGTAAATAACAAAAAAATGAGTTTTTAAAAAAATTAGAAAAATATTTATAAAATCAATTATGAATTATTTGTATAATATTTATAATGTAATATAATTTTTTATATTTCATCTTTTTAAGGTAAAAGCCAATGCGTGTTCATTAGTTGTGAATAGGAAGATACCTTGATGGTTATCAAAATTAAAAAATTCGATAAGCTGATTTTCTTTATTATTAGCATTAACTATATCTTTATATTCTATTTATCCAAGGAAAAAAATAAAAAGAAAATGAGAAAAAAAGTAAAAATATATAAAATTTAAAATCGTTTTACTTGTTGTATGTAAGATGGTAGAAAAATTGTTAGCCCACAACAAATTCAAGTGAAAAATAAGAATTGTAAGTAAACAAATTTCAAATCACAATTTTTTTCCACATATACATTAAAAATAAACCTAAGAAAGATACTAACATTATAATCATAATATGTGCTAAAACAAACATGCAATTCCTCAGTAATATACTTTACATCAATCAACAGTTGTCAGAATTGGTTATATAATTATTCAAACATCTAGAATGTTACCTAATCATAGAACTCTGAAGTTACACCATCAATTTTTATTAAATGGCAAACACGTATACTCTCCCAATATATCTTAATATACTTATTTCATCACTCAAGTTACTATAGTAAAATTATATTATGTAATACTACATATTAATATCAATCATCAAATTATATTGTATTTAATTTTTTTTTAAGATTGTATTTAATGTTTTTTTAATCATTTTACACTTTACCATGAATTTTAAATTACAAAAAATCAATGAATTTCACAACGCAAATTAAAATATATATCATCTATTTATATTTATTCTATAACTTACTTTTTGATATTTATATATGTCATAAAACAATCTTATCCGATTTGTCATGTAATAATTTTAAATAAAAATAACTTTTTTATTTTATTTGGCTAAAAATTATGTATATATGTTTATACTTATCTAACTTTTTAAATTCTTTATTCATATAAAATTATATATAATTTTTAGAATAGTTTTATTCTTAGAATCTTAATATACATATACCAAACAAAGTCTCCTTTTTTTTCAATAGCAATAATTGATAATAAATTGAATAGTTTTATTATTTTATATTGTGAAATACTATCGTGAGTCGTAGTCGCGGGCTTACTTAAGAATTGATTCTTTTATACTGAAAAAAAAAAAATCTATAAATACTCATAATTATGACAATATTTTTTTGTTTCTAACTATGGCAGATAGCCATATGTAGCAACAAAATATTTTCGATTGTTTATAAAGATAATAGTAAAAAAATAAAATATATGTATAAGTTTTCTTCACTTTTCTTAACAAAGCAACTCAGAGAGGTATTATACACTCATTTTAAAATCAGTCATTAATTAAAAATGAATTCCATATCCATTATAATCCAAATCAATTCTCACTAACATAATTTAAATATCAATAGTTATAATTAAGCAATAAAATTAAAAAATTTAATTGATATAGATAAGAATCATAGACTTTCTATTCATCTTAATTATTTTTTATAATATAATATTTAAAATTAATTATTATTTTAGGTTATTGGATTAAAACAAAATAATGATAAGATAAAAAATATTTTTATAATAAATAAATATTATTATTATTATTATTTATTTTTCAAGATCGAACAATAACTTTTTCTTTGCATGATTATCTAGATGTTCTCGATAGTTGATTCTCGGCTCTAAGGGACGAGATGGAGTACTTGCAAAGACACTTTGACGCTCAAGTTAGTAATAAGGTGATGTATTTAACAGGGTGGTAATTGCATACCTTCATCTTCAAACTTGTTGGTATTTAAATAACCATGACTGAGTGGTACAACTTGAGGTTTCTCGAGGTAAGATTATGTTGAGAGCCATTGTGATACAATACATATGTCTTCTGCAACTCGAGTCGAATGATGTCAAAATATTATGACATGTCCATTAAGTATTCGGGTTTAGATGCAAAGACGAAGAGCTTATTATTTTGTCCATCGTGTTTCCGACGTGAAAGATAGGATTCATGTGTTGTCTGGTATGTATTCGATTGTTATTGGCGGGATAAGGAGCTAAGAAAAAGGTGGGAATTTTTGAAAATTTTTGCACCATTGTTGGGGAAATGCGCCCGTTAAATCTGTTGGATCTTTCAAGGGGGATTCACATGGGAGAAACAACACCAATAAGATATGAGTCTAACCCACATAAGAGATTAACATCACTTTCAACCCAACACCTTAAAACATTAGGTTATGGGTCTTTCTCATTTATAAGTTACTCAACTTTCTCATCTCTACCCAATGTGGAAATTCAAACTCACTTGAATTCTCAACAATCTCCCTCTCAAGTGTGATTCCCTTTCACATTGGTACACCTCCCCTCGAGTGGAAGCTTTAGTAGTAATCTTACTTGCACCATCATTCAACTCAATGAGACTCACTTTCTTGAAACCCTTATCAGGAAGACTTTCAACACAAGGATTCACAATATAGGATTTTTCACCTCCTCTTATCGATCTCCATACAAACCATAGTATCTTATACAAATGTTGGGTCTTTCAAAAGGGGATTCATAGGGGAGAAACAACATCAATGAGACATGAGTCCAACTCACATAAGGATTGACACCACTCTCAACCCAAAGCCTTAAAATTTTTGGTTGAAGGTGGTGTCATATTCTCTTATATGGTTGGCTTGTGTCCCATTTGTGAGAATCTCCCTAGTGTTAGCCCCTCTTGAATATCAAAATCTACAATTAGACAACGTCCCAGACACAATGGTTACGTTTCACCACTGTGGTGTCATGGATAATATGTGTCATGGCCGAGAAGGTACGTGGAGTACTTCTATGTGTATTCCTACTTGTTTTCATATATCCATGTTTGTCTTCCTTTCGACAAGTTTACAATGGGTGTTCTTCACGTCTTAAACATCACGTCGACCCAGTTGCATCTGAATAGTTGGGTCACTTTGCAAGCATTGTGCATCTTATGCGAAGCTCTACACCTGAAGCCAGCACCTGAAGCCAGCACCTGAAGCCGACACCTTAAGTTTTCCTTTCCCATTTTAGCACTCGAGCGTTTTCTCCGGTGAGTTGGTTATCCCAAATTAGACGAAAACTTATCTTTTGTCAGATCCATCCTTACGTTACCCCTCAAATAGACCATCAAGTCGTATTGTCGAAAGCTTCTCAGTTGTACCATGGAATTATACTTTTGCCTCAATCATTGTTTGCATGTAGCTTCTTATATTGTCGCCTAACTTCTTCCTTCCTTAATGAGATCCAATTTTACCCTCATGCTTTGCTCATTCTCCCTTTGGTCAAACAGTTCTTAGCACAAAGATCTTTCCCTGACATTGATAGGGATCATGGAATCTATGTCATACGTGAGTTGTACAGGATCTCTCCTATTGTAGATTGAGGAGTGGAATGATATGTCCATAATACTTCCAAGAGCTCCTCGACCCATTTTCCCTTTGTGGCCCCCAACTTTTTTAATTCATGTAGGACTACTTTATTGGCGGCTTCCACCCAGTGGTTGGTGTAGGGGTGTTCGACAGATCTAACTCTATGGGTTATATGCAATCCCGCATAGAACTCGACAAGTCCTTTATCTACAAATTGTTTGTCGTTGTCCGTGATGATAGAGTTAGGGATCCTGAACTTGCATACTATGTATCTCCACACAAAACGTTGGACTTACTGGGTGGTTGGCAAGGGGCTTGACTTCTATCCATTTGGTTAAAATAATTGATGGCTACTAAGAAAAACTTGCATTGCCCTCATGCCGGGGGAAAGGGATTCACTATGTCCATGCCCCATATTGCGAATGGTCAAGTGGTTGTGATTGACTGCAACTGTTCGGGATACGAATGTATTACTAGGCCTTGAGTTTGACATTCGTGACATTGTTAATAGTTAGTACGAAGCATCAATGAATAATAACCTGCTTTTAGGATTTTAATAGCCATTATTCATCCTTTTGAGTACAAGTCACAGATTCCCCTGTGTAGGTCTTCCATGACATACTCAGCTCGTGAAATCGAAATGCATTTTAGCAACGGTGTCGTGAGTAGAGGTATCAAAGTAAGCTAACCCAGCTCACACAGATTGGTGGGTTAGGTGATTTGGCTCACTAACCCACATTTATTTTTTATTATTCTTTTTTTCTCTAATAAGCACGACTAAATCGCGTGACTAAAATGCAATGGTGCATTGACACAACAAATATTGTTACACGATTAAAATGTGTCAAACACTATGGTATAACTGAAACAAACATGGTGACATAGTGGTACGACGAATGCAGTGATACGGCGGACGTGGTGGCGTGATAAACGTTGTAGTGCAACTGAAATGTGAGATTAAAATGTTATGGTGCGACTGAAAAATGTTGTGATGCAACTGAAATGCAAGATTAAAATGCAACAAACACTATGATGCAACTAAAACATGGTGGCGCAGCGAACACAACAAACACAGTCGCGTAGTGGTGCGATAAAATGATGACAAATGACCTAGGTGCAAGGATGAACGCAGTGGTGTGACAAACAATTGATGATAAGCTTAAGTGAGAGTTTAATTTGTAGTGACGTCATGGAATAAAGGTGGAGAGGAAGGATAACATCAATTAGGTTACTAAATTATTATAATTTTTTTAAAATTTAAAATAAAAAGTGGGTTGTAGGTCAACCAGCCATAATTTGGCTAGAATCCTAAGCCGGATTCATTTTTAATCCATCATTGGTACATCCCGGCCACCTATTTGACTATTAATTTCAAATCACTCATACACTTGACATTCTCGACTCCTATCTACTTTGCTAACCGTAGTCCAACTATCAGTGCTTTGTACTTAGCTTGATTTTTGGTAGTCTTGAAACCAAACAAAAGGGATTGTTCAAGATTAAGGTTCCCAGGTCCTTTGAGCACGATGTTGGCGCACCCCTCCTTTCATTGGAGGAGTCTACATACAAAACCCACTACGTGTTTACTGTTGCCTTCACCAAGGTCATCTAGTTTATAAAGTCTGCTAAGAATTGCGCTTTGATGGATCCCCTTGGTTTTTAGCAAATGTTGTGCTTGGATAGCTCGATTGACCATGCAATCATTTGTTCGACTAATTCTGGTTTCTGCAATACCTTTGTTATGGAGTAATTGCTTCTGACAACTATCAGATGACTTTGAAAGTACGATCTTAAACATCGGGTCGTAGTTACCAAGGATAGAACTACCTTTTCGATTTGCTGGTATCGAGTCTCTGCCTCTTCAAGTACCCAGCTGATATAGTAGATGAAATTTTATTCTTTCTCATGCCCTTACACGGGAACTGTGCTTATGGCTTCCCTGGATACCGATAGATACAATAGAAATGGTCCTCTTAGTATCAGCCTTTACATAATTGGTGGGGACGCGAGGTACTTTTTCAGTTTTTTAAAGGCTTCTTTAACCACATCATCCCACAATAACTTTTTGGCTTTCTTCATCACCTTTAGTATATGTTACACCTTTTCACACAATCTTGAGAGGAAACGCACCAATGTTGTGGTTCGTCCAACTAGCCTTTGGACTACTTTTATATCTCTAAGGCTCCTTATATTAATAATGGCCTAGCATTTGTAAGCATTTGCCTATATTCCTATATGAATGAACATAAATCCTAGAAATTTTCCACCTTCCACTCTAACACACACTTTTCTTGATTTTAAACGCATATTGAATTTATTATCACTCAAAATGCATCCCTCAAATCTAAGACATGTCCCTCACCGTCAGTAGATTTTACCACCATGTCGTCCATTAGGCGCTGGAATGTGGCGTCGACATTTTTTAAGCCGAACGAAATTAATTCATAGATGTTTTTTTATTAGGTTATGAATGTTGTTTTCAACTTGTCTTCGTGGTGCATTAGTATGTGGTTATATCGCAAGTAGGCATCCAAAAAGTTGAGTATCTGGTAGCCGACAACTCCGTCCACTAGTCAGTCAATATTTGGTAAAGAGTATGCATCTTTTGGGCATGCTTTGTTGAGGTTTGTGTAATCGGTGCACATGCACCATTTACTGTTCGCCTTTTTTAGTAGGACTACATTCGAAAACCAGTTGTGTATTGAACTTTTCGAATGAACCCGACTTCCAACAGCTTGTGTCCCCTTATACTGCTTGTCGATGCTCATCCCCCATTTTCGATTTCTTTTGAGAGAGTGGTTTTGCCTCCCAAAATACAACGAGCCGGTGGGAGATTATCCATGGGTCAATGCCAAGCATGTTTGTAGTCGTCCACACAAATGAGTTGACATTTTCAATAAATGTTCTTGATTATCCAGTTATCATCCTCTTCCAACTTTGTTCCTATGTGTGTATTATGTCCCTCATGTCCTACTTGAAAATGGATGGTCCTCTCTCGAGGTTTAACTCAAATGTCCTTGCCGGTGTGGGGATCTAGATCCACAATCACCACCGACCATGATGGTGTGTTGACCCACGTGTTAGATGATGGCAACAACTTCAAGCTCGTGATGTAACACTCTTATGTTATCCAGTGGTCGCTATGTATTATAGTTATTATCCTGGTACTGGTTGGAAATTTTGTTACTAGGTGCAATGTGGACATTATGACACCAAGGGTGTTTAAAGGTGGTCGATCGAGGAGTATATTGTAGGAGGATGTTACATCAACTACCAGGTATCTTACCTTTATGGTACGACATTCTTGGCTCCCTTCGCCGAATTTAGTGTATAGGTCAATGTGCCCCTTTGTATAAACTCTTTCCCCCTGGAATCTGACTATCTACTCATGATCGGGGGGTGTATTGAATCTTCCACCAACTACAATTGTTAGAATATTCTCCAGTACAGTATGTTGTCTGAGCTTCCCTGGTCTATCAATGTTTTTTGGATCGCAAAGTTGACGATTTCCACAATGATGACCATAGGATTGTCATGATTCATATCTACGACGTGACAATCTATATCAGTAAAGGTGATGGTCAACATAAAACATCGTCGCGTTGCCATTGTGTTTATGGTTCTCACCATCCTCAAATGTCTCTTCCTTGTTGCATTGGAGGAGCCTCCTCCTGCAAATCTTTCTGTTATGTTGTTGATCACCCCTCTAAGGCGGTTGCACCTTTGTGGTCTTGACGACCATAGGTTTGTTGATCGTTTCTCTTCACAAATTGTTGCAAGTGTCCCCCCTATATAAGTTCTTCAATCTTATCTTTCAAAGTGACACAGTCCTCGATCGTGTGCTATAGTTTTGATGGTACTGACAATACTTGCTACGACCGGCATTAGGAGGAGTTGGCATTTTTCTCGTTGTATGGATTATGTTTGCACTCAATGCTTCTTCCAAGACTCGTTCCCAGTTGACGATTAAAGGGATGTAGTGAGTGAAACGTGGAGTTCTTATTTCTCCTATTATATTATGGGGTTTTCAATCGGTTGGAACTTCGAGGAGCTACCTATCCTTGCCTCTAGTCCCTTAGCTCCTCCAACTGCATGAATTTTGTTGCCTTTCTTTGTAATTTTTCGAGGTCCCCCTTCAGCTTTTTACACAAGTTGTCGGTAATGGTCTCGACCTTAAGGTTGACACCAAGTGGTGTAGGGCAACTTCTGGATTAAGATTTCTTATGTTCAAGGCTACCTTCCCAAACCTCTCCATGAAAGCCTTGAGACTTTCCTTTTTCTCTTGTCTTATATTGACGAGGGTGATTGGTCTGAGATGACACGGTTGACTAGTGGTGAATTGTATCACAAACTTGACTACTAAAGTTTCAAAGTAATCAACCGAGTATGAGAGTAACCTCGTGAACCAATTTAATGTCGCTCCTTTTAATGAGGTAGGGAATACCCAGGACAAGATCGTGTCATCGGTCGTATAAAGGCTTATATGTGTCACGTTCACGTCAGTGGTGGATCTTGACCATTGATCTTGGGGGGCCAAATAATATATTATTAATAAATAAATATAAAAGGAAGAAAGAAGATCAAAGGGTGAAAGGATAAAATTGTAGATATATACATAAATATATTAAATGATCATTAAGTTTAAGAGGGACAAAATCATAAATTATATGAGAGTTACAAAACTAAGGAGGGACTGAGAGGATAAAATTGTAAATATACAAGTAAATATATTAAATGTTCATTAAGTTGAGGGGGCAAAATCATAAATTACATGGAAGTTACAAAACTTTGGGGGGGCCACGACCCCCCTAAGCTCCCAAGAATATCCGCCACTAGTTCACGTCTACGTGTTCGTCGGGATCTATTGTCCCATTATACTGATTTATTGTCAATTCAGTCCACAAGGTTAGTAAAGGGACCTCGGTGATTCCATCGACAAAAGGATGTCATCGCAGTCCTTTGGCGAGTATGGGATTTGACGTTTCTTCCAGGGAAAGACTCACACTGAAACATGTTTGGGCTTGCACAATGGGTGATGGAGGACGAGTGCCAATCGGGTGCTCTCACATTCTGGATGTTCTTAGGCTCCCTGAGTCATGTTTCCCTTCCTTCTCTGATCCGGTCATTCTCCCTCCTCAACACCATTATTTCCTCTTAACTTTCCTTTTTGAAGTTTTTGAGCTCCTTTCTCAATTTGGCTAGGAGGGTTATTTCACTAATTTGGTTTTCTCTCTTAGGTGGGCTTTGTTGCTCTATGTCAGTTATGTTTCTGATAGATACCATTGGTTGTGTTCATGTTTGATCTCATGGTAGGCGCTAATTATGTTCTTGTCAGACCAAACACTAAGTTTCCCTCTGGGTATACCAGTGATAAGGTGATGTGTTTAGTAAGACTTTATGGGAACCGAATTACATACTTTCTTCTTTAAGTTTATTGATATTTATATGACCATAATTGGGTGATACAACTTGAAATTTTTCGAGATAGAACTATGTCACAACATTATTATTATTATTATTATTATTATTATTATTATTATTATTATTAATTATAAGAATAAATAATAGCATCATATAAAACTGTGAGATTTGAGGAACAAATCAGCTTTACAACCTTGTTTATAAGTGATGTATAAGAAAATGGAAAGTTCATCATTTGAGAGAACAACAAGATGCAGAGGTTATAAGAGAAAAAGAAAAGATAATAAATTGATTAAAATTTTTGTTTGATTTAATTTTATTTATTAGTTTTACTTTTAAAATTAAGATGAAAATAAATTTATTTGATATATCTATTTTGAAAATCATTTTAAAAATTTGGGATAAAATCCATGAAAAAAAGTCGTGATAAAAATTGAAAAGTTAAATTTAATAATTGTATAAAAGTGAATTATGCCATATAATTGTAAACGATTACGTAGATACTTTTGATAAAATCAAACAACACAATTTATAAAAATATTTGTTTTTTGTTCTCTACAACTAAAATGTAAACTCATTTTTAAATTATTATAATAAATAAATTATTAAATAACGTTTTTATTTTTAAAAATAGTAAATAGAGAGACATAAGTTGTTTGCAAGTTATGTACATTAGTTATTTTGATATAAAATTAGTTAATGGGTAATTTTTATCAAACGAAAACCCTACTTTTATCCATTGGGAATCAAATTAAATGCAATGAGGTTGATTTGGTACTTAAGCGATAATGTATCTTAAATTGTATATAGAATTTTGAATTTATTTATACTAATTAATTAATAAAATTTCAATTAATTTTTAATCGAAAAAAGTGTTGAAAATCATAACTAATTATCTCAAATTAAATGTGATGAGAAAATTATCATTTTATCGTTTTCCAAACCCGTTCCGAAAAAGTAATTGAAAATCCAAACAAAATGTAACTCAGTGCTCTGAATTGAAATTTATTTTGAGATTCTCACTAAAAAAAGAAACACATGAAGTAAAAAAAATAACTAATAAAAATACAAGTGTTGCGGTTTGAACAATAATTTATGAGGATAATTTGATTATGTAATATTGGAAGATGTTTTGAAAATAAACTTTTTAGATGAAAACTTTTGAAATTAGTCTTTTTACACGCGTAGGGATCAACAACTCAAATTATCTAAATTTTTAAAACTTGTTGAAACAAAATGAAATTGATTAAGTTTCGTAAATTTTTGAAAATAATTATAAACTCAGTTTTAGAGTGAAGAACAAACCACTATTCAAGGCCTTATTACGGTAAAGTGAATCAAAGAATTTCTTAATCTCAAGTTGTATTTGCCCTATTTTCTGTTATATTTAGATTCATCTCGAGCACGAATTCTCTCTCTCCAAAAATTCTCATTTTCACTTCGGAATACCACGAACAACTTTTTTTTCTTCCTCGTTCTAAGTTTTTTAATTTCATACTCAATTAAAAATTAATAATATTCTAACTATGAGACTTTAAATATATATATATATATATATATATATATATATATATATATAAATTCTTATAGAGCTTAAATTTTAAATTCTAAATCTTCAATCCTAACAACTCATTTTAGTCCCTTACATTTAGTGTTTGTGGTCTACTTTTCTTTTTTCAAATTTAAGAAATTAAAAAAAAATTTAAAAAGAAATATAAAATCAAAATCAAAATTAGGTTCAATTTTAGGATTAAAAATATAATTTTTTATTATTCATATTTCTTTCTTTTAGTTTTACTTCTAATATTTTTCAATCCACTAAGTCAAATATAACTCGGTGTAAAAAATAGTTTTATATTTAATTTTTTTATTTATAAAAAATAATTTCTATATTTATTCATATTCCTTATTATTATTATTATTATTATTATTATTTGTTATTGTTAATATTTGTTATTGTTAATATTATGATTGTTGTTATTATTGAAGAACAAAGTGAAACTTAACCACAGTTGTTCCCACCGAGAGGGAGTATCAAGTGTGATCCTGGTGTGTCCACAATGGATAAGGGACAGAGTGAGTCAGATTCTAACATCAACCTTAAACCTTGTCCCTTCATACACACATTTCACTAACATTAAGCCCCCAATCCGAAATGGCAACTTTTCCATTCACTTCCTTATTCCCACTCACACTCTCATCTTCATCTTCCAAGCTCTCAACTTTACATGCTTTCAGAGCCTCAGCTTCCGAGTATCTTCCCTCCCAACACACTTCCAGAAGGGAATGCTTGAAGGGTCTTGCTTTGATGCCTCTTCCTCTTGTTGTCCTGAGAGAGCCACCCCCTTCTCATGCTAGAGAAGTTGAGGTTGGATCCTTTCTCCCACCCTCACCCTCAGACCCTTCTTTCGTTCTCTTCACGGCCTCTCCCAAGGACACTCCCGCCCTCCGAGCAGGTACATTGATTTCACACTAGAGAGTTGAGTTGACTTGTTGAGATATGTGGCTGGAGAGAGTGCTAGAGTAGATGGTGATTCCATGGTTATGTATTTGAGCATCACATTGTTTGGCTTCATGTGCAAGGACAAGTGGTGATTACGATTACGATGTTTTAAGAACCTGAATAGTCTGACAGGCCTAAGGAAACTATGATTTGGATGCTTCTTATGCAAACAATTTGGCGCGTTAATTGATAACTGGGGTCTCCCAAGTGATGATTTTGCACCACCGGCTATTTTATTTGATCTAATTGGTGACTCTCAGTTGCATATTTAGAAATTATAGTTGTAATTTTGGAGGTTTGTGACTCTAAAAAAAGGTCTCATTATCGTTATTAGCATCTAGGTATAATTCAATTTTGTAGTTTAACTATAGGGTTAATGTACAATTTTGTTACGAAAAGTGTAGTAGGTCTACTCCTCATCCTCCCCATGAATGCGTGTTTGTTTCCTCTTGATACTGTTAAATTCCTACTTGCTGAGAAACCCTACTCAATAAGATTATCTAACGTCCATGTTCTACCACAAGTTTTTAGCACCAAAAAAGAGGTGTAGGTCTATACAAATCGGTTCTCAAAAGTATCAAATTGCTACTAATCCCTCAAAATCTAATTTTGTATGGCCAAAACCTTTCAGGATCAAATCAGTACAAATTGCCACTCATGCATCTAAAGTTCTACTAGAAACCCTTTTATGTAAATGTTCACAAAAGTCATTGACTTATGATGAATTTTACTGTTGAAATTTGTATATGCTTTATTTATATTTGAGAGATCAAACCATATCTCAGGCACTTGAGTTTCCTACTGTTGTTCTATGCAATTGATAGTCTAGATTTAGTTCTTCGCAGGAAATGTGCAGCCATACAAGTTTCTCCTCCCCCCTACTTGGAAACAGGCTCGTGTAGCAAACATATTATCTGGAAATTACTGCCAGCCAAAATGTGCAGAGCCCTGGGTGGAGGTTAAGTTTGAAGATGAAAAACAGGGAAAGGTTCAGGTAGTGGCTTCACCTTTGATACGCCTTACCAACAAACCGAATGCAACAATTGAGGACATTGGTAGCCCAGAAAAACTGATTGCTTCTCTTGGGCCATTTGTCACTGGAAACACATTTGATCCAGAAGAGCTCCTTGAGACTTCAGTTGAAAAGCTTGGTGATCAGACGGTACATTCTCTCATAGCTTATTTTTACTTGTTAGAAAATGAAGAAACTGAATGAAGCATTCAACCAATACGTTTAATAATTACTAGTCTTTTACTGTTTTCAACATTGTCACAAAATCAGTTATATTAACTTGAGTTCCTATTCTCCAACCATAAGCTATGCAGAGAGGACAAGAATGTTCCAGTTGAAGCATTTCACTAAAATGAACAATGTAGAAGCGGTTTATACAGAAATGTATTTCAACAAGTTGCAATAAGAAATTTCAGAGACCTAAAGTATTTAAAATCTCTGTGGGGTGGAGCATTATGAGCTCTCTGGAGTGTCGTTTTATCCATATGTCTATTCTTAAAGAATAAATCTCATGTGCAGTGTTCACCCGTAACTAAAAAATATAAACAGAACATAAAATCAAATTTTCTTATCCACTAAAATTCACTCCACAATAGATTGCATTGCATACGCATCTTTTTGAATGTTTTTTTTTTTTCATGTTGCTGACTAAATATTGTTAAATATGGAAAACTGTTGTTAGCAATTATTAGTGTCTAATATTCTGAAATGGTATCTGCAGTACTACAAATATGTGCTTGAAACTCCCTATGCTCTCACTGGCACACACAATCTTGCAAAAGCAACAGCAAAGGGAAACACTGTTGTTCTGTTTGTGGTTAGTGCCAATGACAAGCAGTGGCAAACTTCTGAGAAGACTCTAAAGGTGGTGCTTGATTCTTTCGAAGTTTAGTTATCTGTCAAAGGTAAATAAGAGATGTTTACCTTCAGTTTATTTCCTTCTAGTTTTGTTTATAGAAAAAAACTCAGCCAGAGCTGCATTGGCCACCATTTCAAATTTTGTGTTTAGAGGTGAAATCATATTCAAATGCTTTAACTTACAACAACATGCCCTTTATCTTCTTTGTATATATCTTATTGAGTAAATGACATATGCTTTGATTGTCTTAAATTCTACAACTTTCTTAATTCAAAACCTTTGTTATATTCAATGCTTTCTCTTGTAAGAATCTAATATCTTCTCCTCGTTTTTCTTCATCTTTGGCCAAATTATATATTATTAGACGATTGGATTTGAAATACATTACTTGAACAATTCAAAATCTTCCTATTAATCCTCATACATGCTAGATAAAGAAAGTATTGAATTCTAAATCTTTCTATTATAATAGTCTCTTCCTAAAGTATTTGGAAGATTTTCATATTGGTAGTGAGAACTTCTTATAACCAAAGCACTTGAAACACTTCTTTTACACGTAGAAATTATATGGAGCTCATGAATCTACTACATTTGGTTCATGCCAATCAATTTTTAAAAGACATATTTCTTAAAAAATTAATTTTTTAGGCAATATTATTTAGCTTGATTGATTTTTGTTCAAAGGAATAAGAGTGTTTCGGTCTCATGTTCATTACGATAGCATCGTTAGAGTCAATTATCATATATGAGTATTGCTCGTTTTGGAATTATAGTTCGTTACGATTTTATTCTTAAAAGGTACATTAATGGATTGAGAGAGAGGAGGGTGTATATAAACTACCTTGATCTTGACCCCTAAACGATATGGAACTCATGAATATACTGGTATATAATTCCTCAGTCGAGGAGGACTAAAGAGCATAAGTGGAGCAAGACTTTATCTTTGGTTCCATGGTGGGTGTCAATATTTTGTTTAGGAACGAAAGTGTCCTAATCTCATGTCTCCTCTCTCAGTTCACCAAAACACCTTTTAAGGATAAAATCATAATAGATTAGAATTTCAAAACATACAATATCTCAAACGTGGTAATTGATCTTAATGATGATATTATAATGAACATATGGTTGAGATACTTTCGTTCTTAGAAGAGTTTCCATATTTTTACGAACATTTAAAGTAGACCATATAAATTTTGAACTTAAGAAGAAAATGATTAAGGTGGAGCACCTAAAGGGATCATTGTCACTCATTGTTCGGATCAGAAGAAAAGAAAGGAAAAATATTAAAAACTTTATAATTAACTTTATTTATTTCAAAGAATAAAAATATAATAATTAGTTAATTTAGTGAATTACTAAAATATCTTTAAGTAATAAGAATAAATATGAATTAAAAATGAAACATGATCAAATATAATAAATATTTTTATAAACTTTAAATATAATTTAAAAATGAATTTAAAATAGGGTTTGAAAGATGTTTTTCATGGTGGTCAGAGGAAGGTTATTGTAAAAAATTTATTAATCTGCATAATTTCACTCATTTTCCATCTCTTGTATCATTCAAACTAAATAACTTGAAAAAATCAATTTATTTTCTTCTTACTTATTATCTTCCATCAAACAACTCAATATAAATTTCTCTTCTTTACTTATTTCCCTTTTTGTTTCAATTTATTTCCAGCCAATAAATTTTATGAATGAAAAAAATATTTATAAACAAAAACTCAATTAAATGAGTTGAATTAACTTTAACCTACATGAAGAGATAATTCATCAAACAGATCAATTTAATTTTCTAACCATTTTTTTCAACTCTATTTATTTCTCGTTTACTTCTAATCAATAAATGATAAAGTTCATCACAATATTAAAGGTTAAAAAAAAAGGACGTATCTAAAGTAACACAATATTCATTTAATAACATTTTTTATTTTCATAAGAGTGTTAAGATGAGCATTAGATTAGTGTGGCTATAGATAGGAGATATGTACTCTGAATATTGTAAGTGCAAATATTATTACGAAAAACGTTTATACACTACTAAAAATTCCCATTTTTTATGGGAATATTTTTGCAAAATTTTGGTAAAAATTACAAGAAATAAATTTTCTATAAATTTAAACAATTTTTTGCAAGAAAATTGGCAGAAAAAAATAAGTTTTCTAGTAGTGATAACCATACAATATTTAACTTGTCTAATGGATGAAGTAAAAATAATGGGATAAACTTTTATCATTTTTGCTTTGATGGATAAAAACTTTACTGTAAAAATGAGAGGGAAGTTGTGAGCAACAAAGATTAGTTGGATAATTATTCCAGACATTGATAAGAAATCTAGAATCAAATTTTGATTCCCTTTAACATGTTTTACAGTAAACACATAGCTAGAAAACTAATATTTAAGTATTAGAATGTGTAAATTTGGTGGTATTTTGTTTTTTAAATCTAGGATTTTGGAAAATAGGAGTTATCTATTTGAACTTCACTAGTCCTTTTTTTTTAACACTTATTTGAGAGTGATGTGATAATATTTCTCATCTTTGAATTGACCACTAACATGTCTACAATAATATCTCTTATTTTTCAATAGAAATGCCCCAATAATGATCATTACCATAAGTTCAAAGGATTATTTTTCCATGTCCTAGGATTTTCAATGTTGGTGGAGTTTAGGTTATCTTTTTTAATTCTTGAACAACTTAAGTTTGTTCTGATCCTCTATAACTAGGGTGGTAAAATGAATTAGTTCACCTTGTTTTAACCCGTTCCTTCTTTAGTAAGGAGGTGAGACGCACAAACTCACTATAATCGGGATGGACTATAGATCATATTTAGTCCTGTCAAAGGACGAATTGACAGACAAGTAGGTAGTCTACCAATATTTTGTTACGTATTTTTTTTTAATACATCATTAATTATATGAACATATTTTAAGTCTTTATTCATTAATTAATATTTTTATTAAAAAAATTATTATATTTATGTATTAAAATACTCAATTATAATAATAATAATAATAATTTAAACTTAATTGGTTAATATTTATGATATAAATTATAATACTACGAGTATATTTACATATTCCAACAACATAACACAATAAATATAATATTTTAATTATAATAACTTTTATTTTTATTTTAATACATAAATAATTTAAAAGTGGATTAGTCCAGTCCCAACTCTGTCCTTAGCCTATTGGGTTAATGGGCTAAGCGTATCGGGGCAAAATAAATTAACAGGCTAGAACTGTCAACCCACCCCACTAATTTAGGATGGACTAACAAATCGACCTATCGGGCCTAGCCCATTTTTCATCCTTACTAAGAAGGGGAGTTCTTTTTCAATGATTTGGATAAGAGGCTTGTGTATCCTGGTACTTCAAGGATAAAATCCCATATGTACTTAAGAATCCAATCCCTACTAAATTGTTAAATATGTTTGATGATCAAATTTTGATCAAGCAAATTAAGGAGTTCTTCAATAATATGTTGTAGTTGATAAGTTCCATGTGAAAATGTTCATGTGTTATTTTAAGAAGTGGTTCATCAATTTTTTTGTAAAAGTCCATGTCTTGAGAGAATAAAAGGATATCATATATGTAAATGATGGTTTTGTTTATAATAGACTCAAAAAAATTTGTCATGATCTTTTGAAATAGTAAAGGGATTACCTTTAAATCGAAAAATAATACTTTCCATTAGTATTGAGCATTGAGGATACAAAGGTCAGTTTTGTATTTATCTATTGGGTCAATACATAGTTTCCAAAATTCTGACTTGAGTCAAACTTGGAAAAAGGGTTGGATTCTTTGATAAGGAATGGTAAGGAGGATGATTTTGGAATGAGAATCTTATAATCCTTAGAGAAATGATTGAGGGCTTTATAGTAAATGATTATAACCTCTCTTTTTTTCAAATCTTTTTAGATCCTTTGTTGACATAGAATGTTTGGCACACTCAGTTGGACTAAATTTGTTTTATCAATCCTTGTCTCAATAACTTATTGCACTCTTGTCGAGCTAATTAGAGATCTAAAGGAGTTATGCCTAGATGAGTAGTTTTTGTAAGATTGACATCTTCATTGAGTTTGAAAAGAAGTTGGATAAAAAATTCAAAATTTTTCAACAAAGGAGTTGGGTGGGAGAAATCTTCATGGCTATGAGCCCATAGGGTGTCTATTTTAGCATTTATTTCTTTTGGATCAATTGGAGCTTTCGAAAGAGAAAATAACATTGATACTTCAGTGAAGGTTTTGAATCTTATTATAGTAAAATGAATTTGGAGCCTATTAGCAAACAAATATATATCTATTCTTACCAATATATCTTTATTTCACAACTTGCTTCCAATATATCCCTCCTGAAGCTTTAGTGATAACATCAATTTTGAACATTTTTTCAATGCAACAACAAAATAAGATACTTCTTTTTTTTCATAATTCTCTAGGTAGAATATTTGGATCTATCATTGACTTTTCGACTCCAACATCTAGATAAACAATTATTGTGATGGACTTATCGTATTTGGAATAAAGAAGTTGTACTTTTACACATGGTTATGGTGGTGTAGTGTTAATCAAATACATATCTTGGAAAGAGAAGACAATGACTCTTTCTATTTTAAGTTTGAATGCGAAGACTTTGTTTTATTAGAGGATTCAGCTGGACAAAGACAATTTTTTTTATCTACAAAGATTTGTTTGGAGTATAAGGATTCAATTTCATCATCATCTCGCTGATTGAGAGCAAAAATGAATTTGATTGTCCTGTCAACCTTGTGGAGTAGTTTCTCGAGAAATGACTCAATTTCTTAGAAGTGAAACATCTCTAACAATGTGATTTTCCTCTAACTTTCTTTTTCTTGAAAACTTTGAATATCTTTTTTTTTTATAAGTGACATGTTTTCCTTGTTTCTTCTTTTTAAATGGTTGGAGTATTTTTTTTTTCTTTTTATTTCTAAATAAGATTTGTGGTAGATTTTGTGAAATTTATTCTTTTGGTTCATTATGTATGAAAATAATTTGTGTTGTTTGTAAAGTTTATTGACAGTTTCTAAACTCATTTGGTGAATTTGTTTAAGGGAAGTACAATAAAATTCTTTTGGATAGTCATAGTCATTCTATTTAGTTCAAACTTAATTTCAACAAGAGATATTTATTTTTCAGACTTAGATAATTGAATATCTTAAGATGATATAATTATTTATTAATTCTTTTATAATATCTTTTTAAATCTTTTATTTTTACTAAGGAGTACTTCGTGTCAAAAATAATTCATGAATGACTTAATTTGTGGAATTGATATTATATAATTATTGTATGATTATGACATTATTTCTTCAACAATTATTATATAAGATAATAAGGATTGATATGTTTGATCTTTATGTTTCCAAAACAAGTGAATATTCTCATCTATTGAGTTAGTAAAATACTATATATTAGAAATAAAAAATAAAATTTAAATTTGATTAAAAATATAAAAAATTATTGTAATTTAAATATTTTAAATTTAATTAACTATAAAAATAAAATACAACCATAATTCTATTTAATAAATAGACAATAAAATGTTTAATTCTTTAATATATATATTCTCACGTCTATTATCTCATATTCTCTTTCTTTTCGCAAATTAGATAAAAAAAATTGTACATCAATTTATGTAATGTATTATATGAACTTATGTAATCCGGTTATGGTTTATTTTTAGGTTTAGTTGCATTTTGATTCTTTAATTATTACATAATTTTAATTATATGATTTCTAACAGTGTTAATTGAGTCTTCAAGTACTATTAATGTGTGTATTTTTTTCTTATTTTTTATTGTCTTGATTGAAACTTCTAAATATGACAATTTTATAATTTTAGTTCCCCTAAGTTGATTTTAATTTGAAAGGAATTAAAGGAAAAATGTGATATGTGGTGGATTCGAATATTTCTATTAAAAAATGACATATTAACATTAATATTTGTGGATAAAACAACTCCAAATATTACATCAACAAATTTCGACTAACATAGAAATTAAAATCACATAATTATATAATACCTAAAAAATCAATTAATACAACTAAAATTTAGAGAACTAAAATATACATAAATTTTTTCATCCAAATTACCCAATTTGAAACTTCTAAAGATGCAATTAAGGTTGTATTATTTTTTCCAATGATTTTATTTTTCACTAATTTTCTTTGTAAAATCAAAAAGACCTAATTAGAGGTGTATGACACATTATATATCTTCTCTAAATGTATTTGTGTAAATTTAAATAAATATGCATTTCGATGTCGAGTGTTATTAAAAATTGGTACATTGTGGAAGCCGGATTATTAGGAGGAATGAAAAGTACATTTATACTGTTATTGTCTATATGTTTCCTCGTAAATAAAACTTCATTGCCTGAGGTTATTTAAGTTCTCAGTTAAATTCTTTTAATCTCTTGAAAATTAGGAAAAAAAACTTTATTTCCTGCTTATTTCTTTTAATTTCGTAAACTAAACTAATTTTATATCTAAATATTTTTCTTTTAAACTCAAGATAATTTCTTTAGTATAAACTGAACATATGGACATGCACATGTTTAAGTTATGACAAAGACATTATCATCGACAAAGCCTTCAAAGAATGAATACGAAGAAAGTAAGATGATAGATTAAAGGTTTATTTTTTGTTCTAAAAGTATAATAACTTATTCCATTAGATTTTGAAACTAACAAGAATTTAATTAAGTTTCTGAGATTTCTTTATTGTTCCCTTTCTTAAAATGACTATTTTCGCATATTTTAATTTCTAAATATATATTAATATTATAAATAAATTGCATTTTGTATTATTCAATCATTAATAAACAAAACAAATTGCATATTTTTATGATTTTACACTAATATGATTAACAAATTGTTCTTTAAAAATGTATTTAAGAATTTTTAGATTAAAAATTACCTGTAATATAAACTGTAGAGAGATAGAGTTAAATCGGCTTGGCACAAAATCCATTATCGAACTCGATGAAACGTACATCACCAACTCAATAAAAAAAAAAAAAACTTTGGATTACGCAATTTTTTATTCTACCGAATCCAATCCAAATTGAATTTAATCCCATTGATTGGATTGGATCGTTGAGACAATTGAATACCGCTAAACATTACAATACTGACAAATTAACACCCCTAAACATACTGTTCACTTTCCTTTTCTTGAAACAAAAAATACAATTCCCAGATTCACTCAAAATTAGTTTCACTTGAAAGCTAAGTTTTAAGAAATGTAATATAAGCGACCAAAGCTCTGCAGCAGATTTTTAATCTAAATCAATTTTATAAAATCATCATAAAATCAGGCTAGTGCTGCGATAAAAAAACTCAATTTTATAAAATCATCATTATCCTAAATCGAGTTTACAAGCTTTTTCTCAAGAGCAAATTTGAACTATATATTCAATTCAATCAAGCAAGACAAGGGATAGACCTATAAATTAAGATGTGGGCATATATTATTAAGTTACTAAGAAAGGTCTCAACCTTACACACAGTTGGTCAACAACCCCATTTCAAGCCCAGCTCTGTATTCTCAGCTACATTTTCAAGCCTGCTACTTTAAATATGTTATTATGTACAAAACTGGAGCTGAGTATCTTTTTCCTTCCTTCCCAGTCTCCACATATCCTTTGTTACAAAACTAGATCTCAGGTTAGATGGTTCATCTTTCACCGAAGGAAGGATGGACTCTCATACATAAGAAGTTACTAAATGGGGAGAAGCACGAGGCAGACCGCATGAGTAAGTGACATACTTCACACTATCAATTAGCACAACCACGAAAATCCGAGAGAGTGACTTTGGTCTCATCATGCCATCAACATCAACATCATCACCAGCCTCTTTGGGATCAACAAGGACTGAAACGACCATTGAAGATTCATTACCACGGAGGAGGTCTTTCTGCAAGTTTTTTACATGTTCTTCAGTTATGTTCACATTAGATCCAGTAAGAGAATCGGGAAACCCATGAAGGGTTCTTCTATTCCCCGTCTTTTTGACGGAGGTAGCATTCTGACGCTTTTCCTTAGAGACATTGGCTACTGATGTTGCAGGAACTATAGCTCCAGGACTCGGAGAGACATCAAACTGGAAAACTTCAGTGCACATGCCAGAGCTTAACATTGGTCCTGTTCAGAAAAACAGCAAACTCAGCATATTTTCAATGTTAGGCAGACAACAAAATAGGTCAAAAGATCCTTTATTTTGGCATAGTTTACACGACCAGCAAAACACTTTGCTTAAGCATGATTGAAAGGTGAACATCTCGAAGACATTTATACTTAGAACAACTACCATAGATAATGAACGTTAATCATGGCGTAAGAAAAGCTAATCAACAGCTACAAAATGAATAATGCAAAAATAAGTGGAAAGATATTTTTTAAACCAATTTCATCACACTAGTTCGAGACTACGAAGGAATCAAAGTAGCCGGTCTAATGTGCTAGAATATTCACAAATTAAGATTAGAAAGTAACCAAGACATGACATAAGTCAGTAGAAGAGTAATGTATAATATTAATTCCTATCAAGTAACCTATACAGAATAAAATTAAAAATGAAAGCCAGAATATCGGATAATCACCTGCAAGGCCTTCACGGAACCACTGTTGCATTTTACCATCAGTTGCAGAGGACTTCATATGGTCCTTCAAAGCTTTGGTTGAACCAGAGCCAAGAGCTTTCCTTTGTTCAGAAGGAACCCTATAGACATGTGGATGTTGACCTCTTTTTCTTGCAACTTCAGGAATAGCCAACGCAGAATCCCAATCCTTAGGAATGGCCAAACCTGTTTCTTTCTTCTCCTTCTTTGCCTCGGCAGTTTGAGATGCCATAGCTTTCTCACTGGCCATAATGGAATGGATAATCAAGTTCCCATCAATCTTCACCATCTTATCATTCCTAGGAACATACAATGAAGCAACAAGAGGCTCGCTGGCATTTCCTTGGCGACCAAAATCATCAGGGCCCTGCCGTTCACCCTTCTCTTCTCCTAATTGCCGGCCCGTCTCGTAATTCATTCTGTCTTTAACACGAAACCTCTCATTAGAAAACCCTACTTCCTCATCTCTTTCAGATCCATTCCTAGGACCATTCACAGACCAAACCTTCCCTCCACCATGACCATACACCCTATCACTAACATAGCTAGACATACCAGTACCAGGAACATTGTCCACTAAACTCCCAAACTTAAAATCCACTAGAGGAACAAGCCCACCAAAAAGCATGATAAAGAAAAACAAACCCAAGAAACTAATACTAGCAACCTTCTTAGTTTTTCCCTCACTCTTCTTACTCTCAGACTTTTTACCCTTGGCGGCTGAAGCAGGTTGCTGAGGCTTCAACCTAGGAATGGGTACTAAAGGAACCTGAGATCCTTGAGGCTTGACAACATAGGGAGCACAAGGCATCCACGGATAAGGAATGGGAGGCATTGGAGGATGAGGATACATCCCAGGAGCAGGTGGTGGAGGAGCACACATCACACCAGCTCCCACTTGCTGTCTAAGTGTAGCATTCTCAGCCACCATATATGAAATCTTACTACTCAGATCAGCAATGATGGAATTCATTGATCTCACTTTCTCCTCAAGCTCCTCCACATAATGCTTCTTCCTCTGCCTAGAAAGCTGAGCACTTTCCCTATTCCTCATTAACCGTGCCTTCCTTTTTTCATCATCATCATCAATTGCATTCACATCAGATGGAGACTGTTTCTCGATCTTATTCTCCACAGAGGAGGACGAGAACCGTCTGTGCTTGGTAGCATTTCCTTCACATCTCTCTTTCTTCCTCTTCAGATCACACCCAGGAATTTCCTCCAATTTCACACCCTTATCCATACCTGCATGTGCACGAGACCATGTTATGTCCCTCTCGGAAGATCCAGAATCAGGTGAGGGCGAGTTCATGGTCTCATATACACCCGATCCACCGTTTCCTGAACCCTGAGACGAAACCGGTCCATGAGACGACTCCTCCCGGTCGCAAAATTCAGACTCCGGCGATGGAGTGTTTGAAACCCTAACATCAACCGCATCATGCGAACCCTCTTTGCTCGAACTACCCTCAGAAATTGACTCGGACGCTTGCGAATTGAAAAACCTAGAAACGCCGGAGCTCCGATCTCCAGAAACGACAGATGCGTCAGAACGCGGAGAATCGAAATTCTTCGGGGAAGATTCCTCAATTGGCGGCAAAACAGAGGTGCTGTTGGGGTTACATGCGTCAGGGAGAAGGAAATCCTCAGTGTCTGAGGGGATGCAGATGTCGTCGAGATCGTCGAAGGTGATTTCGAATTCTCCATTATTATCATCAAAATCCATGCCAAAATCAAGATCTGAGGCGAATGGAAGCGCGTCAGAGTTGAAGAGAGAGTCCATGGACAGGAGGGGGAGGGATCCGAATTCGGCGGAGAATTCATCAAACAAGGGATCAGGCGCCGGGAGCTCCGCCGCCTCAGGCGTCGGTTCCACGGCGTGCATTGACTCAGTCATGGGTGAGGGTTTCCGGGAATGGAGAAGGAAAGTTTGGGTTTTAGGAAATTCTGGGTTTCGTTCCTTATTAGAAGACGAGCGCGTGAGCCACGTGCTATGAAACCGTGTACTAAATGCACTAAATAATACTACAGTGTTATCGTGTCTCACTCACTCGTAAGTGTCACGCGTTATTTTATGTAATATTATATTATTATAAAAAAAATTAGGATAATGAGTACGGTTTAGAGCATCACCCATTTATGATTTTTATTATATTTAATCAATATTTTTTAAATTTTTATAAATTTTAATAATAAATTTTTATAAATAATTCATCATTCAATTATTACTTTTTTTATTTTAATGATACTTGTTATATCAGATCAATAATAATTATAATATATAAATAATTATTAAAATAAAATATTTAAATTAAAAATAAAATTAATATTAAAAATATGATTAATATTAATTAAAATATTAAATAATAATAAAAATAAACAAAAAAATATTAAAATAGTAATAATAAATTGAAAAAACTAAAAATAATTGAAAAAAATCAATTTTTAGAAACATTGTTTTTATAAAATGCGTGCTTAATTTTTAAAATTATTCTTATTACTTTAAATTGCTCCATAGTTTCTTACAAACATGGTTGATTATAAGCAACTGGGAAGTTGCTCTTAACAATTTATTTATTATTTTTGAGAAGTAAAATAAGAAGAACGTGTCTGGAAACTTCTGTTCGAATGTGAGACGGGATAATGGTAAGAAAGTGGAAACCAAATCCGGTGAGCAAGAATAGCGTTTCCGCTACGTTCGGTTGCTTTCAACAATCCCACCACCTAAAAAGTGTCACGTTCTAAACGACTTTACTTTTAAAAAAGTTGAAACTAAAAATAAAATCTAAACTTTATATTCATTCATATAGTTAAATATATATATATATATATATATATATATATTATTTTTTACATTATTATTAAAAGTTATTGAGCTTATTATTTTATTTTTATTTAATTTAATTAATTAGTTTGTTTATAATGCTTTTTAGGCAAATAAAAATATTAATTATTCTTCATTTTAATAATTTATTTATTTATTTTTTCTCTTAATTATTATTATTATTATTTTATTTACTTAGTTTTCTCTTTCAAAATTTTTATTTATAAGTTTAATCATACTATTCAAAAATAAAAACTAAGAAAATTTAAGCAAAACAATATAATATTGATAATCTAAAATTTTGATGAATTTTTTATTATTATTATCTTTCATCTTTTTTTCCGTACAGTATTTGATAAAATATGATTACTATTTATTTAGATATATTGTAATATTTTTCTTGTAAAAATTATAAACTTAAATTTATTTACTATCTCCTCAATATATTTATTATTTTATTTATTTACATTCCAAAATTATCACAATTTTTATCAGAAATTTAATAAACTGAATGAAAATATCATTTAACAAATAAAGTATAAGAATTTTATTCAATAAGATGACATAATAAAAAAATACTAATAATTTTTAAAGGATAAAAAATAAAATAAAACCGAGAGTTATCCTGAAATATGACCATGTTTGTACTGATCAAAATATGACAGTTAGGTCATAGAAAAGAATAAAAATTTAAATTTTTTTTTTTTTATAAACCTATAAAATATGTAGAGTAAATAATAACATAATAATAAATATAATATAAGATAAAAAAAAACGCGTGAATAGAAAATATAAAAATTATATTTTTTTTATTTTTATACATTTTTTTAATAATTAATTATTTTATTTTATTAATTTATTTATTTGATTTCTCTGATGATCATTTATTATTTGTTATACATAAATAGAAGAAAGAAGAGTAATTAATACTCTTAATTAGCCTTCTAAAAACATATATTATATAAACAGTTTATTTATTTATTTAACTAAATGTTATTTGATTGTAATCATATTTAGAGAGGAAAATAATTTTTTTTTAATTTTATTTATTTATTTTTTATTGACTACGTAAATTATAAAGTAATTGACAATATTTGGATAGAAAATGATTAATGGGAGATATAATTGAAAAGTGCTAAAAAAACTATAAACAAAATTTTAATAAATTTTTATAGCTAAATGAAATTAATATATTTTATAATTTTTTTAAAAATATTAAGTTTACGTTATCTATTATTATTACTATTATTAATAATTTATTTACTTTATTAATGTTTATTAATTTTTATTATTAATTATATGATATAAATATTTATAACCTTCAATTTTTATTTGATACCTATAAACATGTATTACAATGGTTGAAATACAAAAAATTAACTATTTTATTTATTTAAATCTTATTTTATAATATATTATAATAAAATTTAATAATTATTTTTTCAATCCTTATAACTTTTTAACCATTCCGGAAATTAAAAAAATATTATATAAATAATATTTTTAATTATTACTAAAAAAGTAGTGAATGTATCGTTATAAAAAAAATTAACTCATACTTTTATAGATACGAATCATACGATTATGGTCCTTACTGAATCCTTGAACATGGTTGTAGGGACGGACTAAGGGTCACCATCCCTGTCAACTTTTTTTTTATATATATATATATATATATATATATATATATATATATATATATATATATATATATATATAATAATTATTTTTAAAAATAAAATATTTTTTATATAAATATAAATAAAAGTTAGATTTATTATTTTTTTAAAAATTATTTATAATAAATATTATATTTATTTTCTTATATAATTTCTTTCTTACATTTTTTTTTCCTTTTATTTTTTTTTGTCTCTAATTTTAGGATTATTTTCTTCTTTTCACGTTAAAAACATAAAAACATAAGACAATAAGTAAAAAAAAATTAAGGGAGATACTCACAATAAATTTTTTAAAATAAAAAACAATAAATAAATTTATTTTATTTATTGTTTTAGTTTACTATCATAACAAATTAGTATATGTAATATAATATAAAAATATTAAATATTGATAAAAAAAATATTTGATATAAATTAATTAGTTATTTTAATATCTTATGATATTTTATTTTGACGTTAAAACGTGAATACAAATAATTTAGATTGAATTTTAAAGATATTTAAAAAATTATAAATTCATTTTTTAAGAAAAAAATATATGATAGATGATAAAATAAATTTTATTTTCCAAAATTTAAATTCTATTAATAATGTTTAACCTATTAATCAATCTTTTATATAATATATTTATTTTTATATAATAATTAATCTTTATATATTAGTCCTTTCATTTAAAATTTTTAATTCTCTCTAATTCATCATAATCGTGTTTGTTATCTTGGTCATGCTCATTAAAAATAGGATGATAATATGAAAAAAAAGAAAGAGAGAAGGAAATTATAAAAATAACAATAATAAACAAGATAAATATATATGTTATTATAAAGGTAATTGATCATCAAACTATACTCTTTTTATAATTGATTCTACGACAAAACACTTTTTGTTTAAGGATTATTGGGTTTTTTATATGTTTTAATTATATTCTAACGTTAACTTCAATTCTTCCTTAAAGAAGATTAAAAATATATGATAAAAATGAATTTTATTAGAAATAAAATATTTAGAATCATTAATCAAAGGTTCATTTATAACTCAATTTATTAATTGCTAGTTTGGTGAATTAATTTTTCCAACATTAGTAATAGAATAAATGGATGAAAACTAGATATTAGTTTGAATGAATTATCAATATCTCATATTAATTTTGTATAAAATGATGTAAAGTAGAATTGAAAAAATAATTTACAAAACTTAGTCAACTATCAAATATATTTATTAATTCAAATTATAGTGATTATGTCATATGCATCAATTTTCAATGCTCTATTTGATATTTCAGTTGAATATTTTAATATTATCACTCTTTTAAAAATTAGACTAGATTGACCAATTCAATAGGCTGAATCGAGGGTCTGTTATTTTCAAATAATCAAATTTTAATTAAATTAGGATAAAATCGAAAAAAAAAATTGAGACAAAATCGAAAAAAATCAAGAAAATTGATGGGATTTTTGGGTCAAATCGATTTTTGTACAAAATAAAATTTAGGATCAAATGTTTTTAATATAATTTTTTATAAAAGATACAATATTTGTTTTTTCTTTTTTATCTCATATTAGTTAAATTAATTTTAAAAAAATTATTTTATTGTATTTTTATTTTATTTTAACAATTATTCTTCTTACACACTCTAATATATTTTATATTTATAATTTTCATTATAATATGATATTAACCTTTATTATTATAATTATTTTGTTAAATATTAGTACTAATAAACTTATTATATATTTATTATATTATAAAAATATTATTTTATTAAATTTGATGGGACCCTAACTAAACATTGATTTTGAAAAGATTAAATATTATAAAAGGAGTCTCAGTAAGAGTCCTAGGATAAGAAAAAATGAGTTAAAAGGTAAGATGAATTGAGGATGAAAATTTCAAAAGATTCCCTCACATAACTAAGATATTGGATGAAGAAGAAAGGTAGGTACTTGAAGTTGCTATGAAGTTGAAAGATATTAATGATTTATGTCATGAATGAAATAATAACTAATCAAAGTCAAATTAATATTTATGATATTATATATATTTGAAGCTCCTAAATCTCTTACAAATATAATTGATCCTTTAAAAAGATAATTTGAGATAAAAAATCTTGAAATGAGAAAGTTTTGTTTAGATTACAAATTTAGTATTTAAATAAATATATTTTTAGAAGTAGATGATTTATATGTTAGAGAGAGCTTATGTTTTGAGGCTAAACTAATCAAGATTGAGGATTATTAGCTGAAGCAACTTAGGGATAGGAAAATTGGCATCATGAAAGTGTTATTGGATGCCAAGTCGAATGACTTCACATGGAAACTCAAAAAGAAAATGAGGAAAAGATATCTTGTCTTTTTTAAAGTAAGTGAATTTTTGAGGAAAAAAAATTCTTATCGAAACAAATGTATAGACAAAAAGGTAGTATGATAAGTGCAAATCTCTGAGCCTAATTCAATGTTCAATCTTCTAGAAGTCGTCTAGAGTTTGTATAACGTGAATTTATATGAGGTGAGAAATCTAAAATAGATTTGTATAATGGTAATATATGTAAAAATGTGTAATATGCTGTAATTAAAAGAAAAATAAAAAGAAGAAGAGAGAGAAAACCTGGTTTTCTTCTTCTCCGTACAAACGTATCCCCCATCTCCCTAACTCAGCTCTACCTTCTCTCCTACAGATCAAGACTTCCTTCTTCCCCAATCAAGAATCTGAGACCGCCGTTGTGCTCACGACGGAGAATAGCAGAAGACCCACCGATTAGAATTTTGTTTCGGTAAGTTTGAATTTTAGGGTTTTTGCTAGTTAAAATTTGGGGTTTTGAGAATTTAAGGAATTAATTGTGGAAGTAAAGGTTTCCTCTTACTTTATCACTCCCCAATTTCATGTTTTCGGGTTTAATTTTGTTTATTACTTCAATTTCGTTTTAGGGTTTTCCAAATTGGGGGAGAACGGTACAAATTAGGTGTTTTGGCATTCCTAAGGTTTTATTGGAATTAGGTTGACGTGTAACATCACCCTCGTGTAAGGAAGCTTCTTTAATTTTTACTTGGTTTGTATTGATGAAAAGTTTGATAAAGTGAATGATGAGTATGTTTGTGAGATATATATATATATATATATATATATATATATATATATATATATATATATATATATATATACGTGCTATACGTGATATGAGAGTATGTTTGTGAGATATATATATATATATATATATATATATATATATATATATATATATATATACGTGCTATATGTGATATGAGAAGTATGTTTGTGAGTATATATATATATATATATATATATATATATATATACGTGCTATACGTGATATGAGAGTATGTTTGTGAGATATATATATATATACGTGCTATATGTGATATGAGAGTATGATTGTGATATATATATATATATATATACGTGCTATATGTGATATGAGAATATGCTTGTGACACATATACGTGCTAGATGTGATATGATATTGTGAGTACTCGTGGAAACCTTGCAGTGTAAATTGTTGTGAAATAGATATCTTTGTATCATTGCATTTCCAAATTGTATGGTTGGTTTGTGTGGTTTGAAGGAGAAATGATGTACCGTTTTAAGTGAATTATGATTGCATAGTAGTTGAGAATTTTAAATGTTGGACTGGACATTTTGAACCGTATGATGTTGGTTTGATTCTAGAAACCATGAGTAAAATAGTGTGTATGAAATAGTTGTTGAATGATAGATTTGATGTACTCGTATAGAATAATGTGTATGGAATTATGGATAGGCGTAATAGGGTATCCATACTTCCAAGATGTTCCTAGTCATATAGACGAAGACATCTGTGGTGGGAAGTCGATGGAGACACAGCATAGTGTCAATCCTATGCATGTGTTGCTCCGATGAGAGGTTGGAAAAAAAAAAGAAATGATATTATAGGCCTGGGGCCATGAAATTTTAAGGGTCCGGGACCCCAAATATTCCTCATCGTGTGTCTACCTTACCTGGTCTCGAATTCCATATAGTTTTCCGGAAAGCGTCGGCCTTGTTGTGTGTTGTGATTGTAAAATGCTAGACTCTCCAGGTGAGTCTAGTTTTAGGATGTTTGTGAATTAATAAGTGTTGTTTGCAATGTTACAATGTTCTACATATTTAATCAAATGGTAGCTTACCCTTGCTTTTGTTGTGTGCTTGATCTTTTGGGATCCTCGCTATGATCGTGTTATACACGTGAGCAGATTCCAAATCTTCTACAGGTGGTAGTAAGACCCAGTGATTTGGGAAATGGAGTAGAGACCTCCTAAATTTGAAAGAGTTATTTTGTGCTGTGTAATTAGGTGTAAAACATTTGTGTAATTAGGACTTTTGATGTGTGATGTTTTCTTTTCTTTTTTCTTTTCAACTATTCTGGATATGTAAACTGAACTATTAACTCTCTCTTAGGTGAAAAAGTTATTTTCTTCCTTCATTTAGTAAAAATTTTAAGTAGAATTTACGGGTTGTTACAAATTGGTATCAGAGCGGTAATTTCTAGGAAACCTTAGGGTTATGGACCTACTATGCTGCGTGTAGACTTAAAATAATTTTAGTATATTATAGAATTATAATTTTTGCTTTCTTCTTATGTCTAGGATGGCTCCTAGACCACCTCCCCAGCCTCAGCCTCAGCCCCAGTCTGAGGTGAGTCAAATACTAAGAGCCATTGAAGTAATGACCGCTACCATGCAACAACAAGGAGTAGTAATGGCACAACAGCACCAGGCTGCTATGCAAGAATTGCAAGCATCAAGGGAGGCCACCGCAGCAAGCAATAGCACGAGTAGCGAAGCAGCAACTTCTAACCCCACTCCAGCCTTCCTCCTCCAGATCGCCCACAAGGGCAAGCAAGTATTGGCCGGCTTTTTGAAGCACGAGCCGCCTAAGTTTTCAGGAGATTCTACCCCGGATCGGCGGATATGTGGATGGAAGGGATAGAGAAGATTTTTGATGTTATGGAGTGCCCCGAGGATAATAAGGTTACTTTTGCAGTATATCTATTAGCAGGGGAGGCTCGAATTTTGGTGGAAAGGAACCAAGAGGCCGATGATTGCCGGAGACGAAGCTATCAGCTGGGAAAGCTTCGGAGAGAAGTTCATGGGAAAGTATTTCCCACGCAAGTGCATGATTTGCTAAGGAGGCGGAATTTCCGAAGCTAGAGCAGGGAGATCTATCGGTGCATGAGTATGCTACCGCATTTGAGCACCTAGCCGGATACTATTCTCAATCGAGCACCGAGGCATGGCTATGCAGCAAATTTGAGGAGGGCCTAAGACAGGAACTAAAGGAGTTTGTCGTGTCGATGTTTGTGGCTGATTTTCCTGTTCCGGTTGAGAGGGCTAAGACTGCAGAGAGACCGGTGGCCGGTAGAGTCAAGTCAATTGTGCCACCGGTATCCGGACCCTCGAGTAGCGGAGTGGAGTCTTCTAGCAGAGTTGGGTCTCATCCCGAAGTAGGAGGCCGGAAAGGAGGACCCCGTATACTCGCCCTTTTCCCAGGAGGGAATTTGCTCCTACTTCGCACCGGCCGGTGGGGGCAGCCGGCTTAGAGGGAGGAGCTCACCTTCCTTCCATCATCGCAGATCCGAGCTCCTATTAGATGCTACAGGTGCCGAAGTTTGGGCATTTTGCTAGAGACTCGTAGAGAGGATTTGTCTCGTAACTCCATCTCGGGAGCCAGCCGACCGTGGGTCGAGAACGGAGATCGACCGAGAGCAGCCTGGCAGGGTCTTCACCATCAAGGGAGCAGAAGCCGAGAAGTCCAGTGATCTAGTCCAAGGTTCGTGTTTCCTCTTTGGTCACAGACTGAAAGTTTTGTATGATTCTGGAGCGACACACTCCTTTGTGTCACTTGATTGTATTGAGAGACTAGGTTTGCCTGTTAGTGGACCTTACCCGTGAGTTGTTCGTGTCTACTCCAAAGAATCGATCTCGGTGGTTGCATCCAAAGCTTGTTGTGGATGCCCCTTAGTGGTAGAAGGTCGCAGATTCAAAGCGAATTTGATCTGCTTGCCCTCAAAGACCTAGATGTGATCCTAGGTATGGATCGGCTAGTCCAAAATAAGATTTTGATTGATCGTGGGCGTAAGAGACTCGTTGTTTCCCGAGTCGGAGGAATTTGAGATGTTGTCCATCTCCCAAGCTTTGAAGGAGATCCAAGAGGGAGCTCAATGTTATGCTATCCTTACTCATATGGGACAGCCAAGCGAATATGTTAGATCAGAAGTTCCAGTAGTGAATGAATACGCTGATGTATTCCCAGATGAAGTGTCGGGGTTACCTCCTAGGAGGGAGGTCGAATTCTCCATAGACCTTATACCTGGAGCAGGACCAGTGTCTATGGCACCTTACAGGATGGCTCCAACTGAATTGGCCGAGCTAAAGATGCAGATTGAGGGGTCGTTGGACAAGAAATTGATCGGACCTAGTGTGTCCCCTTGGGAGCACCAAGTCCGCTTGTTAAGAAGAAAGATGGGGGCTACAGATCGTGCATTGACTATAGGCAGTTGAACAAGCTTACGATCAAGAATAAATATCCCCTCCCTCGGATAGATGACCTATTGGATCGCTTGCACGGTGCAGTAGTATTCTCTAAGATCGACTCGAGGTCTGGGTATCATCGATTCTCGGTGAAAGAGGGAGATATTTCAAAAATTGCCTTCAGATCCAGATATGGCCACTTTGAGTTCGTGGTCATGCCATTTGGAGTGACGAATGCGCCAACAATCTTCATGGACTACATGAATAGGATCTTCCATCCCTTTTTAGATAAGTTTGTCGTCGTCTTTATTGATGACATACTTATCTACTCGCGCTCGCATGAAGAGCATGAACATCATTTGAGAGTAGTGTTGGAGATCTTGAGGGAGAGACAGCTTGTATGCTAAGCTATCTAAGTGTGAGTTTTGGATGGAAGACATCAAATTCTTGGGGCATGTGGTGTCTCGCTCAGGGGATAGCAAGTGGATCCCGCCAAGGTAGAAGCAGCTTCGGACCGGGAACGCCCAAGTCGTTGTCCGAGGTTAGAAGTTTTGTGGGATTGGCCTAGCTATTATAGGAGGTTCATTAAAGGTTTTTCCGGAGTAGTAGCTCCTCTAACCCGGTTAACAAGGAAGGACCACCCCTTTGTTTGGACAGATCGGTGTGAGAAGAGTTTTCTAGAACTCAAACAAAGGTTGATCAGCTCGCCCATACTAATTATTCTCGATTCAAGCAAACCATTTGAGGTTTTCTGTGATGCATCCAATCGGGGTTAGGGTGTGTTCGATGCAGGATAAAAAGGTAGTGGCTTATGCTTCTAGACAACTCGAAGAGTCATGAGAAGAATTACCCCACACATGACTTAGAGCTAGCAGCAGTGGTGTTTGCTCTAAAAATTTGGAGGCATTACTTGTATGGAGCTAGATTTGAGGTATTCAGTGACCATAAGAGCTTGAAATATTTGTTTGATCAGAAGGAGCTGAACATGAGGCAGAGGAGATGGATGGAATTCATCAAAGACTATGACTTCCAGTTGATGTATCATCCAGGAAAGGCCAATATAGTGGCAGATGCTCTCAGTAGAAAGACGATTGGAATGTCTGCACTGATGATTAAGGAATTGGAATTGATAGAGAGCTTCAGAGATCTAAATCTAAGCTTTGAAATTTCACCAGTTAGTATCAGCTGTGGGGTGATGACTATCACCAATGACTTCTTAGAAATCATTAAAGAAGGCCAGATGAAGGATCCTAGCCTTATACAGATTAGAAACTCTTTAGGTACAGAAAAAGTGAAGGAGTTTGTTTTGGGAACAGATAGTGTGCTTAGGTTCAAGGGCAGAGTTTGTGTTCCTACAGGTGATGAGTTGAGAGGAACAATTCTAGAGGAAGGGCACAAAAGCAAGTTGAGTATACACCCTGGAGTGACTAAGATGTACCAAAATTTGAAGGAGACCTTCTGGTGGCCTGGGATGAAGCAAGATATAGCTCGGTATGTTACTAGCTGCTTAACATGGCAGAAGGCCAAGGTAGAACATCAGAGGCCAGGTGGAATGCTACAACCACTAGAGTTACCTGAGTGGAAGTGGGACAGCATATCTATGGATTTTATTACCCACCTGCCCAGGACGGTTAGAGGACATGACTCCATCTGGGTCATTGTAGACAGATTGACTAAGTGTGCCCACTTCCTGCCGGTCAATCTAAGAATGTCTATGGACAAATTGGCTCAGTTGTACATCAAGGAAGTAGTGAGGTTACACGGGGTACCCTCCAGTATTGTGTCAGACAGAGACACAAGGTTCACCTCACGATTCTGGCAGACTTTACAAGCAGCATTAGGAACCAGACTGAGGCTTAGTACCGCCTACCATCCCCAGACAGACGGACAGTCTGAGAGAACCATCCAAACCCTAGAAGATATGTTGAGGGCTTGTGTGCTGGATCATATGGGGGCTTGGGACGAAGTACTTCCCTTAGCAGAATTCACATACAATAACAGTTTCCATACCAGTATTGGAATGACACCTTTTGAGGTTTTATACGGGAGGAAGTGTAGGACCCCCTTGTGTTGGTATCAGGATGGTGAGAAATTCCTGGTTGGGCCAGAGTTAGTACAACAGACTACAGACAAAGTGAGGTTAATACAGAGCAGAATGAGGATTGCACAGAGCCGCCAAAAGTCTTATGCGGATAGGAGGAGGAGACCCTTGGAGTTCTCAACTGGTGATCATGTTTTTCTCAGAGTCGTACCTATGACTGGAGTTGGGAGAGTCATAAAACCCAAGAAGCTAACCCCGAAATTTATTAGACCCTACCAGATTACCAGGCGTATTGGACCAGTAGCTTATGAGATTGCCCTCCCCCCTCCCTTAGCAAGGCTGCACCCTGTATTCCACGTATCTCAATTGAGGAAATACGTGCCTGACCCGAGCCACATTTTGGAAGCTGATGAAATCCAAGTGAGAGAAGATCTGTCTTTTGAAGCCACTCCAGTGAGAGTAGAGGACTCACAACTCAGACAGCATAAAGGTAAAACCATCAGAGTGGTCAAGGTAGTCTGGAATACCAAGCCGAGTGACTACACATGGGAACTAGAGGAAAAGATGCGGAAGAACTATCCGCAACTGTTTACCTGGTAAGTATGATTTTCGAGGACGAAAATTTTAAATTGTTGGGAAGTATTGTAATATGTCGTAATTAAAAGAAAAATAAAAAGAAGAAGAGAGAGAAAACCTGGTTTTCTTCTTCTTCTCCGTACAAACGTATCCCCCATCTCCCTAACTCAGCTCTACCTTCTCTCCTACAGATCAAGACTTCCTTCTTCCCCAATCAAGAATCCGAGACCGCCATTGTGCTCACGACGGAGAATAGCAGAAGACCCACCGATTAGAATTTCGTTTCGGTAAGTTTGAATTTTAGGGTTTTTGCTAGTTAAAATTTGGGGTTTTGAGAATTTAAGGAATTAATTGTGGAAGTAAAGGTTTCCTCTTACTCTATCACTCCCCAATTTCATGTTTTCGGGTTTAATTTTGTTTATTACTTCAATTTCGTTTTAGGGTTTTCCAAATTGGGGAGAACGGTACAAATTAGGTGTTTTGGCATTCCTAAGGTTTTATTGGAATTAGGTTGACGTGTAACATCACACTCAGGTAAGGGAAGCTTCTTTAATTTTTACTTGGTTTGTATTGATGAAAAGTTTGATAAAGTGAATGATGAGTATGTTTGTGAGATATATATATATATATATATATATATATATATATATATATATATATATACGTGTTATACGTGATATGAGAGTATGTTTGTGAGATATATATATATATATATACGTGCTATATGTGATATGAGAAGTATGTTTGTGATATATATACGTGCTATACGTGATATGAGAGTATGTTTGTGAGATATATATATATATACGTGTTATATGTGATATGAGAGTATGATTGTGATATATATATACGTGCTATATGTGATATGAGAATATGCTTGTGACACATATACGTGCTAGATGTGATATGATATTGTGAGTACTGTGGAAACCTTGCAGTGTAAATTGTTGTGAAATAGATATCTTTGTATCATTGCATTTCCAAATTGTATGGTTGGTTTGTGTGGTTTGAAGGAGAAATGATGTACCGTTTTAAGTGAATTATGATTGCATAGTAGTTGAGAATTTTAAATGTTGGACTGGACATTTTGAACTGTATGATGTTGGTTTGATTCTAGAAACCATGAGTAAAATAGTGTGTATGAAATAGTTGTTGAATGATAGATTTGATGTACTGTATAGAATAATGTGTATGGAATTATGGATAGGCGTAATAGGGTATCCAGACTTCCAAGATGTTCCTAGTCATATAGACGAAGACATCTGTGGTGGGAAGTCGATGGAGACACAGCATAGTGTCAATCTTATGCATGTGTTGCTCTGATGAGAGGTTGGAAAAAAAAATGATATTATAGGCCTGGGGCCATGAAATTTTAAGGGTCTGGGACCCCAAATATTCCTCATCAGGTGTCTACCTTACTGGTCTGAATTCCATATAGTTTTCCGGAAAGCGTCAGTCTTGTTGTGTGTTGTGATTGTAAAATGCTAGACTCTCCGGTGAGTCTAGTTTTAGGATGTTTGTGAATTAATAAGTGTTGTTTGCAATATTACAATGTTCTACATATTTAATCAAATGGTAGTTTACCCTTGCTTTTGTTGTGTGCTTGATCTTTTGGGATCCTGCTATGATCGTGTTATACACGTGAGCAGATTCCAAATCTTCTACAGGTGGTAGTAAGACCCAGTGATTTGGGAAATGGAGTAGAGACCTCCTAAATTTGAAAGAGTTATTTTGTGTTGTGTAATTAGGTGTAAAACATTTGTGTAATTAGGACTTTTGATGTGTGATGTTTTCTTTTCTTTTTTCTTTTCAACTATTCTGGATATGTAAACTGAACTATTAACTCTCTCTTAGGTGAAAAAATTATTTTCTTCCTTCATTTAGTAAAAATTTTAAGTAGAATTTACGGGTTGTTACAAAATGCATGAAATTTTAGTTTTAGAACAAATTAAAATTTAACATGTTTATTTCAAAATACTAATTTACCATGTGCATTTTGTATATTATTTTCTTTAACTATGATGATCATATGTTTTACACGAAAACAGATGATGCAGGTGTTAAACCTTAGCAAGAGTAGGATGAAGATGATAGGATCTTAGATATATTTTTGTTAATTATATATTTATATGATAGTTCAAATGTATGTAGAAAATCCTTAATGAGGAGGTAGTCTATGTTTTGAAAATGTCTTATTCATGGAAATGATATAAATATCTATAATATGTTTTTTGGGATGATACAAAATATAGATTTCTTTTGTATAGGAAAATATGTACTTACATAAATATCACCTCAAAAGTAAGCAAAACATAAATTTACATTATTCCTAGATCTAGACCTACTCCTATTGAGGTCTATCACATGTAACATTTGCTCAGGATCATCGCAATTTAACGAAATATACAAAACACACAGGGTAAACTAGTAATTTGATTTAAGTATGCAATATTTAAATATGAGATAAAATGACGTAATTCAATGTCAAATTTTTATACATTATATCATGATCATATAGGCTCACATTCACGTCACACAAACACTAGACGATTTCCGGAAGACTAGATATTGAAATAAATATCAGAGATCTGCATCTATCGCGCCACAATTCTCCAGGTACATAGCACAAGGGTGTTCAGTTTGGTATAGTGTAACCAAAGTAAATTTCTAAATGATCTATAAAGACACAATTCTTCTTTACACCGTAGGCTAAGTCATTAGAAACTTCTTTCGATTCTCATCACTTTATCATTTCATCTATATGAATCCAGTGATCAATAATGTAGAATATCTTATTAAGTCCCAAATTAATATTTATACACACAACATTACACACATGAGGATACCCTTTGGGAATTCTCATATCACAACACAATATTTTTCAAGATACATAATAACATCCAACAAAGTTTGGAATTATTTTTTATGATTTTCTAAAAACAATTGAGCGAATTTTAAATTTCTGTTAAGTAAAACTTTGACAGAAAAGAACCTCCAACGTTGCCCAAAATCTGCTTGACGAATTTGAAAGTGTTGGGCAAAATTTTAACAAAATAGAATCCTTAATACTATTCAAAATCTGCTAGGAAAATCTGAGAGCGTTAAGTAAAATTTTAACAAAATAAAATCCTTTACGTTGTTCTGTTGGACGAACATGAAAATGCCTAGATGAATATTACATGTATTAGTTTTAAATTTAAATAAATAAAAACAAACTAATTCCGAAATTTAAAGAATATAAACGCATTAAATTTAAAAAGAAATTGAAATAGTTATAAATAATTTTATATAAATTACTTATCATAAATTTAAAATATGATAAAACGTTTATTTATTACCAATATAAATTATAATGTTATTTGCATATTACAAATCTATCTTTTAAGTTAAATAAATATTTATTGTGTGTATTGTATAAAATAAATCACTAAGTTAATATTGTTTTTAAATCAATCATAAATTAAAAATTAAAATTATAAAAAATATATATGAGATAAATTTATTAATTTTTACAAAAAATAGTGATAACTATTTTGTTTTTACTTGTGGAAAGATTTAACCTAACAAAATTGGTACAAAATGTATAGGAAAAAAATAAATTTGTAGACATTGAATTTAAGAAGAATGGGCCAAGTTAGATGTCCAGTCCAAAGACTTGTGGGTCAAACTTGGCCTAGTCTGTTGTATGCTGGTTTGTCCAAAATTAGTTGAACAAATAAATTTAGAAGCTACCATGTCATTTTCATGGCTGAGAATAGGGTTTGATGGATATATTTGAGACTTTAGCTGCATTCAATGTATCATCATGATTTATGTTATTCATGTAAACCCCTCAAAGTACTTCCTTTTCCTCTCATTCAAAATTGGGAAGATTTTAATGCCATCCATCAGTGGATTCAAGTGAATAAAGAAAACAAAATTCATAAAAGAAAAAAATTAATGTTTATACAAATTTGCACTATCATTTAATATAATTTATCAATAAAATAATTTTTAAAAAATTGTTATAAAAATCATCAAATTTATTGTATATTATAATTTTTTATGAGCTAACGCGTAAAACCATGATATAATTTAATATTATTTATATTTTTTTTATAATCATGGTTTATATTTTATACTAGTATTTTTTATTTTATTCAAATTTTGAATAATTTAAATTTAACAGTTAACAAAGAATTAAATAAAACATTAGTATTATTTATATATAATTTTGATAACACTACTTTTAACACTTTTGCAAAATATATAAAATATGATGTATTTAGTTAATATACGCTTTATTTGTAGGATATATCTTTATATTTCAAAATTATAGCTATAATTTTTCGATGTAGAAATTCTCATTCTTTATCTGTCTTCTTCTCTGGTTTCACGTTACATGTGTATAGGTTCATGTAACTCTTTGGAGTGCAAATGATTTTTCATCATAGGTTTACAATTGAGTAATTTTCAATAGTGAATTTGAAATATATTTCGATCATGCAAAAATATTTCTTTCCATCTTAAAGTACAAAGACTTGAAACAACCTTCCTCTAAAATCATTGTTGAGAATGGAGCATATTATACAAAGTAAAAAATCTTTCCATTTCTCCATGTAACTTAAATTAGGCTTACAAGAAAATAATAATAATAATAATAATAATAATAATAATAATAATAATAATAATAATAATAATAATAATAATAATAATAATAATAATACGAGAGATAAATCATATTTTTGAAATGTGAGAATAAAAAACCACTAATCAAATATAAAAACTCCACAATTAAAATAAAAAAATCACACTTTCTCGAAATAATAACATACATCAAGGTTAAAATAGATTTAGTATGATAGGTAGATTAGAAAAATAAATTAAATTATGTTAAAAAATTTATGACCTAAATTGAATCGACATATTTTGATATAATCTATTTAAGTCATAACTTATATGGACTTAAGTTAAGTAGTCGGTAGGTTTATAGATCATTTTGTGTTATAGAATATAATAAATTTTTAAATGAAACAATATTATTTTATTAAAAAATATATATGTATTATAAATTAATTTAATAAATAATTTATTTGTTATAATAGTAAATATAAGAATAAGTTTTTAATAATCATTTATTTCAAGATATAATGGTTAAAGTTAATTAAAATTTTGGATCAATAAATTACTAAAATAGAATGATGGTAATAAATGTATTCATTATCTTATAATTTATATTTTAAATTATTATATCTTAATAAAAACTAATTTTATTAATATAATTTAAACTTTAAAAATATATATTTTATTTTATTTAAATATTTTTTAATTGATAAATATAATACTTTTTTTATTTTCAATCTAACTAAATTTGACATGTTAGCATGTTGACCTAACATAGGTTAAATTAGACTAAAAAACATGATTTGTTTTTAAAATATAGATAAATTGGACAAATTATTTTACTTTACCCCTAAAATCAAGTTAGATTGGATCGGATCATCCGTTTTAACCGTTCTAAACATTCAAACACATCATTTTAAAATAACTTACAACAATTTCACAAGAATGATAAAATCTTTCTTTTTCTTTCATAATCTATTATCAATTCATCACTACAAGCATTTTTAATAGGAATTATTTATTAATATGCTTAAATAAAATATTAATTATTTGAAGTGACTTTTAATAAAATATTAATTAAGAATCATATATGACATGATAACTGTTTAAATTTTTTATTATTATTACTTCATCAAATATCTTAATAAATCAAAATAAACGAAGGGATAATAGAAAAAAGAATGAACTTTTTAAAATTGATTAAGAAAATTTATAATAAAATAAAATCAACAGTAAATTATTTAAAAATAATGTGACATATACCTATCTATTTTAAATTTTTTAAAATAAGAAACAATTCATTATTATAATATAGATGATGTTAATCTCTTGATTTCCTTTAATAATCTATATCTTTTAAGCAATTTTTTTTTTGCTATAATAAAGATTTTTACCAAAATTGTTAATAGATATTAAATGCTCTTCACTTCTCCAAAAGTGATTATGAAGTTCTCAAGTAAAATTGAAAATTATAATTTCTAAATTCTCATGTATAAATAAATTTTAAAAAAATATTTCTTTAATTAAAGAGAAAAATTGCCAACGTAATTGCAACACGAATAAACAATACTTTTAAACTAAGGATAAGGTTGAACTAGCAAGCCACCTGAAAAAACAATACTTCAATGTTTCCTGAGTTTACAATGTTATCATTGAACCTAGAAGAAAAGAAAAGAACAAATGGTAGTTCATATGAATAACTTTTTTAACTAAAATAGTATGATTCAAAGACTAAGAAAGGTATAATTTTTCATTTTCAAAGTGAGATTTAGATAAGATGAAACATGACATTAAATACATCCCTCACTTATTATATAGAATAAATTGGGTTAATTTAATGAATTGGCTATACTAAGAGGGTGGAGACAAAAATGAATGTCTATCTATAACTCTGTAGTCCTACAAAATGTACAAACAATATAAAAATTATTGCAACATAATGCAATAATTTGTTTAATAAAAGGAAGAGAGAAATAAAATTCAAAGCTTCATTTAAGTAACATCTTGTTTGAAAATTTTCATATTAGCAATAGAAAAAGGTTGATTGAATATAAAGTTTATTAGTAGTATTAAGTCATTTTAGTTATTATAATTTATAATATATTATTATTCTTACAGAATACGGTTAAAATAATGAACAATATTTTTGTAATTTTGTTGGAAAAATATTTTTTCAATAACAAGAATATCATTTTTTTTATCTTTTATATATTTAAATAATTTTTTAATAGATTTTAATAATACTTTAACATAATTATAATTATTACATAAATAAACTATTTTAATTATATATATTAATAAAAATATAGAACGTTTTAATTACTGTGTTTCCATAATTTTATATTATTAATTTATTCTAAATTTTATTTTATTTTTTCTCTTATTTTTTATATGTATCCATGTTTTTCTTTGTTATATGTCCATATTTTTAGATTGTTAATTTATTTTAATTTGTTTTCCCTCTACTTTTTAGAAGTACTAACTTTTTTTATTCATTCATGTTCCTTTCATTTTTTCTTCTAATTTTATAGATATATAAATTATAATAATTTTCTTTCTTTTATAAATCATAATATAATAAAAAATGAAATTATAATTGTAAAATAATTTTATAGATAAATAAATTATAATATTTATTTCTTTTATAATAAATTACAATTAGCTTCCTCAAAAATATTATTATTATTATTATTATTGACAAAATTTTTAAATCTCTCCAAAAACAAAAGTGTGAAATAAAGTTATTCGTTTTAATTTATTTGATTAAAATATTTTTTTTCTCTTTTTTAAGGATAAGCAAAAATTTCCAAATCAATTAAAGATATAAAAGAAAAATAAATGAAAAGTTTATTTTTATAATGTAAAAGTCCATTTAAATTGACATCTATTTAAGTATATTTAATTTTATAGGATTCTTCTTCAATAACCATTGGTGTCTCACTTTAATGCCAATGTTAATAACTCTAAAGACATAAAGCTTTCAAATTTGTGAAATAAAAGTTTTTACAGCACACCTACGAGTATAAGATGAACCAAAAACATACTCAGTCTCAAGATATATCTTATATAATAGTTGTTGAAATATGAAAAATTATCCTTCTACCTCGTAGTCTTATATAATCAGTCAAACATGTTTAAACATAGATTATATAAGGCTATTTCTTGAACTAAGTGTTGGGTATTAAGTAAAAGTTTTGTTTTTCTGTTATGCTTTACCCGCTGTTGGCTATATAAACAGCAACCCTTTACAATAAATATACAGTTTCATTTTTACGTAATATTTTTCTTACGTTGCATGCATGCTCTCTGATCTAATATGGTATCTAGAGCAAGGAGATTTGGTGAGGTTAGTTTCTTGTGAGGTGGTATTCTTGGAGCATCAGACTAAAAGGTTCAAGAAGTGTGTCGGTTAGGAGAGTCTGGTTCTTGTGTTATCAAGAAAGTGCAGAGAAGAATCTGTTTGGTGGTGCTAACAAGAAAGTTGCGGGAACATGAGCTGGAATGGGGAGCATTATACAAGGAGGGCTGCCGGTATTTGACGGAAAAATGTTTGACGAGTGGAAAATCAAGATGATGGCAGTGTTTGGTTTCCAAGATGTTGCAGAGATTATCCAAGAAGGTATAGTAGAACTTGGTAGTAAAGCTACAAAAGAAGAGAAAAAGTTCTTTAAACAGCAACAAAAGTTGGACAGCAAAGCTAGATTTTTGTTATATCAATGTGTAAGTTCAAAGATCTTCAACAAGATATGCAAGGCTAAAACAGCCAAGGAGATATGGGAGATCTTGCTGAAAACTTATGGTGATGGGGACAAACACAAGAAGGTAAAGTTACAGGCACTAAGAAGGAGATTTGAGTTTCTTCTTATGGAAGAGAATGAATCTATTGCAGATTATTTTGACAAGATTCAAGAGTTAGTAAATGCTATAAAGACATGCAATGATCCTATCACTGAGCAGCAAGTGGTTCACAAAATTCTACGATCACTTCCCTTCAAGTTTGATCACATGGTGATAACTATAGAAGAGACTAAAGACTTAGAAACACTGGGGATAGATGAGCTTCAGCACTCGTTAGAAGCACATGAATACAGAATTTATGAAAGAAAAGTGATACATGAGCAGGTGTTACAAGTCAGAACAGGTTACAAGGGCAAGTTCAAAGGAGAAAAGAAAGATCAAAAACAGTGGAAGGGAAGCAAGAATCAAGAAGAAACTGAAGATTCTGGAAAAGAAAAGAGTGGCATAGAAGGGGAGTCTACTGGGGACAAAACCTGGAAGTTTGATAAACGAAAGGTTCGGTGCCATAACTGTCAGAAGCTGGGTCACTTTGCCCGTGAATGTTGGCACAAAGAAGGTGCGAAAACCAAGCCCAAGAATCAAGCCAATCTTGCACAAGATGAAGGATCTGATTCTGAAGCAGTAATGTTGATGGCCTAGGTGTCTTCAGATATGAAAGAAGAAGCTGCTTGGTACTTAGACTCAGGCTGTTCAACTCATATGACTGGGAGAAAAGATTGGTTTGTAAAAATAAAAGAAGCTGTTCATGGGAAGATACGGTTTGCTGACAACAGTAGCTTAACAGCACAAGGAACTGGAAGAGTGGTTCTGAGAAATGACGAAGGAAGAGAAGTCGTTGTTGAAGACGTGCTATATGTTCCAGGCCTGAAGACAAATCTGCTCAGTCTAGGTCAACTTCTGGAGAAGGGATTTATTATGACAATGAAGGATAATTGCATGAGTGTGTTTAATCAATCAAATAAACTCATCATTCAGACTATTTTGTCACGGAATAGAACGTTTAGAGTGGGAATGAATGCTTTGAAGCATCACTCGCTTCATTGCTGCAGAAAGTAGAGCAGAATGGATATGGCATCATAGATATGGACACCTGAATTTCGGAGACTTGTGTCAACTTGAGCAAAAGAAAATGGTGGTAGGCTTACCTCGTATAAAAGCTCCTGATGAAGTTTGCAAGGAGTGTATTCGAGTGTAAACAAACCGGAAACAGCTTCAAGCAAATTCATATCCCGGAAGACGAGTGGAGAAGTTGGGACCGGTGCACACCGATATTTGCGGGCCAATTCAAGTTGAAACCCCTGGAGGTAGCAGATATTTTCTAACTTTTACAGATGATTTGACCGGAAAAATGTGGACATTTTTGCTCAATAGGAAGAATGAAGCACTTGGAAACATTTAAGAAGTTTAAGTGTCTTGTTGAAAGGCAAAGTGGGTTGCGGTTAAAGATACTCCGAAGTGATGGTGGTGGAGAATATACCTCACAAGAGTTTCGTGAGTTTTGTGAGAATACTTGGAATTGTTCAGGAAGTCACACCCCCTATACACCTCAAGCATAATGGCATTGCTGAGAGGAGAAACGAACACTCGCTTAACATGGTTAGGTGCATGCTGAAAAGTAAAAATCTACCAAGTTACTTGTGGGGTGAGGCAGTTATGACTGCCACTTATGTTTTGAATAGAGCTCCAACTAAAAGGTCAGATGGAGTAACCCCTGAGGAGGCATGGAGTGGGATGAAACCAAATGTTGCTCACTTGAAGATATTTGGTTTTGTATGTTACAAGCATTGTCCTGATCAGTTGAGAAGAAAGTTGGATGATAAAGGTGTGCCACTAATCTTGATTGGTTATAACTCAACAGGAGGGTATAAACTGCTGGATCTTGAGAATAACAAAGTCTCGTACGATAGAGACGTAATTGTTGATGAAAACTCAAGTTGGAACTGGGGTCGACATCAAACGAGACATCTCGGACCAGAATTATGTTGGATGTGGATTCTTCGACAGGTGAACTAAGTGTTGAAAATCGAGTATCAATGAGAAGAGATGACAATCAGTACGATGAGAAGATCAACAAGAGCAGTGCAGAGACCAATACACCTGCAAGATTATGAAGTATTTTCAGATTCTACTGTAACTACTGAAGGCAATTTAATTCATTTTGCTTTGATAGCTGAAGCTGAGCCACTCACATTCGAAGATGCAGTAGTTGATGAGAATTGGTGGAAGGCAATGAAGGAGGAGATTGCCTCTATTGAGAAGAATCAAACATGGGAATTAGTTGATGCTCCTAATGACAAAAGACCCATTGCTTTGAAATGGGTTTATAAAGTCAAAGTAAATCCACAAGGGGAAGTGGTGCGGTACAAAGCCAGAATTGTGGCTAAGGGTTTTCTACAGCAAGCTGGAGTAGATTATGGTGAAGTATTTGCACCAGTAGCCAGGATTGAGACAGTTCGAATGGTGGTATCAGTTACAGTTCAAGCTGGCTAGGTTCTGCATCAATTGGATGTTAAATCAGCATTTCTAAATGGTCCTCTGGAAGAAGAAGTGTTTGTGGTACAGCCACAAGGTTTCGAAATTAAAGGTCAGGAGCATAAGGTGTATAAGCTTAACAAAGCTTTGTATGGATTGAAGCAAGCTCCTAGAGCTTGGAATCAAAGAATAGATAAGTTTTTGAAGCAAATTGGGTTTGACAGATGCATATCTGAACATGGTCTGTATGTGAAGTGCTGGAATGGAGACATAAGAAGTGAGAAGTTGATAATATGTCTATATGTGGATGATCTTCTGGTAACTGGAAGTAGTGCAGATCAGATAAAAGTATTTAAATCTCAAATGTTTAACGAATTTGATATGAGTGACTTAGGTAAACTCAATTATTTTCTCGGAATTGAGTTCACCAATACAAAACATGGATTGATAATGCATCAAACAAAGTACACACAAGATGTTTTGAAAAGATTTCGGATGATGGAAAGTAACACTACAGTAACACCAGCAGAGACAGGACAGAAGCTTACACTTGGTAATGATGAAGAGCGTGTAGATGCTACTAACTACTGCAAGATTGTAGGGAGTTTGAGGTACCTCTGCAATTCCATACCTGATTTAAGCTATAGTGTTGGCTTGATCAGTAGATATATGCAAGATCCAAGGGAGTCTCACATGTATGCAGCTAAGAAAATTCTGAGGTATCTTCGTGGTACAGTGGGTTGCGGAATCCTATTTCCAAAACCTGAAACAGTAACTACAACAGTGGAATTGATGGGATATTCAGACTCAGATTGGTGTGGTGATAAAGGAGATAGGAAAAGCATTGCAGGTTATGTTTTCTTCTTAGGAGGAGCTCCAATCTCGTGGAACTCAACTAAGGAATCTGTAGTGGCTTTGTCCTCATGTGAAGCAGAATACATTTCTGCATCAGAAGCTTCGTGTCAGGCAGTTTGGTTGAAAGCAGTTTTGCAAGAATTGAAAGTGGAGCTGTCATGTAAAGTGAAGCTTTTAGTAGATAATAAATCTGCTATAGATTTAGCCAAACATCCAGCTTCACATGGGCGGAGTAAACATATCGAGACACGTTTTCATTACATTCGTGATCAAGTGTGCAATGGAAAACTCGTTATTGAATATTGCAAGTTAGAAATTCAACTTGCAGATCTTTTTACTAAAGCTTTTAAAGCTGAGAGATTCATTTGGTTGAGAGATGCTGTTGGAGTTGTTAATATAAATACAACTTTGACTTAAGGAGGCATGTTGGGTATTAAGTAAAAATTTTGTTTTTCTGTTATGCTTTACCCGCTGTTGTCTATATAAATAGCAACCCTTTACAATAAATATACAGTTTCATTTTTACGTAATATTTTTCTTACGTTGTATGCATGCTCTCTGATCTAATACTAAGAAAGTTTAAAATGTTAAAAGTAAAAAAAAAAAAACTAACATTCTTAAAAACATTTTATTTATAAGGGTGTTTACAAAGAAATTGAAATATTAAAGAGTTTTGCTGTAGATTAAAAAAAAAAAAAAACACCCAGGAATGCAATATTAATAAATCTAAGGTTACTATCTATTTTACGTAAACATAGTCTTGATATTAATTAGTATATGATATATATATATATATATATATATATATATATATATATATATATATAATAAAATAATATTTTTCTAAAATTGAATTGATTATTAAATGAGTCCACCTATTCAAAGTTTAAAGAATTTAAGATTTAAAGATTTATCAAATTAAATTTTATTAAAATAATATTTTTATAATATAATAAATATATTAATAATAATATTTTAATAATAAAAATTAAAATATAATAAAATAACTATTAATTTGAGATAAAAATATTATATATTTTATAAATAAATTATCTTTTAAAAAAATTTGATATTTTTTTTATCAAAATAAGTTTAACTCAGTTATTTTTCTCGATTGTTTTAAATTTGTATCAAAATTTTTAATATTATATTAATTCAATTAAAATCTAATTATTTAAAAATAATATATTTTCATAATATAATTTTAATAATAATCATAAAAAACTATTGCATAAATCTTTATAAAAAAATAATTATCCTACCTAAAATAAGTATCTCCTTTAAATAAAAACAATAAAATAAATAATTTTAATTTAAAAATTAGGCATATAAATATTTTAAAATTGAATTAAAACCGTTAATTTTAGTCAACAAATTTTAATTAAAAATTTATCAGAAAACTAAAAAAAGAAGTTACTGTCACTCCAAAAATCTCCTTAATAGTATTTTAAAAAGCTACAAAGAAAAAACAACTTAACAAAAGACATTAGTAATAATTTCAAGTAATTGGTAACTACAATGATAAATAAAATTAGACTAGAAAAGTGATATCTTCAAGCCAATTGAATTAAAAAATTAGAAAAAAGATTTTTTTTGTTGAAAGAAAAAGCAAAAAGATAATAAGAGTGGAATTAATGATTTGTGATGGGTGGAATTGTAGAAAGTGAACGGTACAAAAGAGATAATGGGGTGACCCTATTTGTCTGTTCACATTAAAGAAGGAGAAGAAGGATGAAAGAAGATTTGGAGAAGGAAGTATTTTTTATTTGTTCCCTGAAAGACAGATAAGAAGAAGAGAGAGAGAGAAGAAGTTGTTGGGTTGGGTTGGGTTGGATTGGGTTTTCCAATCTAATCTTCTTTTTTTTTATGCTTTTAAGGCACGATTCCTTTTCCTTACCCTCTTCTTCTCTCTTCTCTTCCTGAACCCTTATTATTCCTTTCCTTTGCCCTTCACCTTCTACCCAGGGAAGGAAAGGAAAAAGGAACAAATAATTATATTATTATAATTTAAATTATTATTGTAATTATTCGTATAAATATTATTAGTTTATTATTAAATTATAATTATTACTATCGTTAGTATTCCTCATCCATGGATTCGTCGTGTCTCTCCAACGATTCAGTTTCTGGATTCAAAGACAGGGAGTCAATGGTTGACCCCTTTTTGGTCGAGGCTCTCCAGAACCCTCGTCACCGCCTCACCAGTTAGTTTCTTCTTAATTATCTTCGTCTCTCTTTCTGTTAATTGTTCTTTTGGGGTTTTTGTTCTGTGGGATTGTTTCTTCTTATGGGTGTGCCTCAAAATTTTTGCTTTAGCTCGATTTCCCCTAGACTTATATATATGTAGTTGAATGTTTTCATTTAAGGGTTTTGTTTATAGGTGCTTTATATAAGTCTTTGTTTTTTTTTTTTTTTTTCTGGTTATGTTTAGGATAATTGACGTCAGATCCGGGATGGCCGTGGTTATTCCCTGAATCATTGTGATAATTGAGATTGAGAATTTGATTTTGATGTGTGGGCGAGGTTACCCTGGTAGTCATTTGGGGGCTTTATTCAAAATTACGTTAACGGGAAAGTTGGTATGATCGTAGGTTGTGTAGATATGTATGCTTCTACTGAATAAAATTTTAACTTGGGATGAAATAGTGAAGCACCGTAATTTCCAGAGTTCATAATTTGTATTGCTGTGTAGCATTTTTATGCGTTTTAGTTCTTACCCTTTAGATGGAATGAAGTTGTTGAGCTATTGCTTGCTTTGATCGAAATTTCATGTGTCACAAGTTTAAAGTAGTAGTCCTTCAGAGGTGGTTGGCAGTTGCATCAGAAATTGTCTAGCAATTGCATGAGTTATTCTTTGATGATTATGTTTGCTGTAATTTCCCGTTGCTAGTGTTTTTTCTGATCGTTTTTTTTTTTTTCAAATTTTTCTTTGTTGTTGTAAATCTTGATATTTTATTTTATTATTTTGTACTTTGTTTTTGTCCTTAGTTTTGCGGATGGAGCTTGACATTCAGAGGTTTATGAATAATGCTGATCAACAGCATTTTGAGTTTCCACATTTCCCTTCTTCCTATCTCAGACTGGCTGCACATCGTGTTGCTCAACACTACAGCATGCAAACAATGGTTCAAGATAATGGCTTAGATGGTCAGGGAAGTAAAATTCTGGTGAGAAAGTTACCAGAAAGCAAGTATCCTGTGGTTAGGTTATCTGAAATACCTGCAAAGCAATTGGAAAATGATAAATCTGAGCAGAAAAAATTTGTTATTAGAACTAGGCCTAATAAGAACAGTTTGAACGACGCCAATGGAGTTGGGATGAAAGGAAATCCTCTAAGAAGCGTGGAAGAGAGGAAGGAAGAATATGACCGAGCACGAGCACGTATCTTTAGTGGCTCTAGAATCTCTGACTCAGGTGATACCTCATCCATGGTTCCAATGGATGGGAGAAATTCTTCTACTAGCAAGGATGAGAATGAAACTAGCAAGAACCCCATAGTTGATTCAGAAAGATGTATCAATGTCCGGGACAGTTGTTCAAATCGAGTTGCCATATTCAGGGATAGAGAAAAGGATCGTAGTGATCCAGATTATGACCGTAGTTACGGAAGGTGAGTCATTTCATTGTACCCTGTTAACATTGAGAGGTATCCAGCTATTGAATGACACATTTGCAAATGGATGTTAATATTGTCATTTCTCTGCACTATATCTAGAAATGTGAGTTGTATTAGCATTTTAAAATAAATGATTGAAGTTATCTGTTTGTCAGAGAGACACTGATTGGGGGGGGGGGGGAAGGGTGAAGAGTGAAGACTAAATAATGACAATTTTGTTATTTGGCTGGCACATTTGATGACACTCTTGTTATGTAATGGTTAGAGATGCCTTTTGTTTTTCAAATGTTTTGGTTATTTGGCCGTTGAGGTATCTGTACTGATTTAATATTTAGTATACCTTTATCTGATTGAATTACGTTATTGGTGCAGATATGCTAGGAGTATTCCAACCTCTGCTGTTACCTTGGTGCCATTTAACTTGCAAAAGGCTCAACCTTCATTTGCTCAATATGATGCTACATTTAATCAATTGGGTCAAATGTCACAACCTCAGGCCACACTTGGATATATCCCTCCTTCTACCCCGATAATAAATCCTTTTTGCACTACAGGAGTGAATCAGACACCTAGGGACGGTGCTTACCTACAGTGGCCTAGTGCAGCTATGATGTATGCACATTCATATGACCAATTTAGACATGCTGTTTTCCAGGTAAATAGCATTTAATTTGCCTAGTTTTATTGCCTATTGAATTCGATGAGTGATTTCTGTATTAGTTTAAAAATTACCAGGACATGTTCACAATAAGTGTAATAAATAAATTAATTAATGTTGTAGGTTTTGTTGGTTGATGCTCTTAACTCCTTAAAATGGTTTTTAGAAATTACTGTTTTTGTTATAAAAGTGTGTATTTTTAATTCTTGTGACAAAATGCATATAGATTTGAATTGTTATACCATTTTTATTCTCAAATAGGGGGGAGTAGCTTTATAAAAAAATACGGTGATTTTCCTAATATGTAATATCATGATTCATGATTGTTGTAGTTTGTTTGAGTTCTACTCTTCTGACAAGGATCAAATAATTTTTTTCTTTTTTCACTGTATCTGCTTTTGCTTATTATTATGCATCTCAGATACTTTTTACTGTTTTGCAGGCTCCATTTGGTCAACAGCCGTTGAGCTTTGACTATTCACAGAACTATTAGATGACATTTAGGGGAGACTATTCAATTGGGATGCAAAAGTTATGTTAGCTTTAAGAATTTCATGTTAGGTTCATTTGTCAGTGCTGTCATAGACCCTTGTAGTCTGTCTTATGTTTCAGTTTTGATGGCTATATTAAATCGTTTGGTACTTCTTATGTGACAGATTATAAAATAGTAAATTGTAGTGCATTACCGAATTTAAGATATATGATAAGGTTTCTATGGTGCTTTAAACTACTTCGTCTAATATTGGTGTTTACACAGATAGGTCCTCCCTGTTTCATGGCATTTTTTATTTAAAAATTGGGAAAATTAATTTTGATCCGTTGGGAAAATTTGGATGGTTATTTAAATTAGTCTTGATCATAACTTTTAAACTAAAACGTGTTATGGCAAGAGAAATTTATTATGAAGTTTTGTCAAATGGAGACTTTCAGCATGTGGGAATACTTTTCAACCAGTTGGAAAAAAATCTACTATTTGGAACTTGTTTGTTGAAGTATTTTGTCTTTTAGTAGTGTTTTAGTTTCTTTTTTTTTATATTTTTTCATAATTCCGTTTCTTTATATTTTTTTTATTACATTCTCCCAGGAGCTGTGGTATTCTATCTTGTTATTTCATTATTTTGTTGCGAAGTTTTTTGAATTACTGTTTAATATTTCGTTTTTTATTTTAACTAATGGACTGTGTTTTTAGTTCTCTAAAATTGAATCTCTATCGATGAAGATTTTCAAATTGTAAAAGAAAAAGGAAAATTCAAAGAAATATGCTTTAAATTAATGTTTTATTTTTAATTAATTTTAATGAGTAAAATCAAAGACACCCTGTAAAGATAAGGACAGCAGCTGGATTATGGTCATTATAAAAACCAATTTGGCAGATAAGACCAACGAACATTCTGGATCCACGTTACTAAAATATTTCATGAGATCCAATCCAACTCAATTATTTAATTTAATTTATATTTGAAAAAGTATTAACTTTAAACTGTATTTAGTTGTTGTAATTTTTCAAAGTTGAGCGAATGAATATTTCTAATATATAAATGATGGTGTAAGTAGTATATATAATAAATAAATATATGAATATATTACTTATAATTTAAATTGTGATATAATGTTTTTTCTTTTTACGATGGGTGCCTCTTCTACAAAGGAATCCTACCTATCATTAATGTGAATATATAAATTAGCATTATTTCACGTACATAATGTTATTTTTAATTATTAACAAATTTAAAACTTTAAATATTAATGTCGATATGGAAGCAATGAATAAGTAAGGATATGGGAAATAAGATTATTTAAGAATAAGTAAGGAGTAACCAAAAGAAGATTATTTTAGATTAAGAAAATTTGTTGGACTATATATGGGAAATGAGATTTTTATTTTTCAAATTATATGTTCTAATTTATTTATAATATAAAAGTAAATTGAAAAGAAAAATAAAGAACTGATAAAATATACTTGTAATTCTAATAATGGTGTAGATGCTACTTTGATCTACAAAGCAACAAAGTGATGTGTTATTCAAGGATTAAAGAAAATAAGATACATCTTATTTTAATAAAATTAAATTTGAGTTGTTAAATATATAAGGGATGTATATTCAAATTAATCTCAAATATAGATTTATATCAGAAACAATTAATTTTATCTTTTTTTTTTTGTTATAAAAGATTTAGTTTTAGTTCTCTGCATCTCTCATAGGTGATCATTTCTGAGTTTTTAAATAAAGTTTTTTTTTCTTTGATCGACAAATACTGATGCAAACCTTTTAATTTCATACACAATATTTCTCTTATTACGATTTTTATGGATAAATTAGATCTTAAAGTTATCAAAACCTTGTCTCTTAGATGAAATTTTGCATCTTTGAAGGTGGAGAGTGATGAGTTTGGGGAGGATGGGATGGGATGCTTGGGATTGATGTTGAATATCACTGTGGAAGTTTGTGTTGAAAAATGGAGATAAGACATATGCAACTGGGATCTCTAAGATGCGCATTAGCCTATACGGGAGGGGGGTCGGGAGATACAAAAAATTTACATCGGATCATGTATCAATACAACGTAAATTTACATAAGTTAGTTATTTCAACGTAAATTTATTTCGCTTACATTGACGTTAGAGTTTAATCAGATGTAAGTTAGTTATTCAAACTTAAATTTATATCTTTTATATTGACGTTAAAGTTTAATCAGACGTAAAAGACTCAAAATAACATACTTAAAAGATATTTTATGCACTAGTGCATCTAATACATTTGGGTATATAAATTATCTATCAGGATATGCATTAATTATAAGAATAATTAATTGGAAGAAATATTTCAATCACTATAACATTATTATCAATAATAAATGATTAAGATTTCTCAATCAAAATCATTAGCTTTTATGGTTTGTGTTAATCTTATGCAATATCATTCACATGTACAATAATGAAAGATTTGTTTGATCTTTCGAGGGGGATTTATTATGGAGAGACAATACTAATGAAATATGAGTCCAACTCACATAAGGTATTAACACCACCTTCAACCCAAAACATTAAGACATTGAGTCATAAATCTTTCTTCCTTATATGTTGTTTAACTTCCTCATTCTTACTCAATGTGGAACTTAAACTCACGCTTATATTTTCCAACAATCTCCCCCTCAAGTGAGAGTCTCTTTACATTGGTACATCTCCCTTGAGTTCACTAATGAACCTTAGTTGTACCACTATTCATCATAACGGGACACGCTTACCTGACACACTATCAAGAAGACTTTTGATACATGGGTCACTTGTTAGAGACAACATCAATGAGACATGAACCTAACTCACATAAGAGATTGACATCACCTTCAACAAAAAACCTTAAGGCATTGAGTTATGGGTCTTTCTTTCTTATATGTTGTTTAACTTTCTTATTCTTACTCTTCAAATGACTTTACCTTCAATATATTAAGTTCATCCATATTAGAACCAACAACTAACATGTTATCAAAATACAATAATAATATGATATAGGATGAATGAAATTTTTTCATATAACAACAAAGATGCATGACCCACTTCTTGTACCCTTTCCTACTCATAAAACGTTTAAAATTCAAGTACCATTGTCTTGATAATTGCTTCAATCCATACAAACTTTTAGTCAACTTGCAAACAATTCTCTTTCTTTACCACTTGGAAACCCTCTAGTTGCACCATGTAGATGTCCTCATCTAGGTCTCCATGTAATAATACTTTCTTAACATCTAATTGCTCTAGATGTAAATCTTATGCATCCACAATATTTAACACAAGTCTAATAGTAATCATTTTAACTATAGGAGAAAATATCTCATTATAGTCAACACCTTTTTTTGCTGAAAGACTTTTATCACTAATCTTGTCTTGTATTTCTTGTTGTCATTATGTTCTTCCTTGATCTCGAACACCCACTTGTTTTGCAATGCCCTCTTTCCTGTTAGTAGGTCTGTCAAACACCAAGTTTTATTTTTTTCAAGTGAGCTCATCTCCTCCTGCATGACTAACTCTACTGAGCTGCATAATCTATTTGTAATGCTTCATGATAAGACAAATGTTCTCCATCATCAGTCGATAAGTAATTTGTTGAAGGAGAAAATTTGTGAAGAAGCTTACTAACTCTATTGGATCTCCTTACTTTAACTACTAGGGTGACAAAAGAGGTTTCCTCAACAGTCCTATCTCTTGAGCTCCCACTTTTTCTTGTTAGGTCATATTCTGTAATATCCTCTAACACTATCTTTTCCTTCTCTGTTGGCTTCTTTTCATCTTCAAATTTTGTCTCAAGTTTGTCTTTGTACATTGCATTTTCATAATGTAACATCTCTACTTGCAATGATATTTTTGTTTTGATCATCCTAGAAGCGATATCTCATATCATCGACTTCATAGCCAATAAAAATGCATTTTCTTGCTTTCAGATCAAGCATGTCCTTGTCAACATCTTTAACACAAACATAAGAAATATAACTAAATACTTTCAAAAGAGAAAGACTTACATCCTTACCTTGTCATTCATTCTCAGGAATCTTGAACCCTATGGGAACTGAGGATCCTCAATTAATGAAGTATGTTGTTATGATCACTATTTCTACCTAGAATGTCTTCGTAACCCTGCATGAATTCTCATACTTTTTGCCCTCTCATTCATGGCCATGTTTATTCTTTCAACAATATCATTCTGTTAAGATGTCTCAGGAATAGTTTTAAGCATTCTAATTCCATTCTTAGCACAATAATCAACACATTTAGTATTACTATGTTCACCATCATTATCAGACTTTAAACATTCAATTTTTAACCCTGTCACATTCTCAACAATGGCTTTCCACTTCTTAAAGGTATTGAATACTTCCAATTTTTTACTTCAAAAATAAAACCATACATTTCTAATGGAATCATCAATAAAAGTGACATAATATCGTGATCTTCCCAATGATGAGACTAATGTTGGCTCATACACATATGTATGAACAAATTTCAACTTCTCTACCTTGGGCATCTTTCCTAACTTAGTAAAAGTAACTATCTTCTGCTTCTGTGGTTGAAAGTGCAACACTTTTCTAAAGTCGAGACATGCAACTAACTATTGTGCCAATATTCTTCCAAAATAACCTTATTTCTTCTAAAGCATAATACAATTTTAGAAGTACCTTTCAACTAAAGTAACAACCACTTGACAGTTTCGCAATGCGTTCTTCTTGGATTAGACATGAATTTACTAATAACTCTTACTGCATGAGCAATGTCTGATCTAGTGCATATCATTGCATACATTAAACTACTAACTTTCTTATATATTGTTTAACTTCCTAATTCTTACTTAATTTAAAATTTAGACTCATATTTAAATTTCCCAACATGATTATACATATATACGTGTAATGTGGTGATTGGACCTATCCATCTTGACCTTTTGACCATTTCCCTCACTGCCACTCTTTAGTTATTCCGCACATTGTCATGTAAAAGCCTCATTCTCCCCTTTAAATATGAAAACTGCTACCCAATAACTAAGAGCATCACAACCACAACAATAGCAATTGCATGGCCAAGGAGATAATTAAGCATACTATTTAATAAAATGCCTCAATTTTCAAATATCATAATTAGGTTATAAAAATTGAAAAAAACATAATTTGGGAAGAGACAGTAAGAGGAGAATCACATAATTTCACAAATGTGCTCTGGTATCAAATGTAAAATCATAAATGTTTTTTACAAATTTCCCTCCTTTGACTGCTCATTCTTGATGAAAAAACAAAGAAAAGAAAACGTATAGGTCAAAAGAAGGGAACCTTATTTTTAAGTTAGTGGATATTAAACCCTTTTAAAATTGGTTATTCCTGTCAAATAACAGTTGTTATCAGAAATTATTTCTATTTTATCCATTTATCATTTAATTATTGATTTATTTTCTCTCTTAATAAGTCACATGCTCATGAGACATAAAACTTAAAATATTTTGAAAAGAAATTTCTCTACTAGATTATTCCTTGAATAATTTGATCTTATAATTTTGTACCGATACTCAATACTTATCAAACATCTATATGTATGACTCTTTTCATTTTATTATTAATTCTACAAGTTATAATTTTCAATTCTCAGTTCTAAGTAGGGTTCATTTTTTATAAACATTGTCATCTTGACAATTCCATAAGTCTTCGTAACAGTTGCTTAGTTTATAATTCCAGTTGTTTATTCCTCTTTTAATGTTTTGGGTATCAAAACTACATTTCAATTTATAAATTTTAACTTAATTTTGGAACCTCCAATTTTGAGATTTGCAGCAACAGTGATGTTTGTCTTTATTAAATCCAAAATCATTAAGGGTAGAAGAAACCTCATGTTAACAATAATGTAGAATTTTAGCATTGGAAATTAGAAAAATAAACTTTGTTAACAAACATAATAAAAAATTAGCTTACATAACAAAAAAAATCAATGTCCTAGCATATATCTTCCTCTAATATACGAAATACACGGGTTAACATGAGGATTCTTCTACCCCTACCTCATGTTCAAAATACACCATGTTAACAAAAAAAAAAAAACACATGTTCAACTCTAACTTACATATTCCTCTATAATTGCTACGACATAAAACATAGACCAATGCAAATACAACAAAATTGTAAAAAAAAATAAAAAAAATTACAGCTTCAAATTTTGTTTGGTCTTTTACATAGTTTCATCGTCTTCACGATTCACTTCTTCATCCACCCACCGGAAAAAGTTTCATTTTTGTTCTTTCTACCCAAACCTAAACAGCGCGTGAATCAATCATAAGTTGGTAACATATAATTATTAAGAGCATAGGAAAATTTAAGGTTCCATTGCTCATGAATTTCGTCTTAATGGTGTGATCTGAAAAATAAATGATACATGATAATATACTTTATTTACCATGTCATAAGCTTTGTTAGTGATGTAAAAATATTTATAAAAGAAATTAATTTTTTGAACTTATAAAATATATTTTTAATTTAGAGGACTTAATTAATACAAATTTTTTTCCCAAAAAATAATATTACATATTCTATATATATTTTGAGGAAGAAAAACATATTTTATCCTGTGTATATTACAAAATTTAGTTAAACTCATATGTCAGATAACATTTACACTATTTTTAATATCAAAATAATGCAAATGATTGACCGCACCAAAATAACAAGATTAATATTTAACAACCGAATCGTAACTTTGAGAAATTTTAACATGAACTGAAGTCATAGTTGATTTTTTTTTTTAATTCCCATGTTTTTTAATAATAAATAATTGTTTCAAACATATTTTAATCAAAAAGACTTTTTCTCAAAAGAAAACCTACGTTTTATAAGGAGTAATTTATATTAATAAATCAAGGTTCATGAGAATTATTTTTATACGTGACAAACTTTGCTTTGTTTCCATGTAATGTAATATATCCAAATAAAAATGTTAATAAATTATACAAAATTCAATGACAAATATCAAAATTTTAAATTTTCTTCTCATTTAAATTATTCCTAGTTCCATTAAAAAAAAAAATCTTATATAATGTAAACCAATCTGTTAATTTTTCTACAGTATTTCATATTATCAATTATGTCTAGCGGTTTATGATTAGTCATTGTGTTATTGTTGAATGGAATAAATAATAAATGATATTATAATATTTTTAAGTTGTCAATATTAGCATTACAATGTTAATATTTGTATTTTAAATTACTAAATATTTAAATTATTTTTTAATTATCAAATATGGTCTAATATTAAGACTATCTGTATTTTTTTTAATCCAAACTCTAGATTCTATACCCAAATCCTATAAATTAAACTGCTATACTAATCTTTTTTATGCATCATTTAAGCTGCAATACTAATCTCCCTTATACATAATTTAATCTTACATATTACGATTAAATTAAATAAAATTAACTTCAATTATTTATATAAAAGTATCAATGTTTTATTCCTCAAATAATGAAATTAATCTTAACACCTTTCACTTTCACGTCCTTGGTATGCTATATAAATCATATACGTCATTTATTCCACCATAAGGTTGGCTAAACTAACAAGATCAATGAAAAAGGTCGTGAGTTGAATTATTATTATTTTTTATGTGGATCGTGCTTGTATTTATTATATATAATTTATAAAAGCATGTTTTTTATTTGAGCAAAGAATACAGAGCATGATCTGGATTTTATTCCATTCATTTGACCCACTGAGATGGAATCCACCACATCATGTTGACGTCAACCAGCCCAAATCTGAGGCAGTGTGGCCCATACTTAAACAACTATTAATGGGGCAACAAGATTAGGCTGACCCACTTACAAGTCAATTGTTCTTTTTGAATATGAAATGTGTATTGGGCTACAAAAAATAGAAACATTTATATATTCTGTATCAGGAAATATATAAATGACTCACTTTTAACATTCTTTTTCTCAAGACACTATTACTAATTAGTTTATGTGGCTAAATGGTGCAAGTTTAACACTCAATTTAATGTGTGAATTTTATCTGAAAATAAAAAAAGTGTCAAAAGTGTATTAAAGAATAAATTACTAATATGCCTCCTTATTTGTAACAATCATCAAAGACATATGATATGATCCACCTAATCCATTCCTTAGCAAATGAAAATAATCTGTTGTTTAGTACTACATTATCCAAGTTGAAGGAAAGGAATCAACAGATGCTGGATCTAGTAAAAAGAAGGAAAACAGTTGTTTTTACGGTTTGATTGTGTTCCTCTAAAGCAAGATGCATATGTAGAAACAAACAAAAAATTGAAGCAGAATTGGGTATGCCTTTTTGTTGTCTTAGCTTAAGAGGATAGATCTGTCTTTCCCTCACAGGTTACTATCTTATCTTAAGAAGGAAATTATGACGAGTTTTTCCTGTGAACATTTTTATATGTAAAAGAATGTACTTTATCTTGAGTCTTGTCATGGCATTAGTCATAAGAGATTTGACGGGTACCAAGTGCACCATCCAGACAATTCATTAGTGGGAAGTGGACAAATAACAAATGCTCACTCCGCGCACAAAGTTAGTGACTTTGAATAAAGAGTTAGTATTGCGATATGTGTGTAAAAGCTTACGTTTCTTCTAGGAACCAAACTCTGAATAAAGAGTTAAACTTTCCCCTTTCGAGAGTAACGAAATCGATTAGGTTGCACAAAATGTCAAACAAAAAGAAGTTTTATTTCAGATATTTACTTTTACAATCCATGAAATCCTGGCGTTGCTGTCGTAGTTGCTAAGAAAACAAGAGACAACAACGTGACCACTAAGGAAACAAGAGATAGTGATATGCCATTATTATCATCAAAGCATTTATAAACTAGTTAAGTTTACCACACCAATTGATATTGCATTTTCTATTTGACTTTACATTTATTTTATCTTTTAACATCCTTTTAGAAAAAAAAAAAACCCTTTTGGCAAAATCCTTTTTCCTTCTTCAAAAGAAACTAGGCCAAATAATCAATAAGCCAGTGGTTTCGAAAAAAAATTTCTAGTTCCGACCTAAACGAGGGCAAGACAGTGCTTTAGACAACGTACAAACAGAATACTATTTATGTAGCGTATATAAGAACAAAATGATTTTCTCCCGTATATACCGTCTTATACATGGACAGTATGTCCAGATCAAGAGTAAATTCCACATAAATCTTTACAAGTTGTTTAACAAGACAAGCAAAACTGAATTAACGGTGGTAAAAATACTTTTCACAATGGAAAAAAAAAAAAGAAAATGCATGGTTGCCAACTTTGAATGGATAGTGCATTGTTTACGAAGAAAACATTATACAGTTTTTGTTCGTCATCATGAATATGAAGTGGGGTAATTTGTTAATCAAAATCAAAACTGATCTATTAACAGCCGACCATAAGAATTAAAATTCCAAGTGAGCCTTGAAAGCACAAACTACAAATTATTTATAAGCTGAATCCAAATCTATGCCTCTTTAAAAAAGACAAATAAATACAAGAAAAATGATTAACACATGATGAAACTTTGGAAACCAGAGAAGATTCGATGAACAAGTTATTTAAGTGACCTCAAAGTGATGTTGACCCTACCTAATTAGATGGTTGCTTTACCTTTTTTAATTTCCACATTGAATTGAGCAACTGCAATTAAGATAAGAAATAGTTCCAAGTAACACAGAAAAGAAAAGTTATCCATAGACAGAATTGCAGAAGACAATGGTCTTAAAAATTTCAGACTTTTTGACCTTACTGTCAATCAAAACCATTTATGTATGGTTATTTCTCTTACACTCTCACTTGGTACTGCTCCTATTGATATGTATATATATTTTTGGAGTGTAAACACTTGACATTCATCACTATAATAACATATATTATATTGGGTAATGCCACTGATAATTTGTACTTTTGCCATTCCATTCAAAATTAAAAAAAGATGTCAATGTGAACAGTTGGAACATTATCCCTTATGTCTCTAAAACATACCTTAAGATCCTGATCATGAGTAAATTGAGCATCAAATTAAAAGACCCTCATGGAGTCCCAGTACACAGGGAATCAGAAAATTTCAGTCAAAGAAGAATTACATAATTAAGTAAACATGAACTTATTGTTTTGGTATGCAGACCTACAAATTATGAAAACTAGCTTCCTGAGTTCATCTAGCATATAGACCCCACGGAGTAAGATTAGAATTTTAAAGGATTGTCTTACATTAGACATTCAAGTCTTCTATAGAATTAAACAATTTACAACTCACCTCTAAACAACACAAAAAACTCAACTCCAAGGAGACAAGTCTTTTGCAATAGAGGTTCCTGGATTTAGTCGAAGAATTCACAACCAAACAAGCCAATCAGATTCGCTTCCATTAGTTTTTGCGAATGTAAACCGTGTTATTACCACTTCTTGCCGATCCTTCCATTAATACCAACACAAAACCACCCAATCACTGAGACTCCAGATTTCATCCAGCCGTGATCAGAAGAAGCCCCAACAACCACCGAGTGTTACCTCCGTGTTACTAACCATTGCATTTCTATTGCAACCCAAAAGTGACATCATGATGAATGTCAGTCACTAGAAGCCGACAGAGAAGTTTATCCAAGCAGAACCAGATCTTGCTAGTCCAGCAAGGTAATTAATTAATTACACCACACCTACCAGAAGCATCATGACTGCTGGAGCTTTTGAATCTGCAGACTTAAACTCTAGACTCCAATATCCCAATTAGCAACACCAAACTAATTAACAATAACCCTAACACAAAAATATCAATTAAGACCTTAACCATACATGAATTTCACATTCACAATACAACAAGAAGACAGCCACACATACCAGAAGATCAAAGCGTACCATACTATTACCATCATGATCATCATCATCATATATGACCAAAATTCCTTCAATCAATCATCTCCGGTTGGAAACAGAGTAAGAACCTTTCTACCTCCAGAGGCAGCATTTGCAGATTCCATGTCCTCGACATAGCCACTCACAGGGTGGTGGTTGTGCACAGGACCACCACCACCACCCCCCATCCTCTGAAGATTCGGCCTAGACATGAAAGGGTTCTCGAAGTGCCCATTCGGGGGCGACCCGAAATGCCCCACCTGCCTATGGTACTGCGCAGCCGCAGCCAACTGCTGCTGTTGCTGCTGGTGGTGGTGGAGCGCCGGCACAGGCACAAACGGAAGGAAATGATCCGAATTTGGCCTCGTCGCCGGGTGTAAGAAATGCGCCGGCACCGGGGAGCTGGCGAAGAGGTGGTCAGTGGCAGGGTCGGCGACTGCGGAGGCACCCCCGCCGGGACCACCAGGCCCAGCAGCGGAAATCCCCTGCATGCGCTTGAGATAGAGACGGTACTTCTGCAAGTGGCTAGCGACGTTTTCTCGCGTCAAACCGTCGACGCTCATGAGCTGCATTATGGTCTTGGGAACAGCGTTTTTGATGCCGAGGTGGGCAACGGCGTCGACGAAACGCTTGTGGAGCTGTGGTGTCCACACGAGGCGTGGGCGCTTGAGGGTTCTGGCAGGCTCCTCGCCGGCGGTGCCGGAGCCGAGCTCGCCGGAGTCGGCGAACTCCGCGGAGGTGGGTTGCTGAGGGTTGGGGAGCGAGGAAGGGTTAGAAGGTTGTTGCTGTTGTTGCTGCGGCGGTTGTTGCTGGTGTTGATGTTGATGTTGTTGCGCTGTGTTGGGGTTGGCGGTGGTGTGGGGGTTTCTGATGTCGAAGGCCATGGCTAGATCCGGCGTGATTAGGGTTTGCGATAGGGGCATGAGTTCCTCTGGCGATGGGAGCTCCTCTTCCCATCGCGAAAACCAATTCGAATCCTCTTCCCTCATTTCTCCAATTGGACGAAAGTGGAGTTTCCTTTAATTTCTTAGAAAATTTAACTGTATAAAGAAAGGGTGTGGATGTGGCGGTGGAGATTGGGATTTGATTCGTCCTGGGAGGGGAATTTGATTTAGAGGGTGTGAAAGTGGTGGTGGAGGTGGTGGTCTTGGAGGGTGGAGTGTGGAGAGAGGTTCGAGGTGGATCTTGTTTTTCTCTCTCTTTTCAGCTTTTTATTGTGGGCACTGTTGTTGATGCTTTTTCTTATGATTTTTATTTTTCCGGGATTTGGGGGTCTTCAAACTTGAGAGTGAGTGTTACAAGATCTCTCGAGGTTTTATTTTTATTTTATTTTCCGTGGTGCGTGTTCTAAACGCGCCCCTTATCCATTTTGTAGTTCAAAAAATAAAATTTTTATCTGTTGAAATTACAAAAATCCTACCTTTTATAATTAACTGAACTGGACACAAATTAAAAAAAAAAAAAAACTATATCGTATAGGCTGGGCCGGCAGATAGATTAGCGCGTTGAATACACGGAGGGTTAGGGGGAGGTGGGGGAGGTAGGAGAGGAGGGCAATAAGGATGAAATGTACGGGTGTGGGAAAGATCTGAGATGAGGAAGGAATGTGGAGAGAGATGCAAAGATTGTTGGGTTTGTGGAATTTATTTGTTGTTTTGTAGATAGGGATAAGTTGAGGTGGTGTTGGTTCGCTTCTCATGATGTCGTTAAAATTCGATATGACTGACCGTGAATGAGTTGGGGAATAGGGAAATTGAGGGGTGAGATTATTTTAATTAATTGGGTGGAATCAAAAATTGGAAAAGGAGCATGTTGCATGTATAAAATAATGAGAAAGGGTAGTGGTAGGAGGCTAGAGGAAATTAATAATGAAGGAAAAGTGAGAGGGAGTATCTTTGGTTTGGAGTTGGAACAGAAAGCATGAAATGCCCAGAAGGGAACTGTTGCAAGTGGGTTGCAGAAATGGATTTATGCCCCAATCACTCACACAAGAGAAGAAGGTGAGGGGGAAACACTAGAGGCATGGTTTGTCTACCCATTATTAGCAAAAGGAGATGGTGCAATTATTGTCCCTAGAAAGGCATGTTTCCTCGTGCAGGATTGGCAACAGTACTGACGGACCAATTGAATCAAGGTAATATGATAAGGGTACCCCCATGTGATATCCATGTTTGATGTTTCAACAAAACACCAATATCATGACAGGTGTATCTCTTCCATCATTTATGTTTTGGCATTTACCACACACAATGCCCTTCTATAGTATTGTTTTCTTCTAGTAGTAGACTTGTTTTTCTCCCCCCAGGAATATTCATCACAAATACCCACCATTTCAAAACTATTTACATATCTAGAATTAGAAACATCCAACACCCTGTCTTCATACATTGTGTTCCACTTTCCTTAACATAAAATTAGGCGTTTCAATAATTTCATGTTAGTACTATTTTATTCAATAATTATTTAATTAAATATTATTTTATTTAAATTAATATTTCTAATTTTATTTGATTCAGTTTTACTGTTTTTATTATTATAAAATTATCAAATACTATTTATATAAAATTTATAATTTTTTTTCCAATTATTAAATGTTTTATAATAAAATTATAAATAAAAGATATATTAATTTTTTATGATGATGATTATTATATTCTTAATTTTAATATTTTTCATCTTTAAAACTACGTTTCACTATTATAATTAAATATAAATGGTTTTGTCATTATTTAATCAATATAATTATTTAATATATGATATTATATTTAAATATATTTTTTTCAATTCAAACTAAGTAAAGCAATTTAGAAAAAAAAATTTAAAATTAAAATTTAAAATTTTTAAAATCAACTTTTCATATTATTATTTTGTTGATTAGATTTTGAACATAATTAATTAATATCTTATTTCTTGATCTTTAAAATTTAAATAAGAAATAACATGCTATTTTTTCGAACAACAAGAAATAAGTCATGGATTTGAGGGTCCGACAAATAAAAAAAACATTTTTTGAAAAAGATTTATGGGTTTGCAAAAGTAAACCTTCACATAAGACAAAATGAAAAGAAAAAGTTTTTTTTTTTACCACGTGTACTTACGAACAAGTGACAAAATAATGTAACCTAGTTAGATTGTAATTCTCAGGACGACATGAAAGTAAAGACCTGTCAAAGTTTTGTGTTTGTCATGTATTATTGAACTGTTAAATATTCATTTAAGAAAGTACCAAATGACAAGAATCTTAATCCCTGATGTTCATCCACTGATCATAGACAAATACAAATGATCCCGATCTAATTCAGTTGGCAGAGCTGAATTTTATATTGACAAACTTTCCTTGTATTTTAGAAATTAAAATCTCACTACATGTGATTGAAAGATAAATCATTAAACACAAATAAAATCTGGTGCCCAAATATTTATTGGCCCAAAAAAAATTGTGATAGAAAAGAAAAAGGTGCATCATTCAAGCCTATAATATAAAAATGGTAAAGAAAATTATGTACTACATTTCAATGAGTAGATTCAGTGAGACCATGGCAACAATACATCAAAGGTATAAGATTAATAATAACAACAATAATAATCTAATGATATGTCAATGCAGTAAATACAAAAGTTGATAAAATCAACTTTTCAGCAAAGAAACTGTTGACCAATTGGCTAAAGAAAATTCAAACTAACATCATCTTATCATCTTCTAGTTAAAAAAAAAATCATCTACAACTGTCATTAGCCAAAACAAGGGCACATATGCGTTGCTCTCTGTTAATATACAATAGCTTCCTCAAGCTATGTAAGTTTTATCAACGAACTTGATAATTTATGATTATGAGACAAACTTATGTGGTCGAGGCCTTTAGAAAATAGGCCCGCTGAAAATGACGCACTGATATGAATGACCGATTTCCTCGGACAACATTGTTACCTCTCTCACCTTCAAAAGCAATAAACATTTTTAAGCAAGCTAAACTTCCACCGGCAATCATATTCAAAATATGTTCATCTACCACCGAAAAGGCTGACCAAGAGTCAGCCAAGGAGGTTTTCAGCACAACTTTGATCAATTACACCTTTTTCTGTTAGTGCACACATTGATCCTCATGATTGTGCTCCATAGCAAATAAACCCCATCCTCAGGAATAGAACAAACATGATACTGTGCTCATACTTAATAAAGGCTCAATCTAGCCGATTTGCAGTGCAGATGATCCTTTAGTAATGAACATGAACTCAGTCACTGGAATATAAGAAACATAATAGTTCTCCGAGGAGTGTGGTTAACTACTTCAAGCAGTTCTGAAATTGAAGATAGCAGCTGAAGTCTGATAGACGAACAACGTGCAAGATTTTATGAAGTTCCTCCTTGTTCAGAGAAAAAAAAAAAAAAAAAGAAGATAATTTAGTCACAACTAAGTTGTAAATAAAATCAGTTTTCAGCTAAGGTCAACAAAACCATTTTGAATTTCTAATGCCACTTTCCGGACCGAGAAAGTCAAAGGCATTCTAATTATCACAGGATGGAATAAGACATGTTTACCAGATGTTGAGCTGGGTAGATTTACTTTCGCACTGCATATTGAATTCATCCTTTATATCACAGGAGTGGACGGCCCTTTGAAATTTTGTTGACAGCATTTGATAGGAGTGAACTTCTGATGGCTGGATCTGTTTGATTGCCATCTTTAAATGCTTCATTGTTATAGCTGAAACATCAAGGCTTTCCTGGTAACATAACATCAAAACAAATTTTACTTTGTGAAAAGTGACAACATCCATAAAAAAATAATGTTGACTGACAAACCTCAATTGCTGCAACAGCTGCCTCCCGACATATCAATGATATGTCAGCCCCAGTACAACCATCTGTGAGTAGAGATAGTTCTTTAAGGCTAACATCAGAACCACATGGGATTTTACGCAGATGAATGCGAAATATCTCTTCCCTATCCACCTCATTCGGAGGTCCAACATATAGCAGACGGTCAAAGCGTCCTGTAAATGTCCAACATCAGTCATTTGAAACTTAAGCTGTTTATAAAACTCATTCACAATCATGTATCTGAATGGGTATAGAAGACACCGAGAGCAATAGAAGAGAAAGAATACCTGGCCTTAAAAGGGCAGGGTCAATCTTGTCTGGCCTATTTGTAGCAGCTATGACAGTGACATTAACTCTTTGATGCAGACCTGACACAAATAAAGTTTATGTCAAAAGAAATATATGATCTCAGTCCAAAGTTAAAAACTAACTGATTTCAGAAAATTCCATTTCCGGCCAACAGATATCAAATCAACATGTTGGAGCCACACACGAGCTGAAAGAGCCCCAGTAAAGTTTTCTTACATCTTAACCAATATGTATACATAAGCAATAATTCACATTTGCACTGCTCAAGATTCATCACTAACCATCCAACTCAACAAGAAGCTGACTCATGACCCTATCTGATACTGAAACACCATCACTTTCCTTCCCTCGAGTTACAGCAAGACTGTCTATTTCATCAAAAAATACTATTGATGGGGCATTTGCCCTTGCTTTTGCAAATAATGATCTGACAGCCTTCTCAGATTCACCAACCCATTTACTGAAGAGTTCAGGACCCTTGACTGCTAGAAAGTTCAACCCTGCTTCAGAAGCAACAGCACGTGCCATGAGGGTTTTACTACAACCTGGAGGTCCGAACATCAGTACACCCATAGGAGGGCGAGTTCCAATTCGATTGAATGCATCATGGTGCTTCTGTGGCCATTCAACTGCTTCCATCAATTGGGCTTTGACCTCCTTCTGACCGCCAACATCTTCCCAATTAACCTTTGGAACCTCAAGGATTACCTAAGTACAAAATTTTGAAAAACACAGTATTGCATTTCACAACCCATTTTCATAAAACTTTGATGTAGAAAATTCTGATCTTCATATATTCTATCATGTTATAAACAACAACGTTACATGAACAGAAAACATAAGATCTCACTATAATGCAAAGCCTTAAGGTAACAAGTTCCTCAACTTCAATAGTTTGTATCAAATAAAGTGTAGATAAAGAGAATACCAATTTATTTGATAGAAATTCCATTATAGATGTGAGTGACTAAACTGATTATAACAAATCACAGTTGAATGGGGGTGCTGACAAGAGATGGCATTCCTTGTATAAGTGAGCCAGGCAGGTTATGCATGTAGAAACACTAAGGTAATCCATTCTATGAGAAACTCGCAAGGGATTAATGAAAAATTAGGGAACACCAAAATAAGCCCAAATAAATAAGACAGATCTTGGCTCACAGATAATATATTTTATTAAAAACTGTCTCCCAAAAATCACTAAGGCATTGATCATACCTCTCTCATGGCACTAGGTCTTATTTTCATCCTGGCCTTCTGAAAATCTTCAAAGCTTACTTTCAAAATTTGCTCTTCACCACTATCAGGAATTATTTCCATAGTTTCATAAGTCATTCTCCTCATGCAAGGTAATACACAACTGGTGGCCGACATATCTGAAACAGATGAAGTTGCCTCACCCAAATGATCTATTGAGTTTGTTGCACCAGTCATCAGAACGTGTTGTTCTGTTACATAATCAGAACAAGAATCATAAGTCTTCTTAAAGCTAGCATAATGTCGTAGACAAATCAAGGCTGCCTCATTGCAAAGTGAAGCTAGATCAGCACCCACAAAACCATGAGTGACTGTGGCAAGGTGTTCAATTTGTAACTCAGAGAGACAATGATCCATTTCACTGAGAAGAGTGAGCAAAATATCTGAACGTTGTTTGGGGGATGGCACACCTGCATTTGGATTGAGGTGTATAGTAAATGAGTTATTCTGTGAATCCATTGAAGTATATAAAACAGAAAATTCTATCTGAATGCTAAAATGCTTGCTTGCTTCAGACTAACATTATTTTACAAATCAAAGTCACTCATGAACATGTGAATCAACTACTACACCATAGTGGCATTGGTAATTCCTAAGTATTAAGGATCAAATTGGAATTCAAATTTTCCCTTTCTTGACTCACAGAAAACAGACAGAAGTTGCACAACAAAGCATGTGGTGATTACCTCCCAAAGCACATATTGCATTTGTCTCTTGCAGTAAATAAAAGGACAATAACATGCAACTGTACAGATTTCAACAATGTCATTTCATAAAATAAAGCAGAGTCAATTTAGGTTATATAACTACTAATGGCAGTAATTGCTAAATTTAAGACATTTTGTAAGAAAAAAGAGATTTTAACTCCAAGAAAGATCAACATAATGATGTATCCTATCTGCTCTTTTAATACAACATTGCTAAATTATGGTAAACTTGATATTGTAAGAATAGTGGGTTTTTATTCAACGTTGTACTCTAAGAAACTCAAATACTATGTGGAGGGAGAGAAAAATTTGCTAGGAAACAACCTCAATTGTACTGCTCCTGTTTACGAATTATACACGCTGTATGTAGGGTTATGCATAATACAACCTTATACAAAACCTAACCATGTATAAAGAGCACAATTTTATTATCAAGTCATTTGAGATAAAAAAGGAAAAATATGTAATTAGAGAGCTTGAACTCCCTCTCTTAGGTTCTCTTATTTGTAATGGAAGCTCACGTACATAATGAGTAGAGGGAAATGAAAAGACTTATTCTAGAAACTAGGTACTAATAAAGATACAGCTCATAAATACACATGCTTCTAAAAACTAGGTATAACGGTCTATTTAATGTCTAATAAATCTAACAATCAGTTAAAAACATATGTGGAAATCTCCCCATTGAAAAATATGAAGGAGATCATTTATGTAGCTAAGGAAATTATAAATAGGATATGGGTTACGAATAGGCAAATGGCAATGAGCCAACATGAGCATCATTATTAGGATTTGTGGTATTAAGTGATGATTGGGAAGGACCTATTGAAGAGACATTGGATTAAGCATTTGGTCACGACATAGATAATAAGAGGAGGTGACAAGGATTTACATGAATCCTGAATAAGATATTGGTTGTCAGGATCAGAGAGAACCAAGGACTCCACTAAGGCTACAAGTTGGACAAAACTAATATCCTATGCAGACAAAGGAAAGAATGGAGTTGATTCAAAATAGGTTATATTTACTGACATATAATATTTCTAGGTTTCAGGAGAGTAACAACAATATCCATTTTGAAGATGAGAATATTCAAAAAAACACATTTGATAGCTCAAGCTGAGAGTTTGTCTAAACCTGGAGATGTATTATGAACAAAATATACATAACCAAAGAACGGGGAGAAACATGAAAAAGTGGTTCCTTTGAAAATAGAATGGATGATGGAAATTTATTGTCAAGGGAAGAAGAAGGCCTTCTGTTAATTAGAAAACAAACAGTTAGGATAACATATCCCCAATAATGAACAATCATATTTGCACCAAATAATAAAGCATGAGCAGTTTCAACCAAATGTCTAATTTTTCTTTCTGCTATACCATTTTGTTGTGGTGTGTGAGGACAAGTAGACTAATATAATATGCCTTGTGATTTTAAGGTGGAAAAAGCAGTGGAGAAATATTTTTTGACATTATCGTTCTACAAAACTTTAATTATTTTTCCAAATTGATTTTTGACTTCGTTAAGAAAAGATATGAAGATAGACAAATTCAGAACGATCTTTTATTAGATAAACCTAAATATATCTAAAGCATGGTAGTTAGAATTGCAAGAATCATACGATTCAAATCGTGATTCGTTTCAAAAATCAAATTTTTCGATAAAATTTATTGAATGTATCATTTTATACTTTGAATTGAAGCTTGAATCTGATGATTCGAACTTGAATATGGGATCCACGATTCAACTTCGTCTCGCAAGGAAAAGAAAAATGCAGCCGTGAGAAAAAGAAAAACGCAACACGCTGCAATGAGGGAAAAAATGCAACAATGTTACAGTGAGGGGAAAAAAAAACAATGGTGCTATGGTGAGGGGAAAAAAATGCAACGGTGCTATGGTGAGGGGAAAAAAATGCAACAGTGTGGCAGTGAGAAAAAAAATAAAAAAAAAAAAAAAAAAACACAACGATGCACTGGTGAGGAGAAAAAAGGTGCACTTCAGTGGTAAGAAGAAAAAGGTGCGGTGTGTGAGAAGAAAAAAAAAAGACTCTGGAACGATGTGAACAAAGAGAAGGCGAGAATCAATAATGTTGAAGGGGTGATGCATTGGTGACATTTACGTTTTCTATTTTCAGATTTACATTGATACTGTAAGTTATTTTTATTGAAATTGGACCATTAGGTTACTTTTTTTCTTTTTTTACTTTATCATTCAATTTATTATTTATTATTTTATTTTTCATAATCTTTTTTTATTCTACAATTTAAATTAGTATATAATTATTTTTTTATTCTACAATTTTCTATATAAAATTAGTTGATATTTTATTATTTTTTAAATCCAGTTTAATATTTTTTTATTATTTATTTTTATTTAAAAATATCACATTTTAATTATCATGTATCTTTTTATTCATGATAAGATTTGATTCACAATTCAAAAAATTATAAAAACAATAACCGTGATCAATAAAAGTAACAAAATATTTGAAACCAAAAGAGGATACACAACTGGGTCCCCAAATAACAGAATGAATAATAGAAAATACAAATTCACATCTATTCAAAATGTTTTGGAAATGAAGACCTAATATGTTTCCCTAGTTGGCACCATCTTTTTTAATTTTGACTCACATTCCAAAGTTTGAAGACTACTCAGTTTAGGAACCATCTTTTTCAATTTTGACAAGTGAGGGTAACCTACGCGTTCATGAAGCAGTTTAGAGATGAAGATGCAACACAAGATAATGATGACTTAGCCCCAATGTAGCATAAGTCTCTTGATTCATGTCTTTCCCAATCAATCAACCTGTACCACATTCCTATATAACAAAAGAGTTGGCATTAAAGGTTATTGAACAGTTCAATGATTTGGTTAGTTGACTTGAAAAAATGAGACTAAAAAGGGACATGAAGGAACAAAAAGGACAAATTTTAAGTTTAAAGATGGAGAAATGGAAACATGATCAATTCCTTTAAAGACTACTTTAGAATCGTTAGCCAGAGTTATGAAATGACAAGTTTTAGGGAACGAAAGAGAAGAGAATAACGAAGGATTACTAGACATATGATCAGAAGTACCTGAGTCAATGATCCATGGATTTTGCCAATCCATAGATTGAGAAATGCAAGTTGTTGAAGAATTTGGAATTGTTAATGATTGTGCTTGGCTGGTGGACTTCAACTTCAAATATTCCTGATATTCCTCGTCAAAAAACTTGGGCTTAATCACTTTTGTTTTGGAAATATGTGTAGTCTTGTCACGGAAACCATGTAAAAGAAAAACAAATTTCTTGGATATGGACCCATTTTCTTAAAATAGGTACATTGAGGGACTTCCTTTACCACCACGTCTTTCTCTAACGCCACAACCTTCTCTTCCGCGAGTAGAAATCATGGTGAAAGATTCACCTGGTTCCTGACCATTTTTACTCTTGAAGGTTGGAACCCAGAAAAGCCGTGTAGTTAAACTTTTTATGGAAGAAACTTCTTGACCAGTTAAGAGTTGATCACTAACATGATCAAAATTTGAATTCATGGCCCAGGAATCATAACCATATAAAATTTATCCAGTTTCTTCTTTATCTTTTCCACTAAATCTTCCTCCAAGAAAATCTCCAATTCTTCAACTACTGATTGAGCTTCAGCAATAAAGAAGCTCATATCATTATCTACTTGTTTGAGGGAGGCCAATCGATTAACAAAATCATAAAGACATTGGATATTATTTGCAAAGATGTTTTGAGCCTTTTTCCTAAAGGAATTATAAATTTTAAATGATCTAAGACCCAAAAAAGGAGGCTACAAACCTTAAACCTATGTTTACACTGTAGGGGATAGAGATACTATGAGACAGTGAGATAGACATGAAGCCTCACACCAAACAGTACCAAAACGGAAAAAGAACAGCGGTTGGTAGCGGAGGACAAGGACAGGCAAAGTGGGATTTACCCACTCTAATTCCAACTTAAGATAAAACGGGGAAAATATGTAATTAGAGAGCTTGAACTCCCTCTCTTAGATTCTCTTATTTATAATGGAAATTCACATACATAATGAGTAGAAGGAAAATTAAAAGACCTATTCTAGAAACTAGGTACAAATAAAGATACAATTCATAAATACACATGTTTCTAGAAACTAGGTACAACTGTCTATTTAACATCTTATAAATCTAAGAATCAGTGAATAACATGTGGAAATCTCCCCCTTGAATAATCGCAGTCTTGTTACAGAATATAATCAACTAAAAAGCCTAACTATAGTAGTAAAATAATAGAGGTTTTAATATTTTAATGAAAAGGAGATGAAGTACATGTTGTACTGATTTTTTTTATTTTTGTTAAAAATATTTGCATCCCAGCTGCATGATGCAGCAATTGCACTCTGCTTACGTATCAAACTAGATCGTTCTTACAATGTAGTGACATGTGGATGCAGAAGTTTGGGGTGAAATTCATACAGTTAGGTCTTTAGGTATGTGCTTTAAGATAATAACATACTATTCACAGGGAGATACTAGCTAAGGTCATACCAATTTCAATTTCCTTGTCAAATCTTCCAGGTCGTCTGAGAGCTGGTTCAATATGGTCAGGACGATTAGTGGCAGCAATTACAAGTAACCCTTTAGTTCTACTAATTCCATCCATCATATTCAATAAAGTGGCAACCAATCTTTGAGATAGCTCTTCACCTCCTTCTTTCCTTGCAGGGGCAATTGCATCTAATTCATCAATGAATACCTGTACATAACAGAAATCTCATATTCAGCCAATTAAGAGAACTTTGAATATAAAACATCAGGTTTGAAATAAGTGTAACTATTTTCAGTGAACCTTAAATATACAAAACTAGATTATCAAAAGCTTGGAGAAAAATGTAAAGATTCTCCAAACATCGATCAAGAGCAGGCTTCCATGGGTCACACAGTATGATCGGAGAGTGTCATTAATTTAAATATATCTGCTTTAACAGTGTACATCCCACCTGAATATTTTGTGATGAATAATTTCCAATATAAGAATAATTTCCAATATCTGCTTTAACAGTATAAATCACACCAGAGAAATTATAGATACAAGAATAATTTCCAATATAAGACTGTCTTTTTACATCACTAAATAACATAGGCTACACATCAATAACTTCCTGAAGTTTCACGGAAAAAGAACTATTCATGAATTTATGATAATTTAGGCAATTTTGATTTTTAAATAATATTAAAGAATTAAACAAAAAATGGTATTATTCATTACTTTTTCACCAGAATTTAAAATATAAACCAGGGCATTAAATGAAAAAATAAAGCTTAATTTTTTTTTCATTTTATATATTTTATAATCCTATTGCCTTCAAATAATTTCTACAATGAACAACATTTTGTAATTGAATGCCTCAGAAAATTCAGCAATCTTTGTATTGTAGTTCCTTTAAATTTCACTTGATTTATTGAGACCAACATTCTAGCAGCAAATATCTTATATATTTTCATAAGCCTCAAAATATATAAGGTGTTTCACTGACTCCACAAATCAACACCAAAATATACCACATATGATGATATTACGCCAGAATGCTTTAAGGAAAAAGTCTCTTCGTAAAAGCATTAGTTGTATCACAAATGTGAAAAAAGGTATAAAAGCAACAGAATTGAAATCACAATTAGAAAATCACCAGTATCTACCTGCATAATAGCACATACTATATTTACTGTTAAAGGTCTAAAACTGTAATATAAAACTTCAATGTGTGATATGTCATTATTTAATTCAAACACAATGAAAGGAAATAACTGGAAAAATATTGACAAAAAAATCTAACCACAGCAGGTGCAGCTTCAATAGCTGAATCAAAAACTTTATGCAATGCTTGTTCACTTTCCCCATAATATTGGGTCACAATTTCAGGTCCATTTATTGGGAAAAAATTGACTCCAACATCATGAGTACATAATTGAGCCAGGGAAGTCTTTCCAGTACCAGGTGGACCATGAAGAAGGACACCTCTTGTAGTCCTCAAACCAAAACTACAATTGGGGAAAACAAGAATTAGAAATGCATGTACAAATGCATATTAGTATGTGAGAACACATAACCATGAACGTGGAGGAAAGTACTTTGAACTATAAATTCATCATTGACAGGCATAAACTGATATAAATGTGCAGCAAGAAATTGTCAAAATTCATGCCTCTAATAAATTGACTAGATAAAACAAAGAATTACCTGAATCGTATAATTTAAAAAAAAAATGATAATATATGCAAATTAAATCCATTATGAACAAGAGTTAACCACTTGAACTTTATCTTTTCACAAACTAATCACCAATAACGATATCTGGAGAAAAGCTATCAGTCACTGACTTTTATGAATGACATGCCTTTCTATTACGAGTAAAAATTCAATGGTTATCCATTAATTAAAAAAGAAAAGAATGTTCTTCACACAACAGTTAAGTGTACAAGAAAGATTAATTAAATGGTAATTAACAATTACAACTTGCAAGAGCAATGAGGGAGAAAGCAAATACTAAACAATGAATATATTTGCTTAATAAAGAATAAAGAAAAACTTTAAAATATTAAATCTGAAGGCATAAAATATCTAATTGCGCAACCATGTGTCTAAAGACCTTTTAGGTTCCCAGCAGATTATATTTTTTTAATAGAAAAAAAAAATTCATTAGAAAAAAGAAACAAAGTATAAGAGCAGAGGATACTCCAAATCTGCTTCTGAAGCAGAAGGACTAAATGCCCTCTTCCATTGGAATATGAAATAAGTGGTATCATATCAGTGTTGTCAAAGAAGCCTAAAGGAGCCAGCGTGCAACTATGGTACTGAGGTAACATGCTAGCTAGATGGGTAAAATAGCCAGACTAGGACTCTCAGCACAATTTAGTCTTTAGTTCTGTCCTGAATGCTATGATTGAGTTATTAGATTTTTATGGAAAATTAGTGCAAAAATAGTCAAATATTTAACTGGTTTGTCTATAGCTAACATTCAAAAACCTTTCTTCAGCAAGGGGTTAACTGTTTTGCACTTCTTGTCCATGAATCACCTTGGACTACCTTGATATAGACTATGTGAAGACCATGGACAACACAATTCTGGTTCTGTATGGAGTCCTATGATAGCACTGTGTCCTTTACATTAAAAATTCACAAACAATAATTAAAAATCAGACTAAACAATCCATGTAGGGAACTTCAAATGACAAGACACAAAAGAAAAGAAGGGGGCATGAGCATGGCAAAAAATATTTGGTATATAGGGATTGGGAATACTCTGACTTAAGAGGTATGCAACCTATACGTGACCACAAATGAAAAGAAAATAAAAACTTATAATTCTCCTTTTAGATATGCCATATCAGAATTGAATACAGGCTTGAATGTATAATAAAAATGATTCTCTCATTTTTCAAGTATCAGTTTTACTTAGTCACTATCTTTAAGACTCTGTTGGACTTTTGGAGTTGCCACCCAATTCACATGAATAACAGCTAACATTCTGTGTGCCATCACACTATAAGTACAGACTCGTCTGCCACTAGAAAAGAATTTATGATCAAACTCTAAACCATTTTTTTGCATTTTCTTACGAAACTATAATTGATATATCTTGAAGAGACATACTCAACATAAAAATCCAATAAAGAAAATTTCAAACCTTCATCTCAAATATAATATGAATCGACCAAATATTATGAGTGTGTAGCAGGAACCTTAATTAACAGTCAGCACTATTTGAATCCACCAAACATGATAATATGCATAGAACAACACAAAATCTAAGGCAAGGAAAAAATAAACAATAGTTCAACATTAAATGTTATCTCCACATGTGAAACTATGCATCAGACAAGACCTACCTTGATAAAGCATCATTCACTGACGAAGAAATTATGTCCTTTAGAAGTGTATATTCTTTGGATAAACCACCCAATTTAGAGATTTTATCCCGTAAGCTAGCATTAGCAACTTTGTGTTCTAGTTTCACACAAGATATATCCCTTTGAAATGGCTCTTCAGATGCCGCATTTGATGGCAGAGATAAAAATACCTTTGTTTCGTAATTAACAGTGAAAGCCTGATTTACAGTAACTGCTGTATCAGAATCCTCAGGATATAAATCATTGCTTTCACTTGATGGATAATGATCAGATTTGGTACCTGGCTGCTTCTTAGCTCCTATCACTTGGAAAAAGCACTCTGAAAACGTTGAGATGTTAACAAGATTCCCTAGAAGTAAAGATCGAGAATATAACCATGAAGTTGCCCATGTCTGAAGTAATTGTTTAGAACTTTCATCCCCTAATGCTAAGCTAACATCAGATGAAATCAGTGATTGACTATTCTGATTTGGCACACCAGATGCTGGATCATTAAATCGCGGAGATGATAAACCACTAGCATTAGAGAACTTTGATCCATAAGAAGGTGTCACAGGAGATGCAACAACGTCATTCTCAAATTGGACATGAGATTTCACCTTAGACACGTCCAATGAGGGAAAATTATTAAATTTCAACGGTAGCCCATTTTCAGAAGGAACCAACTGAAGATACAATTCCTTGCAATTATTAATAGGTAGACAATTATTTTCCGTAGAATCCTGTTGATTGATCCCACTGGCAAGAGGAGGCAAGAGTTGTTTCTGTAATGCATGAACAAACACACTTGTGCCGAAAGGAGGACATCCCATGGTATCATAAAGGTTTGAAGACAAGCGTACTCCATTCTTCAAAACCTATGTAAATGTAATAAAATATAAAATTCTGGTAAAGATAGTTGCACTGTTATAAATACATACACATATTTGTATATAAAGAAGGATATCTGTTAAATACAGCTTACAAGAAATATATATATATATATATATATATATATAAGTAGTAACAGGACAAACCTTACTAGCAGGAAACACCATTGCAAGCACAAAGTAGTTTCCCGCATCATCATCATCATCATCAACAGCCTTCCCAATTTCCAATCCATGGCGTTTGGCACATTCATTAGCTAATGACACTAGGGGAAAGCTATGCAATTGTGAACTTTTATTATCGTCTGAAGATGGAATAGACACCTAAAAATTAATCAAAATGGTGAAAGAAGGATAGCAGCATCACAAAGAATCCAATTATAGACTGATACGGCAACATGAAACTATGATTACAAAAAAAAAAAACGATATTGATATTAATTGGCTAAAATAGAATTTTGGCCTTTACAGGTTTTATTTTCCCCTCTTATGTTTTAAAATTTTCATTTTGAAAACTTTAATTTTCTTTGTTAAACCATTTATTTTTCCTTTTTATAGTTTATCAAACTAATTTGGTAATACTTGTCAAGCTGTGAGAGGCGACAAATCAGCCAAAATTAACACAGTTGGTGTCAAAACCAGTTTGATCTAACAGAATGCCAAAAGGACTAAAGTTAAACTTTTCAAACTTATGGGAACAACCTAAATCCCAAAAATGTAAGGAAGAGAGGGCTGACCTGACAATGAACTGAATCAACTCTAGTATAGTTTTGAGACTAGACTCGATAATTGATTAGTTTAACTTAGCTCATGAACCAGACGAGTTGTTAGCTCGACTTCATTTACAATTATAATTATTTTACATATTTTTATTTATTTATTTATTTCACCCAAAAATAAAATTAATTATGAGTTTAATAATATAAAATATATTATTTAACATACATGTATCAAGCGGGCTCATGAACCAAACGAGTGGAAGTAAACAGGTCAATTTCAGCTTATTTGGTCTATGAATTAACAAGCCAAACAGAAGTATCTACGTGGTTGGATTGCTATTCTGATTGAGTCTAGTGAATTCTTATCATATTAGTCTAAGAAGGGGCGAAAATGCTACGTTAGGAACATTAGTTTTAAGCAAAGGTAATTAAGACAATATAAAGCGTATGTGGAAGAAAATGTGATGGTGATTACCGAGACAATGGAACCGGGTGAGAGAGAGGAGGAGAGCATGGAAGGTTCGGAGAGCCAAATTCTGAAGCCCTTGAAAAGGGGAACGGTGTCGTCGACATGGGTGATTTCGGCCACGAAGGCGGATTTAGCGATGAGAGAAGGGAACTTTCGAGAAGCTTCTTCGCATAAAGAGGCAAGCTCTTGTGGTTGTTGCTGCTGCGTCTTGGAAGGCGTGGTGGTGGCATTCGACGACAATGGCGAGTTCTGCAGCTGGGCCTTGGATTGCTTCTTTTTGTGCTTCGAATTCGAGCTCGAAGACATTATTCCACCCTGCGTTTCGTTTAGAACTCTACTCAATCAAAAACCCCTTTTCGCAGAGAGGGTTTTACCATTTCAGTAGGATAGTATAGCATGGGTCTTGTTACCTAATTAGTGTGAAAATTGGGATGATTTCTGCTAGGGCCAAATTCCCGGGAAGTTAGATTAGTTTCATTTTTATTTTTTTTGTAAAATATATAATTATATAATTCATACTTAATTTTTTAAAATATTATATAACATCATATTCAAATGAAGTTTTTTATTATAAATATTTATGAGAGAATATAAACTACTTCAATTTAGTTAAACTAAAATAAACTTATGTAATAGATAAAAATAGCTTTTTGAAAAAGTTTAAATCGTTTTATTTTTTTTACAGCAATTTATGTCTTCTGTTAAAAAAAAAAGTAAATTAAGTTTATTGATATGAACTAGCTGTGTGTATTAGCTTCTTTCGAGAGTTGATTTTAATTTATGAATTCATAACATAAAAAAAAAAACGTTTTTTCTTATTTGTTTTTTATGACTTATATAAAAATAGCCAATTGAAATGTGAACTATTCTTTTTAAAAGTAAGAAAAAAAATTATTTTGTTTCTTATAAGTTTATAGACAAATAGTCAATTAGATTATGCCCTACTTTTACAAAAACTAGGGATTTGTTTATTATTTTTTTAAAATAAAACACTAATATATTTGTTTAGTAACTATTTCTATAAAACACTTTTTTAAATTATTTTTTATTTTTATTTTTTTAAATATTTTTTATTATATTTTTTTGTTTTTACTATTAAATATCAATATTTTATTCAATAATTATATTAAATCACTTATTTTTCATTATTATATAATTATCAAATTCATTATAAAGATTAAACAAGTTTTTCTCCAACTTATTTTTAAAAATAATATTTTAAACTTATCTCTAAAATTATTTTTAAAACTAAATCACACAAACCTAGGTATATATGAATTTATTTTGTATATTCGTGGTTCCAGTAGTTTTCTATACTCTAAAGCTATTAAATTAAAAAAAAATATATATATATATATATATTAATAATTTTTTAGTTAAATTAAGAATATATAGTGTAATGCTAAATTATATTTCTAACCAATTATCAATATACTTTCGAAAGTTTATATTGTTGAAATATAAATCCACCTAAAAATAAAAATAATAATATAGATTATACAAAAGTTATACGAAAAATAATTTATTTGTATACTGTTAAAGCTATTATGTTAAAGAAAATATGTAAAAAGGATATATAATAAAGACAAAATTATAAATAATAAAGCTATTAAAATAATAAAAGAATGTATAAAAATAATCGTAATTATATCACAAGTAAAATGTTTTTTATGGTTACATCTAACTTATATACAAAATAATTATTAATAACAATTAAAAACATATTTAACAATTTGTTAAAATATAAAATTGGTTTTTTTTAAGTTGAGTAATGTTGACTTTGGATTTTTTTTTATTTAAAAATAAATAATCTTTAAAGTTTTCATATAAAATAAATTATGTAATGATATTTGTGGAGTTTATTTAGAAAAAAAATTGTGAACTAAGTTCTTGTGCTATAATTTTCAAATAATTCATAAAAAAATATCAAGTATATTAGAAATTTAAATCTATTCATAAATCATTATAAAAAAATATACATACTCAACTTGTGATAACAGTTTGTATTAAGAGAAATAAATATTCTTGATTTATTCTCAAAATGACAAGTTAAATTCTTGATTGTCTTTATAGATTATTTCACTAAATGGATAGAAATGAAATCTTTATAATATCATTATTATCTAACATGTACAAAATTTATTTTGAAAGAATGTGATAGATAATAATGGACTCCCTAGTGCCATAATAGCAAATAATGGAAAATAATTTATTGGTAAAGATTTAAAATAAATTTTATAGGACCTTGGATAAAACATCAAGTATCCTCGATTGAGCACTCTTACACTAATGAACAAGTAAAAGTTGCTAGTAAGATTACATTAAAACTCGGATAAACAAAAGACTCTAGACAAAAGAAATCTTAAGTATTTTATGGGTTATTATTGTATCCTCTAGTCTTCCACAAACAATACTTTTTTAAAATTAACATATGAGATTATGCAATGATAATAGTTGAATTAAGAGAATATTTCTGGAGAAGACAATAGTCTTCCACAAACAATACTTTTTAAAATTAATATATGAGATGGATGCAATGATAATAGTTGAATTAAGAGAAGATTTTTGGAGAAGACAATTTAATAATATCTACAATGATGAAAACCTCCTAGTTAATCTAGATTTAATTAATGTTGTTCAATAAATAACTTGAATGTAAAAAGAAGTGATTAAAAATTGGGTAACTCAAAAGTACAACACTCAAATCATAAAGAAGAGATTTTGAAAGGGATACTTGTTATGAAGAAAGGTGGGGAAGCCTCCCAAGATCTAATAAAGTAAATTCACCATAAATTAGGATGACTCTTATAAAATAGTTTATTTATAAAAAAATAGTGCAACAAATTGGGACGAACTCTCTAGTCCTCAATAAAATAAATTGTATAGAGTCTCTTACTATTTATTGGCTCGTAAGCATTTTATTGTCTTCCATCTCCTCAGGTTTAACATGTAGTTGGCACATGATTTTAACTTATAAGGGACATGATAATAAAGAGAAAAATAAGGAGTGTAATCAAATTTCAACAAAAATTTCCTAATATAATTGGGCATACTTTATTTTGAACAATCGAGTTTGGAAGTTTTTAAAGGAAAAGTAATATACAAAGAATAGGTCACCATGTTGATATTTTCAAGGATACCCAATTGACCTCTTAATCATGTCTTAATTGATAAAAATACATATTTATAATAGGAGATATATCTAAAAAGATCACACAAAAATTAAAAGTTTAACAAACTTGACATTTATATCAACACAAAAACCTAACAACTATCATCTATAAAAAGCAATAAACATAAGATTAGATGAATAATGATCTACCTCGTTAAGTACTCAACTATATTTATATTTAGGTGATTAAAAAATGAGGTGAAAGTTCTCGTTCTAAATTTCAATTTAGGCTAAAAAACACTCAATTTGGATGAGTAGAATGAAAGTTATGACCATGAAATAAATCTGGGAAAAATTGAGTTTCCTGGGTTCTGGTGAAGAAAGGACAAGAGATAAATATGAAAGATCAAAGGAAAGAATCACTCTTCCCAAGGGAGGCAACTCATAAAGGATGTAAAAGTTCTTTGATACAGTCAAAGGTTCTTGAATCACTCAAACTTAGGATAATCACTCTCACCAAGATAAAAGAGTTAGACTCTAATATTTCTGAATAAAACTCAACTTGTATTTTTGATAAAAATGGTTCAACTTATATAGAAGTTTTTCCATCAGAGTTACAAAGATTTAATAAAGGAAAATAAACCCTAATAATGATCTATTAATTTAGGAATTGAAAACTACTTAATGGAGACAAATAAATGTTAATAATTATCCATTAACCTAGGAATTAAAAACTACTTAATGACTGATTATAATTAAAATTGTGGCAACCAAAAGTCAATCAGCTATGCATCCTCTTGGTCTTTTAAAGGTTGATGCCTAAGTTTTCAATTGGGTCCTTGTTACAAATTGAAACAAAACCAAACTAAAACCCATTAATTGATTAACCCAAAACATAATTTGGTCAGCCAATTTTACAAAAGATTGAGTAATTATTTAAACAAACTTAAAGACTGAAACAAAGTGACACATTAGTCCTCCTCCATTTGGGCCATGATGCAATTCATAACTTTGGTATTTTCTCCTTCAAATGTGGGCTTGTATTGAAATAATATGGACAACACTTGTTGAAGAGTTTCCTTTGCTTCCCTTGCTCTAGCCATTGTCATAAGTCCTCCAAGTCCTTCAAGTGAATCCTTGCCCTTGCTCAAGGTCATGTCTCTATCATTCTCTCCCTCTTGAGAAGGATTTGTCCTTAAATCGGATTTGTGATCTACGCCAAAAAGAGATAAGTCAGACACAATGAATGTGGAACTAACATTATACTCACTGGGCAACTCAATTTTGTAAGCATTGTCATTGATTCTTTCAAACACTTGGAACGAACCATTCCTCCTTGGTTGAAGTTTCAATTTCCTTTGTTCTGGAAACCTTTCCTGTCTCATGTGCACCCAAACTCAATCTTAGGTTGGAAGACAATCTTCTTCCTCCCTTTGTTGGCTTACTTAGCATAACTTTCATTTCTTTTCTCAATTTGATTTTTTACTCTTTCATGAAGCTTTTTTACATAGTCCGCCATAGCTTGACCTTCTTTATGCTTAAAAACTTGTCCCTTTTTATGTTTGATAACATAAGGAATTGCTTTAGAAATTCCACCAACTTGACATGTCTTTTATTCAGCTTACCTTGTCCCTTAAGATACTTGAGGGACCCATTGTCACTATAAATGACAACTTCCTTGGGATAAAGGTAGTGTTGTCATATTTTCAAACTTCTCACTAAGGCATGAAACTCCTTATCATAAGTTGAATAGTTAAGGGTAGGACCACTTAACTTTTCACTAAAATAAACAATTGGATGACCTTCTTGCAACAACGCAACCTCAATCCCAACATTTGAAGCATCACACTCGATTTCAAAATATTTTTTAGAGTTTGACAAAGTAAGTATGGGGACGTTGATTAACTTTTGCTTAAGAACATTGAAAGCTTCTTCTTGTTTCTCTCCCCATTTGAAACCAACATTTTTCTTGAGCACTTCATTGAGAGGTTTTGCCAATGTACTAAAATCTTTCACAAATCTTCTATAAAAACTTGCTAAGCCACGAAAACTTCTCACTTCAGTCACAGACTTAGGTGTAGACCATTCTTGAATAACCCTAACATTTTCCTCATCCACTTATACTCCTTTTGAACTCACAACAAAACCAAGAAACACAACATGATTAGTGCAAAAGATGCATTTGTCAAGATTGAGATACAATTGTTCTTCTCTAAGCACACACAAGACAAATTTTAAATGATCAACATGCAAATCAAGTGAAGTGTTATAGATAAGAATATCATCAAAGTACACCACAACAAATTTACCTATGAATTCTCTTAATATATGGTTCATTAATCTCATGAAAGTGCTAGGAACATTAGTTAAGCCAAAAGGCATAACCAACCATTCATACAAACCATATTTTGTTTTGAAAGCGATTTTTCATTCATCCCCTTCTTTAATCCTAATTTGATTGTATCTATTTTTTAAATTAATCTTAGAAAAGTAACATGCACCATGCAATTCATCAAAAAAATCATCAAGCCTAGGTATAGGATGCCTATATTTAATGGTGATGTTATTAAAGACTCTACAATCGAAACACATGTGTCATGTCTTATCTTTTTTAGGGACCAAAATTACCGGGACAACACAAGAACTCATGTTATCTCTTACCCTACCTTTGCTAATAAGTTCATCCAATTGTCTTTGAATCTCTTTGGTTTATTGTGGATTACTTCTATAGGTTGGCCTATTGGGCAATGAAGCTCCTGGAATGAGATCAATTTGATGTTCAATTCCGTTCAAAGGTGGTAGTCCAATTGGTACACTTGTTGGAAACACATCTTGAAAATCCTACAAAAGATATTTAACACTAGAAGACAATTCAAAATCATTAAATGTATTAGTGGTCAAAATCTAATTTTTGCAAATCAAGATGTATAAGGGTTGTTTAGCAAGAAGGAACCTCTTGACCTCACTTTTTGTGGCGAAATAGCTCTCTCACTCCAAGTGTTTCACTATTCTTTTGATCACTCATTTTCCTCTCAAGTGTTTCACTAACGCTTTCTTTTTCTCTCTTCTCTTGAAAAAGTTTTCTCTCATTTTCTTTTGATCCTCACACACTTCTTGTGTACTCAAAGGTTTGAGCAAAATCTTCTTATTTTGGTGCATGAAAGAGACATTGTTGGTGAACCTATTATGATTTACTCTTTTATCAAATTGTCACGGTGTCCTCAAAAGTAAGTGGTTGGTCATCATAGGAACAACATCACAAAACACTTTATCATTGTATTTTCCAATGAAAATGTCCACTTCAACTTGCTGCCTCACTTGCACCTCTCCATCCTTACTAAGCCATTGAAGTTTATAAGGCCTAAGATGTGGTTTAGTAGCTAAATTTAGCTTTAGCACTAATCTAGCACTAACCACATTGGTGCAACTACGTTCATTTATGATCACCATGCACACATTGCCATTGATTAAACATCTAGTGTGAAAGATGTTTTCTCTTTGACTTTCTTCCATAGGCTTCAATTGACTATCAAGTAATCATCTAATCATCAATAAATCTCCCTTTGGAGTCTCCTCCTCCTCAATATCCTCACTCTCCTCTCCCTCTTCAACCTCAGATTCTCTTATATATTCTCCCTCTCTAAGAACCATTGACCTTTTGTTAGGGCACTCATAAGCATAGTATCCTAGGTCTTGACACTTAAAACACTTCACATTTCTACTTCTTTTAGAGGATTGTTCTTGGAACTTTGAAAGAGTCTTTGCAGAAATAGGTGTGAAATTACTAGAAGTAGCAACCTCATCTTTCTTGCATCTATCCTTCCAACTTGAAGATCCAAAGTTGATAGAACTTTTCTTGGTCACTCCTTTTCTTTTGAGTTATTGTTCCACTCGAATTGCTTTATGAAGCAAATTCTCCATCTCAACAAACTCCTGCAACTCAATAATATCATGTATATCATTATTCAAACCACCAATAAATCGGGTCATAGTTACCTTTTTATCTTCTTCAATCTTTGCTTGAATCATGAACACATCTATTTCCTTGAAATACTCTTCAACCCTCTTATTGCCTTGAGTAAGTTTTTGGAGTTTGAATTTCAAGTCCCTTGAGTTACTAGCCGGCACATATCGCTTCCTCATGATCATTTTCATCTTAGTCCATGTATCAACTATTGGCTCCTCATTTCTAACTCTCTCCTTTTATAGTTTGTTCCACCAAACAAAAGCATAATTGGAAATTATGTGGTTGTAAGTCTTACCTTTTAGGTTTCTTCTTAATTGTTGCATGAGAAAATATGTTCTATTTTTGTCTCCCACTCCAAGTATACCTCTGGATAACTTTTTCCTTTGAACAGAGGAATGTTAAGCTTGACTCCTTCAAGCCTACTTGGTCTTGCTACTCCATCATTCCTTCTCCTATTTCTTCTTTCTTCTTCATCTTTGAGACCTCTATTCTCCAAAAGATCCAATTTTTCATGGAGCATTATTATGTTGTATCATTAATCTTTCCAAATATTGTGTCAATACCCTTATTTGGACTGGACTAGTCCTGCTCTTTGATTGTAATTTTCCTTCTCTGACATCACAACAAATAGATCAAAAGCAACAATAAAAAAAATATTATAACATCACCACACTCAAGTGTATCACACAATTATAGTTTTTTCCTCTAATGAAAACACTTTTGCCTTTTACCACTCAAATTCTCCTTAGGTTCTTAGGCAATTCAAGAGATTATGGCCACAACAAAGAACAATCCCCCAATATGTGTGTAGGTAAGGCTAGGTAGACAATAAAGTCTTAGAAATCACAAAAATAAAGAGGTAAAAGAAAAATTGATAAACAAGAGAATTAACAACAATTCTTCAAGATCACTAATATATTACCTTATAACAAATTGTTCAAAAGCATAAATCATTTGGCCCAATTTTTTTTTGCAATGATTTAGCACAATCACAAATAATATGAACAAAATAAGGTTATCACTTGGTAAAAAGAGAATGAAGGAAAGATGTTACCAATTTGATGTTTAAACCCTTAAACCGGAGTTCTGAATAACAAATGATATGAACCTCATTTGCACAATGGTTGACTTAAGATCTTTAGGGTTAGAACCTTATAGGAAATTAGTGAGAAGGTGGATTAAAAAGTGGTGAAAGTTTCAGGGTTTGACAGAATTTTAGAAACGTCAATATCTCAAACTATAAAACTTTGATCTCAAGCTATAAAACTCCGATTGAGATGATTAAAAAATAAGGTGAAAGTTCTCGTTCTGAATTTCAATTTAGGCTCAAAAAACACTTAATTTGGAAAAATAGAATGAAAGTTCTAACCATGAAATAAATTTGGGCAGAATTGAGTTTTTTAGGTTTTGGTGAAGAAAGAACAAGATGTGAATGTAAAAGGTCGAATGAAAGAATCACTCTTTGTTAAACAAATGACATCTAGAGGGGGAGTGAATAGATGCACAAATTAAAATAGATATCAAATTAAAAATTTATTTTAGATGTCTAATAACTTGTTAATTCAATTTTATTTATCAGATTGAATTCAGACAAAGTGGAAGCGATATAATTAGTAAGGTATAGGAAAAAATACAAACACATAGATATAGGGAAAACAAAAGCCAAGAGTCATAAAGTGAAGAGAAGAGCACACAGTAACTTATACTGGTTCGGGTATAGCCAACCCTACATCTAGTTCCCAGTCACCTCTAACACAAGAGTGACCCCCATTCACTATCTTTAAAATTCAGTTTACAAATTACAATCAACCTTGCAGAAGAACCAGTAAAAAGCAAACTAATTAAAAAAACAATCACCTCTCTAAAATCTCACTAGAGATGAACACCTCCTCTGAACAAATCAAAGGATGAAAAATTCCCACAAAGGAAACTCACACCTCTTAAGAATCACACTTAAGATGAAACACCTCTTCTGTAACCCACAAAGGATGAACACCTCCCTAGAATCACACTAAGGATGAACACTTCCCTGAACAAATCAAAGGGATGAAAACACCTCCTTAGAATTGTTGTGGGTTGAACAATTATCTCGTGGCGGAGGCCAGGTGGGCCAAGTCACAATCCAAATGGGATTCCTCGTAGAATAATTGATGAGAGGGAGATTGTTACAGGTAGCATCAATTGTCCCGTGGTGGAGGCCAGGTGGGCCGAGTCACAATCGAATTGTGACGTGTGGGTTGTTACTCTTAAGTAAAAAAAAGTTGTGCTCTGACTAATGACTATAGTTTTTGGCCTAGTGGTAAGTGCTCAATCCGAACAAGAATCGCACTAAGGATGAACACCTTCCTGAACAAATCAAATAGATGAATACACCTCCTTAGAATCCCACTAAGGATGAACACCTCCCCGCCCAAATCAAAGGAATGAAAACACTTCCTTAGAATCTCACTAAGGATGAACACCTCCCCCGAACAAATCAAAGGATGAACAACAACCATCTAAACCCTAAAAAGGGGATTAAGGCTATAAAATAACAACAACCACCTAAACTCACAAAGGATGAAGATAATAAAATAAGAACAGTCACATCTGATAATGGAGACAACAAATTGTAGAAGCTTGTAGAATGATAACTCCAATAGCACAATGTGATTGACAATGAAAGCACAAAAGACAATATGAAAAAGTTTTCTCAGAAAACCTAAAAGTGCTTTGTTGCCTTGTTCAGAATAAATTTCTTAAAACTGAATGTTTGTAAACTGTATTTTCAAATTATATGATTGTGTATTTTTTATTTTTCATCAAAACTCATTTAAATAGGAAAATAGCATCAGAAAATAGTCGTTGGTCATTAATAATTTCGTAGATAAAAATCAGGATGTATCAAAAAATATTTATTCTTTAAAAACGGATATATTTTTCAAATTTGAACTGTCATAATCGATTATGTTACCAGTATAATCGATTATGACATAGAGAAAATCGTTTTTCCATTTTTGATGCATCATAATCAATTATGATAGTGAAAAATGTCATGTTACTAAATTTTATCACACTTGTGCTTTGAAGGCTTATGCATAATACCACTTCATCAACTTGTACCTCCAAATCCAGTATTCTAAGACTCTATCTAGTCTTCATGCTTCATCTTAGGCTTGCTTGAGTCATCATTTTCTTCAGAATGTATATCTAGTCTTCATGCTTCATCTTGAGCTTGCTTGAGTCTTGAATGATATTGACTTGAATCTTCATCAAAATCATCTTCTTCAAAATGTAGGGAAATGTTTCACATTGCTATCAATCTCCCCACAGTGTTTTCATTCTTCTCAAGGGAGACAACTTACAAAGAATGTGAAAGTCCTTTGATACAACCAAGGGTTATTGAATCACTAAAAAACTTAGGAGAATCAAATTCACCAAGATAAAACTCAACTTGTGTTTTTGATAAAAATGGTTCAGCTTATATAGAAGCTTTGTCATCAGAGTTACAAAGATTCAATAAAGGAAAATAAATGTTAATAATGATCTATTAACCTAGGAATTAAAAACTACTTAATGATTGATTATAACTGAAATTGTGGCAACCAAAAGTCAATCAGCTATGCACTCTCTTGGTCTCCCAAAGGCTGATGCCTAAGTTTTTAATTAGACCCTTATTACAACTTGAAACAAAACAAAACTAAAATTCATTAATTGATTAACCCAAAATATAATTTGGTCAACCAATTTTACAAAGGATTGAACCATTATTTAAACATACTTAAAAACTGAAACAAAGTGACGCATTAGTCCTCTTCCATTTGGGTCATGATACAATTCACAACTTTGGTCTTTTCTCCTTGAAATGTGGGCTTGTATTCAAATAATATGGATAATATTTGTTTAAGAGCTTCCCTTACTCTAGCTTTTATCATAAATCCTCCAATTGCTTCAAGTGGATTCTTACCCTTGCTCATAGTCATGTCCCCATCAGAAATGGAAGAGAACTTACACTTCTAACCCACCCTAGCGATCCTCAATTCATCTCCAATTTTGACCTTTTGGACTTATTCTTACCACGAGGAGTTCTATGATAGAACCCTATTTCTCTAATGCGAGAAACATATAAACAACCTCCATAGAGGGAGGAGCCTTCCCATGGGAGAAACTTTTAGAAGAGTAAGAAGAATTCTCCTCTCTTGTAAACTCATGATCGATAGCCTAAACTTCTCGTTCAACCAAAAGTGGTTTGATAAATTACAAATTGTTGGAACCACCGGAGAAATTAGAGAGAGGAGCATGAAACAACATGAACTTAATAAGAAGAAAATGAACATAAATAAGAAAACAATAACAAAAGAGGAAGAGCAATCTCGAAGAAGGAAGAGTCAGGTGTAAGATATGAATGACATGATACTCTTTATAAGAAGAGAAAAATATTTTATGTCCAGAACTTCACATAACCTAGGGCATAACTTTTAAGAAGAAACCTAAATGCTAATGTAATTAAGGACAATGTTGCAAATCTTAAAACCTCTCATTATCGGTCAAAGCTCAGCCTCAAGCATAACTCAATCCAAGACTTTAGATCAAATATATTTCGGTCAAAACTCTAAATTAAGCACAATACATACATAACATCATAACTCTCATTTTTAGTAAATTTTAATATCGAGCTTACGAGGTCATCTACCCGAAATTGTATTATATATACATTATACAAACTTAAAGAAAATTCTAATCTCTAATATTATTAATTGAGTATATTTAATATCAATATCTAAAATCATAATCAACCTGATCGAATTATAAAAGAAAAAAGCACAATAGACTCACGTGTATATTACTTAAAATAAATGGATAAAAGTCGTGTGAAAGTATTATTCTTTACTTACATAATTGACATTTTTTCAAGTGAATATTTATACTATTTTTTTATCATTATATCGATACTTATTTAAACCTTAGTCCTCACTTTTTGACAAACACCTTATAATAAATTTCAATGATCACATGTCAACACAAAAAATAATAAAAAATTAATAAAGAAAATTAAACATATTAATAAGCATGATCGGTGTCACTTTACACTTTACTCATTTTAAAAAATATTAAATTCACATTAAAAATAATATAATATGATGAAAATAAAGATAATAATAAACCATCAAACAAAATAAGTTATTAAAACAAAGCATAAACACTTAAATTGAACAAAATTCAACAACAAATATTAAAAATATTTTCAAAAATTCATCTTCAACAAATAAAAAAATAATAAATATAAAATTATATAACAAGAATACATTTGTTTTTTATACTCCAAAGTTAAAAAAAATGAAAAGGAATATTTAATAAAACTAATATATATTTAAATTACTAAATTAAAAGTTATATAAAAATATCATAGTTTGATATAAAAAACCTTACATTAAAAAGACATATTTTACAAAATTTAATTAAGAAAAATAGATTATTTTATAAGAATGCTTAAAATAAAACCAATTTAAATAAATAATCGAAAACTAATTACAAATTAAAAATTCATTTTTCTTTGATTTTTTAAATATATCTTCTTCTAAATCACATGATTTTATTTAGATTTCGTATTAAAAATACAAAGTAGTATCATTTATTATATTTAAATATAATATAATATATTTAGAGTTATTAACCGGTTAACAAATATGTCTTTTAAAGAATAATTTATTGTTTGATTGTATTTTGTTTATAATATTCTTTTATATGAATGAGTGTTTAAAATTAAATTGGTATATACATAAATATAGAAAATTAATTAAATTTTTTAGATATATCTTTTTTAAGCATGAAATTTGGATTTCCAAATTGAGAATATATATATATATATATATATATATATATATATATATATATATATATTGAAGATTTATTTTTATTTTAATATTTAATTATATTTTATTTATAATATTTTTATTTATCAAATGATAACAAATTTATATTAAAATTATAAATATGAAAATTGAAATTAATCATAATAAAATTACAATATATCTTTTATTTAAGATTTTTTATTATAAAGTATTTAACATTTTTTAAAAGTTTCATCATTTTTGTAATAAAATTTGAAAAATTGAATAGTAACAAAATTCGTAAAATTTAATTTAAGAATCACAAAATATTAATTTAGTTTGATTTAAATTTTCATTAATATGTTTTTATTCGTAAAATTAAAATTAAACGAATGAAAATTGTAATTTTTATGTTTTTATTCAAGTTATTATATAATGAAAAATTAAACAAATCCAACTATATAATGAAAATTGTAATTTTTATTTTTTTCATTCAAGTTATTATGTAATGAAAAATTAAACAAATCCAACTACAAAATGATTTTTTTATTCAAGTTATTATGTAATGAAAAATTAAACAAATCCAACTACAAAATGTTTTTTTTTATTCAAGTTATTATGTAATGAAAAATTAAACAAACCGAACTACGGACACCTTTTCCATATAGGTCACCTTTAATCTGTAAAAATGGTATGGATAATTCCGAGAGAATATAATCTCAAAGGGTTGAATAGATTTATAGTGGATTTTATGTATGTATTTATAGAGAAAATTTTGAAGAAAAAAAAAGGTTATGAGAGATGAGAAAAGAGGGTGGAAGATTTGCATGACTAAAGAAAAAAAACATTTGATTAATTCTATATTAATATTGTAATTAATATATAATTTTAGTCACAATAAATGATTTGTTGAAAATAAGAATAATAATAAATAATGGTTTTAATAAATAGATTGCCACTAATTAAAGATACAAATAATTTTGAAGTTAATCTTTAAAAGCAAAGATATACTTCTCATTACAGAAGTTCTAACATTATTTTATAAACAAAACTCTGGACAACATCATGTTACGGAATGACTACGAGCAAAAAAAATAAAAAAACGTTGTTTCTTGATTTTTTTGAGTGTTTGTTTTGTTTTATGATTTTTTAGTGTTTGTTGGCATTATATAACATTGTTATGCTTCTAACATGGCATTATGTCAGCAGCAACATCACACAAGTTTTCAACAATATAACAGTGCATTTGTATCTTATCAACGAACCCGTGAACTTAGTGAAGGAATTTGGCAAGTGGAAAACTTGCAATTTATATATAAAATCAGTTTTTGTAAACCAGTACAATCAAGGAAAAAAACTACAACGGATTATTTCTGAAACCCGTATAAAACATTCTATGTCAGCTTCTTCCTTTGCACATTTTTTCTAACTCTGTTGGGATACAACACCTTCTGGCAGAAGATATTTAGCTGGTGGGAGCGCAGCAACAGCTCCCTTCTGAGGATCAGAATACTTTTTGAACACAACCTTAAGCTTTCCATTCCCAACAGTGGAGTGGAAACTCACCAATAGTCTAGCACAATCCCTGGTTTGCAACAATGCCAAATAGAATTTAAGCAACAAGGTAATATGAATAGTAATTAAAATCAAAATAACAATCACCAGACAAAATCATATTTACATACATAAGTTGTTCTTGTGAGTAACCCGTGTGCAGCTTAAGTGTCTCATTCCAAAGGGGAGTCTTATTCAGAGTGCATCTAGCTGCAAAGACTGCTGAGGCAGCAACCATTGATGGGCTATACATCAAGGTGTCATAGTGCATCAATCCCAACTCAGACAGAAAATGAGTCATGATTTCCAACTGAAAATGAAGACATTGAGAAAGAAAATCAGGCAAGACATCAAATGAAAATAAGGTAAAAAACATATGTTATACTAGAGAATAAAAGGTCACAAATTCACTCACCTCTTGATCTGGGACTGATGCCTTGATAAAACGCACAAGGAAGACATAAGGTGTGGGAACAGTCAACGTCCATTCCAACTTTCCCAGTATGATTTTCTCCATAACAAGTATCTGTTCATGAGTGTAAGCCCTATCTGAGAGGCGGACAAAGTCATCAACCTGCAATGCAAGACAAAGTGTTATGTTATTTCCCAGTTTCATTATCTTGACATTCATCAAGGTAGCAACAAAAATATATACCTCAGGTGGCCAGATTTCTTCATACTTCGATGCCATCAGCATGGCACTGATGCCAACCAATTGCAGCTCCCGCCTTGGAACAGTCTTCACAGATAGGAATCGATCGATTATATTGATGGTCAGGTAAAGGGTCTCAAGTGAAAGTTCAAACTTGCTGTGGACATCTATCAGCCAATCAACCAGAATAGCTCTCATCTTCTCATTTATCTCAGGCTGTGAATCTATGTAGTAATGGGGGCGGCTTTCGTGCTTCATGCATCAAATGCACATTCGCAATATTAGAATACCATAATATCAAACGCAATAAATAAAAATAAAATATATATCAGAAACCAAGTTCAATACCTCAACAAGTTTATAGAACTTGTAAATTTCATCAATATACTCCACAGCAGCAAGTTCGTTGTCAACATCACTGGCATCAATGTCAATAATATTCACCTTTGGTTTGTTGGTTATGCCACATGCTGCCTATAACATCAAAGGGACGAAAGATGGCATGGCATATTAGTGATACATACAGTATAGGTTCAGGCAGACACTTATTTTTTCATTTTATTTTTATTATCTGTATCTACCTTGCTTCTAGCGGTCAGCACTGAAGTATAAGCTTGTGATTTCTTCTTGGACTTGGCATTTCCTTCCTTTTTCTTGTCTTGCTGGACCTCCTTCACTGGACTATCTTCAATGTCAATGACTTCCTCAGGTTTTGGTTTAACAGTAACTCTCTTCTGAGCCGGCTTGGGGACTCTCTTGGCCACGGCAACAGGAGCAGGACCAGCGACATTAGCACAAGCTTGTTTCTACAACTCCAAAATAAAAAACAGTCATAACATGGTAACATAACCAAACTATTGAACAACAATCCGCCCAAGGTAAAATGAAACAAAGTAGCATAAAGTGTAGGTCACCTTGTTATTCTCAACAACTGCTGCGGCTTGTGCATTGGCAAGTAGTTGGGCACCAAAACTCCTAAAAGAATCATAATAATATCACATCAATATCGAGTAAATGAGAGAAAGAAAGAGATAGAGAGAACAAGAGAGGGAACCTTGTGATGGGGCGATGAGGCTTGACTTCAACTCCTCTTACATTGGCCAAATTCCCAATATCACCCAACACCTTGCGATTCTTTCCATCCGCTACACCGTTCTTCTTCTGCTGCTTTCCTCCCCCAATTACATCTTCGCCTATGAAGTTACAACAAAGCCATCGATTAAAAAAGGTGACAGATTGCTTCTGATCTAAACACAAATTCACAAGATTACCCCGGCAACAACAAAAAATGAAAAAACACTAGAGACCCTTTTGCTCTGAAAAGAATGACGAGTTAAGAAAAACCGGGAAAACTGAAACTTGTCCCAAGTGGTATTTTTCTTAATTTCATCCAATACAAAGAAACCACAAAGACTCCTTCAAACAAGAAGCAAACATTGAAAAAAATAAAAATAAAAATACAAAGATTGAAAAGGACACTACCTCTGGCTTGTTGTTGAACTATTGCTCTTGATGCCATTTGGGATATTCTTTAAGTCTTGAACTGAAATCAAAGTATGACAAACAAATCTGGGTAGAGGGGTTGGTACTTTCCCCCTCCCTCTCTCCTTTCTCTGTCTGGACGAAGAATAAGTGTGAATGAAATTGAGGGTGGGAGGGACAGTGAAATAGCCTTCACTTTTGAGGCTGAGGGACAGACAGAACGCTTCGCTCTTCAACGGTCAATTTCTGTAGCCAAATTTGGACCTTTGGATTTACATTCATCCGACGATTAAGGTTCCAGAATAATATAGCCGTTGGAAATTCGAAACCTAGAACGTGTGTGCAGGGAAAGTGCTGTAAAGGAATAGGAATATAATATGTGACGGTAATAAAATGTCTTCTTAATTTTTATATCTGGCGAATTAATTATTATTTATAATTTTAATTATTTTTCTAGCATGGCTTCGTGATGCTGTCAATTCTCTAGTTCCGCTTTTAGATTTCTGGTATATATATATATATAGCCACAAAGGAATAGTAACCTCGTTATTAAAAAAATTAAAAATTATTAACCTCGTTATTTAATCAGGATAAGATAATAATACTGGTACTAATAATAATAATAATAATATAATTTTGTCTGATGGTGAATATGACATGTATTGTTCACGGCTATTTCTCGTATCTACCTGTTTAGTGATATAATTGGTTTTTTGTTTAAGTTATATAATTGATTAGTAATAGTTTTTTTTTTTCACAACTGTTGACAATAGCAATTTAGATGGGTAAACGAGTTCAAGCCACTGAGTTAGCCGTTCTAATTTATTATTATTTACTTATTTTGCTAATTAATTTCAATTACCTATTAATATATGGCTTATTATTAGTTGGCTTTATGTTTTTTACTCGTGTGAAGGGTAATTGGTTATAGAAAAAAGAAGAAGTGAATTTAAATATGTGATAATGCCTATTATAAAAAATTAATAAATTCTTTTCAACCTTCTTTACACGTGTTTGCAAATTGTTTTTTCGACCATGCTCAAATAATATCAAGTAAATAAAAAGCGTTTATAGGAGTTTTTGATAATAAAGAAAAAATAATTGCAAGAGAAATTACAAGATCTGAAGGGGTATTGAGTCTCTTTGTGTTATCTGTAGTATCCTAAAATATTACGAAGAGAATTGGTTAATGTTTCTCTTATTTATGATAAAGTTAAAAAGCAAATAGAGAAAACATCACAAAAGAAAAAAAAAATTGGAGCACGCAATTATTAACCTCTTGTTATTTGAAACTATTTTATTCTGTTGAAAGTTGTTCAAATACTTTTATACATTATCTTCAATTTTAAATTTAATTTTTTTTTATGTTGGTTTCCCTTTAGATCAATACCTTATTGTCTGAAGTCTTTACATTCATATCTTTAATCTAATACAAATAAGTTTCAAATTCATTTTTCTCTAGCACGACCTTTTTATATTTTCTAAAGACGTTTTGGAACAATTTTTCAGAAAATTAATTTTAAACTTTTTGAAAACATTTTCGGAAAGATAGTTCTAAAATATTTCTAAAAATCATTCTACACAGTTTTCAAGAAACAGAATCTTTTGAAAAATCATTTCTCTAAAAGATTAATCATAGAATTAAAATATTAATTTCGTATTTAAATCTAAATAAGAATTTTTAATATAATTCTTATATCCATACACAAAATCTATTCTACTTTGATCTTCATACCAGTAATTCCGAATAAAATTTGTAGGATTTAGGAATTATAGTATATAGATTACAAATATCCAACTTAAAAAAAATACAATCATCTTTCCTAAAATATTGGCGAAGATATATGTTAGTTGAACGTGACAAAATATATGACCTATAACAATAATTTCTCTAAAAAATTTATTACAAATAAAGTGATAATTTACTTTAATATATTAGATAAACTTATGAAAAATAAGATTAATGAGAAGTATATTCTGATTAGCACAGCAAAGTTCTATAAACTTATGATGGTTAATACCAAAATATGATAAGAGTTTTTTTTAATTATAAAGTATTTCATATAGTATTTTTTCATTAAAATAAAGTAAAAAATAAGTAAAAAATAAAATAAAGGTAATAAAATATAAAAAAACTTATATATAATATAAAAATATATATTTTTAAAATTTTAAAATTTTAATATTTAAATTTAAATATAAAATTAGAACATTAAATAAAGGTTATATATTTATCTCTACCTCAATTAACTCAATTTTTTTTATCAACCTTAAACCGAAAACCAATCAATCTTCCCCATATATAGTACATATTCTTCATTCACACCATGCTAAAAAATTAACATTAATGGTTGTGTATACAAAAAATAACTAGCATCACAAAATGTCTTCTTCTTCCAAAAATCTTTGCCAACGTATTTTACATCCACGGAAGAAATTTACCTACATTGTTACAAAAAATATAAGTTCAATCCTTTTTAAATTGTTTAGATTTGATTTTTTTTTAATTTTTTCATCATATTTTTTAACATAAGAATTGATTATGATAATTATAAGTCATATTTATCTTTCTAACTAGAAAACCCTAAAATTGAATAATAGAACAAGAGGAAATAACTAACATTTGACTTAAGCTCCAAAGGTATAAAACCCAAACAAGACTAAATATTTTTTCTATTGGATAGTGACTCCAAATTTTGAATTTTCGAGAAATCAAAATTTTATGAAGATTCTGAAAAAGTTTTACGAGTATATTGGTGGTGAAAAACACAATTAAAAAAAATGTTGTTTCAAGATTATAACAGAAAATATGATAGCAATTCAGAATTTTCTTTTCCCGAAAAAGGTGTAATTATTTTTTAAATTTACCAGAATAAATATTAAAAAAATTATAAATTTAAATAAATAAAAATTTGTATTTAATTACGACTTCAATTTATTTTATTTTAGATAGAAATAAATGGGTGGTATGACTTAATTTTTTTAATAATTCATTATTATTATTATTATTATTATTATAAATAAATAAAAATATAATAATATTTCCATATTAATAATATATTTAATTATTTTTTTAATGAAATAAATAATAATAATAATTATTAATCTATAATTATATTATTTATTAATAATATTGTTATAATTTATAATAATAAAAACAATAATAATATTTTGATTAATAATAAAACAATATTAATAATAATAATATTGACTATAATAATAAAATTGATAATAAATATTAATAAATAAAAGTATTATTATTAATAAATTTGTAATAATTTATTATTATTATCAATAAAAATAATAGTTTTATATTATTAGTATTATTAATAAAATTAATAATAATAATTTTATTTTATAATCATTATTATTATTATTATTAATTTAATCGTATTATTGATACTATTTTATTAATAGTAATTTTTTATCATAACTTATAATAATATTAATAAAACAATATAATAATAGATTAATAATAATTATTTACTATATAAATAATATAAAATAATTATGATTTAATTTAATAAAAAAATATTATTATTATGATTAAATATAGTAATAATATAAAAATATTAGTATTATATTTTTATTTATTTATAATAATAAATTATTAAAAAATAAAAAGTTAAAATTTATATATAAACTAAATATTTAAAAATATTATTTCTATATTAATAATTTATATTAAAATCGTATCATTAACTAAATTCATAATTTTTTAAAAATTTATTTATTTTAATAAATTTTAATTAGACCCTAAATTCTAAATTCAAACCGTAAACACGGAAAAAACTACTTAAAAGACGTTGAAAGCACACTATGCAATTTTGAAAATAATGTTTTAACGATATGTTCGCATCAACATGTTATATGTTAGCAATGAACCTTGATATGATATGATAAGTCGATGAAGAAATTGGATTGTGAACAACTTGTAAATTTTATAAATCAGTTTTATTAAAATATGTAATACAAAATTTTGGCGAATCCTGCATAATATACTCTATCCTGCTTCTACCTTTTTCTGTATTAACCCTGTTATGAGACAGAACCTTCAGGCAGAAGATTTTTAGCTGGTGGGAGCATAGCAACAGCTCCTTTCTGAGGATCAGAATACTTTCTGTACACAACCTTCAGCTCTTCATTCCCAACCATGGAGTGGAAACTCACCAATAATCTAGCACATTCCCTGTTTGCAACCAACAAACCCAAATAGACTTATAATTTAAGAATCAATATATAGAATGATAGTAATGATTGATGCAATCCAAAAAAAAAAAAATAAAATTGGCAAGTCAAATTTATATTTACATACATAAGTTGTTCTTGTGAGTAACCCGTGTGTAGCTTAAGTGTCTCATTCCAAAGGGGAGTCTTATTCAGAGTGCATCTAGCTGCAAAGACTGCCGAGGCAGCAAACATTGATGGGCTATACATTAAGGTGTCATAGTGCATCAATCCCAACTCAGACAGAAAATGAGTCATGTTTTCCAACTGAAAATGAAGACATTGAGAAAGAAATTTAGACAAGACATCTATAAAGCAAGAATCATAATTTAAGAGATTTGAAGAAAAAGGCCACTCACTCACCTCCTGGTCTGGGACTGATGCCTTGATAAAGCGAACCAGGAAAACCAGAGGTGTTGGCACAGTCAAAGTCCATTCTAGCTTATCTAGTATGATTTTTTCCATGACTAGTATTTGTTCATGGCTGTAAGTTGTAAAGCAGACCAAATTATCAACCTGAAATACAAGACAAGTGTTATTCCCTTGAAATTCATTGAAAAGGCGAATACATCAATGAACACATCAGTGTAGCATATATATATATATATATATATATATATATATATATATATATATATATATATATATATATATACACACACATATACATACATATATACTTACCCCAGGGGCCCAGATTTCCTCATACTTGGATGCCATCAGCATGGCACTGATGCCAACCAGTTGTAGTTCCTTCCCTGGAACACTCTTAACTGCTAGGAACCGATCAATTATATTGATTGTCAAGTAAAGGGTCTCAAGTGAAAGTTCAAACTTGGTGTTGACTTCTATAAGCCAATTGACTAGTATAGCTCTCGACCTCTTATTTATATCAGGTTGCGATTCTATGTAGTCACGAGGGCGGTTCTCATTCTTCATGCATCAAATGAACATTCACATATTAGAGTGACATCACATCAAACAGAACATAAAAAAGGGATTAAGGGAGGAACCACGTTTGTTACCTCAACAAGCTTATAGAACTTGTAAAGGTCATCAACATACTCCACAGCAGCAAGCTCATTGTCAACATCACCTGCATCAATGTCAATAACCTGCTCCTTCGGTTTGTGGTTAGTTATGCCGGATGCTGCCTGCAATAGAATATCACAAGTCCAGTCAAGAAGAGTGGCATAGTGGCATTCTTTAACATAGCAATTTTTTTTTTAAATAAAATTCTTTTCTCAAGCTACTTTGCTTCGAGCTGTGAGCACTGAAGTAAAGGCGCGTGATTTCTTCTTGTAGTTGTCATCTCCTTTTCTTTTCTTGTCTTTCTGAATCTCCTTATCTGGGATGGCTTCATTTTTAATGGCTTTCTCAGGTTTTGGTTTTACAGTGACTTTCTTCGGACCTGGTTTGGGGACCGCTCTTTTGGTCACTGCAACTGCATTAACAGGTGGAGGTCCAGCCACATTGGCAGAATCCTGTTTCTGCAATTCCAAAACAAAACTTAGTCATAACCATACAGGATAATTGAACAAGTAATATATAGAGTAGTGCACCTTATTATTCTTAGCTGCTGCTTGTGTCTTGGCAAGTAGTAGAGCTCCAAAACTCCTAAAAGAATCACAACAATATCACCAAGTATTGAATTTGAGAGAGAGAAAAAAAAAAAAAAAAAACCTTGTGATGGGGCGATTAGGATTGATTTCAATTTCTCCTACATTGACCAAATTCCCAATATCACCTAATGCCTTGCGGTTTCTTCCATCTGCTACACCTTTCTTCTGCTGTTTCCCTCCCCCCACTACTGCCTCACCTATGAATTGCAAAAAAAGTTACTCATTTGAAAAGATGATAAATAGCTTTGGATCTAAACGCACAAATTCAAATGCTACACATAATAAGATAATTCGAGAACAAAAAGAGAGACTCTTTCATGTTTTCATCTAGCAAAAGAAACCAACCCTGAAACCCCAAGATCCAAATTAAAATAAAATTTGAACCAAGGCCCCAGCGGATCAGACAAGAAAGATTTAGTCAATCTTACTTTGAGAAGAACAAGAAATATGAAAGCAGCATGGCAGCATCATCGAACGATCAAAGAGTACATTATACATGCAATGATTAAAAAAAGACGATACAAAAATACCTTTGGCCTGTTGTTTAACTGTGGGTCTTGATGCCATTTGGAAAACTGATATTTTGTCTTAAATTGTGTCTTTACCCCCTCTCTCTGACTAGAGTGAACGAGAATGAGGTGAGAGGGAACACTTAAATAGGTTTGCCTTCAACGGTAAGTTTTCTTAACAACTTTTGAAGCGGTTTGATTTTGCATTCATCTGATAGTTAAGAGTAATATAGCCGTTTGATATTTAAAAAATCAACAGTAATTAATGGAAAAGGAGGCGGAAAGGGTAATGAATTTTAAAATGATTAATTTAATTTAATATAAAATTTAAATTTAATAATTGATGTTTTATGATTTTGTTTGGATTAATTTTTACTATTTTTATATTACAAATTTTCAAATATTTTTAAAAAATAATTGTAAAACATTTTTTAGAATTTTTTTAAAATATTTTCTAATAAAAAACCATATAAATATGTTATTTTTTTGTAGTTATTGTTACAATGAAATTTTTAAATTTTATTAAATTCATAAATAAATTCATCATGTTATAATTAAAAGTTAAATACAAATTTATTATAATATTTTGATAAATATAAATATATTATAAGTAAAATATAATCGAAATGTAAAACAACATTCACAAAATATACTAATTGATAATAAATCTAAATATATAATATAATATCTAAATACGCATAATTAGATTGATTAGGTTAATTTTATTTTTATTTTCAATCCAAAACAAATCATGTGGTTAAAAAAATATATTAAAAAATTTAAGGAGAATTTAATTTATAAAAAAAATATATTAATATTAAAAGGAAAATATTATAATATTATTATCTAAATAATTATTACTATTTTGACCTTCAATAAAAAAACATTTTTTTTAGTTTAACTTATCTGTTTCGTTATAGATGCAAGTTGTATTATATTTTCTCAAATTTTGATATGTATAAGAAAATCAATAATTTTTATTTCATATCGATGAATTTATCGTTTGAAAATTCATATTAACTTAAATATTAAACATATATATATATATATATATATATATATATATATATATATATATATATATATATATATACATAAGGAACACATAATGATAATATGTGAGTAAGATAGTAGGAGAACTTAAAATTTTTCACAATCATACTAGTCATGTAATCTAATTGCATATCTTAGTGTTTGTCCATCATGTTCTAGGTTTTATAATTTTTGAATTTTAAATTTACTATTTTCCCTATTATATCTTTAGACATGATACTTGATATGTCAGTGTTCTATAAGCAAAGTAACATACTTTTTGTAAGTATTTGTGTCTTATTTATATCACCTTTAATAAATCATGATTTTGTTATTTTAAACATAGTTTTGATTATGACATATATTGGTAAGATTTGTAGTCCTTTTAAAGAGAGTTCATGCGTTATGCTAGATTGAACATATATTTTTATTATATATATATTTCTTATTTTTTAACTATTCTTATATATATATATTTTTTTTTCTTATAATTGGAATAATATTAAAAGGTAAAAAAGAAAAAAAAATTGAAGTAATGCTAGTATTAATAATTAAAAAAACCAAAACATAAATTAAAAAAAAACGAACAATTCGTTTTCGTGTAATACGAATTTTTTTTTTTAACTCGTATCCCATAACATGAATTTTAATTTAAAAAAAATATCTAAAGTTATACCATACAGTAGGAGAAAAAAAAATAAATAAGAAAAACTCTACTTAGGAAGACTTTCTTATTACAATGTCATACTACATATTACATATTAGGATTTGTCCACTCATTCTCGTACTATTTACTTTTGGTATACTGGTCATCATGGTTGCACTTAGTGACCATAGATGGAAACTTGCAACTTTTATATATCAGTTTTGTATTCAATTCCTGCTCCTCCCTTTTCTTCATTAACTCTATAGGGAGGCAGAAGATTTTTAGCTGGTGGGAGCATAGCAACAGCTCCTTTATGAGGATCAGAATACTTTCCGTGCACAAACTTCAGCTTTCCCTTCCCATACATGGAGTGGAAGCTCACCAATGATCTACCACAATCCCTGTTTTTGTTTGCAAACAACAAAGCAAATAGAATTAAAATTTAAGAATCAGTTGAATGATAACTATGAATATTAACAAGACCGAATCATATTTACATACATAAGTTGTTCTTGTGAGTAGCCCGTGTGCAGCTTAAGTGTCTCACTCCAGAAGGAAGCCTTATTCAGAGTGCATCTAGCTGCATACACTGCCGAAGCAGCAACCATTGATGGGCAATACCTTAAGGTTGCATAATTCATCATTCCCAACTCAGACAGAAAATGAGCCATATTTTCCAACTGGAAATGCAGAAATTCAGAAGGAAATACAGACAAGACATCAAATGAAAATAAAGTAAGAGTCATATTTTACAAAGACAGACTTGAAAAAGAAAAAGTTCACAATAATCTCTGACCTCTTGATCTGGGACTGATGCCTTGATAAAACGAACTAGGAAAACCAAAGGTGTTGGCACAGTTAAATTCCATTCAAGCTTGCCCAGTATGATTTTCTCCATAACAAGTATCTGTTCGTGAGTGTAAGCCCCATCTGAGAGGAAGACTAAGCTACTAACCTGCAAATAAAGACAAGTGTTATTCCCTTGACATTCATTGAAAAGAACAATACATCAATTAACATATCAAGTTAGCAATACATATATACATGCCTGAGGGTGATAGACTTCTTCATATTTGCTTGCAATCAGCATGGCACTGATACCAACCAATTGCATTTCTCTCCTCGGAACATTCTTAACTGCTAGGAACCGATCAATTATATTGATTGTCAAGTAAAGGGTCTCAGGTGAAAGGTCAAACTTGGTGTTGACTTCTATCAGCCAATCAACCAGTATAGCTCTCATTCTCTCATTCACCTCAGGTTGTGAGTCTATATAGTCATGGGGGCGGTTCTCATTCTTCATGCATCAAATGCACATTCACATATAAGAATGCCATGACATCAAACACGACACAAGAAAAAAAAAAAGGTAAAGGGAACCATGTTTGATACCTCAACAAGCTTACAGAACTTGTAAATGTCATCAATATACTCCACAGCAGCAAGCTCATTGCCAATATCACCAGCATCAATGTCAATAATCTGCTCCCTCAGTTTGTTAGTTATGCCGCATGCTGCCTGCGAAGCAATAGAATACCACAATACTTCTTGTGAGAAAAGAGGCATGGTGACATTTACATAGGATTTTCTTTTTTTTTTTCATTTTGTTTTTATTATCTCTACTACCTTGCTTCGAGCTGTGAGCACCGAAGTAAAAGGATGTGGTTTCTTCTTGAAGTTGCCATCATTTTCCTTTTTCTTGTTCATCTGATTAGCTTCAATGATAATGACTTCCTCAGGCTTTGGTTTTACAGTCACTTTCTTCTGACCCGGTTTGGCAGCCACTCTTTTGGCCACTGCAATTCTATCAGAAACAGTAGGAGGTCGTCCAGCCATATTAGCACAAGCTTGTTTCTTGTCTTTCTGGAACTCCTTGTCTGCACTAGCTTCCATACCATTGACTTCCTCAGGCTTTGGTTTTACGGTGACTTTCCTCTGACCCTGTTTGGTGGCAGCTTTCTTTGCCAATGCAACTCCCTTAGCAACAGGAGGAGGACCAGTCACATTTTTACAAGCTTGTTTCTGCAATTCCAAAACAAAAGAACAATCATAATTTGATAAGATAGTTAAAGTACATGGAACAATCAACTAAAATAAAATAAAACATGTTATGTGGAGAGTAGTTCACCTTGTTTTTAGCAGCGGCTGATACTGGTGCATTGGCACCAACTCTCCTAAAAGAATCATAGAAAATATCGCATTAATATTGACTGAGTCGGTGAAGAGAAAGAGAAAGAGAGAGAACCTTGTGATGGGGCGATTGGGCTTGCCTTCAACTCCTCTTACATTGGCCACATTCCCCACTTCACCTAATGCCTTGCGGTTCCTTCCATTCGCTACATCCTTCTTCTTCGGCTGTTCTCCTCCCCCTATTACTGCTTCACCAATGAAATTCCAAAAGAGCCACTCATTCAATATCTGATGCATAATTTTTTATCTGAACACAGATTCACATGCAACATTCGAGACAATTCCAACTAACAAAAAAATAGTAAGAGAGACCCTTTTGCTCCGAAAAGATTGGTGAGTAACCAAACCCGGAAAAACTGAAACTTGTCTGTCATTCCAACAGATTTGAATGCTCCCTACAAGATTTTTCATTGTTTCGTCTAAGAGAGAAGAAAAAATGAAAATTTGAACTAACTCCTTGAAGGATCAGACAAGAATCCTTGCATTTTACTTAAAAAAATATATATCTTGACATCACACATAGTAGTAGTATGAACAACAGAAGAATCATTAAAAGGCGAAAGAATAATCATTACTTGGGAGGAGTTTAGAATAAAAATTTTAGAAAAATATTTTCCTAATGATGTGAGTAGAGGAAAAGAAGTTGAGTTTATGCAATTAAAGCAAGGAGGTATGACAACAGAAGAATATGCCTTTAAGTTTGAAGAGCTAGGGAAATACTCTGCATTCTTTTATCACCTTGATGAAAGAATGAAATGTATAAAATTTGATAATGGACTTAGGCATGAATTAAGAAAAACAATAGAAATATTAGAAATTTTTGATTTTCCTACGCTTATTTATAAGTGTAGATTTTTGGAAAATCAATAAAATAGTAAACCAAAATATTTTGGACCCCAGCAAAATAAAAGGAGACAATACCTTTGGCCTGTTTTTGAACTATGGATCTTGATGCCATTTAAAAGCTCTTCTTTAGTCTATAATTGAAATTAAAGTATTGGATATAACCTCTTTCTCTCTCTCTCTCTCTCTCTCCCTCTCTATGCGCAGATGGGTGTCAACCAAAGAGTTGAGAGGAGACACTGATATAGGTTTCTACTCCCTTCAACGGTCATTTTTTAAGCCGTTCAGTGGTTAGTTTTGAAATTTTACTGTATTAAGATTTGTTTTAATTATTTTAGTCTGCAATTAATAAGGCTCTCTTTTTTTTCTTTTTCTTTTTACATATTATACAAACTGATAATATAAGTAAGACTAAAATCACATAACAATAATTTGAATTTTAAAATGCTTATTATAACATACAAGTTGTTACCCTTTTGTCAATTACCGTTGGTAAGTATTTTATATGTTTAAAGAGATACTAAAAAATAATATCATGAAATATTTTAAATATAAAATACCTCATTATGTTTATATAAACAATATCTTAGTACAAAACAATTTATATTGTAAACGCTTATGAATATAACTTTTGAAATAGTTGTAACAAAATAATATATTAGTCTAGTGATTAAGCTGATTTTAGTTACATTTAAGTGCATTATTTAATGCATAGTTTCAAACATCTCTGACAAAAATTTCATATAAATTAGAATATTATTATTATTCAATTAATTCTATTAATTAAATGAATTATTAAATGATAAAGTTTTTTAGAACAAATTATTCTAGAAAAATGTAAATACTCTTCTAAGTTGAATTGAGTAAAGAAAAAAAAACTTGTAGAAACTAATCTAAATTAAACCATTCACTCTTTCTCTCCTCTCCTCTTATAAAAATCCAAAAAACTAGAAAGTTTAATCTTAAAAAAGTAAATTTTGTGTATTACTATTATCTTCTTTCCCTACATTAATTATTTGAGTATAATTCAGAAAATTATTATAATTATAAACAAATTTAATATAATTAACTAAATTAATTAATTTTTCAATAAATGTAAATTGATTATCTATGTTATACCTAGGGATTGAGAAAATATAAGAAAAGAATTCCGGTAAAACATTAAAGTATTATTGACTCTTTTTTTTAATTAGAGTTTCACTTTAATATCCTTAATAATTATTTTTATTAAATATCTTTACATAATATTGAAATAAAACTTAAATTATATTTTGAGCATTTATAGCATGTATTTAAATTTGTATAATATATATTCTTATTGAGAGTTAAAGGTTGTCGTCGTATTGGTCCAAAGATCAACAATAATAGGATAGGTTATAAGGTTGCAATTAAAAATTGTGTAAAAAAATTTCAAAAAATCAATTTGATATATACATAAATCTCTTTATATTAGTATAGATTTATATTTTTTTCCTCATATTGATTTATGTAACATTTTTCATAAAGTCCAATTTTTAAAATCCGTTGAAAACTGATTCCAATTCATAATACTGCTTTAAAGAAGCTCAGTTCATAATAAGTTATTTAAGGTTCCAAGCCATTTTTTTAAACAGCTCGGACATAGTTTGGATTAAGAACTAAACCGTTTAAAAACATTTGTTTCTCTTACAAAAAAAAAAAAAGCAAACTACTTTTTTTAAAGTGTCTGAACATTTAAAATATAATATTCAATTTAATGAATGCAAATAAATTTTAAAATATAACATATATTTGTAAGTATCATGTTTAGAATAGAAATCGACATTAATATTTTATATACACCATCACATATTTTTTATAAATAAAATTTCGAATTAAAATTAAAAAAACTAATAGATATCGAATATGATAATTCATCCTATACCATTAGGAAAGTGAACTTAACACTGTAATAAGATAAAAAGTAATTTAAAATTAAAATTGTATTTGTGAAGTAACAAACTGGCCTTCAGTTTCTAAGAAAGATGCACGATTGTCACCGTTTGCAACAACAATTTTTATTACTTTTAGCAACTACGGAGTCCAATAATTCAATAATTGTCAGCAATAAAAGAGTAGAGTGTTAATCAGTACTTCCTTCCAAAGGATGCATGGCAAAATTTTGTGCCAGTAATCATCAAGAAATTTTGGTATATACCATGTTTGGGATGTGCTTTACATTACAAAACAACTACCACATGCAAATTAGCCACAATGAACAAATGAACTAATAATTATAAAAAGTTGAGATTGGTACAACATGATTAGGCAAATAAAAAAACATGCCTAAAACAATGCAACTCAATTAGTGGAAAACCAATCACAAATATGAAATCACATCTTGCTTTAACAAAACAACCACACATGTATACTCACACCAATAATATGATAAACCTCACGTTTGTTGGAAGAACTTAGTCAGTTAATTTTGCTTCTACACTAGATCATCTGGCCCAGCAAGCACCACCTGTCATTTAAAAAAACAAAATACCCGTTTTTAATTAGCATCAAATTAAGGGATCCATTTCAACAAGGAAATGCATGATTTTTCATTAAAGCATTAATCTTTTATTCCTAATTTGTCTCCAAATAAACTGTAGTATATAACCAGGTGAGAGGAGTGCATACATTGCAATCAAGAGCATATTTCCTGGCAACCACGATGGCTATATTTCTGTCTCTCTCTGATTCAAAGGTTAATACAAATGAGAGACCTTTTCTAGCTTGCCAAAACAATGCCTTCGCTGCATTACTGACATCACTTCTAACTCCACAAAGCTAGAGTTAAATAAAATGTTAGTTAAAGGGGTGTAGTCAGATTGAGCACTTAAAAGATGATAAACCATAAAAAAGAGTACACCAATGAAATAGTTCCCTTTGAGAAAAACATGTTACTCTTCATCTAGGTTGTCCGTGTTAAATAAACACTAGAAAGGAGTAATTCTGTACAGGAAATACATTAAAACTGAAGTGTTAATTCCCATGTGTGAATTTGTGTCCCGGGGCACATGGAGAGCCTTTAACTTTCACGTTTAACAGGTCCTGTGAAACAAGGATAAGGACTGATAGCCAAAATGGTACCTGCATTGATGGGGAATAAATCTCTCTAGCTTTTGTAATCCAACCTCTGCATAGCTTTATTCTCATTCTCCCCACATTAAATGAATGAGTAGAATGTGATGAGTGATCTTTTCCATTCATTTGAGAAATAACTACCTGCGGAAAATCCAAATACAAACTAAATTATTTTCCGAAACTCATGTAGGAAACATCAAGGCGGGTTACAACACATGTTGGAAACTCCTTTAGACTGGTTCAAGGAATGTAAGGCTCTCTTTTATGTTACATTAATAAAAACTAAAAAATATAGCTTCCACATTTATCAAACACTGGAATGGCAAATTCAATAACTTGTGGTTTATAACCCAATACTCAAAACTTGCCTGCAAGTTTGCAACAATAATAATACAGGGCGGGTGGGGGGACGGGAGGAAGGAAGGGAACTGAAATATGAAAGGGGTGTTCCATCCGAGGGTCTAGAATCTCAGGATCAAGAACTTTCCTGTTAAGAACTTACAAGCAAATTTCTCAACCTAGTAAGCAAGGCTTATAATGTTTCTTGAATTATGGGACCACAAAATTTAACCCTGCTTTTAAAGATCATCTTCAGAGATAACTGAGAAGACAAACAGATATTTTATAATGTTTGTTGAATTAAATGACACTTTTTCTACATTTTATGTATTGAAAGCTTGAAGTAGATAACTTGTCCAGCCTTTTCTGCCAGGAATAGTTAAATTACTGTATCTAAAAAGGATGCAGATAACATACATTAAAATCAGTATTAGACTTTCGTAGAAGTGACTCCACATGGCTTCCGAGTCCTGAAACTGTTACACACAGACAGGTACCTGTTAGCCTTTGTTTTCTACTTCTGAGTGCATCGATAAGTATTGTCAGGAACAAGATTACCCCAACTATGCACACTTGAAACAGAAGAATTTGCTTGGAAAAACAAAAGGTAAGGTCCATAAAAAACTAACCAGGTTGAATGGGATTAGTTGTAAGTGTAAGTTTTTTCCCACTGGAGACAATATCTACTTGTAATATTCTCCCAACATCAGAGGGGTCAGGAGCATATATTGATTTGACGGCACCTGAGTAATGAAGGGAAACCAACTTCAAACAGTGTAACAAACTCGGATTGGAATTGGAATAAATTGAATTCTCACTATTTGACTTAAAGGCTTTGATACCATGTCAAGGACCAACTATCCTGAAATCTAAAGATGGTTTTACGTCTCAAGTATAGATCTTCAATGGAAAGCAAAATGGCTAATTTGAATAATATACACAGATGATATAGTCATTGAAAAACTTCCAGAAGGATGTCAAACTATCAGAATCAAGTATACATGTAACTAAAATTAATCAATACAAATACTGTGATCTGAGTATTCTGAAACACAATAGAAAATGAGAGGTACCTGAAATAACTTCCCTCCAGCTGCCTTCAGATGACAAGCGATACCACTGAAATGAACATTTAGAAACATGTGGCACTTCATCTGAGCAAGGTTGGACTCGAAGATATGAACCCAAAGCTTCAGAACCATGTAACATATATAAGCGAGATTTATTTTCCTCATCCCTCTTGTTCATGGTTAGCTGCCATGGATGAATGAAGTTATTGCAAGAAAAGTATATTTAAGCATGTACGTAACTGGCCCTAAAACAACTAAGTACCATATCTGCCAAGATTCTTAGATCGAATATGTAGGCAGTATCCGAGTATCTCGGCGACACTCAAGATATCTGGATACCAACTTACCCCAATATACTCGAGAATTACCTCAAAGTATCCTCTAATAAATAGGGATAAAAAATCACATACATCTCGAGCAGTTATGGTAATCCACCCCTATATAAACAGGTTTAGTATCTCATTTACTTCATTCATATTCTACTTTTTGTTCTCATTCACATACTCACTTAAGTATCAGAGAGTCTTTTGTAGGTCCTTCCCCCATTGGGTTTACACCTAGTCGGCTGACCCAAAAGGAGCTTGGACACCCTCTTCAACCCCAAGTAACAACAAAGTGTATTAAATCTTAGTATTAATAACATGTATAAATTATAGTTTGCAAACTATAGTTTTATCCAGCCGATAAGAGACTTTTATTCATTTCCTTCAAAAATTGGTTTGAAAACCAAAACAGGTTCAAACATGACAAAATAAAGATTTTGACAGACATGTTATTTGTGAGTTAAAATTTGGTCACGTAATTCAAACAAACTATTAACAATTGATTCAAATAGGAGAAAAAGAGGGAGACAAGACAAAAGAGGACAAATGAGTCAGATTCAAAATCAAATATATAGTCTATATGGACAAAAACGTGGTGGAACGAAACTTGATCCTTAGCAAATAAAAATAAATGGTTGGACTTTATAGTCACTTACGATACCAGAATTGGGAACAGTCAAAGAGTAGTATATTAAATGGTTAAAATTTGTAATGCTTCCCTGCTTATGAACTTTCATTATATTCAAGAATTTTTATTTTTTTTGTAAATACAGTAATTATTTTTTCTTTTCAGCCAGTTTAACATGACTTTTTCCTTCCCATTCAACTGGATGCAGCTATTTCTACCAAAAAAAACAACTGAACTGAAGTTCATCCACTATAGGATTACAAAGATAATTCATAATTTACTAAAAAGTAAGAAAAAGTTATTTGATGTGGATTAAGTATTGGGTCTTTCTTCCTTATATGTTACTCAATATTGAATTACAGATCTTTCTACCTTATATATTACTCAACTTTCTCATTCTTACTTGATGTGGAACTTAGACTCACACTTGAATTACCCAAAGTTAAAAAAGGTTTAGGAACTCAGTCAGAAAAAGTATACTATATTTTTCTGCCAACCCAGCTTTAAAGTTATTCTTTTGTGCAGTTGGAATAAAAGTATATGAATAAACTTCTATTGTCCTACCACAAGCATAAGACTGCTCCATCAAGTCTAGTAAATTGATAACAGATTTGATAGTTAATTTGAGCAAGTAAACCTAGATATTAACAAACCTCTTTCTGAAGCTTGATTGAAAATATAGATTTCTCTCGAATTTGGTCCCTAAGAGCCCGTAATTCATATTCCATGGCCATCACCTGAAATCATACAATTGCCATAACCCCTATGAAGAATATTCAAATTGTAACACACTCTAGCAAATGGGTCCTTAAATTGATGTGCTGCATACGGATCGGTACAAGTTATCCCAAATTATACGACGTATAGAAATGGAAATTTAAATATATTTAGGATATGGGTATAGTAGGGTATATTAATTAACAGTAGTAATATTTATGTACACAAAAATATTAGAAAAAAGAAAAAAAGGACATACACTGGCAGTGTAGAGTATTTTTACACTATCATCCAATCACAACTACCATATATTAGAAGTTTGTTTTCTTTTATCCTGTTATATTTGACATTGATAATAATCACCCTAAAATTCACACTAAAGCTGAAATTTAATTGGTTGACTATGTAAAATCTTTCACACTGAACATATGTATAAATATTAATGTTAACATGTCATATATCTTCATTCTTGAGATATGGTATGGTCAATTTTACACAATCCAAACCAAATTTCAGCAATAATGACATTTATATGCATTCCAAATATTTCGAAATCAAAATTTCCCATTTGTAAGGTTTGAGGGGAAAATGTGGTATCTAAGCATGGTGTATGATATGTGTAACAGAGTAACTACAATTATGGAAAAATTGGTTACAATGCTTCTTGAGAAGATCTGGATTATTTTATCATCATTATTATCACTATCATTGGCATTATTATAAAATGAAGTACAATGAAATTAAGCAAATAATATCCGCTACAACAGTATTGAGGAAGAACAAAGGAATTCACCTTGCTTGGCTGATGTAACAATTTGATTCTTCTAGCTTCTTGAACCTCTTCTATTAGTCCATCCACATCCTAACAATGAGGAACAACAGATATTGCATACATTACGTACTAAGCATAACAATAACCACATATCTATTACGCATCTTTAGAGATTTTCCCCATCCATATACATTACGAACTGAAGGATGGTATAACATGATATGAAGATATTATGTAAATGACTAGCAAAGAACTACAAACAGGGTAGTCAGAAAACCCAACCTTGTATTTTTATGCAATGGATTTTTCACATGCATGAAACTATGAAATTTTCCAAGTCAAGTTCGTATAGGTCATGGGGAAATTAAGTTCATAAGAATTCTGTAACATATATAATTTCTATAGGAAACGTTATCCTCAAGCTGTGTCCATCCTACAGAGAATAAAGCCCTTCTCTATCCTAAAATTGATAATTTAGTAATTTTTTCCCATACGCAAACATACAATTCTACTGTGTACATTGAAGATTATTATTGTGCAAAGTAATGCTTGATTATGAATTAATTAATGGAAAATTATACACAGATTTAATTGTGCAATCAAACAGAATTTTAGTACCTGTGGTTTAGAAGCTTGGGATGCTTTTTCTTGTTCGTCAAGCGCCTCCCCAATTCTCAGCACCACTGACCTTGCACTTTCAATTTCGGCACATGCGAAAGACTTCTCTTGATTAACCAACTTTTTAGCATCTTCAGAAGCCTACATAACAGAGATGGGTTCCACTATCTTAGAAAGTGGATTAGGTTTAAATCAATCTTACAAAATCAGTTTGTATAACGAGAATTTCCCTCAATTATATGTGTATTTTGGCACATTTCTGAGTCGATGTGGGACTTGGGTATACTTAGTAGTATATAACATGATGAGTGACACTTATAATGGTTCCAGAATAGTTTCTAACACCATTTTAGAAAGTGATTTAAGCTTAACTAACAATATAAAATTGTCAAGGGAACAATGATAATCTTGTGAAAGGTAGCGTGAAAAGAAAGGAACCAATTTAATGCATCAAACCCCCTTCTATGATATTGGAATGCCTCAACAAATTTATGCAATACAGTTTGAAACAGTTTATTGGCAAACAATAGACAAACACATGTCGAACTATGCATTGTCTAATTATTGTTATACAATCTACAAAAAAGATAACCAAGTGAATTTTGGAATTTGATCAAATCTTTAATAGTGAAAATTCAGAAATTGTTCAAGCAAATTAACTATGAATTAGCAGAAATTTAGGAGGAGATTGTTAACAAATTACAAAAAGTTCAGATGCCGAATAAGACCTGTTTGAGAAAGTTTACTAGCTTCTTCACTTCAAACTTCTCTTGAATCAATTCTCCTTCATTTTGAGTCAACTTAACTGCTAAAGCTTCCACCTGCGAGGAATAAATTGTTATGAATTCTTAGCATATATAACACGAAGTGAAAATTCGATTGTTGTCTGGTCATCAGATGGAATGAGATAACATTTCAAACTTTAAACAATGTAATGTACTCAACATGAAATAATAAAAAATAACAAACCATAGAGATAGCTTTCTCCACATCCTCTTTGTTTATTCCTGCAAAACGGCCTCTTAAAGATTCTAATGCATCTCTGAGTTTTTTCAACAGAACGTGTCCCTCCAAAGATGCAACCTCTCTGAGCTTTGCCTGCATTCCACACGAAAAGGGGGACGGGGAATCATCAGAAATTGAGAAAAGAAACACGTCTCAAATTAACTACCAAAAAAAAAAAACATGGATGAACCGTGATTTGAAGTCAATAACAAGCTTTATTTGAACAATGACACACCTGATTGAATAAAATCTAAAAGGTATCTAACTTGAAACTGCTATTTTATTCTATCTTCGGTTTTCACCGGACTAATGTGTATTTGACAGAACAAGGAAGTGTTGAAAATAAATTGAATGTTTTATATTAAGTAAAGGAAAATAATCAAATAGTAGACCATAAGCAAATAATAGAGACGGAAACCTCGTTAGACAACTTGGCAGCTGCAGCCAAGTTCTTGTCAAATTTACTGGCAAGGTCACGTACTGAGATACGCTTATGTTGGTCTGACAAATTGGAAGCTTCCTGTTCAATAACATCTTTCAATGAAGGACCCTGATTATCCTCAACTGGCTCTTCCAGAATTTGATTATCAGCTCCCAGTTTGTACTTCGGAAAGCTATCATAAATAAAGCTCACATCAGCTGAAACCGGTGGAAATGCCTCCATTGGCATCCTGATTTCAACTTCAGGACTTATCTTCGTCATGATGAAAATTGGTGTAGTCTGGTGAAAAACAATATGAAATTTAGTGTGAGGTCTTCAATTAAGAATATATCAGTGATGAGTCAAAAGTAAAACAAAATTTAAGTATAGAAGACTCCTCTCTTCATCAACCACTACAATCAAACCCAGCTTAGAGAAGCGTATTGAGGACACATGGCATGTAATTTAGAGAAGGTTAAGTCATGAAAGAATGCTAAAAACTAGAAAGAATGATGGAATAGGTATGGTTCATACTTCTAGGATCTGTCTACTACTCAATGCTCCTTTTGAAAAATCAATACTAAATAAATGTCTTCATTTAGCCTAACTAGATTGAACAAGCTCTAGACATTCACTCTTCTTCGCCATGCATATGCATGAACTTTAAGAAGCATCAAACACATTTGATTATGCAAGAAGCGTACCAGACAACAGGGAAAGGACATTCCAAATTCATGTCCATGCAAGTATGTGATCAAACTATAATCAAAACCTAAGCAAAATAAGTTCATCACGGTTCCTGATGATCTGCCAACTGCCAATAACGAATGACATGGCAAATCAAACCATCCAAGTTCTGTATAAGAGGTAATTAGACTTAGAGAGTGATGTTACCAAATACTTATAGAGGTAAAAGGACTTAAAGCGTTATCACCAATGATTAGAATTTGAGGCGGAGATAGTTAGATTGATAAAAAATGCAAGATGGGTTTAGACTAAAAAAGTGATTGAATTCATCAATTGTCAATCAATTCATATACAACTAAAAACGGGGAAAGAAAAGGGATGGAAGAATTAGTACTTGATTAAATTAGAAGAAAAGTAATGTAGTAGCAGCAGCAGCATCTAGGATTAGTGGTAATAGTCAAAGGAAAGATTGGAACCAATAACATAAACTAACATCTATGTTGGGGTAGATTATTAATCTCAAAAAACATTAGAGTGATTTATCTCATATATTTCGTCAAAAAAGAGAGATAAAGCCTTCATCTTACCAAACTACATCATCAAGTGAAGTTTCAAGTTAGTGTAGCAGTTCCTAATATAGAAACAAAATTCAGATTAAGAAAAACATGCTTTCTCCTACCCCCAACAAACACGCAAAATCATGGAACCACATAGATCTACACAACAAAAATGAAAAATTGCAGACAATGACGCAGGCGCCTAATACTTAATCAATAACAAAATTAAGAAAAAAGTGAGAAAGAAACTAGAAGAATTGATAATTCGAGATCAAACAAGAGGATTGTCTGTCAATTACACCAACATCTAAAAATGCATTACTGAACGTTGTCAACCCAACCCACATTCCACAATTTCCATTCTACTTAAATCACAGATGCAAAAAGAAACAAAAAGGTAAAATTTTACTTCTTACTCAGCAACACTTGAAAGGCAACTGAAGCAAAGAATAGAAAGAAAAATGAAAATCAAAGTGAGTGTGAATGGAGAGCAAAGTGTTGCATGCAACCAAAATGGAAATGCCAGAGACAGAGACAGACAGAGAGAGAGAGAGAGTACAGACCACAAAGAACCCACATAAAAATAAGAGTAACCGAACCAAGACAGTGATTAAAACAAAGAGTTACCACTGCTCAAGCCGGTTGCAGGTAAGCAAAAAGAGAAAGAGACAAGACAGGTTTGAAGTTGAAGTGATACAAGAAGAACAGAAGAAGATGAAGAAGAAGGAGAAGGAGAAGGAGGTTGAGAAGAAGAAGAAGAATCTAAGGAGTGGCCATTAGCGTTGCTTTATGAAAAGGTTAAAAAAGAGAGAAAGAAAGAAAGAAAAGAAGAGTGAAAGGAAAAGCTTGCAAACCTGACTCATTTGTCTCCCCTCCCAACGACTTGAAATCACTTTGTTTTTCGCTAACTGCATCATTGTTACGCCCTCCCTCCAGGTGGGGCCACCCTCCGTCGCCCCACGCGCCGACCCCACGTCCACCGTGCCCAACTACGGCGGGAGAGAGTGCACACGCGCGCGTGCGCGCGCTTGGCCACATCATCAGACCGTACCGTGGCTTTTATTTTTTTTATTTTAACGTTCTTTTACAGCGGGGACTGCTGTTTGGCGGGTGTCGTTCTTTTGACTACCTTTTTCCCCATAATGTCCCTCCGTTTTTCTTCTATTTACGTATATACCACCACCTGAGTCAATGGATAACACAAAATAAACATTGCAAATTCTTCAAAAATGTTAGTTTTCTAAACAACATGTTTGGATTGATATTTGGAATTTCAACTTTACATTTCGAATATAAAAATAAATTTATTTAATTAGATTAAGATGTGAAACATAAATTGCAATTTGATTTGACTTGAATCTAAACTATATTTAAATAGATGTATTAATTTTATATTTTCATTCCATTATGTATGATAAATGTATTAATTTTTATAATTACTGTTTTAAAAAATTTATATATCATAATTAGTCAATAGTATAAACAAAGTACATTAATAATATGCAAAAATAAATTTATATTTTTTATATATAAAATGGAGTGTAAGAAATAGTCTAATCATATAAAAAAAAACTTTTAAATTTAGTTTAAACAGATAAAAAAAACAGTACATGATCCCATGAAAATTAATTAGGACATGATTTAGTTTTATTCTTTAATTTTTAAAAATAGTTTAGAGATAAATTTAAAAAATTATTTTTAAAAATAAGTTAGAAAATGTATAAAATAATGATATTTTAAATAAAAAATAATATAAATAATTAAAAAACGGAAGTTAAAAAAATAAATTTAATAAGTATACTATGATAAAAATGAATATTTGATGTAATTGATAGTAAAAACGTTAATAACAGAAAACACTTCAATTTTTTAGTTTTTAAAAATTTAAAATTTTTAAAAGTTAAAAGCTTTTAAAACTAAAATAAGAATATTTTAAGAAAATAGTTATCTATCAGGTTTTTAGTTTTTAAAAACTTAAAAATTGGAAATTATTTAAAAAATATATGAAAAATGTTTTTTTTTGTTGTTTATTAAAAATATTAAATATTAGTGACATTAAAAAACACTAATAATAGTAACAATAGTCATAATAATAATAATAATAATAATAATAATAATAATAATATTATTATTATTATTATTATTATTATTAAATTATTTCCTCCGTTATTATCCATTGATAGAATGTCAAATTTTTTTAGATTGAGTTACTCAAATTTGTGTGTAATATCAAAATGTAGAAGGATAATCACAAGATAATCCAACATTTAAAGATTGTGAGTTTGGTTATTCAAAATGGTATCCATAATAAAATTAATTACGTTACTATAATTTATACGCAAGAATGAAATTTTAAAGTGGATATAAAATAACTATTTAACTTAAGTAGTAAAAGAAAAATAGTTTAGACGATTTTGTTTTTCTTAAAATAATTTTCACCCATCTAAAACTTATTTTAAAACACAAAAAAGGGCAAAAGAAACTCATTACTATACTCGATTTCATTCACGGGTGGCGAATTTTTGGGTGAAAATAAAGATCGAAGTGGCCCTTAAAAAACACTATACGATGTGTCTCCATGCGCATAAAGAAGCTGTAGACGATGAACGTTGCATTGTCGTTGAAAAAATAAAAAACATACACGAAAGGAACAAAGACAAAGTGTTGGTTTGGTTTTTAGTTAGCCAACTATCAAATTGAGATGGCTTAAGACTTTATCTTGTGTTACTTTTTTTTATATTAATTCTTAAGAGAAATATTCCAACTATGAACATTATTCTTTTATTGTGACGTTTATATTTGAACCTCGGATGTGGGGCCATTTCTTCCATATGAAATATTAGTTTACATATTTTTCATGTATTTCTATAATGATTCGTTGTTTTCAGACTTGAGGTTTTTAATATTTGGTATTTAAATTTATTTTCTGTTTTCAATATATATTTGGATTTTTTTATCAAATTTTTCTAAAGTGTGTATATTCACGAGCAATATTTTGGTAAAATATTGAAGAGTTTAATCTATAGGTGCAATTTTTTTGGTATTAAATATAAAAAATAATAAATTGATTATACATAATAATACCAGTACATAAATTATTTATTTGAAAAATAAAATGTGGGAACATTATCCCAGCATTGTGTAGGTGAGATCACTATGCATGGAAATTAAAGCGTGCATGTGAGAGATGAAGATCACAGCTGGGCCTATAAGTGCGTTTGGTTGCTTTGTCTATTTTTCAACATTTTGTAACTTTTGTTATATGCCCTTAAATTTTGGGATTAGTACTCATAATTGGTAATATTATAAAAGGAAAGTTTCCTCTCTTTGTGACTTGTCTTGATGGTGAAAGAGCACCAAACTATGTGTAAAGGCTGAAAATATAGCTGTTATTTTAATGATACAGATGACGTAATTCCTGTAATACATAATATTATCAAGTTACGAGAAAAAGGGTTCATGCTTATGGAATACTCTAATTCCAAATGGAGATTGGTCAAGTCATCAAACTAATTTTGTGACAAGGGTTTTTTTTATTTTTAATTTTATTAAGACTCTATCTAGATTTAACACTATTTTTTATAGTATGTGGTTTATATAATAATAAGCTTGTTTAATATATAACTTTGAGCTAAAATACAAATTACTTTTCAGCTTCTTCTTTTTTAGAGTATTTTCTAATAACCATAAAACTAAAATTAATAAAAAGTACTTATTCTCTGTCCATCATTATTTTGATGCCATGTCCATGTCCTTGGGTGATTTTTTGCCATTAAAGTATACTGGAATAGTGCCTTAACCAAGGGTAAACTACTCCTAGTATCATAAATTAGTAGACAAACTAAAACTATTAATAATGATATCATAATTTAGTGGAGTAACAAGAAGCATCAAAATGGCTTAGGGTTCAATGTTCTTCCATACCCCACATGCACTTTTGGCATCGAAGTCACCAAAATTCCCAATACACCCCAACCCCAACCCTAACTTGATTCATATATTTTCAGTTCTTAACTGTGCACATATCTTTTACTATATATTATATATAGGCGCGTCTAGAGGAAGGAATGATGGGAATGATGGCAGTGTTAGATAAATAATACTTTGGTTATGATAACAGCCATTTTGGACTTACACTTTTGCAAAATGGCATCTATTTTGTGTATGTTTGCTGGTTTGTGTCCCACAATCTTTCATTTTCATATAGTTGTGGTGGGGGAGGATTTGGTGGGCTACAATTAACTTAGTTACTGTCCTTAATTATTGTTAGGGCCTTTAGCAACCAGCAACTGATAGCACCAAGCCACTTACCTTGTCCTTTAATTTTAGACATCCCCAACCTAAGATCAATTAATGTAGTTGTTGTGTTTCTATATATACCTCATCACTTCAATAAGAAATAATATTAGTATATAGTTTAATAGAAAATATCTTCCAAATCCAAATTAATACTTTCCAAATAAGGGCTCCGTGTAAAACTTACGAAATAGTTTATCTGAATCGTTCTGTAAGTTATATAAGTTAACTCGCATGTATGAAAAAAAAATAAAAAAAAATTGTATACATATTATAAAAATACATGAAAGCGTTACGATGCTACTTCTCAAAATACAAGTAAACACAATTACACGCAATTTTAGTAGTATATATTATAATTTCAGTTCGGTTCGAATGGATTTTTTTACTGTGAAATTAAAAATTGAACCAAATGAACCAGTTTTAAATTTTTTCAATTTAAAAAAAAAATCAATTTTGATCAAATTTCAATTGGTTTGGAGTGATTTTTAGTTTTATTTTTTGATGGATTTGATTTTGAACATCCTATTCTTCATGATAGATTTATCTACATAACACACCCCACATTGTTTGTATGTGTGTGCAAGGCATATATTTAAAGCAAATTAGATGATTGAAATGTACAATCTATTTTTAAGTCAATGTCATATTCGTGACTACAATTTATGATTGAAAAAGATAATAGGATTAGATAAGGTTTAATTAAAAGTCTTGAATCTTTCATTTATAATATTTTTATATTTTCTTTTTGTCTAGATATGTAACTTTATATTTCATGCCATTTCTTTCTTGTATTCCTCTCTCTCCTAAACTTAATTTCAAAGTTTCTCTATCAAGGGAAAACTCAAAATTAAAATGAGTATATGCATTTTCACCTAATTTTATTTTTAATTTCCTTTACACTTTAAAATTTTATATTCATTAAGTTATTTTTTTATTTTTCTTTTATTCTTCTTTTCTATTTGAATTTCTGACGTGCAAGTGTTTTTATTACTTACAACACTTAAAAGAAATATTACAAGTTCTTCTAATTGTATTTCATAATATTTATTGTTTAAAGATATAATGTAGTATGTTTTTAAATATTTTAATATTTCTTGTAATATTGATAAAATTAATGTATTAATTTAACTTAGATCATTTTAATATTTTACTTGTTAGCTTTTATGTTTGTTAAAATTAAGAAAGTGAAATTTGTTATTAGATTTCGTCTTCAAAAATAAAATTTATTACATTAAAAAGTTGTACTATAAATGAGTAGTGCTCAATTAGACAAAATTGAATTACTATTTTTTTTTAGTTTTTAATTTCGAGTTATAGATGACATTAGAGAAAAATAACAATATAACAATATATAAGAAAAAAATGAGAATGTAAAAAAATAAAATTTGTAAGGGTAAAAAATAGTGTTGTCCTATTTATAGAACTTTTACCAAGTTAATTTTAAGTAACAAATAATATTATTTTTAAGTTTCAATTATACTAATTATTTAGGTGTATCTTGACTTTCTCTTTTATTATCTAGTAATAAGCTTCATTATGATTTTAGGTATTGATATTAAATATTTATTAATTAAATAGTATTATATTCTAAGAGTCCTTTATGGCTTTGTGTCTTGTATACAATACACAAAATCGAGATAGGTACATAAGTATTGCAAGTTTAAAGTCAGTTTACTAAAGATGAGTGACCTACAATGTCATATAGGTGTTATGTTTTATCTAAAGTTTTGGTTGATGTATGTTCATTCTAAAGTTTTGATTAAGGTGTGTTCATTATAAATCTTTAACTCAGTTGTGCTTAGTTGTTTACTTGGCATACTTGAGGCGCTTTGAATGCTCTAACATGTATTATTGAAGGTCTAATTTGAAATATTGTCTTTAATGACATCATCGCTAGGGTTTCTTCTCAAAAGACCTTTCTTAGATTAGGTAAATACATGGACACAAAGTGATTTTTTCTTCATATAATAAGTATTGTACCATTTGTCTCTTATGTTTGACTTTTTCTTCTTCAAGTTTGCTCTCATTCATTCGTTGTAACAAATTCTAGGCACACTTGCTTCTATTTGTGTTTATGTTTTTCCTACTTTTACCATGTCTTCTATTTTTGTTTTGGGCTCATTTGCTACCTCTAGCGGTTCATCCTCCTTCAAATCACCTTCGACTAAATGCAAAATTTAGTCCATCAATCATAAGTCCACCAGAAAGGAAAGTTCTTTTGACTCTTCTAAAAGTTTCTCATGTGTGGAGGCTCCTCCTTTTATGGAGGTTATTTTTGTTTCTATCAAGTTTGGAGCATGAGGTTTTACTCACCATAAGGCCCATTTTGGTCAAAATAGGTCACGACCCAAGATGTTGTGGTTGGGGCCAATCCTATCATCCCTAGGGTAGATGGAAAATGAGAGTTTCCTCTCATATTAGATCTCCAGTATAGTTGGGTACTTGACAAGGTACCTTATTATTCCTTCGATCTTACCTCTATTATTTTTGTTGAACATGTTTGTTAGGCTTTTGGTATCGGTGTTTATCCAAATATCGAGTTAATTATTGTATACATGAACAAGGGTGAATCTTAATCAATGATTTTTAGGGAGTCAAATAATATATTATTAATAAATAATGAATAAATATGAAAATATGAAATAATATAAAAAGGTAAGAAACTAAAATTGTAAATATACAAGCAGGGATCATTAATTTGTAATATTTTTCTTTATCATATTTTAACTAAAAAAGAAATAAAATATAAGAGTAGTTCATAAAATAACATATATTAATATTAATAGAAATAATTACATGATGCAAAATAATGTAATACAAAGCTAACCAAAAAATAATCTAGTGTTGGAGGCCTGTTCCACAAGTTGATCTTTTATTTTGTTTAGGTCTTTCATTTTGTTAAGGGACATATGTTTGTTGTGCTTTTGTATCATTATCATTATGTTCATCTTCTTGAATTGGATTTTAAGGTGTAGGTATTGTTGGTCGATAAAAATTCATATATCTAACTTGATGATATGTTGAAGGTGGTGTCACGAAGGAGGTGATAAAAATATTTGATCCAGAAGACATCATATTGAATATGTAAGGGACATGTCTTCCAAAATGGCTTTCCCGACTAGATTTTAAAGATGATCTACATAATCGGATAATGGAACATGTTGGAAACTAGATTGACTAATTTATTTATAACTTGACAAACTAGGTTGTTGATAATTAAATGAACCAGTTTGCTGATAACTTAACTGAGCAGGTTGTTGGTAACTAGATGGACCAACATGTGAATAAATTGATTAAGGTGTTTGGTGTTGTTTTTTCTCCTATGGTATATCATAGTAATGAAACAAATATATAAAATTAATATTTGTGGTTTAAATATAACTAATTGAAATAATATTTCATACTTACTTCATCATTGGTATTTTGTACTTGTTGAATGGAAATATGTTATATAGTATGTTGAAAATATCATTGCATATAAGATATACTTTCACATAAATGTTCATTTCCATTGAACTATTGACCTTAAATTAGTCAATTATGTCGATCGTTCAACAATGCAATCAACTATTGATGGTTCTCTGGCAAAAATATGTCTGTTTTGTCCCTTATATTTATGAAGTTCATATAGGTTTATTGGATCATGAGAAATATTTTATTATAGACCAAATTGTCTCATAACTCGATTAACCTGATGAAACTCAACAGTTATAAAATAAATGAGAGGTATTATAACACGTGAAAGAAAAGAAACTTTAACATTTATTAGTTGTCATAGATCACTTTTACATTAAGGAATTCATATAAATTGCATATTAAGTTAAAAATATATTGTTTGAAAATAAAATATGTATGTAAGAATAACAAATATATTTTTGTAATACCTCCTTTGGTGATAATTGATCCAACATGTATTGTACTACATGTACAACGTATGCAGAAGTATTTGATCTCTGATTAGGTTGAGACCACCTAAGATAAAAAATAATAATATTGTAAAGAAATACATAAAAATAGGGGAAAATCATATCATGCATCAACCTCTTGATCAGTCAAATCTTCAACAGATGAACAAAGACATGTAATCTGATCTCATGCCTAGCATTAAAGAAGTAATATACAATCTCCAATATTTTATTAACGAGGGTCAATTTCATGGTCCAAAGCTTGATAAAGACAAGCAAGCACAACAGATCTCCAACTGTAATTAGACATAGCAAAAGTAAAAGATACATCAAGTGAACTCGAGAAACTAATATCAATAAACTTCCTATGATGCATAAAATGTGTGCACGAGCATGTTGAGCAATAACATTGTCATCTGCACCATAAGAAAATTATTAGAAGGTTGTATTCAACAAAGAAAGTTTAATTGAATTTCCTTTCGTCACTCCTTCTGGTGAAGCTGAACTTAATAATAATTCTCAAAAAAAGGTCAAATCATCATTTTTTAGACCAGTAATACACTCTCCATCAATTGAAATACCAAGTTGTAGGACAACATCCTCCAATGTTACAATTACTTCACCAATGAAAGGTGAAAGGTATGAGTTTCTGATCTCTATCTCTCTACTAATGTCATTATAAAATGGTGGTTGAAATCAATATTTAAATTTTTCAACAAGGGTTAAAAACCTGTTTGTTGTATCAAATCCAATATTCATTATCAACCATGTAAGAATGTTTAGTTAACTATATTGTGTGGCGTCCTAACGAAGTACTCTCTTGTTCCCTTCCCATATTATTTTGTTACGTGTTTATCTTGCAAACATAACAAAGACATATTTATCGAAAGATGTTAGTTGACCATCATTTCTACAAAAAGATTATATAAAATAAATATTATAATATAATGAAGAATATATTACAATAGATATTATGAAAAATATTAGCCAATAAATTAATATTATAATAACATGAAACTAAATAATATAATAAATAATATTATTATAAAACTAAAAAATAGAACTTGATGGAATCGTGACTAGCTTATGATGGATGATTAGTTTGGATTGTAATGGAAGAAGTAATGAATTTCAAGGAGATTCTTTGGAACGAAGGAGAAGAAAACTAAAAATGTGATGAGAAAGATGAATAATATTTGGTGCAAGATGAGAACCAGGCATGCATCATTTAAATAGACTGAGATATTCTCTTTCATATATTTAATGAACATTCATTTCAATCGTAACACTCAATTGTGCACCAAAAGGAATATAATATTAAGTTAAACGAAATTCGTACTACATAACATCACTCTTCTTAGAAGTTATCTAAGCAAAGACGATTTTATTTCTAACTGTGCACTACTTCACAATAATATTATCTAAGATAACACGATTTCACTTTTAGAAAATTGTAACTTACACAACATCACTTTTTAACTCATTGACCACATGGAGACTTGTTGTAAAATTTTCAAAATTTACACCTATATAAATAAATTTCACTTAAAATTACATCAAACATGTATAAAAACTCCTTCCCTCCCTATATATATATATATATATATATATATATATATATATATATATATATATATATATATATATATATATATATATATATATATATATATATATATATATATATATATAAATTGCCTTAACTACTAAGGAAACGGAGTATGTAGTCCTACGCGGGCTAATTCCGTATATTGGGTGGTGGCGGCGTTGGCTTTCAAAAAGTTTTGTTACCATGCGTATGATTTTTAAAATCTATTAATTATTTTTTAATAAAAGATTATATACATTTTTGTTATTTTGTGTCCCAAAAGCTTATTTTTATATTTGGTCTTTAAAAAAAAAATGCTTATCTCCTTTCTCAGTTTCATATCGCTGATAAATAAATTTTGAGTTGAAAAATGCTTAAACCTGACTAACCAATATGAAATTATATTTATCTAACAATATTTCACCCCATAAATAAATTAAAACTATAATAACTATATATATATATATATATATATATATATATATATATATATATATAATATATATATATACAAGCTCCCTCGACGCGCGTGTGTTGTATTAATTTGTAATTTATAATTTATATAAATAAATATCCAATTGCGAATACAAATAATAATTCCTTATCTTCTTCCTCTATCTTTTTCGACCTTTTTAGTTGGACGTCTTTATTTTAATGCATGCGATTGTGACACGAGGTCTTTATATTTTATCTCCAAGAAAAGCTACGATATACAGTCATATTGCCATGGCAACGTTGAAGGCATGCACATGGTAGGGTCCATTATTTTAGGGTTTATAGGGTAGGGGCCTATATGCTTGGATGCCTTCAGTATATCATACGTACCACTCTGCTTCACAAAACACAACCCATTTTTCCAGTTCTGGTAGGGCAGAGCATCATTTGTGCAACACATACTTCATCTTCCCCACCAATTTTTACCTTCATATATATACCATCACTTCTTCATACACTATTGTTCATGCTGAAAGCATATTCATGTTTAAAACGTAAACAAATTTGTCATGTCTATTGTTTTATATTTCAAGTGTCATATCATATTAGACTTCTGGGTAGGGAACAAATGGACTTCAAGCACATATTTAATTATGATTATTTATGAAAAACAAGTTGACTAATACGACAACATTTGTAATGATAAAGATCACGTTTAACTACAGTGCCCAGTTTATTCATCAAATGGGATCTTAAATCGGATATTATATGGGTTCTTAGGCATTCATTATCCACTTGTCGTATCATTTTCATTATTAAGTAATTAGCAAAGGACAAAATAAAATCAACTTCTATAAAAGTTTATATCTTTTGTTTATATTTTTTGTTTTCAAATTTAACTATTATTAAATATATGTGTTTATATATTTATCAATTTTTTTTCAAAAATAATAATAAAGATCCGTCACTAATAGATGTCAATAATAAAAAAATTTAATAGAGTTTATGAACCCTTATCTATATAATTTACACATATATTCAAATAGAAATAAATATTGGATTTTAGTTAATAATTTTATATACTATATATAAATGAACGAGAGAATATGAAAATTTAAGAAAATAAAAAATATGAAGAAAATAAAATTATAAATATATGAATAATGTAAAAATAAATGAGGGATGAAAAAGATGATACTATCATCATTGAGAGAGTTTATTTATAAATTCGGTATTATTTTCTGTTATACTATTTTGTTTTTTTTAAGATGTCATAGAATCGTAATGACAATTGCCTTATAAGACAAGTTTTCTTTTTACTAATTTCTTCAAACTAACTACATAAGTATTCTTGGTAAGATTCTCAAGGTTTTTACATCATACAATTATTCTTTCAATAAAAAATCATTCTTAACTCTAACCTCTCATAATTAAGACTAAACAATTCCAATAATAATTATATAAAACTTTTAAAGAATAAAAGAATATGATTTTTCATAATTATAGTGTTCTTTCGAAATTAACACAACAAATTATCTATCATGATTTTTTTTTCTTCTCTTTTATCTATACCAATTTGAGAAAGATGATCATTGTGTCAAAATTTAACTTTTTTTTTTTAAGTAATCGTTGTGTTTTTTTTTAAATTAGGTTTAATATTGTTTGTTGAGTGTGTTTGAGAAGTGTAATATTTATGCATTACATACTTTATTTGTGAGATAATAATCTTTAAATGCGTTTCACCTATCTTCATCTTTCTTTGATAGTTTGTATTTATTATTATTATTATTATTATTATTATTATTATTATTATTGTCTGGATTAGAGATTTTTTTCTTTTTCTTTCATTGATCACTTTGTTGTTTGCAACAAAAAGAATGGGTGACGCGGACACAATTTTGTTTTTAAGGTCCTAGTACATGGGTTATGTAGGTGTAAGAAGAAAGTATGGGGTGCAGAAAAAAGTGCCTAACCATGTGGTGATTGGTAGAAAACCCAATTGGCCCAAAATGTTAAGTCCGTTAACATATGTATGATCCGGCCCATTAAGAGTAGGGGACTAGTTCCAAGGTATTAAATTTTATCCTTTTTTTTTCTTATTTTAGTTGGGTGTATTCATTGTTGAAACTCAAATCATAATTAAAATTATTTGTTTGATTGATTTTCCATTTTTAAATTAATTTTTTTACAATAATTAATTAACCATATCTTAAATTAAAATTTACTACAGATAATTTAATGAGTTTTTTTTTCAAAAAAAAAATTAGAAAAATGTTCCCCCATTCTTTTATGTGACATTAATAATCGTGCAAAAGGTATTTAGCACATGCTCACTCTGATACTTACAAAGTCCTAAAACTGTATCGTAAGTTACTGTACACGATTAGTCTTATCTTGAACGTTGTGTAAGAAATTGCTCCAGTTTTAACATAAAACTTGAATGAAACTATATGGAAATTATCCACACCATGAGCCAGAATTTGGAACGGGCCATAGCTAACCCCAAACCACGAGCCTCTACAATAAAATAATGTGAGATATAATATTAGTTTATGTACAAGATAAAAATAAAAAATCTCATAAATTAATTTGTGTGATCTAATTTTAATTTTTTTCTTCCATAAATACTTATAAAGAAATTTGTATCTGAATAATGTTGTTTATAAACAAAGATACTACTTATAAAAATAATGTGTTCTAATAATAATTTTAATTAATTTTCTCATCTTGAAAATCGATAATATTGCAGATAACATAGTTTGAGTTATAGATTAAGAGTGGATTAAAATAGATAAGCCACTAGGCATTTTATATAAAATAAAATAAAAATAAAAACCAGTGTTTTATTGCTCAATAATCTTCTAGAAAAAACTCTGGAGTTCAAATGATTTAGGTGGCTCCAAATAACTAAAGATTCAAAACTAGGACTGAAGCGATATAGTTCACCTGGAATAATTGACAATATAAATAACTTGTATACCTTTACTTATATTTAAATTTTATTTTTAATTATGCTTAACTTAATTTCTATTTAGTTGATTATATACAAAAGATTATACTGAAAATGTATTGGAATTTAACTTGATGAAATACGTATATAACATTCACAACCTCAGTCTTATATATTTATCGCAAAAGGAAAAATACATTTAAAAAAAGAAGTTGAATAAAAAAGTATTAACTAATATTAATTATCATATATTTCAATTTTCAAGCTATTATTTTCTTTAAAGATAGAGTGATAAACTATATTAAACAAAAACTTTTTTTCCTTAACAAAACTTGTTTTTTCACTAAATGAAATATCACTGAGAAAATTGAATCATATATCATTGTCGATTTCATATCTATTAAGAATTTAATCAAACTATAATATATAAACAAATACAAATTTCATAATATAATTGTGAAATTGAGTTATACTGAAATGTACTTCCTTAACAGATATGTAGCTAAGATGTTATCTTTATAATATTTAACTTACCATTAAAAAGAAACAACTAAACTAATTTTGAGGGATATAAGTTGAGAAACAATATGAATGGAAAAAATAAATGCATTTCATACTAATATGAGGTATACTTCATTGAGTTTATCAATAATCATCATAAAAAAACTGAAAACAAAACGTGTCCCCTTTCAACTATAACATTTTGAAATATTTATAATAAGATTGATTATAAAAAATCATGATTCAAAAGTGATTAATTAAAAAAGAAATTGCTTGTTTATTGCTAGAGTAAGAGAATCCAACACCTGCTGGCGTAAGTATAGCACATTTGCCTCTGTGATAAGAATGAAATAGTAATCAACTTTGATTTATTCATAGAGTATTGGATATTTGGTTCAACGATGTTGTGTTAAAGGTTCACCTTTGTTCCAACTATAATCATTTTTCTCAAGAACATTGTTGTCACTCGGTCTGAAAGGACCATGCTCAGCAAAAGCTCCAGCTCCAATCGATGAACAACCGGGCCCTTCAAAAATCAAAAGCAAAAAGGCATCCTAATAACTTTGAGCAGTCTCAAAGGTTTAAGCCAGATTCATAAAAGTAAAATAAACAAAATCATGCATGTTAACAAGATCTATTATACCTCCATTCAACCAGAGGACTAATGGCTTGGAAGCTGGGTTTTCTTCAGCTTCAACAAAGTTGTAAAACAAAGCTCTCTGATGCCGATCATCCACGCTAATGTAAACAGAATATTGCTGAAATTTGACCTGAGGCTGCCCCGGCAAATTGCTGATTTTATCAGATTCAGGAAGTGAACTCACTACCACTAATGTTTGTGCAAAAACAATAATTATTGTTGCAATCATAGTCAATGACTGAGGTAGCATGGTCGTATGTGTGAAAAGGTTGTTCAATAAATACAAAGGATTATGATATAAGCATTATTCTCTAGTGCATTAAACCAATAAAGGATTACAATATGATATAAGCATTATTCTCTAGTTCATTAAACCAATAAAGGGTTGTAATTTGATCCACTCGGGTCATTTGCTGTTGTAATTTGACCTACATTAAATGGGCACCAGATTCTCTTATACAATGTTGTACATTTACACATTACAAACTTTAATTCATATACTACTAAAATAAAATATTAAATAAAAAATTGTTTTATCACAACATCATATCAATAAATATAAACCTTCAAATATGAGTTCCTATTTGCATCGCATCAACCTTGTACTGAAACAAAGCCACTATACATCAAATGAAGCTCATACAAAAGAACAAGCAAAGCATACAGAGAAATTCAATGAACCAGATCACGGCACACAAACAGGATGGATCAAAGAACTTCAGCATACATAGATGACATCTAATAATAAATCCATTTATTTATGGCAAAGAAGGAGTCTCAGGAAGTGCCGAGGATAATGAGGGTGTCTCTTTTCTTAGTTCCTTGACAACAGCAGCAAGTGCTTCAGGATTGACTCCAAGATCACACAGTGCAATTAGAACAGAAAGTGTGTGACGATCTAGACCCGTATCAAGTATATTGGACATATGGAATGCCAGGTCTAGAGATTCCCGTGCAGCTCGAGCAGCCTCCGGATCCATGCTTTTAAGCTGAGAACTGAGTAGAGTATGTTCAATTCACTAGTACAACAAAATTAGAACACCTGAAAACAGGTAGCAGCTTCAGATATAACAAGCCAATAGATCGTTGTACAGGAAATCCTAAAATCATTCCTCAATCAAAAACCCTAAACGCCAAAAATTGAACCCTCAGACCGGAATAAAACGCTCACCGGGAAAAGAGGAGGGGACAACGACGCCGGCAGAAAAGACATATGCAATGGCACCACGACAACGGCGGTAACGAACGTCCACGACCTCAAGACAACGGCGGCACCGTCGGCACAGAGCTTTCGATTTCCAACAGCTCTTGGTCCCTCCGCACAGCGAGTAACGGCTAGCACGGCCAACAACAACTCTTCCTCAGCACCGCTCTTCTACATGACTCAGTTTTCAATCTCGTCACCTGTTTCTCTTCTCAACCAGTCACAATGTAAAAATATTAAAGAACTAGTTTTAATATTTCACAATGTATTTTTCAAATTGTAAAAAGTGAAATTTTTATATTTTTAGAACACGTTTTTTCTATTTCATAAAAGTACTCGCCGAAAATCAAAAAAGTGTTATGAAAAAAATGTAGTACAACAAAGTAATGAATGCAATAGGGGTAAAAAATGTAATGAGTGTTAAAAAAAAAAAAAAAAAAAAAAGAGGAGTGTGTTCAGTAGAAGGAGGGAGTGTATAACTATGTTTATATCTTTTCCCATCTTCTTTCCTTTTTATTTATTTTTTGTTGTTGTTTGTTTGGGAGTGACCATCCAGGCTTCAGATTTGGGCTCAACCCACTTAATTCGAGCTAGCCCAATCTTTTAATTACTGTTTTTATGTTTTCAAACAAATATGGGTTAAATTTTATAATAGGGTGTTTCTTTCTATAACTTTTTGGACACCTCTCATTCATTCTGACATGGACCTTTCAGAAAATACATTCTAAAATGAATGAAAGGAAAGAAAAGAAAAGGCTTAAAAAACAAGGTTGAATTTTTGAACCTAATTTATTATTGACTTCTCCATCCAACTCAACTTTGATGGGTTGAATTGAATTCATAACTAAAAAACCCTAAAATAATAACTCAGATTTTGCTGCTATAATTTGACCTATAATTTGAACCAAATAATAACCTAATTTTTTATTGCCTTCTATATATTTAATACCTGACCAGAACTGGAAAGAGGTAAAATAAAAGAGATATTTAAAAAGAAGTTCTTACAGAAGTCAATTAAAAAAAATGGAGAGAAAAGTGTACAACGGGTATGGATTAATACAAAACTAGTATTTTAGCTGGTGCATTGCAGAAGAGTAGTTTGAAATATTTGAGAGATATAAAAATTTTATTTCTTAATAAAAATATTTTTTTTAGTGAGTGAAAAATCTTCGAAAAGATTGAATCGCATGCGATTATCGATTTTATATTTATTAAAAAATTAATCAATACATAAACAAATACAGATTTTATAATATAATTGTGAATTTGAGTTATACAAATTTTTTTACAAATTAATTTATCTATAAAATAATTTTAATTTATAAAAGTTAATTTGAATTTTTTTTTTCTGAAAGAAATTTATATAAGAAAGGATATAAACACATCAAGAGAGAGAGGGAATTCTTTCACAAACTATTTGTCTAACTTTAAGCTTGAAGAGTGCAGCCAACACGGCACATAAATAAGCGACAAAAATCCAATATAAAGTTGCTGTTAAAAGTAACTCATGGCACTCTTATTTATGTTCTATCTTCCTCTATTTTAATATTTTTTTTTCAAAATAATATAATTAGGATGTTAAATCGGATAGTTTGATTTCGTCTTACGTTCAAGCAAGAAATATTAATTCTGTCTGAATTATATTTTTAAAGAAATATTTTTTTAATATGTAATATTACGTTACACTAACATGCTCATGAATCAATGGATTGAAAATAAAAAACACATTTTATATCAAAATAATTAATTACAAATATTTAAATAAAAAATTTTAAAAATTATTTCAAAAATAATAATCTTATATAAAAATTAGATAAAAAGATCTATCTAATTTTAAATAAAAATAAAAAATATACCTTTTATTATCATATTTTGTAAAAATATATTAATTAAAAATAATAATTCATCGTATTCGTTATATTATTAAATAAATAAACATTATTTTTATATTTATTTTTAAAATAACTAAATTCTTTATAAAATTAATAATATATATATATATATATATATTTAAATAATATTATTTATATTTATATTTTAAAAAATATTACCTATAAATTAAATGATTTTATAAACCTCATAGTTTAACTTGATCGACGTCAAATAAATAATGACTTAAATGGACTGATTTAAATTAAGTGTGATTTAATTTAGTCTAACCTATTTTTTAAAATTAAATATATTTTGAAACTTTACCTATAATATCACATTTCATACGTGATTTTAAAATAATATTTTTTTAATATTATTTTTTGAAAAACTAATTGAACTTTCTTCTTAAAATAAGTATATGAATTAATTAAAAAATGGTAATTAATTTTAAATATATTTAAAACTATAATTAATTAAATTGAGTGCGTAATGTATGGGATGATATTAAGTTTAATTAGACCTCTTTACATGTTTTTAAGGTAATTAAGAGATAAAATAGACAAGTTATTATTTGTTTTCCTTCAATCTTAGGCACATATATGAAGGAAACCAGTACAGTAAATAATTTTATTACTGTGAAGTATTTATCGGTTAAACTATCGAAAAATATGATTGAATATTAATTTGTTTGGTGAGGAATTTAAATCTGAAATTTGTTTAACTAAATAAAAATTAGTTAGTGTCAGAAATTTAATATTTATATTTGACGTGTTTTGGGGTAATACATTAAAGAAATAAATAATTAATTAGAAAGGGTAAAATGCAGGCTGTATAAGGATAGAGGCAATACTTGGTAGACAGGAGGATGTGTGATGTTTTGCTGTCTGTAATTGGACTGTCTTTTCATAGGGGTTTAGGCCCACATGCAACCCACAAAGTCAAGATGTTGGATTTGTTTGGCTCATTATAAGGTAAAATAATTAAATCCATCTTCATTAACCTAGGCATGTATAAAATAAACATTAGGTGTAAAAAATAATACTTATGAAATTATTTTAATTATTGAATCTGAAGAAGTGATTATAAAGAGATTTGCGTGGATGAAGTGCATTGGGAAAGATGAAATTAAAGAGATTAAGGTATTAATTCTTTGAAAATCATGTTTGACCGAGACAGAAAGATAGCCGGTTAGTAGGTAGAGAGACACCTCAATCTCTATCCTTGATTTCTCCACCTACCCATTCATTGTCTTTTATTTTGTTTCTCTACTGAAATTCCCAGTGCTTCTCCCAAAAAAAATGCAGTCCTTCAATTACTTTTTATATTACATGTTACTATTTTCTTTGCCATGTGCCGCTTCTCTCAGACATTCACTTTAAAAATTAAATTATTTTTAAAATATATAATATAAAAATTTATAAATATAACATTTTAAGATTTCTAGTTGAAGACATGTTATATTCTATATTTATCTTAACTCAATTCAATAACAATATTAAAACCTTTAAATCGAATTTAAAGTAACATTTAATAATTTTATATCAATTCAATTTGTTACGTGTTTTAAATGGGTCTTATTGATACTACGTGGTCCAGTAAGATATTATTCCTCAAAGAATACTAAGTTCGAGTTAATAAAAAAATGGACCTTTAAGGTAAAGTGAAATTATAAATTTATTGAATGATTCGTTTTATAAAATCTTTATTATTTTTAAATAAAATATATTATTTTATTAATGTATATATATATATATATATATTAATTTATATATCAAATAATTATACTAAAAATTAAAATTAATTTTATTATTATATTTTTATTTTTATTTTTATTTTAATCATTTGAATTAAATATATTTTTTATCTATATATATATATATATTTTTTTTATCAAATTTTAGTCTTTTATATTTAAAAATTAATCCTCCAACTTATAAAAAATGAGTTATCTTAATGTTTTTTCTTGAATCTAACATTAAGTGACCATTTGTTAGTTTAACAAAATTTAATAAAAATATTAAATATGATTTTAGTGTTTTTAAATCTAAATCTAATATTTAATAATTTTTATTTTAATAAAATTAAAAAAAAGTAGATTAAAATAATTTTTAAAATTCGAGACTAATTAATTAAATTTTAAATATAAGAACTAAAATCAATCTTGATAAAAAATATATAGAAAAAAAAACACATTTAATTCTTTTTTTATTATTAAATCTTTGTATATAAATTATATTTTCATGAACATTTTAATGCAAGGAACAAATGGGATAAGTTCACATAAATTTATTTTCTAGATATTCAAATTAACAGGTCATTTATAAATTTTTATACTATTCAAGTTATTCTACTGTTTATCTATTTATATTCTTTTTAATTTTTCAATGAAGTTGATTTAGGATATATTTTTATTTTTCATATAATTATAAGGATAAACGATTTGAATCCCTGTGTCCTCAATTTTTGTTAGAAAATAGATATATTTTTTCGATTACAAATTTGAAGGGTTAAATATTTTCATTAAAATAATTTCCAAAATTCACTTAATTAATTATTTTCACTCAGGTAATTATTTTTCTATGCGAAAACAGAGCAAAGGGTTGTGTATTTTTCTAAAGAAATGCAATTTGTTTTAGGCTATGACACTGGTAAGTTATTTTTGGGTAAAGGCTATAACAACCACAATGGTTGTTGCATAGCACTTTCAAACACACTCTTTAAGTACACTGTCTTAAAGTCTAGCTTCATTCATTAATTCATACATAGTACTACTAATTCATCTACCATAAATCCTTGTCTGTCTCTAAGCCAAAACATCAACTTAGATTTGATATATGATGACGTAACTAAAAAATTAATATACTAAAGCGTTATGGTTTAACCCAAATAACTTTTTTTATTTTGTTTTACCAGAAGTAACTTTTTCTCACAGCGACTCTAAACTATGTAAAAAGGAGATTTTGGGATGATCAAAATCTAAAATAACGTATTCGGAAAATGACTTCATTAAAACAGTAAAAGCAGTCTGTGTTGTACGTATTGAAGTGTGGCAGCAAATCTTGCATTCTCGCTTTTGATTGAAAATATTTCACAACTGCACTTCCTATTCTGAATGACCGACCACGTCCTCTGGTTGCACCCATCAACCTACTGTTTATGACCAGGTACGGGTCGAATAAGGCTGTCTTGTCCCCACTTTCATTTTCCAAAACAAACTATCATCTGTAAATGCATATTCTTTCAAAAATATAAAAGAAATAACTTTTCGAACCAAAGAAGCATACTTTATATAAAAACTTATAAAATACTTGTTTGTGAAGAGCATGTTTAAACCTTGAAAAAAAATTCTTATATTTTTAGTTTTTGGGCAAGGAAAGAAGAGAATGAAATAGGAAAATAAACATTGCATTATATAAGATCATGTACTAAGACGCTGCCGTCATATATAGGTCATTTGGTTTACTCAATTTGGTGAAAGCATGTGTCAATTATTCAACTAAGTACCTGTCTTCATTAGCTCCACCAACTATATAATAATATTAATAAAACAATCATGGGACATATGGCAAACTTAGAAGGCCAACAGCTCAAAGTTTATAAGACATGGGCAATTAAAATGAGTGGATAAAATCATGACCTCAATTTGGTCATATATGTCTAATTAGGTGGTAGTCATCCTTCGTACGTTGTATGTATACATTATAATGTGTATAATTCTACTTTCGGAAATTGCTTATGGCAGATAAATTACTACAAATAGAATATGGTAATTTATTAAGTTTAGTTTGGGATAACAAAACTCTTCAACATGTTCTAATTTACCCAGATGGATTATAGAATTCAATCTATCATACTAAACAATAAATGATTAATAGATTTGTCTGTAAATATTTTATATATTTTTATTTATTAATTAATCTTTTTATTAGATAAATTAAAAAATTATTATATTTATGTATTAACATAATATTATAACATATTTATATATTTCAATAACATAATTTTAAAAAACATAACTATTTTTATTTTAAATTTAACATACAATATATTTTTTAAAGGGAACCAATGGATGATCTGACCATATTGACGAATTAGATTTGACAAACAAAACTAATCCACTCCACCAAATTTATAAACATGCTGACAAAGCAGTACCCATTTTCCATCACAACAATTTTGATTCATTAAAAAAGAGAGTATTTTAAATTATAATTTATAATTGAATACATAGAAAATTTTTGAAAATCGAGTTAACACGCTAATCTATTGAATTGACGGATAAGACGCACCAAATACAAATTTGGAACTAAATTTACGAAGTGAGGCCAAAGATTTGAGATAGGTTGAGGTAGCCACCACCTATGGGGCTTTGTGATGATAGTTGATGTAGTCCCTTATTATCCTCGTGCTCGGTGCTTTTTATCTTGGATCGCATAGGTGCCAAGTGTTGAATGCATAAGAGTTAGAAGAGAAAGTGACCTTTCCTTCGTCCTTTTCATTAGTGCCACTTCATGCCATGGCAAATGATAAGACACGAGAAACTACTTTTTCATGTGAGTGGGAATCAGATAGGAAGGTGTGTAAGAGCACCATGACACTGCACCTAAAAAAGTTACTCAACAAAAATATGAAATGTGTCATTTACATTAATGTTTTTCTTTTTTCTCTTTTTTGGCGTTTTAAATAATATTGCTTTTGAATTATTAAATATAATTTAATTTTACATTAAACATAGAAGGTATTTAAGCTAAAATTTAGTGGTTTGTGTTGTTTGTTTTGAAGAGAAAAAATAACGAAGATTTTTATAGAAATGGGTGGAGTCTCCTCGTTTACATTTCACTAACAAATTGGGAAGAGTACATTTAGATGGATACTTGACATTGGAGTTCCAATGTTACCTTGCAAATCCGAAGATGGAAAATATGTTTTCATAATTTATATACATTTTTAAATTCAAAATTTAATAAAAAAAATAATATAATCTACATTTCTATACAAATTTATAAAAGTTCACAATAAAAAAATATAATGATTTGAAATATATATTATTTTATTTTATTTAAAAATAATAATTATTTTATAAAATAGAATAATTCATAAATCTAGAATGTCTGAGTGTTTTTAATAGATTACAGATTTAATTTAGAGCACGTAATTTTTTATATGATATGATATGACACATTATATCATTTTGTAGGTTTTGTAGATATCAAATTAGACCTATTTTAATATTACTACGAATAACTTCTTCTAATAATATTAAAAAAAATTAAGAGATTCACTTCTTTTAAAAAGTAAGAAATATAAACTTATTCTTCTTATTTATCATTTAATTTTTTTAATATAATAAAAATTCATTTTATTTATTAAACTGTAAGAAAATGAGTAAGTTTTTAATATATATATATATATATATATATATATATATATATATATATATATATATATATCAATTCATATGAATTTACGAAACTAAATCAAACAAAACATACAATCATATACACAATAAAAATTGTAATTATAATTTTTCGAAAATTATCCCAAAAAATATATGTCTATGATGTATTCCTAATATATTCAATAATACATATTTTGCTAAGTTGATGAATCACACATCACTTAAGAGTTAAAGTCAATAGTAATTTATATATATTATCATCTCTCAACTCACCAAACTATTTTTTAAGGATAAGATTATAATGAACAGGAACTCTAAAGTGGATAATATCTCAAGTATCCTCAAATATGTTATTAATCATAGCGAACATCAAATTGAACCACTCTTCCTTGTAGACATAACAATTAATGATCAATTTGAATTTAATAATATTTTTAATAAATACTAAACACATAAGACAATATTGAATAAGAAATATGATAATTACATATGTCATATTTAATATTATACTTGTTCATTAAATTATCTCACAATTATATTCATTTTCAAAACCATATAAGATAATATAGTTTAGTTTGTTGTCAAGTTTTATACCTTCATTTTTGTAATTTAGGTATATCTCATTCATTTCTTAATCAATAGTTACATTATCCTCCTACCATATAGTATCATTTTTTCCAAACTATCATTTCATACCAATCATATCATTGATCTCATCTCACAAGCTAAATAGTTGTTCATCATATATCATAATGACTAATTTGGTGATCCAATAAATAACATAACTCTTTTAAGCAAAACAAATTATTAAAATTATAAAATAAAATAGCAACTATAATTATACAATAATTTAAACTATATATAAAAAAAATATGTAGAACATGATATATAAAACTAGGGATTTTCTTTTACAAGATGCCACTTTTGAAAGATAATCTCAAATCAAAATCTAATACTCTTAAATAGACACACGGTACAAACCACAATAATTAGCATAATTAATATCTCTTTCTCTTTTGATGCTATCTTACTTAGTTTTTATTATACTTGTACCATCTTTCTAGAGTTCAAATACAATACTAAAGTTATATGAATCTTATTTGTCAATTTGATTCTTATCTTGTGTTATTGTAATTATGTATTAGTTTTTTATTGATCACTTTTCTTAATTAGGTAAAAAATGATATATAGATGAGATAATAATCTTTGAAGTGAAGTACACTATCTATACCTTGTCTTCCACACCTTTATGGATGAATATCTAATACAATTGTTTACTTTAATGCGTCTATCAACAAACATAACTTTTAAATTCACACATGTAGAATTTATTTTACTATCTCTTAAAATCAAATTTTGAAAGACAAAAATAACTTTCCTTGTCTATTTTTTGTTGTATTCTAAGGATATTAGAAGTTGAGGAAACAATAAACAAAACACCACACAAATCTTCTTTGATAACCTCAAAGAGTCAATCATATGAGATCAAAACTAGAAGGTGAAGCTCAAATTCAAATCTTTATGGAAACCTCCCATACCTAGTCCATGCAAATAAAGAAATAGAAGAGAAAATGGGAATCTAAAAGAAGGGGATAAACTTATCAGAGACAACCCTCGGAATTGAAGCTCTAAATCTTCTCTTAGTTAGCTTATCAGTTGAAAAACACGAAGAGAAGAGAAGAGGAAGAAAAGTTTCTTTTGAGAGAGAAGGAAGAAAAAAATAGAGAGGGGAAAGGAAGGAGGAGAATATTTTAAAACTAAAGGGTTATTTTGAGTGAAGATTGAACTTTGAGAAATAAAATAAATGAAGCTGTTTGAATTAAGAGAAAATAATAAAAATAAATAGAAAGTGAAATAAATTTATTTATTATTTTAATATATTTTTTAAATATTTATTATTAAAATAGTATAAAAAATAAAAATATCTTAATTTTTTTAATATAATTAATTATATTTTTATTCATAATCATATAAGTAAATATTTAACAGATTATATCTAATTTTTTTTAACTTTTCTTATTGTAGTGTTAGAAAAATGATGTTTTTTTTTAATTTCTTTTATTAAAATGTATGATATTCACCCATTTCTTTGTCTTGTATGTTTTCATTACAAGGAACAAACAGGGACTAAACTTACTTCTCACACTTTAAACATGTTTTAAAGTCTAAAACTTACGCACCTAACTCTTATACTTGTTTTCATTTAAATAAAGTTTTTGAAAAAAATATTGAATTTAATTACCATTTTTTTTAATTAACTCACACACTTATATTAAAAGAAAAGTCCAATTAAGTTGAAATTATGTTTTAAATTATAAAACTTTTATTTAAAATTTAACAATTAAATATAAGCTAAACAAAGCATTATTAGATTTTGAAAGTGATATAGCCGACTGCAGGGAATCCTAATCCATGTTTGGTCGGGCATTATAATGAATTCAAATGTAGTTTTGTATGTTCTGAACATGTCTTAACACACTGTTATGCTTGACTTCATTTTTAATTTATAAAAATCATACTATTTTAATATCTTTAAATTTCCTTTAGCTTTATTGTGAAGGGTGTATACGCCAAGCTTAGGATAAAAAAAGATAAACTTAACTAATTCAGGTTAATTTATAAACATAACCAAATTCAGTTAAGAACAAAAGCAATACTAGTAGCAGTTTCTGGAACACAGCAAAGTTGATTAATTGGACTAAATTATGGTTTTTTTTAACGGATGTTTTGTTTTCCACATTAACTTATGTTTTTAGAATGTGTTAAAGAACACGAAATTATTTAATAATTTAAAATTACTTTAACTTAAATTTTTTGTTCTGTTAAATTACTTTAACTTAAAATATCTTGAAATGTTAATTTTAGGCAAGTAATAGAATTTTGCGTTTCCAACTTCCAATTTTTTTGGGTGTTAGAAAAGTCAATTTTATATATATATATATATATATATATATATATATATATATATATATATATATATATATATTCCATTTTTATATATATAAAAAGTATATTTATTTCCTATTCAAAGAGGGTGAGTATCGAGGGGTAAGATTTTTTTGTAATAGTTTATTTTTTATTTAAAAAAGTATATGGGCGTTGATAATTCTCCGTCAATCATTTAATGGATAGTTCACTAGTTAAAGAATACCCATAAATAACAAAGATAAAAAAAAAAAATTAAGAGGACTACAGCAAGAAAATAAAAAAAAATCCACAAATTCATTCTAAACTAAAAAAAAGCTTATTCAAATCAAAAGAAAATACATGTATTATAATCCGTTAATATTTCATCACCACTTGACTTATACAGTTAATATTTCGCATATTATTAAATATAGTATTAAATAGAGCGTGTGTATTGAATAAAAGTAATAAATCAATGTTAGAACATTCATTAAATATGATATATAATATACAATTACTATAGCATAGACACGCATTTATTTAGCGTATGTACTTGTTAAAATTAAGAAATTTATGAAAATTAAGAAATTTACCCACACAATACATAGTTTAGGGTTAAAAAATCCAAGAGAGGGGAACATTTTTTTGAGTGCGATTGATGGAGTTAAAATATTACAAAAAAGGGAAAACGGTGAATTAGGAAACATTTTTACGCATGCAGTGGATGAGGCGGCGTGACAGAAAATTTAGCGTAAAGAAATGCAGAGAATATTCGGGAAAATAAGAAGAGGAAGAAGGGGAAAATAAAGAAGGGAAGATGGTGAGAAAGAGAAAAGGAGAGGGTCAAATTTGACAGCTAGGAATGAAATGTGTTGTTGTGTGTGGCATGCGTTTAATTTGTGATACACGCAAATCGCAGAAACATTAATAGTAATAGGAAGAGGACGAGGATTGATTGGTTACTACTAAAAACAAAAGAACAAAGAAAAGAAAGTCAAGCCGACAACCAAAAACAATCCTCCAACTTTTGCACGTTCTCTCTCTCTCTCTGGGTCATGGTCATAATCATATTCATACCATCCATTTTCCATTTTTTAAATGGTGCAGACCCTGGAATATTTAACCCTGCCAAACCAAATTCTCCATTCTTCTATGTCCAATGCCATCCATCAAGGGTCACTCTTCTATCCTTATGCCTATTCTTTTCTTTTCTATTCCATTCTACTTTCAAACCAAATCCACACAAGAAAAAATCAACAAAAGTTCTCAGTTGACCTGGACCATCGTTTTAGTAATTAGGATGGTTGAAAATAAGGTTATTGATACTGTTAACAAGTGCAATAGAAAAAACCCTGTATCCAAAACACTTCAAGTGATTACCTACTCGTGTCTCAATCATTGCTCAAGTTCTTCATGCTAATAAAGATTGAAAACTGAATTAAAATAGTAAAGGGCATGAAAAAAATGATTCAATTTTATTTCATATTAAATTTGTTATACACTTGCGACCATAATCACATCAAGGAGTTTAAAGATCATTGAGGTAGTGACAAAGCACTTTCAAATGGTGTATATATACTCTAGCTTAGATATGATACCCTAGTAAGTCATATTTGACAAGAAAACTGTCCAGAAACAATCGAGATTTTTCTATAGACAATCATTATGGAAGCAAGTCAAAAGTAGAGGTGCCAAGTTAGGGTCCTCTTCTAAATGCAAAACCTACTATTAAGAAAAAACTCCTATATACCACCTTAACTCCTAAAGTCCTAAACCTGAAGTCCTATACCGCGGGAAATAAACAGTTTTTGAGGTTTACTTCCCCTTCAACCAGAATAATCCTATGCAAAGACCATATGGCGAATGGATGTTGTTATTTTCTACAGTCAAGGGAACCGATCTTCAAATATATAGAGCAAACAGCTTGGACATGCTGCTAAATCTGCTGCTCCACCATGAATAATAGCTCTATCTTCGAGTATAAGGCCGGTTCCTATTGTGATAACCGGGCTTCTGATGTGGATTTCGGTGGACAACATGTTTGGGGAGATCATTTATTTCCATAACTTGTATTGTTCTCTGCCTCTTGGCTGCAAGGAGGAATTAAATGTCAGTTTCATCAATTAATTAGCAATTGAGGAATGTGTATCAAAATCCCTCGTTTATTATAATTTAGTGTCCTAAGTCTAATTTCTAAGAATTAATCTATCAAATCCAACACATATGGCAAGGAAATTAACTTTAGCTCGGAATGTAGAAAGATAAAAGATAAGTAATATACATAGGACATGAAATATATAAACATAGATTTTGGAAAAGGAATGACAAACCATTTTCAGCTTGTTGATAACTTTCTTGAAGTTTTCTCTTGGTGGCTTCTAGTTTTTGTTGGGTAGCCACATCATCTGAATGCATGGATTTCTGATAGAGAAAAGAATCAATTTCAGAGAGAACATAAACATAAAAAAACTTGATTTACATAGAGATTTTTCACTTACATCCAGTTGACCACTGGGAGGTCTCCTTGTCATTGAATTGTTCTCTATTCTTTGCTGCATCTTTGGCTCCACATTACTCTTCCCCTGCATTTTTGATAGAGGGGGTTTGCCACGGCCAGAATCAGTGGCTACTGGCTTAATTGGCCTCACAGGCACAGCAGTCTCATTTTTCTTTGCTTGTTGACTCTTAATCTCCCTGTTAGGGATGGTTGGCTTTCTGCCATTATTGTCACGGTTCTTGTGGGATGGGCCACTTGGTCGAGGATCTGAAACAAAATTTGATCATCATGACCTGGGGATTAAAATACAGACGACAAAGGATACGAGATAACAAATTCGACTTACTTCCATCATCGTCCATGCCATCAAAGAACTTTACATCATTGAGAGATGAGACAATCAATAAAGAGAAGTAAAAGTCAGTCTCTAAATATAAAAAAGCTTGCAACAATAGGAAAGGCTAAAGCACAAGCAAATACCTCTGAAAGTTTTATGGAACCAGTTGGAGCAACAAAGAAAGCCCCTTCATCCATAGGTGGTGATGGAAGTCCTTCTTCTTCATCATCAACAACAGATGGATTAACTGAATCTGGTGTGCCTTCATCTGAAGCTACAAACATTTAACGAAACCATTATCAAACATGAAATAGTTTTAAAAATAGACCCAAAAAGGGCTGCAGGATGATCTGATCGTAACCAATGAAGGCAGATCAAAATTTCTACCTGCAATAGCTGTGGTAGTAGTGGCAATCACCCATTCATCAACCATTTGTTTCCAGCCACTACAAAGTCATGTGGAAAAGTTTAGAATGCAAGTTTTTCAGCTCAAAAGTGAATAAATTAAACAGCTTGCTTGTCTAGACCAGTACAACTTGGCAAACTTAAGTAGATGAGATGTGCTAGCATAAGTATGATATGCATAAAACCATAATTGGCTAGCTATTCATCTATCTAAATACCTTTATCAAAAAGCTAAAAAGCATCTCATGTCAGATGAACTAAGAAAGAAATAAGACGAACTACATTTAATCAGTTAATTTTTTGAGGATGGCTAACTATGACAGTGAATCAAAACGGGGTCAGCACGACAAAAGTGAATTGTATTGATCTTTCGCTTTCTCTCTGATACACACGCAACAAGAATAGCAAACCAGTAATTGGAATCGAAGAAACCAATTAGAAGCCATCACATTGTAAAAGAATGATACAAAGATGACAAAAAAACATACTCGATAAGTGTCTGTGCAAGTAGACGAATATCCTCTGATCGGCGTTTTCGGAGAGGATTAACAGCCTTTCCGATCTCAGTTGCCTGGCAAAGTTAAGCAACAAGAGTTAGAGGAATGGAAAATGGAGGAACAAAACAAATTGGCCAAATTTTCAATTGAATGAGTAACAGGGGAAGATTCGATTCGAACCTTCAGACAATCCATGCTGAGCTCCATCAGTTGAAGCCTCCTCAACGATTCAAATATCACAGAGTCAGACTGTTAGAACAAAAAGCAAAGAAGAATCAGTAAAACTCAAACCTTCAAAGAACAACCAAAATGCCATCAAACAAAACCCACATTTCTTTCAAACCGCAAAACAACCCAGAAAAAAATAAAAGAATGTGAAGAGAGAGAGGGACGGGTGAGAGTAAGACAAACCTCTTCACGGTTAAGCAGAACATCTTTGATCCTCAAAATCTCGCCTAAATACTGAGTCTCTTCATCTATTTCATCAGTTAATGCCTCCGCCTCGCCAAAACTATAGTTGCTAACACCGTTCACATCAATCTCAGCATTCCCATCTCCACCATCATTGACCTCGCTCTCTTTGCTTGCCCCAGCTAACTCACCCCCATCTGTGTCAACCCCATTCTTGCAATTGCCGTCATCAATCTCTTTACCAACTCCACTCACAGCCAACTCCACACGATCACACCCCACACAGCGAGTCAACTTGGAAGAGAACAGCCTCTCCGCAATCGTATCCCTCTTCACTCTAAACTCCTTCGGACAATCCGAAGCCGCCACGATTATCGCGTTCTCAATTATGTCAAATATATTCGAATTCGCCGACCCAAAATACTTCCTCCAGTCATCCACTGACCAAGACTTCATCCTCGCAGATCCAAAACTTGAACACGAAGTGGACAACTCAAATTCCGCTTATCATTAATGTGATCGTCACTCAGATACTGCCGCCTCGATCCCTGCACACACACCAATCACGAACAAGGGTCAAAAGGGTAATAAAAGATATTCGACTGTCAATGATCAAATATTATAATTTGGAAATTGAAAATTCAATTCACCAAAATTCGATTGAATTAATGTTTAGCAGAAGGCAACTGGATAGCCAAGCTTTAAAAGAAACCAGAAAACAACACAGACAACATGCGCGTGTAAATGACAAGAAACAACGTTGTGTGTTTGCGACGTTGTTGTGTCGTTTGTTAAGATTCCGGCACACGAAAAGCCTCGGAGGAGGAAGAGAAGAATAAAAGAAATAAAGACCCCTTTTTTCTCAAAAAAGGGAAAAGAAAAAACTGAACCCAGAAATTAATGAAAAGAAAGGTGAAAAAAAACAAAACAAAACAATCTGAATGATGTTTCTCTACCTATGGCAGTAATGCTGTTGCACCGAGTAGAGAGAGAGAGAGAGAGAGAGAGAGAGAGAGAGAAAATACCGCGTGCTTAAGAAACTGGATGTTGGATGTGGAAAGGAAAAACCAGTTGTGTTGAAAGGGAGAGAGGATATAAAGGGTGTCCTGTGAATGGTGGTGGTCTTTTTGGGTGGGTTTTGACTTTGATCAGAAAGACGCGATGGTTGAGTTGGGGAGAGAAAGTTTGGATGAATAAACGTAGAAAAAGAGAAGTGTTTCTGTGCTTGCTCTTTCTCTCCGCAATATTTTTATTATTTATTCAACATTTGGTTATTTATATACTAAAAGAAAATGAAAAAAGAAAAAAAGATCGAAGCAAGGACTAATTAAAAGTGGTAAGTAGGTAGTGAATGTTGCGCGATATAGATAGGACCGATGAAGCGGTTCTCAGCAAGCGAGTTTCGTGGGCCCCACCATTCGGGTTAGTACTAATACTCCTATGCTATCACACTAATCACTATCACCATATCAACACAAAATCTTGTTTTTAACCATGGTCAAAAAATTCTAAATTCATTTCGCGATTAATTCTGGAATAAATATTTCGAACAGATTTTGTTTTCTTCTCTATTTATTAATTGTTTTCTTAAATCTGCCATTCAATATTTAATATTTTTAAAACTTTATATTTAAGTCATTCATTATTTGGAACTTTTTTAAAAATTCCCGCTTTTAATACAAATAATTAATATTCTCTCCATCATTTATAATTAGTATTATTATTAACATTAAATAAGTTAAAATGTATTTCTTTCTGCCAAATAACTTTAAATGACAATTTTCATGAAATGGTGATATTATTTTCCATACACTAATATGGCAGAACTCAAATATTATCTATAATAATATTCATTTATAATATAATTTTATTTTTTAAATATTTATTAAGTAATGATCAATGAAGAGTTGGCTCTCATATTTTAATTAATAATGTTTTTATAGGCATTTAATATTTCTCTTTCTTCATTAGTAATAAATTTAATATTTCCTTTTGTTTTTTTTACCTATTTCATCCCGCTAACTAACTAAATTTTTTCTGTCTCTCTTACTTGTTTTAACTTCACATTATTTATTTCTCTATATAAAAGCATTAGACATTTTATTTAATTATTTCCTTATTAGTCAATTAATAAATAAATATGTCTGACACATTTACTATTCTATAAACTCTATCTTTTATTCATTAATTTCTTGATTTTTTTTAAAAACTTTCCACTTCTAATTTCAAATATTACTCTCTATTTACAAATATTAATTACTCTCTCTTTCACATTTATTTATTTATTTAGTATAATGCTAATACAAATTAAGAAAGAACTAAAAAGAGTTAAAGTAAAAAATAATTAATCAATATTTATGTCAAATTTTTCACACATAAAATGACTCTATTGTAAAAAAGTATAACTACGTTATTTCAAATTACGTTAATAAATCAATCAATAAAAAGCATTTGATTTTAGGATAAGTTATTCAAAATATTCCATGTATAAAATAATAATAATTAAAGAATTTTTGTAGAGTAATACAACTATTATTAAAAATTTAGTGTTTTATATAATTTTTTTATTCTCGAATATTATTATTTAATCTGCTAATGTTTTAATCATTATCATTAAAAACACCGTTTGACCAAGGCACCTAGAATCATACATATCCATAAAAAAAAAAAAAAAAAAGTCTAATAACACAATCCCTCAACGAATCTTGTCTTTTAAAATTTTAATTAAATCCTTAAAAAAATATATTATGTATATAAAAAAAATTGTACGAAATTACCATTTTCAATCATTATTGGATGGGAAATATATTTTCCTCAGAAACGTATAATACACGCTTAAAATATCTACTTATCTTCCTAATCATTTATAATTTTATTTGTTTTTTAAATTAACAGTATTTTTAACGATAATGATTAAAATATTAACAGACTAAATCATGATGTATTGGGATCTACAGAAACATTAAATTATATAAAAATTATATGAAATACAAAAACTTCCAATAATCATGAAAAACATATTTTGATTTTTATTTTTTACGAAATAAATCTCATCTAAAATTTAAAATAACAGTAATTGGAAGGTCCAAATTTCTAACATTACGTGTATAACACGCAGTTGAATTCAATTTGACATTTTCACTGTACGATCTTTTGTTTATGTATTTTTGAGCGTTCTTTATTTTATTTTTGTTTTCATTTGAAAATAAAATAAAATAATACAGATTTTAGAACAGAAAGAGAGAGGAGCTAACAAAATTCAAAGAAAAATACTGTAAAAAATTAATTAATTCATCAATAATTTAAATTTAATATAATTATTAATAAATTGATCAAATAATTTGTTTTCTATTTATTTATTTTATATTGCTAAAATTTAAAATGGATAAGAATGCAAAGACAAGTATAAACTTACCTAAGACAAACTTTTGCTTGAATCAAAGTATTTCACTTTCTGTCAGGAGCACTGAAGATGAATACTTGGATCGGATGTATAAAAGATGATGAAGGATTAGAGAAATTATATAGAAGATAGAAAGATTACGAATTTAGATAAAATCTTTTATTTATACCTTTTTACTTAATTAAATAAAATTAAAATTTCACCTAAAATATCGGATCTTATATTTAATCATATCTTAATAAAATCTTTAAACTTATGTGATTTTTTATTAGTGAATAAGATTTTGTTTAATCGTTGTTTGTGTTTTTTAAATATAGTTACTAATTAAAATATTTAAAATGCTAAATTACAATTTTTTTATATTTCTTATAACTTATTTTAACTATTATATTATTTACAATATTTATTTTACTATTTTAGGATTATACTTTAATACATGACTATTGATAAATAGTATATCTATATTAATTTTATTATTTTTAAATGTTTTTACTCTTATATTACATTTAAACATAGAAGTATAAGATATAGTATAATATATAATAAATAATCCCCCTATTTCATTTAAGATTTTCTCGCATATATTGAATAATAACAATTTATTTTCTAAAAGGTATTCAAATTCTTCTCTATTTATAATTACTGCAAATTAAAATGCTGTCGTTCATCTGATTGGTTGGTTTATACTTATGGACCAATCTTATCTCTTACCTAATTAGTTTGTGACTTCTGATGAAAGAATTTAGATCGGTCTCATCATTTGAAAATTTGTTAAAAAGCTTAAACCACACTTAAAGTGAAATGGAGAAAATCTCAAATATGAAAAATATATAACAATTAAAACTAATATTAATATAGTTAAAATATTTTTGTTGTAAATAAAATATTATAAAAGTTTAAAATTAATTAAAAATAAAAATACCCTAAGAATATATTTTATTGATAAAATTGAAAATTTGTATAAACATGTTAATTATATTATTTACATATTATCTACTCTTAACAAACAATTTAAAAACCAACTTATAATTGAAACAATTAGTCAGTAGCTTTTCGGTTATCAACTTGCTTCAATTTTTTTTTAGTTTTTTTTTTAAATGTTTGATAAAATTAGTGGAAAGGTGAATGACTAATTAAACTAGTTTATATCATAATATTTATTTTAATATTGATTTCTTTTTTCTATTTATATTATATTATTTATTTAAATTATTGTAAAGACTTGTACAATAGTAGTGATTTAACATGATAATTGTTACGTTAAAAATGTTATAAATAGTAATTTTAATTATTCAAAATATCATTTTTATAAAATCATTATTTTTTAAACTTTTTTTATCATATTTATCACTAAGTTTCTCGCTCCTTTATTTTTTATTTTTTTTATCATATATAATAGTACTCCTCGAGTTAAGTGGAATAGTCCATTGATCATAATTTTAAACAAATTGTCCAATTTTAGAGTATTAATTGAATAAATATTTAATTTTAATTTAATATTTTAAAAATGAACACTTTTTTACTTTTTATTATTCTATTTTTTATTTTCTTTTTTCTTTCTTTCATTTTTATTTCCTCCTACTTTTCAGTTAGGAAATTTTTTTCACTTCTAATATAAAAAAACGACAAGAATGTATTAAAAAATTATAAATTAAACTATGTCACATTACATTAGTAACTAAATAAATTAATAATAAAATATTTGATTATAATAAAAGTTATTTAAAATTTCTCATTCAACTTCTTTTGATTTCTTCTTTTATATTAGGTTTTTTAAACTTTGGTTTTGTATTTATATAAATTTTATGAAACGTGTGAAACATTAGACATTTTCTATATTTAAATTAATTTAATTTTTCCTTTTCTAATATATCTTAATTATCTTATTCCATTTATTTATTTATTATAAGATTCGTTATCATTATTTTATATATACTATAATTTTGAAATGAATAATTTCAAGATTCGTAATTAGTTAAGTTGTGGAAAAATACTTGACCTATAAAATATTAATTAAAGATTTAAAAAGAAAATCTAAAATAAGAGTAATTTCAATATCCAACTTCTATCAGTACTTTGAGTGGTGTGCCATTGAATTCAATTTGATACGTATGTCAGATTCTCTTTACTGTACGCGTACTCTTGTTTTTTTTTTTATCCCGTGTTCTTGATTTGTTTTTATTCTTATTTTTTTCTAAAAAAATAAACAAAATTTACAACATAAAAAAAAATGGACCAAGAAAATTTAAAGATACTGTCAAAAAATTGATTTCCTCATCAATAATTTAAATTTTATAATTATATTAAATTTATTATTTTTTTCTCCTTTATAGTAAATTGTTATATTTTGGATGAGAATAAAATTATTTCATTTTATATTTTAATTTAAAATATATTTATAGTATTTATACATTCTCATATTTATAAATATATAAAATACAAATATTTATTTATTTTCATATTTTAATTAATTTATTGTTAAATTTTTAAATTTAACTATTTATAATTGTTAGATGCTCAACACTTTTGTATTATGCAACTTACATAGCCACATTACAAGGATAGGTATTTTAATTTAATAAATATTATAAATGTCAAAGTAAACCCACACAAAAAGTAATTTTTAACGTTAAGATTATTAATGTAAAATAAACATGGTGAACTACTTTCATACAACTTAAATTAAGAAGATTAAATATTAAATTTAATAAGTTTTATTTAACTCAATTATATAATAAATATAATAATATAAATTATTAATTTTTAATAATATAATATATAAATAATAATTATATAATTTGTTTATAAAATATTATTTATATGTATTATAAGAATTGCTATTGTATTGTAAAGATAAATAAGTATTTAAAATACTTATTTTTAATTATTTTATTATTGAGAGGTGACGAACATTTATTTAAAATACTTCATTTTAACTTATTTTTATTAGTGGAAAAACTTATATGACTTACTGTTACTTGACAAACAAATTTTTTTAAGCAGTTACTCCTGTTTTTTAAACTACCATTAATAATAGTAATTTTTAAAATGTTAAATTGTATTTTCTTTTATTTTTACATTTATTCATATTGAGTAAGTATTCATTATTATAAATCATAATTTTATTATTTATTTATTTCAGTCCCACAAAAACATACTTATTATATATATATACAAAAGTTAACATTATTATTTTTAATATTTTAAAAAATAAGATATTAATATTAATATTAATATTATTATTATTATAATATGATAAGATATGATGTAAGTGTAAAAGTAGAAATGATTTAATAAAGTAAAATTTAACATTTTACTGACTAAATAAAAAAGATTAAAAATATAAATTAATTTATTTAAATAATATTTATACAAAAATTATTACCTTTCTAAATTTTTATTTTTTATTTTTCTCTCATTTTTTTTTTAAATTGAAGCACATATTTGTAATAAACCCATATATATATATATATATATATAATTGATTTATAATTTAAAATTCAAATTTGCTCTATATAAAAGTTTATATATATTAAGCATCTCTGATTAAGAAATATTAGCAAAATAAAACTCTTTTAAAAGTTTCAGTATGCTTCTGCTAATGTCTTTATAATATTCATCATTAATATAAATTTATTATCACGTTACACAAACATAAAAAAACAAAATATTAAATTAAACTCTAATAATATAATGTCATCAAATGTTTAATACAATAATAACGTAAATAAAATAAATTCATATGACTTACTACTTATTTTTATATTGTAGATGATTATAAAAATCATCTTCAACTTTTATCACTTGATTCTTATATTTATACGATTCTAGTTATTAATAAAATCAACCTGTCTCATCAAATATAAAATTCAATAGTGATGTTCATCATACCAAACATATGAAAATTTCTCTTAATGTTACCCATACCACAACATACCATCATATTTGCATAAATTAACAAAATATACATTTTAAAAACATAATTCAACATTCTAACATTATTTATGATTGATATTATTTTAAAAACATTATCTAATTAATTTATCATTTAACTTAAAAAAATAAAGGTTGATAATTATATCAGAATGTATAATAAACAGCAGGGGAAAAGCTTTTATACTCAACATATTTCAATTGAATTAATTTTTTTTAGGTGGTGGCCTAAAGGTGGACACGTGTTATACTTGGAAGTGAGTGGGGGTAGGTTGTACGGTGACATACATGAACCATCATAAATGACCGGGTATAGAAGGTAAGCGTGGGAATAACCTGTTTTGTTATTATGTTTAGGATTTTTTTTAATTGTCAAATTAATCTTGAAGAACTTAATTTTAAAAATTATAAAATAATCTTAAATTTTGTAATGTTATAATAAAGTATAATTCAATAAATGTAAAATATTAGAAATAATTATTATTAAAATTAATATTTTACTGACCTGTCGTTTCTTTAATTATTTAGTTTGGATTTTAGATTAAATATTAATTATAAAATTTGATTCAAAGAATAGAAAAACAATGTTTAACTTTAAAGATATTTTAATAAAAAACTGTTTGATTCGACCATTTGGAAGTTTACAGACAATGATAGAAAACAACAAAATTTTGTCGGGTTTAACAACCGTGGCATACGCACCACAAATAACATTCGATTCATCACTCTTCAAAATATGCCTAAATTTCAAATTAGTGGATATGCTCTAGATTTTACTGGTATATTAAATATTTTAATTATGTAATTATGATAGGTAAAGTAATTTTTTTAATATGTTAATTTATCAAACGTCAAAGTTTAATAAATAAATATTTTTGAACTAAGTTTTTTTTTATGCCTTATGAAAAAAATGGTATAGACATGCATTTGTGAGTAAAACAAGGTAATTTGAACTTGAGGTCCCTTTTACGAGTAAAACTTGTTGCTCCTGTGAGTGCAATTATTTAATATGGACCTTTTTTTTTTCTAAATAATACTCTTCAATTTCGTTTTATTACTTTAATATTAATTTAATTTTATTATTTTCTAAATATATTAATATTGTGTATTTAATTATTCAATTATCCAATAAATCTGTTTTTTTTTATCAAGTATTTACTTAAAAATAAGTTAAAATAAAAAATAATATTTATATTATCTCAAAACAAATTAAATTAATCTTTATATTAAATTATATAGTTGCTTGCTTAAAATATTTTAACTGTAAAAAAAATTGAAAGCACTTTCCCTAAATTTTTCTTTCATCTCTTTGTCATGAAATTAAATTTATTAAAAATTACATTTTTACATATTTTTTTCCTTCTTACTTAACTTCTAAACTTTTTTAATATAGAGTAAAGTTTAACTTGTTATCTTTTATATAAAAATAATTTAAAAAAAAATATTTTTTAAATTTAATTTCTAAAAAAAATACTATTTCTTTAAATTTTAGTTCTTTTAACTTTTATATGAAATTTTTTCACTCAAATTTTTTTTTTTAATTTAAGCATGTCCTACTAGTATTTCTTATGAGACAAGGAACTACATTTTTCTTTATTCTTTTATTAGGGTGGGATGCATGTGGGTTGAAGTAGCCAGTGTCCCAAAAGTTGATTGAATGTATTAATTTTTAGTGAAGAGACCATTTTTTTCTAACCTATAATTCTTGTTTCGTGTTTGATTATGGACTTGGTCCTTTGAAAGTAAAAGTTTGGAGACAATTTTTTTATGTTGGTTCTTATAGATTTTTTATGTTGATTATAAAATTGGCATAAATACAAGAAATATAAAAATTCTTTATGTTATGTTAGTTGTTAGACCAGGCATAAAACTTACTTTTTTTTGTCTCGGTTAAACCAACAATTAATATAGAAAGTTTTAAAAATTAGTGAAAAATAAATATGACACAGTCATTTTTTGTGTGGGTTAAATAAACAATTAACTTATGATTTTCTATGTCGATTAGATTAATAAATATATGATTCTTACCTTAACTGACATTAAAACTGTCACTTTCTATAATAGTTGAGGTAACTTCTGTAGTTAAAAGTGTTATTTTATATGACAATCAAAATAAGAATTGATATATAAAATTGCAATTTTAAAAAATTTGTTTTATTTATATATAAACCTACCTACATAACAAATATATATTTTTCAGACAAACTTACTCCAATAGATGAAGAATAAATTAAATTCATAATATATTCAATAATAATATACAAATAGACTAATAGAAACATCAATAGTGTATAATATTATTTAATTTAGATCATGTTAAAATAATCTACAAATTATAAAAAATACTTAAAAAATGAGAAGCTCATTACATCATACCTCTTCCATAATTTCTTCCTTTAATGGATAAAGATAATTGAATATCTACAAAATCAACATGATTTAATCAAATACTTAATAAAAAAACTTAGGTGCAAATTCACATTTGACTAAATCATTTTTATATTAGCTCATTCCATGAGTCAATAATGTTAGCATATATGATTGTGTGTATGTGTTTCATCACATAATATTCACACATGATTTTCTCGATTGATGTGGATATTAGAAATGTAAAATATATAATAAAAATATATGAAAAATTGAATAATAATCAAACAAATAACTTACATTAGGTAAAATATACTTGTTCCTAATAGCTTGTCTGGGCAACCTCATATGTGCATTCATAGCTCTAGACAAAACAATTTAAATTAAATTGTATTAAACAAACATTTAATTCATTAATGTTAAAGTGTATAACAAATAAAATACAATGGCATAAGAAACTTACGAGTCTATTATATTTTTAATAGTCAAAGTATTAGTTTTCCCGTGTAATAAGGACAAGAGAACCACTAAAAACTTTTAACTGATAATTATTAACGATTGTTAATGAACCTATAAAATGTAACAATATTAGTACCAAAGGTATGAATCATTGTAAAGGAAAAAATATATACTTATTGTTGCAAGAAAGGTGTTAAGTATACTTATTTGCCTGATTTTGAAATGTTTGTATCAAATATGTTTCAACTCACTAGCTTTATTTCCTATGCTTTGAATGATAATAAGGTCAATAATCCATAAATGTAATCATTCTTCCTTTTATTGCAGAGACAATTTAAATACCTTATATATTAAAAGAAATAATTTTAGAATAATCTATTAAATTTTTAAAAAATTGAAGTTAATGAAAATATACTTATAACAACCAAAGTTATAGTATAGATATACATAATAAATTTGTGTCAATAAGAATATTAAACACATCCATTTGGAAAATAAAGAAAGGGATGGTAGTAAGTCTGCCTACTACTTCAAGAGACATATCTATCTATACAGATCCACTGCACCAAGTTGCTGCATAGGATATAATTGTGGTTTTGTATTTCTAGCAACTTCTTTTTGTTTTTTTTAGAAGAATCTTATTTCACATTGTGCATATATATCTAACTCAATTATAATTATGTGTGAACAATAAAAATATATAATTAAAGGTAGTAAGTTAATTTACCCTCACTACGTTAGGATTTGCCAATCTAATTGGCCAAAGAATAAAATGTTCTAGGGTATGTCCCACCATCTGAACCTCTTCTGTGGGCATAGGAACTCGAATGATAACATCTCGAATGTTTACAATAACCACTTGTATTGTATCATTATGAATCATCTAGTAGTGGATGATTGACCCCAATATGTAAATTTTACTTAAAGAGACCATATAAATTTAAGTATAATAGATGAAATACTAATGGAAAGATATACTTTTTATAATAGTTGCCTAAGGCAACTAAGTGATAGGGAGGATCATTAATGTACAACTCACAATCTACGAGGCCATCAACATTATTTTCCCCTAATATGTCAAGATCAACATGTGGAGGTGAAGGAACAAATAATATTTATGATGCATTTTTCTTTTTAAAAATATTTAAAATCCGCCAAAATAAAATTTCATCGTTACTTCTTTTATATATATATATATATATATATATATATATATATATATATATATATATGTGTGTGTGTGTGTGTAAAAGTTCCAATATGAAATTATTTATCATATTTTTTAATAAAACATGCAAACTTTAGCAACTTTAAAATATCTCACTGTGTTGTCAAATTTTAAAATATTATAGATATGCATTAATAAAATATAAAAATGTTTTTAAAATTTTTATTAAAGTATAGGATATTTTAAGTACAAAAATTAAAACTCTCCCATGAATACTTAAAAAAAACACTCACGAGATAAAAATATTTATTTTTATTCATATATTATAATTAGTTATAGATGTGTTTCTATATCATCAAACTCTTTAAGATTAAAATTTAGGAACGAAGAAAGAAATTATATTAAAATATGTATGACTCTTAGGTTTTCTTATATTAATTCTTGTTTCAAATAATATAACAACTTCAAATGTATATTATATATTTATATAAGTTATAAGAATAAAGTATTTTAAAATATGGATTTATATATATATATATATATATATATATATATATATATATATATATATAATTAGAACTAATACAAATATTTAAAATTCTATTAATTTTAAGTCTATTCCCATTGAGGTTTAACACTTACAACTTATGATCCCATTATCACAGTTCAAAAATAACACACAAAACACATTGAATATGCTAATAGTTGAAAATAAACATCTTAAATTGGAAATTGTTCTAAAATAATAATTTCATACATTTGTACATATATTAACACTTCACAAAAACAGAGAGTTAATACATCACCTCACATCCATATAGGTCAACTATCAGGTCTTGCAGATATAAATATATCATTACCATACAAGTTCACTATCACGTCACATAAACTCCATCACATCATCATACAAGTTCACTATCACATCCCATAAACTCTGAATAACTTTCAATAGAACAAATATTGAATTGGACTCAAAGATTCTACATTTGTCACACCCGTTTGCTAACTAACAACTTAGGTTCACATAAATCAAACCATCGTGACACATGTGACCAAGGTTAATCCCTAATATTTATTTGTTACTAGTGAAATATGCACCCCAGACCAAGTAAGGGGAACCTCCCTCAACTCTCATTACTTGATCTCTTTATTTATGTCATTCCAGTAATTAATATAGTCAAGATAATCTCATTGAATCCTCAATTCAATATTCACACACACTACATTATACATATATGATGTACCCCTTGGTAGCTCATATTACAATACAATACATGTTTTTCTTTTCAATGCACACAAGAACATTTAACACACATAATTTCATATTCATAACATATATTTTAACTTCTAAAATCACATCCATACTCAATAATCAAAGAAATTGCATATCTTTTCAATTTTTATAATGTTTAACCTTTTAAAATAGGAAATATTTGTTTAAGCAAAAATGAGGTTGAGGAAAGTTTTTCACCTTTAGAATTCATGTTCGCTTGAATGAAAATTATTTCGTTTGAGAAGAAAATACACCTGAGAGAAGCCCTTACTCATGTTGCACATTTCGCTTAAGCGACACATTATTGTTTGAGCAAAATATGTAGATATCAAACCTGCAAAATACACATCAAACTAGTTTTCAACCACCAAACACAATCATTTGAGATCCTATTATATAATTTCCTTATAAAACATATTATACTTATTTCAAATATGGTGGGACAAATAACAACATAACACCAAAAATATCAAAGTATGCAACAAAAATAATTTCTCCAAACTTGCAAGAATATGTGAAGAGCAACAATAATAGAAAATAATATGAATAATCACAAAAAAGAATACTAATATTTTAATTATGGAAAAAACCTCCACAATATGAGAAGTAAAAATTTAAGAGTACAAACTAGTCAATCAAATTCTACTAAGATCAAATATGGGTACAAGATAGTTAAATTAAATGCACAAACAAGTGCCTATAAGCGGTCAATATATCAAAGCAATAATGTTTTGAAAAATAAAGAAAGAAAAATCTAAAATATAACAACAATCATGATGTACGACAATATCAACAATTAAAATTACAATCAAATATTTGAAAATAAAACAATGTGACTAAGTCACTGTCTATCACAACCTATATGTTTTAGCACAAGTAGTATGAAAATTAGAGATTTACCAGTTTGTCTTACCTCAATTTCATAGCTCCAATTTTAAAAACTTCAAAAGCTCCTAAATTCAGAAAAAAAAACCAGGTTGTGCGCACAAAAAACTCTATTTAACAAATTGAATACCATAATGCTCCTAAACTAGTTAAAATTCATTTTTGCCCAACAAAACTCACATGCATTCACCATGGGCCTCACATGCAAGTAGGGGTGTTAAAGTGAGCCAACTCGGCTCATACGGGTTGACTCACCACGGGTTGAGCTAAAAATAGGTGAGCTCAACCCGACTCACTTTTTGGTGAGCCAGAAATTTTACAACCTGGCTCAACCCACCACGGGTTGGTGGGTTGGCTCACTAACCCTTTTTTTTTTTAATTATATAGAAACTTTATATGTAAAAATTTATGTTTTCTTCCTTTCTTTCTCAACATCAGTATCTTCGTTATTAATTGAAATTGACTCATTGAGTTTTTCATTAATAATAAAATCATCATCAATATAATTTACATTGACACTTTGATGTATTGTTTCGATTCCATACTGTAAATTAATTTAAAAGAAAGAAGTCAAAAATTCATATATTAAAGAGATATACGTATAAATCAATAACAAACAATAAATAATGTATAAATGCTACAATTTTCAAATAAAGATTCATCAATCCAATAGTTTGGATTATGAAACAAATTCTTACCTTTGAAAGCAATACAATGGACATGGTGTAATGGTGTAGTGGACAGATAATAAGACAAGTGACCCAAGTGCAGTGACAAACGTAGTTGTGTAACGAACAACCAATGACAAGTTTAAGTGAGAGTTTGGGTTGTGGTGACAACCAATAGTGTAGGGTAGAGATAAGACAAGATAACATCAATTAGGGTTACTAAATTATTATAATTATTTTTAAAATTTAAAATAAATGATTAATTAGGGTTAGTATATTATTATAATTATTTTTAAAATTTAAAATTAATGGTGGGTTGCGGGCCAACCCACCATAACCCGGCTTGAACCCGTTTAACCCGTGGGTTAAGTGAGCCAGGTTCATTTTTAGCCCATAATCGGTAAAAATAAAAAAAATTGAACTCAACCCGACTCAAACCCGTGGTGAGTCGAATTGGCTCACTGGGTTAGAACTCATATTGACACCCTTACATGCAAGATCATCAAATTTACTTATAAATGTTCCAAACACAGGAAGAAAGAATCTTACTCTTATTAAATATATACAATATCATAATTTTATTATACTAAAACCTAAAATTAAAAAAAAATTGATTCTTAATATTCAAAATAAATATAAAGATGCAAAATAAATATATGATAATATTTATGTTTAAATTTCCACAAAATTCAACAATATCCATTAACAACATCATAATGAAAATAAAATAAAAAATTAATATAATATATAATTATACAAAGATATGAAAATATATAAATAACAAAAATTATATGTTTTATGAAAATAATTGATAAAATAATCCATACCAATTTGAAAATCTTATTCAATATATATGTCTATTTATTTGAAAATGATTTTATGTTAACTTCAAAAATAAAATAAAAAATAAAAAATTTACCTGCTGAAACTAATTTTGTATTGATCTTCATAAATTTTTTTGGTTCGTACATGTTCTAAACCGTAGATTGGTTGGATTATTATTATCAGTTCAATCGTGTACGATAATATATATTTTACTATAAAGGTAAAATAAGAATTGAAAAATGTCTTTTTTTTTTTTTTTTTACTTATAGTTTTGAGCTTTGTTTTCTAGTATTTTATTTTGGTATTTGATCATAAGAAGAAAGCTAGATCCACCTGCATGAGTTATTTATTTGTTATTAGCATATTATATTCTACAATCCTACTAAATCAACCACCACCACCACGAGGATCATGCATTACAATGTCTTTCATTTTTTATATTGAAAAAAAATTATAATGTCACCCATCATGCAAGAAAAAGTTTAACGTACGTTTCAATTCGAAACATATCCGAAATCACACCACCCTTTTTTATTCGTGAGTAGTTACGACAAGTGTTAAAGCACATAGTTAGTTTTATTTTCTCTCTAATCATGCCATTAGTGTTAACCAAATATTTATCAATTTTATCTAAAAAACATCATTCATTGGTGTAGTGCCAAATATCTACATGCTATCCGCGTTAATGCATTGCTTTCACTTTTACCTACGTAAACACCAAATTTTTAATTATTAGGAAATGACAGAAGTGACTGGTGACGAGTTGCGTAGTTAATTTTAATTTTATTTAGTGGAATAATTTTTAAATGAAAACCAAATCAAATTAAAGAGTGGTTAGGACAAGAATAATAATAAGAAAAACAAAACGATTGAAACGTGAATGGCAATGTAAAAACAAGCGAGTGTTGGAATGTTGCTTGGGACGTACCAAAGAACAACAGAGGCAATGGTTGGATGCGGCGCTCCACAACGTGTGAAAAAGTGGGGCCCACGCGGGATCAGAAGAAAACTGCACCGAAAATTTGATGAATTTTTGGGTAGTTTTTAGGTTGTCAAATGTCAACTCAGGAAATCGACGGCGGAGCTTTCAACATGGGACCCTCCTCTGGATAAAAGCACTCGTCATGTAAAACCGTTTAGGGCATAGTAATATATAAAGAGATCCAAGAGTTAATGCTAACCTTTTTTTTTTTTTTTTACAAAATTCATATATAAAATGCAACTTAGTCTTTGCTTCTAAGTTGGTACACCGATCAATAAATTGAGGAAATATATATATGAGAAAAAATATTATTTATATATATATATATATATATATATATATATATATTGATTTGAGTTGATTTATAAAAAAAATAAAAAAATAAAATGGACTCGTTTATAAAGAAATACCTTTAAAATAAAAAAGAAATAAGTTTAAATGAAGATCTTCCAATAATGTTTTTGTCTATAATCTCTAACATGCATTTGCAGATACTATTTTTTAAGATTGACTTACAATGATTAATAACATCTCTCCTTAATTACACAATTTTTGAAGACTCAATGAACATATTTCTCTTTAATATTTGAGTTATCAATATAACACTTACATTACTATACTGTCCATTTTTGTCTGTTAACCCTCAACCATAAAACACTATGATTGATCATGTGCATTGAACAAATGTTGAATTTTTGTTAATCCGTTGATCATGTGCATTGAGACTGGCCATCAAGCACAATGACCAACAAACTCCCTCCTCGACACATGACTTCTGAAGACTCATCGAACATATTCCTTTTTAATATTTGAGCTACCACTGTAACACTGACATTATTATATGTCAATTTTATCGATTAACCCTCAACCATAGAGCACTGGGATTAACTATGCGTATTGAATGAATATTGGATTTCTATTCATCCGTTGAACGAGCCCATAAATCATTCCATATTTTTCAAGTATAAATAGACCCATTGGAATGACTTCTCCTCCCACATGCACTCATACAGTCCCAGTAAAAGAAAAGGTATGATTGAGGTGGGCAAGGAATGATAATAGCCTTGCAGAACTATTTTTTCTTCCACGTACATCAAACCAATCCCGTAAGTTTTTCTATCCCTTTTTCATGTACAATTGGTTGAATGGTTTAAGTGATTTAGGATCTCAAATTAACTGTCTTGTACCTCTTAATAACTTCAATGGGTGTAAATTTACTGTTGAATTGTTGTTAAATTCTATCACAGTTACACATAAAGACTAACATAATCAATTACATCACACTCTGTAATTGAGGACAACATAATTGATTATCTTTCATTGTATAATCGATTATGCTTAACATAATAATCAATTATGTGTTTATGTTAATTCCTTCTTTACTACAGTCTTGTATATTAGGTTCTCTAGTGTAGTGTTATATATTATGTTAAATATGTTAATATTAATGTTCAATTATTAATCTATTTAAAAATTATAGGATTTGTTACGTGGCATGCATTATAAGTGTTAAATACCTTTATTAAGTTTGACATCTACTAGTTTAGGGAATATAATAGTAGAAATATGTTTAATTAAATAATTGTAAAAACTAGGTATCTATTGCTAGGTAAGTGATTATAAGAACGATCGAAAGCATATATAATTGAAAACAAAATCTTTTTTAAGAATAAATGAAAGATTTTTTAGGTAAATAATTTGGGTTAGAAGTTAAATTATTAAATTATAAGTAAATAATTACAAAAATTAGATAACTATTTTTAGGTATAAATGATTGTAAAAATATTTGTTTAGCAAATAATCATAACAATAGTTTTTTTAGGTAATAATATGGATTAGGAGTTAAATTATTAAATAATAAGTAAAATAATTAAAAAAATTACATAATTGTTTTTTGGTAATTAATTATAAGAATTATTGGAAGTATAAATAATTGTAAAAATATTTGTTTAACAAATTTAGATAAATAATCCGGGTTACGAGTTAATTTATTAAGTTATAAGTAAATAATTATAAAAACAAATTACATAATTATTTTTAGATAATTAATTATAAAAATTATTAGAACTATTAAAAATTGTAAAAATACTTGTTTAACAAATTTAGGTAAATAATTTTGGTTAAGAGTTAATTTATTAAATTATAAGTAAATAATTATAAACAAAATTTCATAACATTATTTAGTTAAATAATTTAAATTAGGAGTTAATTTATTAAATTAAGTAAAGAGTTAAAAAACTTACATAACTATTTTTAGATGATTAACTATAAGAATTATCTAAACTATAAATAATTATAAAAATACTTGTTTAAATAATAATAATTAGAGCCTTAAATTTAGGTTTATCCATTCAAAATTTAAAATATAAATATAGTTATCGATGTTAAGCAGTGGTATACTTTTTTTTACTAAATAATTATGAAAATAATTTGAAATGAATTTTTATAATGTAAAAAAAATACCGTTTATTATTTACTTAATTAAATTAGTTTTAATTTAAGGTAATTATTTAGTTGAAAAATACCTTTTTATTAATGTTTACTAATGATTGTCATATAATAGAAGTAATTAAAGTAAAATATTTTTGTAGAGAAAGTAATTGTTGTTTCACCATGGAGAATGAAAACGAAAATTATATGATATTATAAGACCAACAATAAATCAATATTAATATTGTGGGGATAAATATGAATATAATATGTTATGGTAATGAATAGATACAACATCTGAATATAATATGTTAAATATGATGTCTAGCACTATTAGAAAAGTTAATTTGTTAAGTCTTGAAAAGATTATCGTTGTAAGTTAATGATGTATATATGCATTAAGAGCGATGTTAGATATTATTCAAATGAGACTTCATACAATTGTGTGAACGGTTAGGATCAATTAATATAATAAAAAATGTGTATAGGTCAGCAATAAAAGAATAAAGTGCTAAATGTTTACCCATCTTAAGACATAATTTTATAAAAAATTAAATTATGTCATTTTTTTTATTGATCTTCTACCTTTTCACCACATTTTTTTGGATTGTAATTTATTTTTAAATTTTTATCTTGGATTATTGTATTTTTTATAAATATAAAAAATAAAAGTAAATATTATTATTATTATTATTATTATTATTATTATTATTTCTCTTTCAAATGCCATTATTTTTTTATTATAAAAATTATTAAAAAATATAAATATTATGATCAAAAGTCTTCAAATTTTCCTTTACTGTTAAATTTTTTGACAAGATTTTATATCATTTCACCATAATATCTTGACGCCACAATTAAAATAGATAGCCCAAGAGATATACACGAAATGTTTTTTCTTTTATTCCGTAAAACACGTTAAAGGTTTCTATTAATTATTAAATGTTAATTATATTTATTTAACTAAATTTATTTTCAAATTCTATTTATTCTGTCCATATCATCCGTCTAGTGAGTTGACGGGGCAATTTATGCACGTGCTTCACGCGTTTACCAACCTAGGTAGTGTAGTCATGCAAGATACTATTTAGTCTTCAATTATTTTAATGTTTTGATAAGTCGAAAGTCTTCATTTTCAACTCTGCTGATTTGATTAATTCACGTCTCCAACAAAAATATAATTTTTAATTTCTTTTTCACTTTTTGAATCCCAACCATACAAATACGTAAATAATAGATCAAAGGTTGACAATACTTGTGTACCCATGCACCATAGATGCACTAGATCACCTTACTTTTGTCTTCTTCTTTTATTTTCCTTGTGTGAGTCAGTGGTGGGAGAGCATAAGAGAAGAGTGGTGGGGGCCACGTGTACGGCATATGATTCCTTACATAGACAAATTTGCACCGTCAAGTTGTGATCCATGTATAGTGTCATGGGTTTTGGAATTAACACGAAGGATAGATACTCTAAAAAGGAGCACTGTGATGGGCGTTGGAATTAACATTAAGGATAAGTACCCTAAAAGGACACGTGTTCTGAAGTGTGGAAAGAACAGACCCGCACAAAGATATGGTTATCAACAACCGTGCACATTTCCCAAAGATATAGATAATGGATGCAACTATTATGTTAATATTTTTCAAATCACAGATAATTCTTTTTATTCTTTGAAGTTTCCAGACACTGTAAAAATAATTCAATAGAAAGTAGTATATGTAACTAACTACATAGGCCTTAATAACACCTTTTCTCCTTCTTTTTTGTCAGTTTAAATTTATTTAAAATTATAAACTACAATAAATATCCTTACTTAAGATATAAAATATATGATTTTGTCAAAAAGTGTATTACTAAATATATAAACCCCTTTATTTGTACTATCTAATTACAAGTTTTTTAAGTAAAATAAGTTTGTTAGTTTTCATAATTATTACTTTAATTAGCAAAAATCTACTTTAAAAGTTACATATGTTATTGTTTTATTTGAATAAATTTATCAATACTTATGATAAAAGAAATTGAGAAAAAATTATTTTTTATTCTTATATTTATAAATTCAGTCTTCTAGTTTTTAAAATATGTCAATTTAAATTTTGATATCTAGATTTAATATTTAAAATATTTTTTATCACTATAAAATTATTAAAGAAATAAATCTTCAAATGTATGATTTTTTTAATCTAAACTTAATATTTAGTAAATATAAAATTACCGTTATAAAATTAGTAGAATAACTAAATTCACGTATTTTATAAAGTTTAAAGATTAATTAAGTTTTAAAGTTTTAAAAAGTATATACTTTTTTAATATAGAACTTAATTAAATTGAACGAAATTTATAAAGAAAAAATATTTTACTATAAACTAGAACACTAAAACATTTCATATTAATAACATAAAGATTATTTTTTAAATATAATAGAATACATTAATCTAATTGACACGTATAAAAGAAATTACAAATTAATATTTAATTTACTAAAACACTATTTTGGCTTCAAGTTTAATATATATATATATATATATATATATATATATATATATATATATATATATATATATATTCAATGTTTGAATCATGTGTTACTCTTATAAAGTAATTGTTTGTACTTAAAAATAATTAATTAATGTTAAAGTGAGAAAATTTGGGGTTGGAGAAACAAGACAACCCTGTTCAGACAAGGGACATATATAGAATTGAGTGATGATATTTTGACAACCAAAAACCATACAACCCTTATAAACAACTCACTTTTATTAATATAATAATCTATAGACTGATTTAATAAAAATAAAAATAAAGTAAAACTATTATTATAATATTAAAACAGAGTTGTTTACGTGAAGTTGTATGAATTTGAGTTGTCAAAGTATCATTTTTCTATAGAATTGATGTCAAAAATCGTATAATGAATAGCAAATTCAATTATATATTTAAAGATTTAAAAAATTTATTAGACAAATAACCATGTCTCCATGCCATAACTTGAAGGTATTTTTACTGAAAACAAAATTATAAATGGTTATAATGAACAAACTTAAAATATTACGATAATTATCATTATAAAAGACTTTATATAGCCAGTTTTAAAAATATACAATTCCTTTATTAATTCATCCTTGTCAATCATCTTGGTGTGATTGTAATATTGTGTATAAAAAATATTAATACAAAAATAAGTTAAATATTGTATTCATCAAGAAACTACTTTTAGATAAGCAAGCTAATTTGAAAAGTAGGAATAAGATATTTCTTAAATTACTGTAAAATATGAAAAGTTAGTATTTTATTGGGATAGGTAAAACAAAAATTGTTAGTTTTAATGATATTTGAGGAAAGTTGAATATGGTTAACAAATGTAACATGTGATACTCAAGTTAATAGAAATTTTAAAATATGAAAAAAAGCCAATAAAAATAGTGACATATAACCATAATTAGAATTTATATATTAAACAGTATTTTATACTGAGTAAAAAAAAATTTAACATTGATAAATTGTTATAATATCATTATTGAAAAACTCTGGAATTTGTATTTATTATTGAAATACTTAAATATGAAAACTTAAAACATTTTTTTTCCAAGAAATAGGATGTTTTTTTTTGTAATAATAATATTTTGTCTCTTATTAATAAAAATATTAGATTAAAAATAAGATAATTTAATTTATCTGACTTTGTTTATATTATATATAATTAAACTATTCTATTTAAATTTATAAAAATATTTAGATAACGGCACAAAAATGGTCCACTGTAAATTAAGTAACATTAATTTGAGTCGGGACCACATTTAAGCCGAAGAAAGTTGATGTTTCATAAAGAATAACAAGTAGTAAATAAAAGGTCATACATGCACTTTCAAAAGCGTCAAAATTCTGTTTCCTTTGTCCACATTTTATTTTATAATAAATTACAACTAAATACTTCATATAAAAATTAATGATTACAATAATGTGATAATTTTATTTATTATAATAAATATGAAAAAAATATATTATTTCCATTTCATATGAAAATATTATATATTAATAAAAGATAAAAACGATGACAAAATATTATTCTAAAAATAATATATAAAGATTTATTTATGAATTTTTTTAGAATGATTTTTATATTAATATTTAAAGATTATATATATATATATATATATATATATATATATATATATATATATATATATATAAGGATAAAAAAATACTTAATAGGTTGATAATGAAATGTTTCTTTCATATAAGACTCGTAATTTTTATTTAATACTTGAACCATTTAATTTCTTTTAGAAATTTTATAATTCTTTATACTTTTTAATTATAAAATCTGTTTTTTCTTTTAAAATATAATTTTTTTTAAGAATTAATTGTATATAAAGCTTCTTCAATGAGTGTCTATTTATTTAATCTTAAAAGGGTCAAAGATAGATAGAATGAATTTATAGTTTCTGGTAGATGTTAGACTTCAATGACTTTAATGAGAACCGAATCGAAATACCTCGAACCCCAGAATAAAATCATGAATACCGAAAAACTTAATGTGACGATGAACGTAAGAATTCTTCAAAAACTAAACTAGAATTCCAGAACAATATACATTTGACAGATGCACGAGGTAGGTTGGAATGCTGATTTATTAATTATTTGGACCCGGAGATCCCCAACTATTAACCATTTTACAGAACCAATATCAACTTGTAGTTGGATATAACGACATTGTCATAAATTTTAAGCTAAGGACTTCAAATATGTTAGCAGAATAAAACCACAAAACAGAGGAATTGAGAGAAGAAAATAAAAATAAAAATAAATTGTTAAATAAAACTTGATAAAAGAAAAACAGATAATAGAAATATTATACTCCAAACAAAAAGATTAGTTTTTAACTTACACAACTTTACACTAATTTATATATATATATATATATATATATATATATATATATATATATATATATATATATATACATATATATGCTCAATACAAATTTGCAAAAAAATTAATAAGAATGATTTAATAAAAATGTTAGAAAATTATGGATATAAAGAAATAAATGAATATTAAATAATTTATTTTTTTCAAAATGATAAGCAGTTAAGATTTATTTTTTTATTATCATTTTTATTTTTGATTAATATAATAATCTAAAATAATAATTTATTTTAATAATTAGTTTTTACAACAATTTGGAATTAAAGATTTATTTTATTTTTATATTTATTTTTAAAATAAATAAATTGTTTATCAAATTAATTTATAATATATATATATATATATATATATATATATATTAATAATATAAAAAGGTTGACTTATAAACAAGATTAATATTGAAAAAATAAATGTACAACACATTATGTAAAAAAAGAAAAAAAGAAATGGTATAAAAAATAGAAAAATTTACAAGATACTATTAAATGGAGATAAAGATTTTTTATCTTAATTGTCACTCTTAATACCTCGTTAATTAGAATGTACGGAATTAACAACTAGAATTGTAAAAAAATCTTTTCAGGTGTTATGAACTAAATAAAAATATTTGACAAATCAGTCTCACTTATATGTTAAAAGGAGTCAAAATTTATAATTTAATCAAATCTTATATTTTGTTGGGTTAATTTTTGTGTGATTAATATATATATATATATATATATATATATATATATATATATATATTTAGTTAATTAAAAATATTTAAATAAAAATAAAAAATAATTTTTTTTTGAAAATTTAAATTTCATGAAATTATTTTGTTTAAGATATAATAATTTAATATATAAATTATAAGAAAATGCATCAATTTAATTTCAAAATAAAAATTTAAAACTTACTTTTTATTATCATTATTTATTTTTAATAATTTATTAATTTATATTAGTAATTAATTATAATCATTAATTGATTGTTAAATATTTATTTTAATATTTATTCTTAAAATAAATAAATTCCTTTGTCAAATTAATTTATAGTACATATAAATTTTTTTAATAAAATAATATTATTTTTATTTAAAAATAATTATTATTTTATAAAATGGTTCGATCCATAAGCTTACAAATTATATTGACATAAACCTAAGTAAGTTATGACCTAAATAAGTCATGCCAAAATAGACCTAAATAGATCAGACAAAAATAGACCTAATTTAATTTAACTTACAAATTTTTTTGTCTAACCTACTATATTTCTCGGATCTTTAAAGTTATGTCATCCTATTAAACCTATTTTACTACTGCTTTTAACAATAATGATATTGATGTAATAAGACAAATGATTCTAACATAAGGTTGAATTATAAATCAATGCATGAATACTTTAACTCTTAGTGAATTGTTACTTAGATATAGATGAAATCTAGTTAAATATTTTCTTGAATATTAATGTTGTTAACAAAATTGATTGAATGCACTTATTTAGATTTTGACATACAAAAATTTGCTTAAGAATCACTATAAATACATACACCATTACCATTAAATTTACTACCTCTTTACCATAATTTCTTGGACCAATAATATTTGGTTTAAGGTTTATACCTCCATGAGAATGAGAGATAGTATTTATAGGAAGTCCAGATTCTCCATGAGAATAAAGAAGAACATCATAACTAAACTTACAATTTATTTTATAATAAGAGAAAAAAAATCTGATAATTAAATAAATAAGTTCCATGAGTATAACATCTGATTGTATAATGAAATATCTTTCATCCATACTCTCAAGAAACAAATGACATAACGTGTGTCACTATGAGCTCTTACATGAAAAATATTTTACAATTATATAGTGTCAAATATTCAAAATACATTGAGTTCCTCCTTATGCTAACAACCTTCTAAATATTATATTATGATCTTATATTTTTCTCAATGAAAATATTTTCTTATAAATCAACAATTTTAAATTTATCACCTAAATTGTGATCTCTAGTTTTTTTTTATAGTTTAATAACAATACTATATCTTTAAATCGTTGCACCAATAATGACAACGGACTAGATAACAACTAAACCAGGTGCAATAGCGATAACAATAACGATAACATCAGTGACCAAGACAAGTGTTATAATGGCAGGATCAAATGCATATAACATATACCTTCTTCTAGGTTTTCAATTTGAGGATGAAAAAAAAATCTAAAATTAGAAATGAGAAGATATTTTGAAAGAAGGGAAATAAAAAATAAATCTATATTTTTTATAAGAAAAAAGTTATAAAACCTCCCCAATTAAAAAAAAATTTGTATCTTTATAATTAAACTAAAGATGTTTATATTTAAAATAATATTTAATTATAAGGTACAGAATATGATCCCTATATGTCTCCATGAATAATGTCAAAAATTCTATGTGATCTGTGTTTCACTATTATGATGAGACAATTTACGTTGTTTATCGGTTAGCCTAACATAAGAGTAGAATAAGAAAACAAAGAAACATATTGACCTGTTTTAAAATATAAAACTAGATCATCAATTGTATTTACTTGGCTAATAAAACGAAGTTAGAGTGGTTCAAACAATTTGTTTTAACAATCTTATTTTTAAGATTATAACTTCATTTTTCATTGTTTTATTTTTTTACTTTTTTTTTTATATAATTAAGAATGTGCATACCAATTAGATTCTAAAAGTTATTTTTTCTCTCAGCCACTTTACTCTTCTATATTCTTTTTGAAATGTAGCTTGCATGCAAACCTAGGTTCTTTGTCTTAGGGTTTTTAGAGAAAAGATGAATTTTTGTACGTTGAAATAGTCATTAATAATGTTTTTCTTCTTCTTTTTATTAGAGCTTTGTCGGAGTTAGTTAGAGTATTCTTATCTCACTTCATTTGAAAGTTGGATTTTTTTCTTTAAAAATATGGAAGTAAAGATTGGGAAAACTAACTAAATTTTAATTAGTTTTTAGGTTATGATGATGGAATCTGAGGCTTATCATGAAATTGTTAAGAATTGTATGATTTGGAAATTTAGACAATATTGTTATGTTGGATAAGTGTATTTGTTTGGTGTTGAATTGGAAATTGTTTTGGTGGATAATATGTTATGCAAAAGAGTATTGGAAAATGTCAGAATTGAGATTTTTTTAATGAAATACAGGTTTTGCATATATATATATATATATATATATATATATATATATATATATATATATATATATATATATATATGAAGATATAAGGTGGTGATGACTAAAAGAGGTTCTTATCATTTGTTTTTGGGTTGTGTATGTGTTAGGTAATAGAAAAAAAAGAGTTATAAATTGTTCTTATCACATGAGAATGACTATAATCATTTCTTGAATTTCACAAATGCTGATTACAAGATGAGATATTGAGAAAGATACAATTATAGTGATAGATGAATGTTTTCCCCAAGTGATTGTGTATTATAATCATGTGATGAATAAATGTTAACTATGTAGTATTATGATTGAAACGTGGGATGAAATATTTTGTTTTAATTGTAGTTACATTGGAATGTTATCTTACCCTCAACAATTGTAATTTTTTAGTTTTAAACTATGATAATCATGTTTTATATACATAGGAGCACATAAAATTATTGTTTGAGAACCATCTTGTGCTAGTTTTTCATGGAGATAATAGTTAATGTAATTATGTGCACATACATTTTGTAAATTTATGTGTATTAAATTATTTTGTAATTAACGTGATTTATGTGTACTTAATTTATGGTTGATCTATACAATAATAAAATTGCCCTCATGGACACCTTAATAAGCTTTTCATTCATTTTAGTATGTATTTTCTGCAAGGTCCAATTTAGAATAAACGAGAGGTATCCAAAATCTGTACGAGGGTGTAGGAAGAAACACCACATTAGCCCATATGAATTAGAAAACAGCAATTAAAAGATTGGGCTAGCTCGAGAATGATCAAGTGGGTTTAGCCCAAATTAAAATATTTGGACATAGTTTTTCTTGTGAAAATGTTCTATTTGAATCATCTAATTTATATATGCATTCGTGAATTTTTAATTTTCGAGTAAAGGCTATGAAAGTTCCTTGCTGCAGTTTAGCTGTTTATCAGTAAGACATCCTCATTTGTTGCTGAGGTGAAGCAAAAGTTTGAGGAAATAAAACTCAAAAAATTCACATTCAGCGACCAATAAATAACCATCTGTCGCAATCTAGAAGGAATCTCATATCAGCAATGCCCATGCCCTCTGATCCCGTCTCAGATGATTCTTCCCTGGGTAGTTGTTTCTTCTTCTCCTGCAACAACAGCATTCTCTCTTCAATGCTGTTTTGAGCAATGAATCGAACAATCTTCACAGGCTTTTCCTGTCCAATGCGGTGGACACGATCCATTGCCTGTTCCTCAACTGCATGGTTCCACCATGGCTCCATGAAGTAGAGTCTAGAGGCAGCTGTGAGATTTATACCTGCACTTGAAGCCCTGAGGCTTGCAAGCAGAACTGTTGGGCTATCACTTCCTTGGAGTTGAAACTGCTCGATAACATTAGCCCTGTTTTTAGCATTCATTGTCCCATCAAGACGCGAAGTCTTGAAACCAGCTTCACTCAGAGGCTCTTCAAGTAACAGCAGCAACTTTCGAAATTGTGAGAATACAACTGACTTCAGAGCTGGATCATGGGCCCTTGATTCTTTAAGAAGTTTTATCAGGGTAGAAACCTTGGAAGATAACGGTGTTTCTGATTTTGAGCTCAGTTCACCACTGTCAGTCTCCGAAGGCTCGGGAGGGGAGAACAATTCAGATTCTGAGAGTTTTCGCCTGCAAATAGGACAACCACTGGAGTTTTTCTTTTGTATAGATGTCAGAATACAGTCTCGGCAGAAAAAGTGAGCACAACGTGTGATCACAATATCCACTGCAGTTGATATACAAATTGGACAATCAAAATCTTCGCCATCTTGAAGCTGCCCAAGTAATGTTTGCAGCAATTCAGGATTATACGAACTAGCTGCTCCTGTTGGTAAAATAAAACCTTATGTCACACATCATTCATAATTCACTACAATGATAAAACAAGAATTAGTGATCCAACCTCTAAGGATGATAATCCAAAAATGAAATGATAAATATGGAACTTTTTGTTATTTGTCATTGCTGTTAAAAGTTTCTCTGAAATTGAATATCTGATACTTGTAATGCTTTTAAACTAAAATCAGGCTGAAGCAATTATGGCACTGAAAAAGAAAGCCTGAGAACCTTACTAGACACCGATTGGACATGTCTGTAAGTAAAAATTATACCTTCCATATTTGCAATGTTGTGTAGTGACTGATATTTACACAACTTCGAATCAGTACAGATTTGGCGAAGTCTTAGAATACTACTTAGCATCGCAGTATACTCGGAACCCTCATTACGCCTACAGTAAATACTTGTCAACAATGCCTTTATTTCCCCTTTCTCACGATCATAACGTCGACGTTCTTCCATAGAAAGCTCAACGTAACAAATCTCAACGGTTTTAGGTGGCAGACACAGCAATGCCATATCTTTTGTTCTTCGTAAAGCAATTGCTTCCATCAAAACCTACAAAATAAACCAGCAAAAAACATAACCTAACACAAAAATATAAGACAGAAAAATACATCAAGAATAATTATTAAAATCATTGGAATTAAGCACCAAAAATTCAACTGCATTTCAACGTAACACGGCTGCATATAAACTAATGTTTCACTACAGTTTATGCCCACTAGCAATGGCAAACTCCAATCATATTGTGACTAAAAACAACTAACCATACATCATTTACCTGCAATCGGGTGAGCCCTTTTTCTTTGCCCTGATTAAGAGGGCGTTGCACCAACCTTCTCCAATATTTTCGCTCCGAAAACGGATCAAACCGCAAAAAGACCATGATAGAAAACAAATCAATGCAACCACTTTGAATTGGTGTCCCTGTGACTGCCCATCTGTACTTAGCATTCAACCCGGAAACCACCATACTCAGTTTTGCAGAGAAATTTTTGATGGTGTGTGCTTCGTCCAATATAATTCTACGCCACTCCATTTGTTTCCCCGGCATAGATCCCGATTCATTAGACAAAGTAGTGTAAGTAGTCAACACCAAATCATGCTTCTTAAGCTCCTCGGTATCCTTTGCCCTTCTTTCCCCATAATACAAGTAAGTCTTCAGTGCACCAGGCACAGTGTGATCCTCCAATTGCGTTATCCATGACGACATAACAGAAGGAGGACACACCACCAACGTTGCATTTGTTTTCATTCCGGTTCGAAGGGAGCACTCATCTTCATTCTTGGGTCGTTTCCCTAAAGTAACCGACTTTCTGTCCGATCTCGATTTCTTAGAGAAACCCATTTGGCTCATTTTATCAAAAGCAATTAAAGAAAGCAGAGTTAAGGTCTTTCCTAACCCCATCTCATCTGCGAAGATGCCACCTCGCAGAGGTTCAGGCCTTGTATCGGTTTGATAAGCGGTTAAGCTATTTACGAACTTGCCATTGTTTTCTTCCCAGAAGGGTGGCATGTCATCAGCATTTTCACGGCGAACGAGCCACGCGAGGCCCTCTTTCTGATGAGGGAGAAGCTTGGTCCTGATGATGCTCCTGGGTGGCTCCAAGATATCGACGGCGCGGTTCTTATTGGCGAGGTTAGTGTTGAGGAGGTCGAAAATGGCGTCGACGGACTTAGACTTCGTCTCCGCCCTGGTAGCCTTAACAGCAGCGGAGTCTGAGAGGGTGAAGGCGGCTTCGGACTCGGTGATGAGTCTGAGGGAGGAACGGGAGATGGCTACTTTCACCGCGTCAAAGTCGTGGAGGCGGGCGAAGATGTGGATTTGGCAGGGGATTCGGTAGGTTTTGCGGGCGTCTGGGACGATGGCTTCGATGGTGATGAGGTTGTCGTCAATGAGAGGGGAGAGAACGGCGGCGACGCCGCGTTCAATGTAGCCGACGGGGTGAGCGTGGATATTAAGGACTTGGATGGCGTTGGGGTCGTGGAAGTTGTAGGGCTCGCGGAGGAGGAGGACGAGGGTGCGGCCGCGGAGGGTGTCGTCGTAGTGCGGCCCGCCTACGATGTTGGCCATAATAAAGCCGAGCAGGAATTTGTCTGAAGATGAGGAGCCTGAACCTGGGTCGTCGTCCCCCGAATGCATGACGTTGGTTCTTGGATTCTTAGTGAGAGGGCAGCGGAGTGAGTTGGGGTTTGACCGTTGGGGTTTGGTTTTTCGAATTTGAATGGAAGAGGAAACGAAGAGTCGCAGAGGGACGGGTATTTAAAGACCAAGAAACTGAGAAAGAAACTTTTTCTTACGTGCACGTGTGTTTTTTCTTTTTCATTTATAGTATTTTTATAGTTATATTTTTTTAATAATAATAATCCCATAGTCAGTCTTTCTTCTATTTAATTTTGTTACTTTCTCTTATAAATTTCCTTGGTCCAACAAAATTTAAATTTTTTTATTTGAAGCTACCCAAATACAAAATGTAACTCTTTGATTTAGTTTAGTTACTTAGTTTTCAGAGATTAATTTTAAAAAATTATTTTCGAAAAAAAGTTAAAAAAGACGTATTTAATAATTTTATTTTTAAAATTATTTTTAAATGAAAAAATGATATAGATGATCATAAAAAATTATAACAAAAAATAAAAATAATTTTATTAATTTGATAATAATAATAAATTATTTAAAATAACTATCAAAATAAACGTGAATATCTATTAATAAAAATAAAAAAGTAAATGATTTTTAGAAACCACAAAAGATAAATTATTTTCAAAACACTGTTTTATCTGGTTAGTAAACAAATTTTGTAGTTTTTAAAATAAAAAGTTAAAATCTATTTTTAAGAACAAGAAATAGACAAACCCCTGAATTTTGTAGTTTTTCTTATATATGTTAGAAATTTCACGTATGGATTTTTTCAACAACTCTTGTTAAGTATTTTCATAATCAAACATAACACATAATATGAAGAAGGTAAACATACACACATTATTTTGGTTATTTTGATTATTTTGAGAAGTCTTTTAAAGATAAAATTATGAATAACGAAAACTCTAAAATACACAATAATTCGGATATGAAAATTGATCTTAACGATATATTATAATAGATATGAGACTGAGACATTCTGGTTCCTATATAGAACATTAGTACTTATCGTGGGACTAAGAGTTGAGTCTCGCTCCACTCTCATGTCTTTTAATCCTCGACTGGGGATTATATTTTAGTATGCTCATGAATTTTACGTTATTTAAGAATAAATGTCAAGAGTAATTTATATACCCTCTCATCCTCTCTTAACCCATTAAGACATTTTTTAAGGATAAAATCGTGACGGACTAAAACTTCAAAACGAATAATACCCTAAGCATGAGAATTGACCTAGCGATGGAACAATACCTCGAACATAAGAATTGATTCTAGTGATATACATGGAACAAACAATAATAATTAAGAAAAAAAATTCATTTAAATAAAATATAATAATTAAAACCCGATCATATAAACATTATTACGAAATTTTATATTTATTTTATTTAAATTCAATTGTAAGTTTCTTAAAAATAAAATAAATAATTATCTGATTTTGATATTTTTTATTTAAATAATAGTTTATATAAAAATTAGGAGTGTTAAATTTAGTAGTATTAAAGTAATTCATCGTATGAGGATTGAAGCATAAAATTAACTTTGCTTATATTGTGTATTGTTGTATTTACTTATGTAAAATAAAATATTAACGACGATTGTTTATGACTGGTTATTGAGTATTCATTATCGAAAGTGATGTAGTGACATTTTTTAAATTATAATAAGGTATACGATGATGACGATTATTAAATATTCATCATGAAATATTAAAGATGATAGTTATTCGACGATGGATTTTTAATAATTATTGTTGTATATGCTATATAACGATGTCATTAGGAAAAATCATCGTCGTATGCTCTATATCCTATTCACTCTCGTCTTCATCCCTCATTTTGAATGTGCACATCCTTCTTCCTCCTTTATTTTGGCACGCCTTCCTCTAGGGATCCGCCCCATTTTTGGCTCGCCCGTCAAGGGCGGGTTAGTGGTTGGCGAGCTGGCACGCCATAATTTAGAAAAAAATATTTTTTTAAATAATTTTTTTAATAAATTTAATAATAAAATTATTATTTGTTTGTCAATAATTATATATATATATATATATTATTTCAATTTAATAATATAAATCAATATATTATTTTAAGAAATTATAATTTAGAACAATAATAAAATTTACATAATAATAAATAATAACAAATATATATATATATATATATATATATATATATATATATATATAACGTTAAACTTATAAAATTCATATTTTTTGTATTGAAAAATTCAAATACCTATATCTTTTTTATTTGATAAAACTTCATATTATTCTTGGTTGAGTGATTCTTACACCTTTAATTCAAGTAATAAGGATAAAAAATAATCGATACTTAGGATAAACAAGGAGAATAGGAGAGAAGGTTATGTTTCAGGAAGGAGAATATTTTTTGTGAGAATAAAACTTTTTTAATTCTCTTTTTAAAATTTTTAACTTTATATATTATCTTTATAATTAATTTTATTACAATAAATTTTTTTATTAATTAGGCGGGCCATGTAGGCTGGCTCATGGGCTGGCCGCCTCGTCTCGCGGGTTGGCCCGATGGGTTGACGGGCTTGGCAGGGCGGGCCAAAGCGGGCTGGTAGGCTGAAAATACCAACCCGCCCCGCCATGTCATGGCGGGCTGGCGGACCTAGCCCGTTTTGACATCCCTACCTTCCTCAACCACTCTTGTCCCTCGAGTTACTCATCTCTTTGTCTCACCACTTTTCTCCCTCTCTCACGCGGGTGAGTCTTTCTCCCATAATGATAGTCCCTCACTAGTGATGGTAGACTTACGTGGTGGTAGTATCACGTCCTCTTTACTGCGGGTGATGGTCTCTATGGTTGTTGGTGGAGTGTAGCTTTACTGGTGGTGGTTGGTGAAGTGTGGTGGTCTGCATGGTGTGTGGGGGTCTACGTGATGGTTTGTGGTGGGTTCGTGATGATGTGAAGTTGATTTTGTGGAGGTCTTTTTCGTCTCTTGTAATTGGTGTTGTGTCCATGAAACTCACTTCTCCTCCCTTTAAGAGCTCATTTTTCCTCTTCCATGAGAGTTCTTTCTTCCTCTCTAGTAAATAATTATTTTGACTTACTTAATAAGATTAATATAATATGAATTTAATGTATTGTGATGATGTGCATTATATTTGAATTTTTTGAACAAATTTATATTGAGTTTGGGGTATCCAATCCCTAACAAATTGTATTATTGACTAAATTATATTATTATGTATGCATACAAAATTTATAAATGGACAAAAGTTGGATTGATTAATTGTGCCGCCATATAAGATTAGTATGAGAAATTGAGAAAAGTAGTAGATGTACTCATTCTACTAGTTAAAGATATGTATGTCCATGTGTTAATTGTCTTAATGCAAGATTCTTAAATGTTAAAAAAATTGGGAAGCATATTTTATTTGATGGTTTTCTTAAAAATTATATAACTTGGACATGACATAATAAATTATTAGATTTGTCAATAGTACATGAATACCATGATTTAATTGATTCAAGTGTGGATGATCAAGTGAAGAACATGATTCATAATATTGGAATAGAACTTTTTGCTCAATTGCATGTGTATGAAAGATATATATAGTAACATAGAGACATAATATCTTTGTTCAACTACCTTCACACGGATGTCAACAATGTTAAGCTTAGTAAATTTGAAGACAATAAACAAATAAACTAATAAAAATTTTACAATTTACATTTAAGGAAATAATTATAAATACTTATTTTGGTTTATTTTTTTTAATAACAAACTAATTTAATTTTTATATTTTTAATGGCAATGTAATAGATAAATGAGATGATACAAGATAATGATCATTATTTAAACAGAAATAAAGAAGGTTAGGATTAATTATACTATACTTAAAAAATTTTATTTAAAATATTATAGTTTTTTATGAAGATATTTTCAATGAATACATATTCATAGACGAACACCGCGAGAAAATAATGTCAATTTGACTTTTTATAAAATATTAGATAATTAATTGATTATTCATGTATATTATAAATATTTATAATGATTTTATAAAATTTTAACAAAATTAATAATAAATATTATCTATTATGCATTTTTATAATTGCAAATATACTAAAAATGTATAAAAAAGCTGTGTTGTATTATAAGGATCGAATATACAGGTAATATATTAAAGAGCTGATTGTACAACTATACACGGTTATAAGAAATAGGAAGACGGTTTGGTGGGTTGTTTTAAGCATATATTTGTATGATCTAGAATCCTCACAAGCGTATATAATACGAGTTTTTTATGAAACTAATGATGTCAGTACTAGAAACTTTAGCCCAGGACCGTGATGTGGAACTTGTCGAGTGGCGGCGTGGACTATCCACCTTTACCAAAATTTGAAGGAAGGTTTAGTTTGAAAAGAGCAAAAGATGGGTTTTGGAGGTAGAGAAAATAATTTTAGAGTTGATATAAGCAAAGAAAGGACCCTTGGCCGTTCCCCATTTCCCTACAACTATCCTCATTCCCCTCACAAAAACACAGAACAAATGTAATTTTGTGCAGTTGCGATAACTTTTAAAAACATATTGTTCCCAATTACGGGAACCATTAGCATTATATGCATTGCTAACTGCCTATGCCTATCTTAATCAACTTCCATAATTACTATAATTACAACCCCTCATTTCTTTGCTTATGCGTAAGCCTTAATCTACGGAAACAAACAATTGAAATGTTTTATCACTGTATAATCACGTGAACCATTTTCCAACATATATTTACCACTTTGGAGCGTACGACTATAACACTGTCCTAATAGTCAAATCTTACGAGCTTTATGATCCCAGAGAGAGACAACCACTTCTCCAACACAAGAGTATTATATGAATTTTTTAATACCAAAATCTTTGACTTTTTCTGACTGAAAAAATCAAGTTGTATTATTATTTAAAAAATAAAAGCTATTAGCGTGAAATGTCGTTCTTCTTCTTGTTATTATACATACGACTATGAAACATTCTTCTTCTTCGTATTTTTTCCATTACTAAAATGATTATCAGAGAGATAGAAAATACCAAATTCAATTGCTTAGATGACAGGGAAATAAGAAGGAAATGACGTTATGGGTTAATATAAAATCATTTCCCCCTAAATGAGACATGCAAAAGAGAGTGAAAAAAAGAAGCTAAAGTTTGTTTTTTTAAATATAAACTAATTTATGTTAATTAAAAAAATGGTTTCTTTAAGTTTAAATTTATTTGTTATATATATATACACACACGTGTGTGTTTCATAGAAATAAGCATAGGGAAATTTTGAATTTTTTTTAGGAAATATATATTTTTTCTATATATGTCTATATCTTTTCTTTATTCCTCTTCATTCCAATTTTTTATCCACTGTTAAGAATTCAATAAAGCTCATTCGAGCGATGATTGAGTACTACAGGACGAACAAACTTCCTACAGTGCTTACTATAAAACATCGTCTTAAATTCATGTTACTTCACTTCTTATAAAAAAAACTAAATGGTTGTCTTAAAACAATGACAAACTTTCGTTACTATAATCACGTTTTTGTTGAGAGATTTCAAATTTTAACTAAGAATTTCAAGCTCTACAAAGCAACTTTTCCCGCTTCTTTTCATTAGGGTGTTAATGGCAATGGTTTCAGAGTATGGATTAGTAATTCCAGCTCTTCTCTTGTGGAAGAATCAATATCAGCACAGTGACTTGTAAAGGAACTGCTACTAAAAAGTTTTATGAGTCTCGTTTTCTTGATAATTATTTTACCAGCAGTTATTGTTTCTTCATCACTGATAATATGGTTATTTTGTTCTACGCAGCTATTTTCTCTGTGTTATTCAAGAACAAGGTAACTGACATACTTACGTTATGGTAATCAAGCATATTATAAAATTATAATTTTATTTAGGACGAGGAACTGAAACGGTCAATGACTCTTTTAGAGACAGCTTCAACTATAAGAAATTACACGATGGAATCACGGGACATATGATTCTTATGACTAAAATAACCTAAAATGCCATTGCACTAGCAATTATGTGTGACATAACACCACGTAATACTACCAGGGATGCTGGAAATTGAAGACGTTGGTTGATGAAAATTAGAAAATCAGTTTGTTGCAGTTGGGGGTCACTGGAGGTTCAAATTCCTCAGTCTGCGAAAAAGGAAAATAGAATATTAGAGTCAGGAAGATCAAATAAAGCTGTTGGCTGGTAGGTAGGTATAATTTTAACTATTGCATAAACTTCTTTCTTGATTGAAAGAATAGTTTTTTCACTCTCTGGTGAGTATTGTTTTGTGAAGCTATAATTGGAAGGAATGATACCTTTTCTCCTCATGATCAGCCCCTGCAGTTTTCTTGTAATTTGGGAATGGCACTCGACCTGACTCGATATGCTTAACATCCTGGACGAGGAGTTCATAGTGTCTCTTCACTTCCTCAGGAGTTTTGCCACCGACAGCATGGGCAACATTGTACCAACGGTCAGGAGTGTCCTTGTCATAAACAGCAAGAGCCTTCTCAAAGGCCTTGTTGTCCTTAACACTCCATGAGCCTGAGGCTGACATTGAACTTGATGCCATTTCACTCTTTCGAAGTTGTGAGATGGTCTAAGGTTTGAGGCTAGTTAAGGAAGGGCAAAAAAAATGAGTTGGTAGCAAAGGTGTTATGAAAGTTGAAGAATTGTGTAATGATCAGACTCAAGGAAGAGCTGATGTGTTGAGAGGTAGCAATGTGTGCTCCTTTTATAACATAACTGGAAGGTATTAGGTGGGGTAGTGCCAGTTGGCATCAAAATCTTGCAGAATTGAAATAGAATTATTATGATTTGTCTTCTTCGGAGCCATGGAATTGAGCAGAGGCCAAAGAAATTGGGCAGCTGCGATGTGGGAGAATCAGTATCTTCATACAGTAAAAACCAGTGGATGTATTGATAAGACTAGCCAAGAGCATTTTATATCTCTTTTTCCCCTTAACCTCCCCCTACTTTTATTTTATATATCATATATGAGTCAACATTTTGTTTTCTTTTAACTTAGTATGTTTGAATACAAAATTTATACAAGTTATTTTATATAAGTCTTTATAAGAATATGCTTGAATAAATTTCTTTATAGCACTCTTAGGAAAGAAAAATAAAAAATAGATAAATCCTATGAAAGTTTTTAACTTATAGAGAAATTAGTTTCATATTTTTTTTTCTATTTTTCTATTATAAAAGTTCCTATATAGACAACCTCCTCCCACATGTTTAAAGATATTTTCATTAGCTCTCCCAAATTCTTTCCCTGTTATTTTCAGCAAAATATTGTGATTAAGCATTTTATTCTAGAGGCTAATGAAAACTGGTTTCATGTTATAAAGGGTTGAACAATGTAAAATTTGTAAGCTACTTTGGTAGATTGTATTAGTAATTGGTTAAGCCGATATGAAGTAGTTTAGCAAAAGGGGACAATGAGGCTCTTTGTTTTAGACAACAATTGGGTTGTGGTTCAAAACATAAGAACGTATGCAGAACAAGACTCTATATCTGATAGGTCAGCTAATGCCTATCTTTATTTTATTCTCTTACTCGCAGGGTCTTCAGTGGGTCCGGGTTCAAATCCACTGAATCCAAAGCGGGTACAAAAGGAAAACAAACTATGTGAGATATGTGCATAATTTGGACCACTGGAAAAAAAGTTAAAGTGGGACCAAGTGTTATCCAACGGCTTGCATGTGAGTATGTGAGGACAATGTAAGTCTCTGCATGATAATTAATAGGTGCAAAAACTTCCACGCATGCCACAAAGAAACAACCACAATATCTTGTTCAGATCAGTTCGATTGCACATGAAAGCTCTTGTGTTTTCATGTTGCTTGGTGGTGATCTTGTATCTGTACTTTGTCCTGAACAACATTCCAACACTCCTGCTTGGCCAGTTGTGTTCGTACAATTATTACTGCTTTTTCTTCTTCTTTTTTTTTTACTCCGAGGAAAGGTTATTAAATAGGTGACTGACTCTTTTTAGCTGTTGGGGTCCCTCTTTCCTTTTACTTAATTCATGGTTTACGACCATGATTTTGCTTGATGTGCAAATGATGAATCTGTTTTTATTAACAACAACTACGTAAGTTGGAGCTCAAGCATTTGTGTCGTTTGATTTGTTAAGAGGCATAACCTTGGAGCATTGTCATGGCCATGTAAGTGGTAAAATAATTCCAATTATTACAACATTAATAGGAACCTGCATGTGATGAAGAAGAGGAAGTCGTTTGACAAGGAAACAAATTATAATTTTTCTATGTCAAAAATAGTTTCATGGATTAAATCACTACATCAAATACCAACAAATGCATTACTGCTATATGTATCTGAAATATCTTTCATGATATGTCGATTTGTCTCTTGCTTTTACCTTAGGTCAATGCCATGAAACAAACTATATGGATTCAGTTCAGCAATTGCTCACACCTTTTAAACCAGTTGTAGTATAGGGATAATAATCTTTAGCTTCTAAGTTCTGTGAAGGCTCATCAAAACAACAGGAACAGTTTGAAGTTTTACCCCTTCTTGATTAGCACATGGGTTGGTCTAACTGGCCTTTTCATTCGCTTGGCTTTTATACTTGTTATGTAAAGAACATCCACAATCATATCTTTTTAACTCATATATGATTGATCTTGGGCAACGGCAAGGCAATAAGGTGACAGAAACCATCATTAACCTAGTTTCTAGAAATGGTAATAACTCTGCATGTCAAGATGACCAAACCAGAACCTTATTCTTGAAAGGCTAACTTGCACGCCATGATACAGGAGGATAAATCGTAGATTTTTGGCCCACTTATTTGTTGAGTGGGGGATAACATAAAAATGTAACCTTTTGATGACAATAAAGATAAAAAAAATGAACCATGATGGAGGAGTAAACATTCATTTGAGTACATGATACATTCAAGTGTCGGCTTACAGAATCCCTAGTTCATGACTCTGTAAAATCACTTAATCAGTTTTTATCTACTTCATTTTTTTAAACAAAATATGAAGTCAATGTTATTTAAAAAAGTGTGTAAAACTTCGTTAGATATCACATGAGATCAGTCTTTTCAGCCAGTAGACAGAGAAAAACTTATGACATGACAGAAAAATTAAGAGAGTTGGTGAAAATTATGGCAATTATAAGTTTAAGGCCTAAAATTGAACAAGGCATTATGTTCTGCTAAACTTAATTATTACAACTAATGATTCTCTCAAATTTTCATTAATTGTTGTATTTATACTCATCATATTTGCAGGTTCTTTATAGCTATTTCACAAGATACCATAGCATTACTTTTTCCTGTTGTAATTGCTAGTTTCCAGTTGAACTTTTTTCTTTTTAAATTTTGTTTATTATTCATATATTAATTGGCAAGTACTGACTACAGAGACATGGTGCAGAGAAGACTGTAAAATCATAATCATTCTACACCACAGATTGTCGTGTGAGATACGTGCAATGAATGTGATTAGTAACGTTGTACACCACAATCTTGAGCATGCTTCATTTAGGTTTATTATTGTTTAAACAAAAAGGTAATGCATATGATATGTGAGTTTTGATTCGAATGAAGAATTAAAAGGACTGAATTATAGTGAAAGGGTAAATGTGCGTTTGAATTTTGGAATTTGGAATAACAGTAAAGCATTAGAAAAGCACGATATAGTTTCAGAGGTCGGTGTAGTGATGGCATGGCTACAGGTATCAAATTGGTTTAGAGTGCCCCCTCCCTATGGAATTGTTTTGTTTGCAACATCTTGCAACTAGGCTTTGCCCTCATGAGTGTAGTATATTCGCCAGAACAACCCAAAATTGATGCTCAATATATAGGAATTACCTGCAATAATGGTTCATATAAGAAATTTGTACTGAACTTTACATAGCTCATAATTCTTTTGAAGATCTTTTTGATGCTGTAATGATAAGGATAGTTATCCTTTGAAAAAGATAAGACATTTGTGTTTGTTTCCAACCCTTTTTAGTTGCAATTTTGGGAAATATTTTCATATTTTCTCCAACTAAATTAATGTAGTTCACGATTCCATACTTATTGTTTATAAGAGGCATGTAAAGCTTTGGTTTTGGTTCATCATTCTTTTAAACTATCATGTTCTTGTACTGTAAATTTTAAAAATCAAATTCTTATTTTATTGCTTCTTAATTAACTCATTTTAATACAACTTTTTTTTCTTTCTTTTCTAGTTACACAATGATTTTCGTACACAACTTGTTAGAATGATATGGATTTATTAAGACTTTCAACTATGTCTTAGTATGGGTTTTTTATTAACTTTAAATTTCAAATCAAAATTTATTTTAAATTAGATTTAAATATGTTTTTAGTCTTTGTAAAATTAGCTTTATTATTAAAAAAGAAAAGAAAAACATTCATTCTTTAAAAAACTGCCATTTTTTATTTATTTTTTATCTTATTATATCTTACTTTCATGTGCCCTTTGATATCCAAATAATATTCCTTACTTCTATTATATACAATGTCAAGATTTTTATTCTAATAAAAACCTTCTACATTCCTAAAATAAATATTACATATCTCTCTTAAAAATGAACTTTGGAAACCAAAATAATTTAGATTTTTAAGGTATTCTAAAGAAAAATATTTTAAAATTTATTCTTTTATAGAAATTAAAATAAACAATTTTAAACTTTAGAAGAATGAATTGCAAATAGTTTTTGTTATGGAAACTAAATCAAAACACACTCGTTTTATAAATACCGAAAGCATATTTAAATCTTTGAGTTAAACCATAGTATTATTTTAAATTTAAATTAAATTATATTAATTATTTTTATTAACTATAAAATGCTATTATCTGATGTAAAAAAAGAATGCTATTATATTCAAATAATAGCAGTACTTATATTTATTTGATTCATTTAAGGAATGTAATAAAGTTAACTAAACAATTATTTATAAGAAAATATTTATCTCTTACATTTTATCACTTAACTATTATCCATCTTTAAATCTTACAATCCAATTTTTTTCACACATTTTATCATTAAAATAGAGTGGTAAAAGAGTGCAATTAGGGGAATATATAAACGTATGTAGCGGGTTTAAAAGTTAAGATTTTGATTATGTAGTAGCGTTGTGGATGTGAAGTTTTGCATGAATCTTGATGATTGGCTTAAAATGAATGGATGCATTGAAAGAATGTTTGGGAAAGAGAGATGGTTGAAGATCTGCCTCATCCTTATCACGCATTATTCTGTCTCTGCTACACTCGAACACATACGGAGGCTTCTACCATTACCCGCTGATTCCTTCCCACTGCCCCACATGTGGTCCTTTATTGTCATAAATAAAGTTGGCCCGGTCCAACCCTATTTGTTCCACCTCGTTGCTTTTTATTATTATTATTATTATTATTATTATTATTATTATAAATATTATTTATTTATTTATTATTATTATTATTATTATTGGAAACATGCACTTAGTTTATGTATCCGCATTTATTATTATTATTATTTTTATAAAATAATATTTTTAATTTTAATTTAAGATGAAAAAGAAAAATTGGAAAAGTGTAATAGAAGGTGTTTTAAAGAGAGAAATTACACAAAAAGTGTAATTGAGGATTTATGAGGAAAGAGAGAAATATAGTTTTTATTAAAGTAATTTTTTTAATTATATTAGAGAAAAATAAAAGAAACATAAGAGAGAAGACAATACATTAGGATGAATAAAATATTAAGCGATGGGGACATAAAGGTCAAAACCCATAATGAGAAGGATCAAAATCAAATCCAAACATAGAGTAGCCTAACCCTATCACATGCATAAAATGTTTTGAGAGCTAGGAGGCTCAACTAAAAGATTTAGTTATTATTATTCTTATTTGCTACAGCGAGGATTTGAACCCAAGACTCAAAACTTATAATGTCTTTACTGAACCATTTGAGCAACTTAACTTTGCTTGGGATATTAGGATTTTAATTTATCTTTATTTCCTGCAATGAGACAAACTCATAAACTTAAGTTGTATTAAACATTTGGAAATTCACAATGAATGGACGTAATATTCAGAATCACTTTGTGAATTGTTGCTCTGCTAGGGTTCTTACTTGCATCACTTGATCTTATCAAGAATTATCCAATTCTTGTGGCGATCCTTCTTGGCTTATCAAATATTCTTATTTGTGGCGCCTACAATATCTTTTATGTTTTTCTGTTTTCTATTTCCAATCAAATCAACTTTTAAAACCTAACCCTAAATTGTTTCCCTTCTATTCGAGAGTCGTCATTAAGTGATGACAAAAAAATAACCTATAAAAGAGAATTTTTTTATATATATATATATATATATATTATTATATATAGATAGTATACAATTTTATAATAATAATAATAATAATAATAATAATAATAATAATAATAATAATAATGTGATATGTTTTAAAAGGTAAAATATGTTTTTCATATAATAATTAAGATAGATATTTGTATTCATTACAATTAAAATTTTTTATGTAGTATTTATACATTGATAGTTACTTCATTAAGTTTTTATTATTTATGTTAAAACTGTAAGAAATATAAGTTGAGATCAAGAGGGATTGAATTGATCTTTTAAATTTTTTTCGCAATTAGTAGAATCAGATTTACAATTTGAAAGATTTTGAATTTTGATATAGTATTAAATCCAACTAAACAAACAGAAGAATTAAAGAAAGAGTTTAAAGGAAAAGAGAAACACCAAGAATTATACTAGTTCACCCAAATCATTGGGCTACGTCTAGTTCTCAACCAAATTTCAGTTGACACTATATTGAAATTATTTTGAGTACAGAATATAATTACAAAACAATCAACCTGCACCAAGAATCAAAATCCAGTTCTTGAACCAAACCTGCAACCAAATTTGAGCTACAAAACCAGTACACAGTCTTCCATGCACTTAGATAGAAATGAATTGAAAAAGAATAAAAGAAGAAACTAGAATAATCAAACTTGGTTATGCAGATGCAAAGATTCTACAGTAGATTGAGTTTTTTCTCTAGAAAGAACACAAGAATGCCTCAAGAGGGAACTTCTAAAATCCTCACTAAAAGTGGCGCACTTCTCTCTTTAAAATGATCTCTATATTGCTTGAATGATTTTTCAAAGGTGTGTTTTAAAAAGCTCAAGCAAATCTGTTTATATAGAGACTTTTGTAATTAGCTAGCTTAATTAATGGGTTAAATCTTCTTTTAATCGATTACTAATTCTTGATTCTAACTGTTTTAACTGATGAAAATACCATTTAATCGATTAAAATGATCTTCCTCATTTTCTAGAATTATTTTAACTGATAAAAATATGTTTTAATCAATTAAAATACCGACAGAAATTTTCTAAAACTTCTCAAGTGATTTTAATCGATTAATTCGATTTTTAATCGATTAAAATATCTGTCAGAATATTTTCCAAAACTTTCTTAAGTATTTTTAATCGATTAATTCGAAGATGTATAAATTAAAATACTGGCGAAGGTTTTCCAAAACTTTTTAAGTGTTTTTAATCGATTAATTCGAAAATGTATTAGTTAAAATGATGACATAATTTATTTTAACAACTTTTAATAAATTAATATGTAATTTTAACGAGTTAATTTCGAGTCTCAAGAACATATTCACTGATTAATAGGTCTTTTAACATATTAAAAGGACTTAGAGACATTTTTATTTCTTTCCAATGGTGAAATCCAATGCAGTAGGAATTAAAAAAATGATTATACCTATTAAGACAAGATGCAGATCACTATACCACATCCCATAACCCAAATATTTTCTGACTTCAATAGATCTTCCTTTGATTCAAAAGAGCTCTTTGACTTCATCAAATCTTCTGGTTCTTCAATCATCATAAAAAACATGGTTAAACCATTAAACGATATGTACGATGATATTTATAATTTTAATTGTCATGTGAGAAATAATAGGATTTTTTATATTATTTAACAATTGAGAGCAAGAAAACAGTTTAATTTCAAAAAAATAATTTGAAAAATCATATTTCCAAATTGCAAACCCAAGGATTTTGATGTAAGATGTTATGTTATATTATGGTCATTCTTGTGGTGTCATTGACGTCATTCTCATGATGAGAAAAGATATTTGTAGGAAAGTTTGATTCCATGAAAGATCACGATTGGTCATGAAGGTGCATGATTAGAGTCATTGGAGGTTTCTCCTTTGGTGAATTATGATAATCTTTGTGTCGTATAATATCTTTAACTAGAAAGTGTGTTTTTATGGTAGTTGATAGGTTTTCGTAACCTCTCACAACACAAGAAATCTAAAAAGGTTTGATTTAGAGTTGTAAAAATTGAAAAGTATGCTAGCAAAATTTTATAGTTTTTCTTATGTCTCAATTGAGGAAGTATGTACCTAATCCTAGACATATAATGGAAATGGATGGCATGCCCAACAAAGAAGACCTGTTTTTTTTTTTTTAACTAGGTCATTCGGGATTTATGATCATCAAACCAAAAACCTCATATATGAGCATATCATAATGGTTAAGGTGTTGTGACATTAGGTTTGATGATTCCACGTCGAAATTGAAAGAGCACATGAAAGAAGCCTATTCATACATTTTTCTTGATTAGTGAATTTTCAAGGATAAAGATTATCTTATTGAGAAGAAGGTAAATACTGAGTTTATTTAGTCGAGAACTATAAATGATTTAATTAAATAAAAGATAAATTTATAAGTTAATTAAATAGATTAGAAATAGAAAAACTTAATATATAATTTTTATTTACATAAAACCACTATCTCTCTAAAACCTATATGATATCACACCTCTCTCCTATCCTTTTCTAGATCTTGACACACAATAGTCCATTTGATAATAGAATATTTATTTCTAATTAGAATTTTTTTTTGAATAATTTTCTCTTTATCCTTTTCTAAGTAGTTTTCATGTTGGGAAGTGGGTTGTGAGCTTAGGATTCTTGGATATGTGTTTCTTGCACATAGATGAATTTTTGTTAATCTAGGATAGTAGTGATGTGATTAGTTTGTTGATCAAGGTATTTTATGAGTAGGATTAACCTCTATGAGATTTGAGGTCATTTAGACTTGGGCTTGGAAGAGCAAATTTAAAGAGTAGGGGAAGGTAGTCCTTAAATTCCTTAGTACATTAGAGTAGATGACTTGAATGTGACTAAGTCACAAGTGTTGAAATTGTACAAATTGTGTTAAGATATTCATGTTTTAGTAATGATATTAATGTTATCTTTATTGTGTTAGTATGGATTAGGATTACAAATTTGAAAATAATGATTGTATGTCTAGAATGTTGGAGTAAAAGGACTACGATGGCTAAAATGTGTCATGATTTGATGGAAAATGCATGAATTGTGTGTTAAAATGGATTAAAATTATTTTGTACAAACTTGGCCACTTTTGTGAATTTCGGGTTTTACGTAATTTACTCAAGTGACAATTAATTGTTCAAGCAAAAATGTATTTGAGAGCAAGGGTTCCCTTACGGAGCCTTTTTACTAAAATGAGGAGTTGATTGGTTAAGCAAATGAACTCATACATGAGAGATAATTACCTTAACCTCATTTTTATTCAAATAAAAAAAGTTTGTTCAAGCAAAGAACACCTAAAGGAGAGATTGTCTCAACCCCATTATCTCTCAAGTGAAAATATACCTAAAAGAAATTGAGGTGTTATAAGGAATATCGCTTAAGAAATAGTAGTCTCGCCCAATGAAAAGAATATGGTTTAAAGTTGATGATAGATATGATGTAGTATAGTGATTATCACAAACACATTGTTATGAGTATGAATAATGTAGGCGTTGGTGAATTTAATGTCCTAACTCTCACTACTACAGATAAATAGGCCTTCTACGTCGGTTATGGAAGAATTTGAACCCGAGTACCTTAGAGTTGGAGACCGATACTCCAAACACTAAACTACTAGAATTTTTTGATAATAACTTACAAATAAATTATATTTATATACAAATAAATATATATCCGTGTAAATATATAAATATAAAATATATAAATATAAATATATTATTATATTTTGATACATTTATATATTTATATGTTGGATGTGAGGACACGCTCGAAGGTGAAAGTGTATGTCAAGTGGGTTTTCAAAATTTGATAGCAAATTTGTGAGTGTGTCTCTTTATATGAATTTGTAATTTAATGATAGAATATAATCTTTATAATTTATTTATATAATGATATAAAATAAATTTGGGAAACGCGTCATTCGCTCAAGCAACACATTCGCTCAAGCGAAATATTTTCACTTAAGCGAATGAATTTTCGTGAGCTTTAACGTATTTTCGCTCAAGCGAGAGTCAATCCCAATTTCACCCTCGAGCGCGCTCTCACATCCAACATATAAATATATATAAATATATCAAAATATTTAAATATAATTGTATTTATATATTTTATATTTATATATTTACATGGATATATATTTATTTGTATATAAATATAATTTATTTGTAAGTTATTATCAAAAAATTCTAGTAGTTTAGTGGTTAGAGTATCAGTCTCCAACTCTAAGATACTGGTTTTGAATCTTGCCAAAAATAAAAATACTTTCTGCATCGGTTACAATCGAAGCCGAGGTCATTTGTGTTTGACTCATTCATGCATTCATCATCCTCCTCAAATTGAAAAGAAATGCTTATCTCCCTAAGCGGGAGTTTTGACTTCCTTTGAGTAGGATATCATTCCTCAAATGAAACTATACCTAATCCCTTAGTTCAAAAATCAATTATTTACAAACCTTATTTGTATTATTAGCATATTGCCCTAGTTTCCTTTCCATTTGTGTCTTAACTTTAGTGTGTGTAAGTTTTTCACAAAAAAGATTTGTCCAAACTATTTTAGTATAACACCGAATCAAGGTCAAGAGGAGTGAGGGGATTAAACAATACTTTGTTGTATGATAACTCAATGTGAGGTAAAAGGTCTTCCACACTCTTGGTTCCCATAAATAAGACATCTTAATAGCCAAGATAAAGTCCTATTGAAAACTTTTGTTAGATTATTAATTTGGGGATGGTAAGATGTAGATAAAAAAATGTGCAATATTTTGTTTACAAAGTCTTATAAAATAAACTTAAAAACTTTGAGTCTATATCAAACAATATGTTTTTAGGAAGCCCATGTAATCTTAATCTTTCCTAGAGTAGATTATAAATATTGCACATGTCATCTACTTTGTGACAAGGTATAAAATCTGGAAAACCTATCCACTATCACGAAAATAGAATTTGTCCCCTATTTGTTCTTGGTAACCCTAAGAAGAAATCTATAGAAATATTTATCTAAATTGGGAATAGGAAGAAAGGTATAAAACCCATAAGGTTGTATCTTAGACTTGGTATTTCTAGACAAATTTCTTCATATAAGACCAAAAGAAATGTTCATACAATGTATTTAAGGCTTTAACAACCTTAAAGTGACCCATTAAACCTCTTTCATAACAAGAGAATCCATCAAAGAACTTTTGAGCACACACAATTTCTTATTTTTAAAAATAATTGGTGTTGTAGAATGAAATATTTGAGACCTCCCTTTAATCATTCTTGAAAGATAAAGGAAAAATCAAGGTCACCTTGGTACAACTCCTTTTTGAAACCAAGAATTTAGTTTTGAAGTGTTAAGTGAGACACACATATCTTCTTGAAAGTGCATTAACAACCATACTAATCTTACCTTGCATATGTTTGACCACATGAAAATTATTCGATAAAATCTACCCACTTGGCATGTATCTTATTAAGATTTTTCTGGCCTTTCAAGTATTTAAAAGATTCATGATCACTATGAATCAAAAACTCATTGGGAAGAAGATAATGTTATTAGTTTCACAAAACTTGAATGAGTGTATAAAGCTCTTTATCATAGATAGAGTAGTTGAAATGATCACTATTCAATTTATTTCTGAAGTAGATTACGGAGTAACTCTTTTAAAAGAAAACAACCTTAATGTCAATATTAGAGTCATCATACTCTATTTTAAATAATTTAGTAAAGTTAATAAGTGTTAAAATGAGTGTATGTGTTAACTTATCTTTGAGTATTTCAAAAACTTTGATTTGTTCTTATCCTTATTTTAACATTATGTCTTTCTCCACTATTTTATTTAAGGGTGCAACAATAATAGTAAAAATGGGAAAAAAATGGCCATAAAAACTTGTCTACCCATGAAAACTTCAAACATCACTCACACAGATAGGGGTAGGCTAGTCTCTAATAGGTTCAACCTTACCTTAATCTACATGAACTCCTTAAGAACTCATAACAAACATAGGAGAACCACATGATATATAGTAAAAACAGATAGCAATATTTCTTTCCTTAGGGTTTCTAGAACATTCTTCACATGACTCTGTGGCCTTTAATATTTAAGTTATAAATAAGAATGTCACCAAAATAAATCACTACAAACTTACCTATGAAAGGTCATAGGACATGATGTATGAGCCTCATAAAGGTTATAAGAGCATTGGTTAGGCGAAAGGACATCTCCAACCATTTATATAATCCAAATTTGGTCTTAAGAATGGTTTTCCATTCATCCCCAAATTTGATCTCAAAAGCAAATATAATCAACAATGGTTTATGCCACCATTACATTACAATTTTTAAACTTTAAGATTCTAACTTTACATGTTGCTTATCCTCTACATCATTTACACTAAACACTTGTTCTACTTTATCCTCTCAATCCAAGTACACATTGGGATTACCATTTCCATATAACATAGACATATTTCATTAACATTTTTGTTTATTGTATTTTTATATTGACGCCTCTCCTCTTAATTTTACATTCTCTAATCGTCTTCTTCATTGACTGTATCTCTTTTCATATCTAGACAATTCCTTTGTTTAATGGAGTCTTCTCCGAAAATGTCTTTGTTCATCAATTATTCTTTTGATCTTCCTTCATTTATTGTATTTTCTCTAATAATTCAATTTATAATTATGTAAGCTTCAAGCTCTATGACCATCATAACTACGTGAGGAGAAAAAGAAGGAGAAAAATCTTTTAATATGTTGAAAATTCTAAATAAGAGCGACTCATTATCTTTGTCTCTCTAAATGTGCACATTTGGCTTTGTAGTGAAGGTATATAAAGTTCACTCAATCCTTGAAGGAGAAAGAGTAGATCCCTTAAGAAATCCAATACTAAATCTAGGTATCAAATGAAATAGAAACAACTCTCAAAACCTCCAAGAATTCAAAAAATGCAACTTTTCCAAAGACAAAACTAAAAAAACTTGAAGACAAACGAGAAAAGTACAAAATGAAGTTAAACAAAAATGATTAAGAATGAAAAAAAAAACTAAAAATACTTTTAAATAAAATATGATATGAGCAAGCTTAAGAAAAATCACTTACACACAATATGAAAGTTTCCAATAAATTCTACTAAAGAAAAGAATATCAACACTTCCACATGGAATGAATTCAATTTTTCAAACTTCAAGAATGCATGCTACTTTCAACTTTCTTTGCATTTTCTAACCATTTCATTTGTTCCTTTTATATATATATATATATATATATATATATATATATATATATATATATATATATATATATATATATATACCTTAATCATTCCAAACTTAATGTATAAATGATTTATTCAATGAAGTAGGAACACTTGAATTCTATGTTTAAAGTATCGATCAATTCTAAACTAATATATGATACACTTATAAAAAGATTCATAACACTCTTACACAATCTTAGATAAAGACTAAGTAACTTCTAATGGAACAAATTGATGATAAGTAACTATGACTCTCACTTTACACATAATTTCATATATGGAATAGATTGCCCAAGCTATATGAATGATGTTATAAGGTCAAGTACATTTTAATTATATATTATAAAAATCATTAATTATCACATTTGATTTGTATCGTAGGTTATTCAACAATGTTTCTAACATTACTCGTTGAATTTAAATTTGGTAAACTAAAATTTATTTTATCATCTAACCTTTTTTTTTCTTAAAAAATGAGCCTATAGTTTTTTCTTAGACATCTCTAAAGTTCACTTTATTTTTTTTCTTTTGCACATTTTGTTTACTTTGTTTCTTACCTTCAAGAAAAATATTACAAAGTATTTTCTTTATTTTGAACTTCTACTTTTTGGTTTTTAACACCCATTCACCATGAACAAAAAGAGAAAAAAAAACTGAAGAAAAACTTACTATTTTTATATTATAAGATGAAATCGTGAAAGTGAAAAATTATGAAAGAGGAAGAATAATAGAGAAAGGTAGAAATGTGAAAGTAAAAGGATGAGTCGTTAATATAAAAATTGTAAGTGAGTAAAGTGAAAACGTAGAAGAGAAAAGATAAAAAAATGTGATGGTAGCATGGTGAGAGAGAAAAAAATGTAAGTGAAAAATTGTGTAAGAAATAAAAATGATATTTATTATAGTTATTATTATTATTATTTTCCATGAGAAAAAATATAATAGCTAAATTTTATATAGTGAAAAATAAAAAAATTAATTTAATTTTTAAAATTCACAAATTCACACTTATGCTGGATGGGTCAAGGTATTACATCTTGTCTCCTTTTTGTAAGTCAGACTCAGAAAATGACAAAATGAGCTAGTTTGACTCATGTTATTGTCCTATTGAGTTTTCTTTAATTACATAATAATAAGGTGCATTGACAGATCTTGACAATTGATTTTGGGAGGTCAAATAATATATTATTAATAAATAATAAATAAATAAATATAAAAGGGTAAAAAAAGATGAGAGTTGGAGGATAAAATTGTAAATACATAAGGAAATATATTAAATGATTATTAAATTTGAGGAGATCAAAATTATAAATTATATATGAGTTATAAAAATGAGGGGAGAGTGAGGGGATAAAATTGTAAATATAAATAAATATATTATGATCATTAAGTTTAGGGAACCAAAATCATAAATTATATAAGAGTTACAAAACTTTGAAGGTCCCTCAGCTTCTAAAAAGATCCGCCACTAAGTGGGTTGTTACATTTTATGCAAAAGACTATATCTAAAATAAATACTCTAATTTCTTGATCAAAATTAAACAAGAATAAATTAGTAAAGTTAAAAGAGAATAAGCCAGGTTGAAAATCCATCTAATGGTTATTTCTAACTAAATGATTATAATGTTTATGTATCAATGCACACCCGAAAAGCAAATTTCCTTTTAAAAAATACATAGGAAAAAATCTTCTTAATTTAACTAAGTCTTTGAAATATTACGCATTGAACACAAAGATAAAAAAAAATTCAAATTTTCTTAATTTTTACATCACGCACCGATTAATAATTAATTGAAGAGTATATAAATAACCTAGTTTGAGACGTATAAGTAAAAGAGTTAAAAAGTCATTTAAGTTAAAAGATGTTAACGTGAAAGAAAACTTTAAAATTTATATGTAAATGAAGATATGTGTTAAAAAATATAATAAAGTTATACCTCCACTCAATATCAAGGAAGTTTAGGATTTATTTGATGGTCACACCATTAGAGAATAATATAAATATTAATTCTATCATGACAAAACTATATAATAACAAGTAATGGTAGTGGTAGTTACAGGAAAAACAATAAATATAGTAATGATAATAATAATGTACGACTTTCACTACAAGAAAAACACCAAATAGTGACCGAAAATTCGGTCACTAAATGTGCAAAATCGGTTACTTAATTAAAATAGTGACCAGAAATAGTGACTAACCTGGAATCGGTCACCGATTATATATAAATGAAAAAGTTAATCAATAACAAATTTAATTATTTTTATTTATTTACATTTTTATTATATCTATTATTTATTTTCCCTATCTTTTAATTAAATTATATTTTGCTTATTTAAGTTTAACTTATTGAATCCTTAGAGTTGGAGACTGAAACTCCAACCATCGAGCTACTAGGATCTTTTAATAATAACTTACAAATAAATTATATTTATATACAAATAAATGTATATCCGTATAAATATATAAATATAAAATCTATAAATAAAAATATATTTATATATTTTAATATATATTTAAATATTGATATATTTATATATTGATATATTTATATAGCATAATGTATATTAATATATGAGGGGATAATATTGATATATTGATATATTTGTGTGTATATATATATATATATATATATATATATTTATATATTGATATATTTATATATTAATATATTTATATATTTATATTTTTATATTTTGATATATTTATATATTGATATATTTATATATTTATTTATATCCTTATACATTTATATCTTTATATATTTATATATTTGAAAAAAAAATATTAAATTTTAAAAATAATATTATATTTTTAAAAATAAATATTAGAAAAAGATTTAAAAATATATATAAATTATATTTACATTTACAAAATATTAAAGATATATGTTTATATCTTTACATATTTATATATATTTATATGTTTATATTTTTACATATATTTATATCTTTCCATATTTATATATTTATATATAAAGATATTAGTTTTGTATACAAATAATATTATAATATAGTATATTATACTATTAGTATAGTATACAAATAATATGTTAGTATAGTATAATATACAAATTATTAATTTTGTAATTTATATACAATGAAAATAATATAATGGTATATTGGTATAATATATTTGTATTCTAATTTTTAAATAAACTAAAATTACGCTAAATGTATAATAATATATGAGAGGATAATAAATTTAATCCAATTACTTTTATAAATATATAAATATAAAATCTATAAAATATTAAAAATGATATTATATTTTTAAAAACAAATATTAGAAAAATGTTTAAAAACTAGTATTATCTTAAATTTATTAAAAGTATAATTAAATCTCTATTTTCTTAAAAAAAAATTTAAACTTCTCAATTCTACATTTTTGTAAATTCTATCATTATATTATCATGCTCATTATATCAAAATGTTAAATACTTTTAAATATTAAAATTAACTTTATCAAAAATTAGGAAAAAAAATTAATCCAAAAGAGTTCAAAAATATATTATAATATTGTCAATTTTGAGTTTAATTATATTGTTCATTCTCAAAGTAGAAAAATATATTGTAATTATTTTAATTTAATAAAATATAATTTAAAATTTTAATACTAAAATTAAAAGATTAAATAATAATAAATTTAATTCTTTAAATTCAGTAGTTAGAAACTAAAATTATAGTTTCTCTGTTTTAAATAATTAAAATAAATATTTAAAAATAAAAATCAAAACTAATATTATCTTAAATTTATTAAAAGTGTAATTAAATATCTATTTTCTTAATTTTATTTGTTTCAAACTTCTCAATTCTACATTTTTGTAAGTTCTATCATTATATTATCATCCTCATCTCCTCCCATGTTCTACTTTATCTTTACAATAGTCAATATTCTTAACTAATTTATAGTTTTAATTATATTTTTTTAGTATATATTTCAGAAATTAATCAATTCTAATCTATTATTTGAAAAACTAATCAATTCTAATCAATAATTTAGAAAACTAATCGATTATAATTAATTATTTGAAAAAATTATCAAATATGATCGATCATTTTGAAAATATAATCGATCAGAATCGGATTTCGCTTGAGCGAGTAGTCTCGCTCAAGCGAAATACACTTCAGAATATCGTATAAGCCTTAACCGTTATCTAATATACACTTCAGATAGCGGTTATAAGGGAACCGCTATTATATCCTCTCAATTATGATCGTTCATTGCAAGTTATGATCGATCAGAATCGTATTTCGCTCGAGCGAGAGTAGTGTCGCTCAAGCGAAATACAACCCGAGAATGCCAATTTTGTGCAGGGGGCGTTTCGCTCGAGCGAGAATATTGTCGCTCAAGCGAAATACATTTTAGATAGCGGTTCCACAAGAACCGCTCTTAAAAGTGCACTTCTAATAGCAGTTAACCATTAACCGCTATCTAAATTATACTTTAGATAGCGGTTAACGTGAAACCACTATCATATCTTCTCAATAATGAAAACTTACATTAACTATTTTTTTGAATATTATGTTTTTAAATTTGCTATTAGAGAAAACCTTTCAGAATTCAAAATGTTAAATACTTTTAAATATTAAAATTAACTTTATCAAAAATTAGGAAAAAAAATTAATCCAAAAGAGTTCAAAAATGTATTATAATATTGTCAATTTTGAGTTTAATTATATTGTTCATTCTCAAAGTAAAAAAATATATTGTAACTAGTTTAATTTAATAAAATATAATTTAAATTTTTAATACTAAAATTAAAAGATTTCTGTTGCATGAGGTTTCTTCACTTAAAAGATTTTGCAAAATGCCTCTACAAATGTTTTTAACAATTAAAAACAAATTATTCACTAGTGGAAAAATAGCTTTCTATAACGGGTTTTTATCACGGTCGTAATCCACCCGTCATAGTATGTGGCACGGTGGCAATTTTGTAATAAAATCATAAACTTTCTATGTCGGGTAAGTTTTAACCGACATAGTAAGTGGAAAGGTCACTTTCTATGTCAGGTAAAATTTAACCGACATAGAAAGTTAACTTTCTACGTCGGTTAAAATTTACCCGACATAGAAAGTTAACTTTCTATGTCGGGTAACATTTACCCGACGTAGAAAGTTAACTTTCTATGTCGGTTAAAATTTACCCGACATAGAAAGTGAACTTTCTATGTCGGGTAAATTTTAACCGACGTAGAAAGTATCTTTGATGACGGGTGTTAGGGCAACCGACATAGTATCTTCTGCTCCTCCCGCGCTCCATTTCATTTCATCACTTCCCCCCCATAGCAGAGCTCCCCTGTACGTTTCTCCCTACGCTCCATTTCCTTTCATCAGTTCACCCATACCAGAGCTCCCTCGTTCGCTTGTATACGTTTCTCCGCACCCACATTTGCTCGTCACGCCACCTGCCAACGCTTCGTGCCGCCTCGCTCACTCGTTGCCCGTCGCTCGGGATACGTTTCTCCCCACCCAGCTCCGCACGTCACGCCACCTGCCACCTCTGTAGGTCTTCAAGAGGTAAGATTTCGTGCTTTTAGCTACCTCTGTAGCCAATGTAGGTTTACAGTATTGAATCTAGTAAGTAATAATGCTGTCAAGAGAGGGAAACATCACGGGTGCCTTTAGCTAATTTAGAGATGTATTGTAAGTAGTTTAGACAAAAGATGGTGTCAATGCTCGTTTGGACATGTTCAAAGAACTAATAACTATTATTTTTTTCTTTGAACACAGATATGGCAGATTCATCTGGTACCCCTCCTCCTACACAGTCCCCCCCTCCTACACAAGGTGGTGATCAGAGTCAGCCGTCTACCAGGAAAAAGGGTAGGCGTGCTACACGGTTGAGGGAGTTGAATATCAGTCGCAGCTCCAATCAGAAATTGCCTATCCAGTTTGACATGCAAACTGGTAGAGCCACTGGAGAGCACAATGCTAGATTCACTAGCTATGTGGCCTTGCTTGGGAGAAGCAAGGTTAGTATTCTTATTGAGGATTGAGACCATGTTCCGGAGACACTCGAAGAACCAGATTTGGCGAGTATCCTGGTACCTACTCTTACTTGAGCATTTAACATGTATATATATTTAACTTTTTTTGGGAACTTCATGTTATTTTTATTGTGTAGGTCACATATGATGTCCCTAACACCACTTTGTTGAGGACAAAGTGGATCTCATATGCTGGGGAACGCTGGAGAGGTTTTAAGAGTGATCTGACCAGTCGATACATATATGGGGCATTGAGCAACAAGAACCCATGTGACCAGTATCGAGTTTTGGATGAGGAGACATGGCAGGCATTTCGGACTCGGCGATTAGACCCTAGGTTTCGAGGTTAGCACATTTGTCATTTGTTTGCAGTAATTTTTTTTAAATAGAGGTTTTAAATTTGGTATTTAACATGGAATGCAACGAGACCAAGAGGCAGAAGGCACAAGATATTCAGAGGAAGAATATCCACCCCCACAGGTTGTCTCGTGGGGGTTATGAGAAATTGGAGGAGAAGATGATGAAGGAGACTTCTTCAAGTCTACCTTCGAGATGACTCCGTTGTGAGTTCTGTCACCCGCCCTTCACGCCATGATAAATGGAAGAGAGCTCGCGAGAACTCATCAGGGAATTACTTATCCGAGCAAACTAATGTTGTTGCTCAACGTATTGTAAGTAGCATATCCTAAACTAATTATATATGTTATACTACAATAGGCATTTGTATTTGCTAAAAAATCATTCGTTTGTGTTGTAGGATGAGTTGGTTGAGCAGAGCACTCGGGGATCATTCCACCCACATGGCCGTCGGGATATATTGGCAGTGGTCATTGGTACCCAGAGCATCCTGGACGTGTTCGTGGTCTTCGGACGAGGGTGGGCATCGAGACAGTACTTTGGTGCCCCACCCGTGGCAACTCCTTCTTTGAGGCAGCTTGAATGAGCAAGAGTTTGAGTCCCTCAAACAACAAATTAGGAAGGAGATTCGAGATGAGGTGTACTCGACTTGAAGGCGAGTTATTGAGCTCAATGCGAGCGAGTTGGCATCTTTGTCATCTCAACCTTCCGTCCCGCACGAGCGGCATCCCCGATTCATGTCGGCACAAAGGAGAGTTGTGATGCTCCCGATAGAGGGCAGAGGTTGCTCCTACCGACACTGTCGACTGTCAGTTGTATGTTGCGGGTCCTCCCGAGCATTTGGTGGCATACGGTACGTATTATATCTTTGACATGTATTTGGTACAGTGTTACACATTATATAGTCTAAGATATTTTATCCTTTGTTTACCTTAGGGAAAATGTATGCATTGGGGTCAACCATCCACCACCGGAGTATTGGAGATGATATGATCGAGTGGTGGTTGTAGATGTCCGGGATGCTTGCCTGCCCAATCCCTATTCCCACTAAAGAGGTTCAAACAAGTGGGACAGGCACCTGGCCATTTTATCTTATGGCCAATTTCATTAACAAGACCCATCCCAACACATGCACAGGTTGATTTATGCATTGAACGATAGTACTTATTATTTTTTGATAGGTTGATGTATATTAATGTTATTGATTTTTGGTACTTGTATAGGAAGAGGCTGAAAAAGCAAAGGAAGTTGTGCATGAATCACCACCACCACCATCCGCTTTACGACGACTCGGTGCACTGCGGCGACTATCGGGATCACTCCCATACGGTTAGATATGCCACCCGAAGTCGTATGCGGGACCAAGACGATCCCTTTTTTCTTACTCCAAAGGGATATTTTTGATCTTCTCGCTGATACTCGATATGTTATGTGTATCGGTGTTGCAGCTTTGGGAATTGTAAGTATATTTACATATTTTTTATATTCTCACTGGTACATTATTTTATAACTTTATTTATTTTCAATGTTGAAGGTATTTACATCGTTTGTGTGTTGAGAGGAAGATCCGCTATCTCTATGGATTTGTTGACCTCTGTTGCCATTCGATCAGTTGGGAATAAAGGCTGAAGAGGTGCAAACGTACTTAATAGAGGCATTTCAAAATGGGGGCAAAGAAGTCTACTTAGCACCTTACTTGCATCGATAAGTATACATCTTGTAAATTAATGCACATTTATGTAAAACTGAAATTTTACTAATATTATTGCAACGTGCAGGGGTCATTGGCAGCTCATAATAATTGTTCCTCGCCAATTTCTTGTGATTCTCTTGTGTTCATTACACAAGAAACCAAATGATTTGGATATTAGAAAGCACATAGACGCGTAAGTTTGGTTGTTTTTAATTGTTGTATCATATGTGCACTACTTACACCAAAATTATTTGTCCTTTTGTAGAGCTTTGGAAGCTCACCTAAGGTTGCAAGGTCTTCCATCTCATGCTAGAAAGAAGTTGATGTATATTGCACCAAAGGTGACCAAACACCTCTTACTTGTTGTTCAATTTGTCATTTAAAGTTAATCCGACATGTATTTAACTTGTAGTGTCCACGCCAACGGGAAGCCATGAGTGCGGGTTTTATGTGATGAAGCACATGCACACCATTGTAGTAAAAAATATTCTTGACACGTGGAGGGAGGTAAATATACTATAATTAAGTCAAATATGCCAATTATGTAAATGATTTCTAAATTTGAAATGTTTCAATATGTAGGAATTTACGAGACTCATCTCCAATGAAGATTGAAGTCTTAGACGATATCGAGAGCAGATGGATTTCTTTCCTTTTAAGCATTCAATCTTCATAGGAAATTTAACTTGTAACAATTTAGATAGAATTGATTTAAGTTAGGAAATTTACATTCGTTTAAGTAAATGAACTGTCTGGAAGCTGGATCTGTCCGTACATATATTCATTTCAATGTGTTTCATATGTACATATCATCGCACTAGCTGAATCTATGCATGCTTGGATATATATCGTAGCAAATTTATATATGAACTGTGCATATCCGTGCATCTTGGATCTGTGGTTATTTGTGCAGAACTGTGATGAATAGGCGAGTCTACTCGAAGAAAGGTAGCATCTGTAAATAAAATGCAGGTATTTTAAAAAAATATAACACTTTCTACGTCGGTTATGTCATTACCAGACGTAGTAAGTACTTTCACGTCGGTTAATGGCATAACCGAGCGTAGAAAGTGTAACATTTTATGTCGGTTATAGGCATAACCGACATTGATAACACATACAATCACGATTCTCGTTAACTAGATATACATACTTGGGGTTATAGAAAGTTAGAAAGTAAGACTTTCTATGTCGGTTATAATTTTAACCGACATAGAAAGTAAGACTTTCTATGTCGGTTATAAGTGTTAACCGACATAGAAAGTATTATGACAGTCAGATTCAGTTATGATCGATCAGATTAGCTTCATGACCGATCGAGAACCGATTATGACCGATCAGGATAGCTCATACAACATAAGACTTTCTACGTCGGTTCCCAGACTAACCGACGTAGAACGTCTTTCTATGACCGATCAGAACCAGTTATGATCGATCAGAATAGCTCTATGACCGATCATAACCAGTTTGACCGATCATAATAGCTCAAAGAAAGTAAGGCTTTCTACGTCGGTTCCTATTAACCGACGTAGAAAGTCTTACTTTCTACGTCGGTTATTAGGATCCGACGTAGAAAGCCTTACTTTCTATGACCCCCGTATCTATGTCGCCGCTTTAACCGACGTAGAAAGCCCATTTTAACCGATGTAAAAAGCCTTTTCTGCAGTAGTGATTTTGACAAAAGCTTTCTCAAATGCCTCTACAAAGTATTTTTAACAATTATATGAGTTTAATTCTACAAATTAAAAGATTAAATAATAATAAATTTAATTCTTTAAATTCAAGTAGCTAGAAACTAAAATTATAGTTTCTCTATTTTAAATAATTAAAATAAATATTTTAAAAAAAATCAAAACTAGTATTATCTTAAATTTATTAAAAGTGTAATTAAATATCTATTTTCTTAATTTTATTTGTTTCAAACTTCTCAATTCTACATTTTTGTAAGTTCTATCATTATATTATCATCCTCATCTCCTCCCATGTTCTACTTTATTTTTACAATAGTCAATATTCTTAACTAATTTATATTTTTAATTATAATTTTTTAGTATATATTTAGAAATTAATCAATTCTAATCTATTATTTGAAAAACTAATCAATTCTAATCAATAATTTAGAAAACTAATCGATTATAATTAATTATTTGAAAAAATTATCAAATATGATCGATCATTTCGAAAATCTAATCGATCAGAATCAAATATCGCTCGAGCGATATTAGAGTCGCTCAAGCGAAATACAACCCGAGAATGCCAATTTTGTGCAGGGCGTTTCAGCTCGAGCGAGAAGAGTGTCGCTCAAGCGAGATACATTTTAGATAAGCGGTTACACAGAACCGCTCTTAAAATCTCACTTAGATAGCGGTTAACCTGAAACCGCTATTATATCGTTTCAATTATGATCGATCAGAATGCGATTATGACCGATCAGAACTATTTTAATCGATTAAATCTCGTTTCAATCGATTAAAACATTTTCTGCACAACGTTTTAATCGATTAAAACTTATTTTTATCAGTTAAAATAACTTGAAAAGTTTTACGAGAAAGTTTTGCAGATATTTCAATCGATTGAATCGCGAAACAATCGATTAAATCAACTTAGAAGAGTTTTTGTAAAGTGTTTTAATTGATATAAACGTTGTCAGTATCGGTTAAAACAAATATGTTAAAGAATCAAGAACGTTAAATTTTTTTTTATAAAAGTAATTATTATATATTTTTTTATTTTATAAAAATGATTAATAAAAGAAAATTTTATTATTTTTTTCTTTTTTAGGTGTAAAAGTATAATTAAATAAAAGATAAATATATATACTTTTGCATTTTAATTTTCAAATATTAATTTTTTTATGAAATTAATTTTAATTAAAAAAATTAAAGTGATATATATATATATATATATATATATTATTTTTAATTTATTAATATTATCAAATTTTAGCTTAATAATTAAAAAAATTACCAATAATTTAAATTTTAATATATCTATAATTTTATATAATTATTAATATAAATTTAATTCTTCTAATAATATTAACACATTTATTAAATTAAAATTCTTTACTTTAATTAATTATTTTAAATTTTTTTAACGATTTTTTTTAAATAAAAACAACAAAACTTAAAATTAATTTCTAACTAAATCTTCACATATTTATGGTTAATACTATATTATATTATTATGTTTAATTAAATTTTAAAATAAGTTCACTTTATTTTTACACTTTTATATAAAAATGACTAATATAAACTTAAAATATATATCCAACTATTAAATTATCCAAGATATTAATATAAATTTAAAATATCAATTCAGTAATTAAAATAATTTTAATTTTTTATAAATACATTGAAATACATTTTTATTAACATACAAGTAACATATATATATATATATATATATATATATATATATATATATATAAAGAGACTAAATTAATAATTAGTTTAATTATTGATTTAGTGACCGATTCGATGACCGAATCAGTGGACCGATTTGGTGACTAATTTAATAATCAATTTTAATTTTTTTATTCACATGCTAAATTAAAAAATAAAATTAAATAATTATATTACTAAATTATTTAATAAGTTAGTAAACTATTTTTTTAAAATTTTTATAATGTTATTAACAATGTTATCACTTATTTTAAATTATTAAGTAGATTTATATTTAAAATATTTTAAATAAAATATTTATATAAATGAAAAATAGTTATCAATTTAAAAATTATTTTTTTAGTGACTGAAAATTTAGTCACTAAATCAGTTACTAAATATAAAAAAATTCAGATCACCACTTTCGGTCACTATTAACCATTTTTCTAGTAGTGACTGAATCAGTGACCGATTCGGTGACTGAATCAGTGACCGATATCTGTGACTGAAATTTTAGTCACTAAATCAGTCACTAAATATAAAAAGGGAAATCAGTCACTGATTCAGTTACTATCAGTGACTGAATTTTTCAGTCACTAATTTCGGTCACTATTTGGTGTTTTTCTTGTAGTGTTTTAAAATATTTACCATATATATTCAAAGTGAATTCTTATTAAATTTAAATTAAAATACAGCATGTGATTTTTGATGAAGAAACTGACATGTGTTTTGATCTGGTGAGGGTAGATTGCTCTCGTGGATAATTTGTTAATTTAAGCAGTGATTAGCAGAGAAGTGTATTAAGCAAGAAAATGGTGGAAAAATTAGGCCTTTTGACATTATTGCAGTGCAAGGAACCTGGAATATTTTAAGAGAGATGGAAAATGCATGGCATCTATAGTCTGGCCCTAAAATGGCCGCAAAAGCATAAAGAGAAAGCTCCAATTAGATTGATGGAATATTTGGTCAATGAAGAAGGTTCTGCAATTAAAGTGTACGTAGTTTTTTTGTTTGCTTGCTTTTAATGCTAAACTTATAAAAGAACATGCAGAAAATATGCTACTCGTAACAAAAGGCTATTAGTTTGTTTTTTTAACTCAGTCTCAATTGAGAATGAGGCTCTGAAATATAACGTTGCCCTTCACAATATTGCTGCATTGAATTTGCTTGTGTTAGTGCATGCATTCATATAGCACAAGGGGATGCAAATTTTATTGAACTCAGCCAAGAAACATTTGAGTTTCAGACACTAATTTATATATAAACATGAATTGCAGGTGAGGGTGTCCATGTTTGATTTCATGGGAAAAAACAAAGACAACAGAAAATACCTTTGTTTTTCTATAGCATAGGATGGTGGAAGGTTTTCAATGTTGGACCCTTTCGATTCTCCTATATGCTTGCACTTTTGTCGTTCTTATAAAAGTTGAAGCTAACACTTAGATCCTGTCTCCTTGGCGATTCCTCATAATGAGTTGCGTTGTGCTCTCCCAAATGATTATTCTGCTTTACTCGTCCTCGTGGATTATACTTCTTGAATATTGTTATAACCATTTCCGGTTAGTCAGAAGTTGAATTTAAACTTAATATTCACTTCACCAATCATGAGGGTGTATTTTGGTTGCCCTTGAAGTCCATCTGGTAGGACACTTCTTGAGGAGCATTTTGGGTGTATACAAAGCATTTCCTATAATTATATGTTACATCTTGTAATTAGTTTTCTAAGATATGTGTGCTCAATGTTCTCCATGCAGTGATCATGAAATGATTTACTTCTGAATTATTTTAGCTTACACACTCCATGTTCTACTTTATTGTTTGTGTTCATCTACCACTGACTTGACTGTATAAGAGAATTATTTTAACTGATATTGACCTATCATAGTTGTGATGCAATGGATCAACATAATGAAACTATTTAGCACTACAAAATATTCTCAACATGAAACTACTAGCATTCCACTAGGGTGTCTACATTGTCCACAAGTAAAAACATTACATCAGTCATTTAATTTTGTGGGTCTGAGTAATATTTCGAGTCTACATCTGAGACCAAATGCACCAAACGTACTGACCCTACAAAAGTAAGCAAAAATGATGATATGATTACACTGGTCTTTTGGATTCAGGTAATCAGAGGGAGACCCTAATTTCTTTGTAAATCTCACTAAAGTTTGTGGATATATCCTTATCCAAATTTATAGCAACGGTCAATGATTTTGTGTACTGAATGAGATAAGTTTTGTATGATCTACATTTTTCGGGACAATATGACAATAATGACTTCCTTCTCCTCAGGCATATGCTATTTCAAAATTCAGGGCATTTGGATGGTTTTTAAAAATAAAATGGTACCTTTAAGATCAGGTTGGATGAAAAGAATCTTTAGGATGACATTAAAGTTGGTTTGTGCTTCTCCAAAGTGAGGCACCTTGTCATTGGATTCAATGCCTTTCACCATCCTTAACAGCCAAAGAAAATGACAAGGTGCAAAGTTGTGTGTGACACTTCATTGCTGCTTTCAGTGAGCATGAATTGTAATTAAGAACTGCCATTAACATTCTTTGTCACATACTATTTTTAACACCATTTATTATTTTACTTGACCATTTTTTTAAGGCAAAGGTTGGTTCAAAACCCTAAAGTTGGACCTAGAGCCTTCTCAGCCTCCACCATAAAGAGAATGGCCCCAGTTGCCATCATTTTGTCTCGTCATCACAAAATAATGTCTTCACTTCCTATAGTATGGAATTTGTCATAGATCAATAAATTATGTCTGTGCACAGGACTCTGCTCATGTACCAAAATTTTTAAGATTATAACACCAAACTGCCACTAGATCTTCCTTTATTCAAAATTCCAAGATACAATACAAACATGTTTTACTTTTGCATGCGTATAATGTGGTATGGATCATCAACACGTCTTTCTTTCACTACCATCCACTCAAACCTTTTTTTAAACTTACATTCACCTGGAAATTGCAATATCTGTTTTAAAAATCCAACGGATTTAAAAAAAATTAGACTAGAAATCGATTCATTATTTCTAAATAATAAGATTTTAATTAAATTTAGACAAAATCAGATAAATCAACTAAGTTTTTAGTTGAACCAGTTTTGATAAAAAAAAAAATATTTATGATCAATTTTTTTTAATATATTTTTTTATAAAAAATATAATATATTTTAAATTTTTTCTCTCATAATTATATTAACTTTAAATAATAATTATTTTATTATATTTTTATTTTATTTTAATAATTAATCATCTTTTACTTTTTAGTATGTTTTATATTTATAATTTTCATTATAATTTATAATAGTCATGAAAGTAATCTTTATTATTATTATTATTATTATTATTTTTTATAAAAATAATTATTACTAATAAACTTATTTTATATTTATTATATTATAAAAATATTATTTTATTAAACGTCTTTGTTTTGATGGAAGAGTGAATTTGAGGGAGTTTGAAAAAAAAGAGAAAGAGAGTAGAAAGGGATATTATTTGGATTAAGGGAAATAGGATAAAAAGCGAAGAAGAAATAAGAGAAAATATGGTAGAAGATGAAATTGATATATAAAAAAATTAAAATAATAATATAAAATATGTAATGATAAAAATACTCTTGATAAGTGATAAAATAAGTATAAATTAAAATGTAATATAATTTAATATTAAATAATTAATTTATGTTATACTTCAAATTTTGAGATATAATAAAATTTTTATACAAAGTATAAAAATAATTTGGGATACTTTCTATTAATTTTTAATTTTTTTTAATAAAGAGAAAGAGAGTGGAAAGTGAAAAAAAATGAGAGGAAATTTTATAATTGATTTGAAATAAAAAAAAATATATTAATAAAATAATTTATTAAATTACTAAAATATTATTATTTAAATTTAATAAAATAAATAAAATTATTTTATAAAAAATATTTTTTAATTATTTAAATAAAAATAAATTTAAAATTATTAATTTAAAATCATGTATAAAAATTTCTTTTAAGTATTAATTAAAAAAATTATAATAAAAATAAAATCAATAACGTTATTAAAAAATAAATTTATATTTAAATATAATTTTAATTTTATTTTAATAAAAAACTATAAAAAGACGAATAACCATAATATTATATATTATTAATATTAATTCGTATATATAATAAATATAATAATATTTTTTCATATAATCTATGTTTATATAATGGATTATAAGTTAATAATAAATATAGTAATATTTTTTATATAATCAATTATTGATGTTAATATAATCAATTATTTGTATAATATAATTGATTATATAAATTTTTTATTCGATTATTTGTCTTTAAAAATTTTAGAATTCAGATATTTTGTTTATAATATAATTTAATTATAATAATAATACAGTTGATTGACAAATAATTATATATATATATATATATATATATATAATATGATTAACATACGTTTATATTAAAAATAAAAAAATTAATATAAGTAATAATAATATAGATAATAAAAAATCAAATATTATTCATTAGTGTATATATATATATATATATATATATAATAATAATAATAATAAAATAGATACATAATTATTAAGGAAAAAAATAGTGTAATATTGTAAATTATAGGTAAAAAATTATGAAACGAGATAATATATATTAGAGGGTAATATAGGTAATGAATGACTTTCTTTACAATTCTATTAAATAAATCGGTCCCACAATTATTCTTTACTCATCATGACAAATAAATAAATACAAATATATTTTTTCTCTTTAAATTTATCCCCTCAATTCTTTATAAACAGTAAAATTATAGATCCAAAACAAAGCCTACAAGTTGAATTCGGATTTTTAAGTACCTTACAAATATTTATATAGATAATACAACAATTTATAGATACTAAACTATTTATTAGGATAAGATAATGTCACAATATAACATGGAACATAAGTATTTATAGATACTAAAACTCTTATTAAATTAGTTTACTTTAAAATATGTATAATTTTGAAAATACAACAATTTTTTTTAATGTTTTCAATTAATTTGACTAATTTTTTAAAGGGTGAGAATTGGATGAAAGGTCTTATAAAAATGGATTGAAGGTGAAAATCAATCTACTCCCATGGTTTCTTTTAAGAGTCAAATTTTTGGAGACTTTTTTTCCTAAATTGATGGTACTGATAACATAAATTAAAGCCTTATTAGAAGTATTGAACTATAATAAAACATATAAATTTCATATTTATAGAACATTATCAATAATATTGATAATTATAATCAATGTTAAAAGAAAACTTTCATAATTAAAATCTTAAAATGCAATTTAAGATGAACTATGTATGTTTTATATTGGTGATTGAATGAGTTGATATAGTAAATTGAACAATTTTGGGTAGGCAACCCAACCTAGATGGTATGAGCCAAGCTGAATAAAACATCCAGATTGGTTGAGGGGAAAAAGTTGGGTGCCAAAAGCAATTGCCCCATTTTTAGTCCTGTTGACGGGCCATCTGCGCAGCCCAATATATAATCCTCTGCTCAATTGATTTAAGACGATCTCCTTGCAGTTCTTTTTATGGTATAATCACAATTGACCAAACATCAAAGTCAATCAAATTTTCTTCTCATCACTAAGAAAAGATTCCTTATATTCAATTTTTTCAAATATCTCATAAATAATTTTAAAATATTATATTTTTTATTGATTGATAGAGAAAAAAATAAATAAGATAAATAAATAATAATATAAAAACTTAAAAATAAGTTATTGGATGTAAAAAAAAAAAGTGAGCTTCGTAGCTTTGTGTAAATAAAAGAAGGAGAAAGACACTTCAAAAAAATTAGTTCATTTCTGAAAGTTATTTATTGGATCAATGTATACAATTATATTTTAGATTGGAATTGTGTAAGCACTATCTTATGTTTTTTATCAACTTAAATTTTGATTTCACGGTTTAAGCAGTTTCCATTTTGCTCGCCACTACTATGAAAATAGTTTTTACTTTTGTTTAAGCTACTAAGATGTTTCAATTCATCAAATTATTTCTTATCGTGAATTCAGGGCAAGGTTTGTATTTTTATTATATCACATCACACTATGATGTGAGAATCTCACACTTGAATTCCAAAGTAGCAATCAAGAAGTGCGGTTGTGTAGGACCTGTATGATCAACAATTGAGTTACTGATATAAGAAAAGACTCTCCCTGCCCTACACATTTTACACACCACATTTCACTGCATTTTTTCACCCAGCAGTACACCATGTTTCCCCAGCCATGGACCTTCATACTCACAATCATTGCAACTTCACTGCTCATGTCCTCACTGGTTAAGTCATTTCCAGAAGCTGATAAGGTGAAATACTTGCCTGACCAGCCACCTGTTGCCTTCCAACAATTTGCTGGCTTTGTACCCGTTGATGACAATAAGCAAAGAGCTCTTTTTTACTACTTTGTTGAAGCACAAACCAACCCTGCTTCAAAGCCTCTAGTTCTCTGGCTCAATGGAGGTGAATCCACATTCAACTTCGTCTACCAAACACCTTTCTTTCTACTTTGTATTAAGCTTATGCACTCATTAGACTCCAAAATTAGTCTTGTAGAGATTAGTTATGTCCACCTGGATTTTAACAAGCCTTAGAATTTGACACTTTGCAAAGTGTAAAAGCTGAAATAGTGTAAGGCAAACATTACTCTTCTATGATTAGAGCATGTTCTCTGAGGTAGAGTAAGAGTCCTATATCATGTTTAGGGATGTGAAGAAGTGAATTATTTATGTTTCTTTTCGTTTTAAGTTTCAATTTCCCTGTTGCTTCTGTAGGGCCTGGCTGTACATCCGTTGGAATTGGAGCTTTCACCGAACATGGTCCTTTTGTTACAAATCAAGGAGAGGCTATTGAGAAAAATCAGTACAGTTGGAACAAAGGTGCTGCAAATTTTAACAACCTTATCTCTATTGCCACAAACTAAAGCTCAATTTTTGAGCTCCTTTGAGTTCTTTCTTTTGCAGAGGCAAACATTTTGTACCTGGAGTCACCAGCAGGTGTTGGTTTCTCTTACTCTCTCAATTTGTCATTTTATAAAGCACTGGACGATGAGGTCACAGGTTGGTTCACTTTCTTATCCCTACGCAAAATGCAACACACTTATCAATTTCTTCTTTTCTTTATTCTGTTTTGGAGTGCGTGTCTCTTCTACCTTAGTCGGTGCTCCCTCTACTTATGTTAAATTCCATTCAGAAGTTGAATATAAAGTTAACATTTTCTCTGTTAATATTAATTTTTTCTTTAGCCAGAGACAGTCTAGTTTTCCTGCAGCGCTGGTTTGCCAAGTTCCCAGAATATACAAACAGAGATTTTTATATAATGGGAGAGAGTTATGGAGGTAAAGGACATCTAGTAATGATACATGCACTGATTGGAAACAAGATTTTTATACTAATTCTAAGCATAAACTGTGATGTTATGCATATTGTAATTTTATTAGTTTTTATAATAATTTATTTATGCATATTCGTGAAGAAACATAATTTTCTTACCTTGAACTTTGCATATAAAAACCATAGCTTACCAGACTGGACTCTCTACCATCACTTTTTTCTGATGGCATGAAATTCTGACCACAAAAAATATAACCAAAAAACTTCATCAGTTAGATTATGATTGCAAGATTATGCAGTTACTTTTTTTAAACTAGAGGGAATCTTGGTCCATGACTTGCTAACAACGACAATGTTGGTTTTGGTGGCAGGTCACTATGTACCTCAACTTGCTGAACTCATTATTAACAGTAAATTGAATTTCAACCTAAAGGGCATAGCAGTCAGTAAAATATAGGCCCTGAGAGGCTGAACTGTTTTTTGTTCTTGTTTGTTACTTTCATGCTTTGGCATTTTCTGAGTTATTTTTGCATTTACGTTGCAGATAGGAAACCCTCTTTTGGATTTTGACACTGATATGAATGCAGTTGATGAATATTACTGGTCTCATGGAATTATAACTGATCATGCTTACAAAATCATGACCTCTCTATGTAACTCATCTAGACTATTAAGAGAATACATCAGAGGCCAACTTTCCAACGATTGTCTTCTTGCAGCTCGAAAAGTCTCAGAAGAATATTCGTTTACATCTTTCATTGACCCATATTATGTCATTGGCAACAGATGTCTTTCTTACAATGTATCTCAGGCAGGTTTTCTTAAGGAGATGCTAAGTTCAGAGATGTTTCAGTTTAGGAAATCCCATGATGTGCTTCAAACCCAAGAACCTGAGCAGGCGAGATTTCTCTAAAGTACAGCATTTTTATTTTCATAATTCTAAAAAGAAAAAATATGGACAAACCAAAATACCACAAATTTGCATATGCTAAAAGTATACATATATAAATCATACATGCTTTTAGTTTTAAAAAGTTCATGCTTTTTGCTGATTGAATCTGTGTTAATTGGAATTTTGCTTGTTCAATTTGGATGGTGCAGCAACTTGATGAGTGTAATATGAAATATTCAGAGAAGTACTTGAACAGGAAAGATGTGCAGAAGGCTCTTCATGCCCGGCTGGTGGGAACTACCAATTATCGTTTATGCAGGAAGTAAAACTACTGCTCTCCTAATTCTATTATGTTTCATATAAACACTCGTTTTAGCAGTTAGAAGTATCCAGTCTTATCATAGTAACTCTTGAAACTTAACTATCACTGTCAATTTACGTGGGAGTACATTCCATTGTACCATCATCAATCAGTTAAAATGATCTTAAATATATCTGTCAAGTTATTACTGTCACCAAACAGTTCTATCATAAATGAGATGATGAACAATGTAAAATCATAAACTTATAATAAATTATTTTCCAATTGGAGTCAGACACAATGTGGGACAATGGATATATAGACGAATCAAATATGGTCCTAATCCTGATGACACTTGTTTCAATGTCAGGATTGTACTGGCAAATTATGACCCATTGAACAGGGAGATACCGACAATTAATGTTGTCGGGTTCCTTGTAAAATCAGGTCTTCGAGTCATCGTTTACAGGTGATATTAAATACTAAACATGACCATTTTGATTAAGCAAGTTTTGATTTGGTTGATTAATCCATATTTATCGTAAATGTGATAGTGGGGACCAAGACTCAGTGATTCCATTCATGGGCACGAGAAGATTGGTTGAAAGCCTAGCAAAGAAACTACGACTCAAAACAACCTTGCCTTACAGTGCCTGGTTTGTGGACAAACAGGTTAATTAATATTTCATTCTCTTCACCTTGTTTTTTTCAGTGGGTTTTAATTTACTATGGTATTTCTACTGGACGTAGAATTTTATGATATATGATTAGAATTTACTTTTTTATATGATATTAAAATATTAGAAATAATAAAATATATAACATAATTTTATTAAAACTGATATTACGATATCATTGTATCTTCAATCCATATATCATTTCTCTTCACCGGATGAAATTTTTCATCACTGAACATTTTGTTCACATTTACGTTATTTCTGCATGTAGGTTGGAGGATGGTCACAAGTTTATGGGAATCACCTCATGTTTGCCACAATAAGAGGAGCTTCACATGGCACTCCAACTACCCAACCAAAGAGATCTTTTCTTTTGTTTGAGGCGTTTCTTCAAGGGAAACCACTCCCTAAAGCATAAAATTTTCAGCGCTTAGTGAATATAAATGGAGCAGCGGTTTATTAAGCAATTTGATAATAAATTAATTACAAATTTACTATTAATCGTGTATCAAATGGTACAAGAAATAAGTATATAAAAGTTATATTTCATTTCATAAGAAAATTATATTAATAGTGAAAGACTGAAATTAATATATTACCTCTTTAAATTACATATGATATCTTTCAGTACTTAAATCAGAAAGTGTTATAATAAATTTAAGTCAAGATTTATCGATCAATTTATATACTCAGTTATTTTATAAATATAATATAAAGTATCATTTTCTATTCTTTATTTTTTTTTCTTCCGATAATTAGTCTTCAATTTTAAATAACACTTTCGTACTATAAATATTTTTCTTCAAGGAACAATTTTTTTTAAAACTTGTTATAACAAATTATCTTTAAAAACCTAATCTAATTTATCTTACTCATCATCTTTATTATTTATTTATAAAAAAAATAAATTTTAATATTTCAAGATTCATTCTTATATATATATATATATATATATATATATATATATATATATATTTAATTGCTTATTCTTAAATACTATTTTTAAGTAAATTACGTAAATATCCTTGTTTTTAGGAAATTTTTTATAAACTTTTAATTTGTACCATGATAACTATGGGTATCTTACCTTTTAAAAAAAAAATAATAGAAGAGTATTGTGTATAATATCTAGTCCTCTAAAAATATTAAATAAAAAACAATGAATAAGTAAGAAAATAATTTCATTATTATTTTCATGCTAATTATGAAGGTATGCAAAGGAAGTTTTTTCTTGCAATTCAATAAAAACTTGGTGAAAAATTTATGACAAATACAATGTTGTCATTAAATAAATATCGAATTGAATCTAGACCCCAAATTCCTTACATGAGTAAATTCAAATATTAGTTAAGAAATTTAGTTGTTCTTGGTATAGTTTCTCGTAATTTAGTTAAGAAAATGATTTAAATTTTTTATGGAGTTGTGGAACAGAAAAAGAAAATAAATTATGTTGTACGTTATTATTTTCCTTTGTATGGAAAAATAATATTGTAGCAATAGTGTAGCCTCAGAAAACAACAGGGATAGGTCAAAAGATATAAAAATATCTTATTAAATTTTTATTTTTTTTTATAATAATTAAGATTTAACATAAAATTAATTAATTATATATATATAGCTTTTACTCGTTTTACATTAAAGTTAAATAATTAAATTTATTTGATTTAATATATAATTATAACAATTTGTTTTCTAGTTGATTAATATTTATTTTATTTTATTTTTACGGTGTTTTTAATATTAATTTAAATTATTTAAAAATATAATAAAATTTTAACATTTCACCATATATAAAATATTAATTAATAATTTTTAATAATGTATAAACTTTTTTAATTATATGATAAATTTTACAATATTTATACTCATCCATATATTTATTTTTATATTTAACTTTAATAATTTAAAAAAAGGATTATACGGATAACGGGTGGTGTTGGTACCACGGAGCTTGCGATGAGCCTTTTGCCTCCCTTTTTCTTTCTTTTCCATCTATCTTCTTTTCTCTCTCTACACGCGTTGCTGCCACCGACGCCGGTACCGTCTTGAAGCCAGTGGCCACCGTCCAGGTTGGTCCTCCTTTTCCTTTTCTCACATGAAATCAGTGACTTGTTTTTGTTCTCTAGGGTGTGATCTTAAATGTTTGACACTTTTGAAGTTGATCATAGAATGTTGGTATTACTGATTTGATATAGACTCTGATTTGGTATTACAATGTGAAGATTATAGACTCTGATTTTGATTTAGTATCATTGGTAATTTGATTCTGATTTAGTAAGTTGTTATTGGAAGTTTCATTTAATTCTTGTTTTGATTTGAAATATTAGTTTGAATGATTTTAACTTCAAGAATGAAAGGGAAAAAAAAAAATTATTGTAAAGCCCTAAATCCCAAAATCTATTTTCAGAGTTTTCTGACAATTGATTTCGTCTGCCTCTCAGCCTGTGTTCTACCATGTTTTATTTTCTTAGCTGCCTAGTAGGGTTTCGGTGCAATTTATAAGCTGTATATTCGCCACATCTTATGTAAAAACTATGCGTTTTTCAATTCTTTGCCTTTCTTTTTCTTTAGCATTCTTTTTGTTCAATTGTTATGTTTTTAATTCTATTTTGGTGTGCTTTCTCTTTGGTTTCTCACACACAACACAGAGTGTAAAAAGAGAAAGGGATTAAACTTTGGTTCTTATGAAATGGTGAGTTATTGCTCGGTTCCGGGTCGAGGAAATAGAGCGCAATAGAAATTATAACACGCATGTGTTCCTTCTCTCCAACGAAGTAAACAATGGTTATTTGTTGTTTAAATGTGAGAGTATAAAAGAAAATGAAGAAGAGAATAGAGTGAAAAATTATATTCTTTTGAGAGAATAGATCTAGAGGAGGGATGACAATTAAATCCATATCCAGTGGGGACCGACCCGTTCCTACCTCGAGTGTGACGAGGAAAAACCGGGAGCAAAGTCGGGTTCGGGTTTTCCCGCTTTAAAAAGTCGGGGGCGGGATAGGTAATGCAATTCCCACCTCGACCCGTCTCCGCCCGACTTTATATTTAAATTTTAAAATATTAATATTTTAATAGTATTTTCTTTTCTTTTTCTATTACATATAAAATCATTTTTTTATATTTTACCATTTTTACTTTTTTTCTACCCACTTTTTAATTTTTTTTATCTTTTATATTAATTACTTTATTACATTATTCTCTTTCTATTGTGTTTTAGTTTTTCATATTTTCTTAATCTCTCTAATCAAATTTTTTTCGTCTTTATCTTTTTCTAAATATTTTACATAAATTTTAGTAATAACTAATATTATTTTATTTATAATTTATATTTATTAGATTTTATTATGTCATATTTTTTGAATCTTATTATTCTTATTTATCATATATCAAATTTTATCTTAATAAAGTAATTGTATTTTAAAGGATTAAAAAGAAGATAATTTAAACTTTTATTAATTCAAATTAATTAAATAAGAATTAACTTATTAAATATTTACGTATAAATTATATATTTCATATTTTAAAATAACAACTTAAAAATGAATAATCAAATGTTTGAATATAATATTATAACAATAATAATAATAATATAAGTATTCAAATGTTTGAATACAATGTTATAATAGTAATAATAATAATATTATTATTATTATTATAAATATTCTATATATATAAATAAAAAATGATTAAATATTTATTTGACATACATATTTTAATATAAATATTTCTTTTATAAATATTTATTTATATATAAAAAATACATAGTAAAATTAATTTATTATAAATATAATTATCTTTTTAAAAATAATATAGATCGGAGACGGGCGAGACGAGGAAACCCAAAACCCAGCGAGGACGGGGACTTAATTTCTAATCCCGACGGGGATCAGGGCGGGTATGGGGACAGTTAAAAAGTCGGGCGGGGATCGGGGAGGCAAAACTTGCCCCCGCCCGTTGTCATGCCTAATTGAGAGGAAAAGACAGTAAAATGTTTATAATTGATCTGATTAATTTAATTTGAAAAGAGTAAAAAAATGTAGTAATTAGATAATCTAATTAATCATCAAAATATATTTCATTAAAATTTATAGAAGTAAATATAAATTAAAAATAAAAGCTGGTGAAATATAAAATAATTATTTTTAAAATTTTAATTATTAATGAGAATCATTTCACAATAATTTACTTTACTTAACACTTAATCAAATATAAGCACGGACATTAACTCATACAAAATAAATATAACATCAAACAAAAAATAATTATCTTAAGTTACCAGCATCAAGTTAAAAGGTGAAGCAACATCTCGTGGAAACATCGAAATGAAAAACACGTGTTTATTCAAGGTTGTCTTAGATTCTTGAATTTTGTCTTCAAATCATTCAGTTATGCGATGAACCCAATCAAAATCTTGACTGACATTTAGGAATAAAGGGAAAGAGCATAATCAATTATGTCTTACATAACTAATTATCCACTTGTTTGAAGAGGCCTTGCCATGACTTGAAGCAGGTCATGTCCAGAGCCAACCAAAGTTACATGCATAAGAACCTTACCTAATTTACAGTCCATAATAGCACCAACTATCTTAAAAAATGTATGAACCAAATTATTATTATTGGTGTTTTACCTGAAAGTGGTGGCACGATGCTTGAGACGGTGGTTCACTCCCTCTCTAGTGACCAAGCACAACAGTCAGGTTCGTTAACTCTTCATTGTAATATGCTCTTCGTTCATGCACTCTTAAATGATAGCTTTGTCACAAACTTATATCTGGATGAAAAATGATTGAGTCTCGGGTTATCAACAATATCTTTTGACGTTTTAAAGGATGACACAGCGTAAAGAAAGTCTTGTGAAGGATTATTGATATAGTGAAATCTCAAACAATATTTACTCTTATTACATGGTGCTAACTTACATATGAACAACAGAGCGAACAAATGTTGACACATGAACAAGGATAATCTTGCGAAAATTCACGCATTTTCACAAAAAATGTACTCTATCCGTCTTTTCACACATTTGTTCTCTTATCACTGGAAATAAACCATAAAATCTTCTCATGTCAAGTTCCTCGCCAACATTAGTTCTGCATATGCAAACAGATCATAAGTCCACTTCACACTGCTGCAATTTGTAAAATTGTAGCTCCTCTCACATTTTGATAAGAGAAATGTTTCTAGTACACCCCAAATTTCCCAACACCCACTAGACACCCGCTAACCTGGCAATTTTTGAAAGAAAGTCTTTGCATTGTGCTGAGGTTGAATTCAAGTGGCAGAAAAATAAATGAAAATTGAAAGAGAAATAGCTGCGGAGGTGAAAATTTGGGTTGAGAAGAGAAAGAACCGAAAAAGAGTGGAACGGAGGAAGAGTTGTTGGTTGTGCTTGCTGCTACTCCTTACTCATTGTGTGGAGGGACGAAGATTTGTTGGCATTCAAAAGTCCTATGACGATGCCACCATTGTGTTGTGGTTGCGAACATTCGTTGTTGTCATTGTGGTGGTACCATTGTGGATGTCTTTTCCGCCTGTGTCGTTGTCTCCTCCTTTTTTCTCGATGAGCATTTTATGCTGGTCCTAGGGAGTTAAATTTTGGGTATAAGGTCTCAGATGGTTTATTCTCAATCTTCAATGACAAAATATACCTGCATATATTTTATATAAGTTGTCATTGTTTGTAAGTTCAGTAAAGTTTACACAAGACCCTTGATATTTTGATATTTTGCAAATGTGAAATGATTTGAGGTGTCACACTTGAAAGGCCCTGCATATATTTTATATATATGCGTGTGTGTGTCTTTGTTTGTAAGTTCAGTAAAGTTTACACAAGACCCTTGATATATTGCAAATGTGAAATGATTAGAGGTGTAACACTTGAAAGGAAACAACATTTTGTATTCTTTTTCTGAACTTGACAAGTACCATGACTTCCTTCAAACACTTGAATTTCATTTAAGGTGTTTTTTAGATATAAATAGGGTATGAAGGATAAGAGAAGGGGTTTATATTTTTGTAAATTGAACATTAGCTCTTTGTGAAAGGAGAAATGCTTTGTGGAGGGAGAAATGCTTTGTGAAGGGGAAACCCTTGGAGGAGAGAGTGCTCTCCTATTTTATGTTATTTTCATTCTATTCAATAAAAAATATCTCTTTTCTTTTTTTGTTCAAAACTTGGTTCCTAACAAATTAGTTCGACCTGCCACTTTTTCCCTTTTCACAATGGACAAACGCATAATGACAATAGAAAATACGATTAGTGACTAGGGAATCAAACTAGCATGATTGTAGAAAGATGTCATGTACATCAAAGGAAACATTCTTGATTTAAACCAAATTTGCGGCCTCATCATGGAATATCTTACAAAGAAAACCCCCACTTTGATGATGGGAATTCAAGCACCACCAAAACAGGGTCAAATGCATTGCAGAGGAGGTTGGTTCTTTAGTCAAGAAATGTGGAATTTCCCACATTTGATGGAAGCATAGTAGGGGAAACTCATTCAGAGAGTAGCAGTTTAGGGTGTGAGGGTGTTCCATTGCAATCTTGAAATAAAAAAATAGAAGTAAAGAACATGGCTCAAGAATCAAGAATCATACCTTTTGAAGTGGAGAAGAAATTAGCAAGAGAAAGATTGTGATAGAAGAAGATGTTGATGCATCCATGAAGAATGTAAAGATTGTCGACTGTCAAGATCAGTTTCTTGACAACCAAATGGTACAAAAAGGAAGTTGAAGGTGGACATGTAACCAAACATTATTATTATTTTTTTTCCAAATTCAGATTTCCATATTAAGAGAATCAGGGATCATTGTTGGACCCAATTGATAGTGAAGGTGGTTGGAACATCATTGGCATTAGAATTTGGGAATTTTAATTTTTTGGTGATCCTTTAGCATTAAATTTCATTGTCTCTATGGATCACAACTTGGCAATGGAGTCAATGCAGAAGGAAGGTTCAAAGGTTGTTATACAAAATCCACCCTCATTTCCACCACCACCTAAGCCACCAGACTTGAGTTTGAATGCAATAGCCTTTGGTTATCATCACATTCAAACAAGAATTGTTAGGGTATAAAGTGAAGGAGAAGTTAGTAAGATAGTTAACGTATTAGTGAGTTAGTTAGCTGCATAAGGTGTTGTTTATAAATAGGGTGTGAAGGATAGTAGTTGTGTATATGTTTGTAAATTGAACATTAGCTCTTTGTGAAAGGAGAAATCCTTTGTGAAGATAAAATCCTTGAAAGGAAAAATTCTTTCTGTAAAATAGTATAACTACATAAAATACTGCAGCATTGTTCATAAAATTTGTTGCATGAATAATTTCTTATGAGAAGATATCTTCATTTGGATCATTACAAGATAACAGAAGGATATAGTTCTACTTTTTATCACCAGATTCAACTGTTATCTTTTACTATTTATTGACTTGTCTTATTTTTTATAGAAAAAAGGTTTAAGAGATGACAATGATTTTTATTAGTAGTACATGTTTTTAAGTGATTTATTCACTAAGGAAGATAAAAAGATTATCTATTTGATAATGCTTCTCTTTTAAAATAGATATAGTTCTTAAGTCTTTCAATCACTATAAGCACATATGTTAACATAGGTATTCTAAACTGAGCAATAGGAGAAATAAGATGAGAGCGAAGTTGGATGTTATGGAGAAAGGATCGTTTCGTAAGTGAAGAATTTAGGATTGACGATGATGATATCATTAGAGTTGCTAAAGGAGAGCCAATAATTGTAGAAGGATGCATTCCATGTCCAGGTGTGAAATGTCAGAATTGTGACAACCTGACAGGGATGAAGCATTTTGGGTAAAATAACATTTGCATGACAATGGGCTTATGGATGATTATGTAAATTGGACCCGTCATGGTCAAGAAAGATGGAGGGTTAGTGCATCAAAATCTTTTAATCCAAACTGTGTATGTGGAGAATGAAAATCCTTGTGTGGATATGGTTATATATGCTGCTTGGGACAAGAGTAAATCCAGAAGTGGAAGAGATAGAGAGGATCCAAATCCGTTAGCTTCAAAGTTTTATAACTTAACAAGAGATTCTGCTGGTGAACCTTTATGGGATGGTTGCAAGAAGCATAAAAATTGCTCAGTCGAAACACAATCATAAATTACTTCAACATAAGTCTGAGTTGGGATCAGGGTATGAAAAAGATAGATGCATGTCTTAATCACTGCATGCTGGTGCTGAACACACTATGCTTGTCAGTAATAGAAGGGCCAAATGCTGAATGTCAAAGAGAAATCAATTCTGAACTGTGACACTATGTTCAATCCGATGATTGCAACTTAGTGTGCTCAACAAAATCAAGGGTGAAAGATTATACAAACACTATCATGCAGCCTTTTGCCCTTCTATTACTGATGTTCATAGAGATAGGAGAACATTTTCAAGTTGAGTTTTCCCCCTCTTTTTCATTGTTATATAATAGGTGTTTGGATGCGTGTTTAGCACCAGCATGTGTCAACTCTGAACTAACAGAAAGTTGCTTCTCCACCTTTTACATTGGTGTAAAAATATGGATTGAGGTCTGATTTTTCTCCTTATTTGCATTGATGTAAAATTAGGTACTTGCATTGATAAAGTTCAATTTAATTGAGGTCTAATTTCTCTCCTTATTTTCATGGTTATTGTCAAAATTTATTATCCAAGTATAGAATTTCAGAAAAGTAAGAAATTATAATTATGCCCATACAAGAATTTGTAAAAAGAAAGAACGTTATTTTTTTATCCAAGCAATTCTTTTTTTGCAAAGTTAGGAAATTTATTTTTCAAATGCTTGATCCTAACAATCTATTGACTTGTTATATCTGAATCTGCGACCTGTATTCAGTGTTCTAATTTTTGTTATGCTATTGAATTGAACATACTCTACCAGTTTTCAGCTTAAAGATGGATCCGGAGGCTGCACGAGCTGCACGAGAATCGCTAGACCTGGCATTCCATATGTCCAATATACTTGATACGGGTCTAGACCGTCACACACTTTCTGTTCTAATTGCACTTTGTGATCTTGGAGTCAATCCTGAAGCACTTGCTGCTGTTGTCAAGGAACTGAGAAAAGAGAAACCCTCATTATCATCGTCACTTCCTGAGGCTCCTTCTTTGCCATAAATAAATGGATTTATTATTAGCTGTCATCTATGTGTGTTGAAGTTCTTTGATCCATCCTGTTTGTTTGCCTCGATCTGGTTCATTGAATTTCTCTGTATGCTGTGCTTGTTCTTTTGTATGAGCGTCATTCGATGTATAGTGAGTGGCCTTGTTTCAGTACAAGGTTGACGCGTTGCAAATAGGAACTCATATTTGATGGTTTATCTTTGAGATTAAATTTTCACTTAGCTAAAAGTGCCGAGTTCCATTTTTGCACAGTTCTCTTAACACATCCCATTTTATGTAGCAACTTAGATTGTTTCACAAATCAGCCTTTTCAAATGCTTTACATCTTTTCCCAGTTCTCACTTTTCCATTACATGGTTCCTCTCATTTGTGGGTGATATGGTGTTACCAAAGACATAAAAGTAGGGATGACATTCCCCTAACGGCGGGCAGGTTGGTAGTTATAGTCCATCTCTTATATTCCAGTCCACTGAATCAGATTAATTAAAACTTGTAATACTTTTCTATTTCCTGAATCAGATAATATCTTACCAGTAGACTATTATATGTTCAAGACAGAATTTTTGTACAGTAAGTTGTGTTTGCGAGTATTGTGTCTTTTTAGAGTGTTTTAAAAGTCAGGCCATTTTTTTAAAATAAATTAACATTGTATATATTACCAATGTACAAAGACATGTAAGATTTTACTACTTTTGCCAATTTATATTTATTGATATGATGTTGTGATAATACAATTTTCTATTCAGATTTGTAATGTGTAAATGTACAAACATAATATAAAAGAATCTGGTGACCTATTAAATAGATACGTCAGATTACAACAGTAAAATCAATAGCCAGGGTGGATCAACAGCAAAATTGATTTAATTATTTATTAATTTTTTATGCAAAGTATCTGATTACATTATTCTGAAGTCACGATTTGGATTTGGATTACGACTCAAGGCGAGAAACACACTGTGGAAATCAAAACAACATGAACCTTGTCAACAACGCATCAGCGTGTGGTTGCAATGTCAATCTTTCCTTCCAAATTATTCACTTATTATTGCTGATCACACCAAACTGTTTATTCCCAACGTTTCTATTTTTTAAATCACATTTTAGTTTTAATGGATGAATGGTAATTTAATACATAAAAATATAAAAATATTCATAATTACATTTTATTGTGTAATTTCATGAAAAATTAATTCCTAAATTATATAAATTTATATAAAATTAATTATTGAAAACCTAATTTAGTGTTAATTAGTTCTTAAATATAGTTAATGATAAAATGATTCTATCAAACTTAATAACAATACATGATTTTTGCATCTTCTTTAAATTTACAATGTTTAGATCAGTATTATTCTGCAGAATTTATTAATATTTTTTATATTTATTATAACATTAAAGAAATGAGAACAAACATGAGATGATGTTGATTGAATTTATTGACTTAAACTAATATTGAAGGGACCAATAAAACGAGTTAAGAACAAAGAAAACAACAAAATCAGTCACCATGTACAACCATGAGCAGTAAACCAATCCTCAAAATTCAAACATAGGTGTGAAAAGCTACACCATTGCTTTCCACACACATGACCAAATTTCCACATTCACATACACAACAACATCACCATTGCCGTCTTCGTAATAATTATATACGACCTCGTGTGTTCTATGGATGCCATAAAATTATAAAACAAGAACCTATTTCAAATATAACATAATCATTTACTAATGTGTCTTATTAAAACATATAAGTAAATGAAATATAAATATAAAATCATGATTAAGATTACGTTCACACAAAATAACGTTATGGTTTTACTTAATCATGAACGTTATTATTTTCTTAACTTAATTATATTATTAACCTAAGAAAATGATAAGATTTTCTAGTGGGGAAGTGGAAAATTTTGAAATTTATATTTTTAATCAACTTTCCGTGGATTATTTAGTGCTGTAAATTTATTAATCTTGTAGCTAACTACAAAAATTAAATTTACATATATTAATATGTCACTGGGAAAAGTACATATATGAAAGAAGAAGGAATAAGAAAAAGGTAACAAAGAAGGAGCTAAAAATAATTAGATTTTGTGGAAGTAGTTAAAAGTAAAAGGTGATGTTCTAATGATACAACATCCATTATGATTAAATAGTAGTATGTTTTTTAAGTATGCCGTCTGAGAAGATTTTTTAAGTTAAAAAATACACGCACTAGAGAAAAGGATATATCATTCAAACTAAGCCAAACTTTTCACACATACGACCATGCTACCTCAGTCATTGACTATGAATCTGAATCTGATAATTATTGTTCTTGCACAAACATTAGTGGGAGTGAGTTCACTTCCTGAATCTGATAAAATCAGCAATTTGCCGGGGCAGCCTCAGGTCAAATTTCAGCAATATTCTGGTTACATTAGCGTGGATGATCAGCACCAGAGAGCTTTGTTTTACTACTTTGTTGAAGCTGAAGAAAACCCAGCTTCCAAGCCATTAGTCCTCTGGTTGAATGGAGGTATAATAGATCTTGTTATGCATAAAATGCATGCTTTTGTTTATTACTTTTATGAATCTGCCTTAAACCTTTGAGACTGCTCAAAGTAATTAGGATGCCTTTTTGGTTTTGATTTTTGAAGGGCCTGGTTGTTCATCGATTGGAGTTGGAGCTTTTGCTGAGCATGGTCCTTTCAGACCGAGTGACAACAATGTTCTTGAGAAAAATGATTATAGTTGGAACAAAGGTGAACCTTTAACCCAACATTGTTGAACCAAATATCAAATACGACATGAAGAAACCAAAGTTGATTACATATTTCATTCTTATCACAGAAGCAAATATGCTGTACTTGGAGTCACCAGCTGGTGTTGGATTCTCTTACTCTAGCAATAACTCGTTCTATGAATTAGTGTCAGATGAAATTACAGGTTCTTTTTCACTTCATTTTGTCCACAATGGCCTTTAAATAGTAACATAAGAATAATAGTTTGATAAATAGTCAAGATTTTATCACTTGTTGTCTTCATGAAGTTTCTCAGGATGCTGACAATAGTCTTGTTTTGTACAGCTAGGGATAATCTTGTGTTTCTACAGCGTTGGTTCACTAAATTCCCTGAGTACTCAAATAAGGAATTCTTCATTACAGGGGAGAGCTATGGAGGTTAGAATCAGACATATATGAAGGATATATCCACTTTGAAACTGTATTAAATAATGCACCATTCACAATTCACACTTATTTTCAGGTCACTATGTTCCACAACTTGCACAACTTATTCTTAAAACCAAGATCAACTTCAATCTCAAGGGGATAGCAGTGAGTACAGAAGGGAACATTTGAATAAGTATAATATAAAAAAGTATTTGGTTTATTTGAAAAATACATGTGGTTCATATTTATGTTGATACTCGCAGATAGGGAATCCTCTGCTGGAGTTTAATACTGATTTCAACGCCAGATCTGAGTACTTTTGGTCCCACGGACTGATATCAGATTCAACATACGAAGTCTTAACCAGAGTCTGCAACTATTCCTCAATTAGGAGACAACGTCAAAATGGGAATCTTGGAGGGGTTTGTGCAGAAGCAAACCAACAATTGTATGCTGAGGTTAGCAACTATGTAGATGAGTATGATGTCACTCTCGATGTGTGTTTGTCATCAGTAAACCTACAGGCTTATATGCTGAATCAACTGGTGAGGTTCAACTTTCTGCATAGCCATCTTATTAATTATGTTAACTTTTTCCCCTCAGTCTTGATTTCTTTTCTGGTGCAGCAAGAGACACAGAATATAGATGTTTGTGTTGGTGATAAAACAACCTCATACTTGAACAAGAAAGAAGTCCAAGAAGCTCTGCATGCTAAACTTGTTGGAGTCACCAAATGGTCAACTTGCAGTTCGTAAGTTCTATTGCTTCAAAAATGACACATTTGAAGAGTGCTTTAGAGATGCAAATATTGATGTTCACAAAGGGAAAAGTAATAGTTCATATGTGAGATTTACCCCTGAACTATAATAACTAAGATTAATCGTAGTTTTTCTCTTTTGTAATCGTGTAATTCTAGTCCCGCATGTTCTAGTTATGTTAATTGGGCTCTCTAGCTTTAAAAAATGTACAATTTTAGTTTTCCAAAATTTTATTAAGCCATTTGAGTCCTCCAACTATTTCAGTCATGAGATTTTAATCCCTGTGTTAGTTGAAATTTACTGGTGTGACATTGATTTATGAGTGTCTGTAGGTTAAAATATAAAGCATTAGGACATATGAAGGACTCAGCTGACAAAAATAGGATTTGGAAGATTAAAATCATACACTATTGAGACCAAATTGTACAATAACTATCTGAAAGACCAAAAGTACCATAAAGTTTAATAACTATAAGACTCTTTCTATTCAAATCTTCCTAAATAATGGTAAAAATTTAGGTGAGCATTAGGCAACACAAGAAAGTTGATTTGAACAAAAGATATAAAACTTATATCTTATTTTAGGGTCCTTTGGCCTTCAATTTTTAATCTAGTTTCCTTTTTCTGCATTCTCAAACACAATTGGTCACCTTTTTCCTGAGACTTCATCTTCTGCTAATAATATCTTCCTTGTGTCAGAGTTCTGCATTATGACTATGGGAATCTAGAAATACCAACAATTCGTATTCTGGGATCACTTGTTAAGTCTGGGATCAGGGTCCTAGTATACAGGTAATTGAGTCTGTTTAATCACTGACATTTGGCTAACTCCTCACACCAAGGCGTAACACTTATGAAGCAATCAAAGTCATTTCTCTTTGCAGTGGTGATCAAGATTCAGTGATTCCATTGATAAGTTCAAGATCTCTAGTGAACGGATTAGCCAAGGAAATTGGACTTGAGACAACAGTGGCATACAGAGCCTGGTTTGAGGAAAATCAGGTTAATATTAATTCTTGGAATGCAATATATCTTAGAAAATTTCAATGCCTCCATGCATTGCCATTTAACTCAACCTTGATTTGGTATACATATTTCAGGTAGCAGGATGGACACAAATATATGGGGACATCTTATCATATGCCACCATAAGAGGAGCATCTCATGAAGCTCCCTTTACACAACCACAAAGATCACTGGTGCTACTTAGAGCATTTCTAGAAGGAAAGCAACTACCTAGTGTTAAGTAAAATATAATCAGATTTAATACAAGGTGTTCTTATTTACCTCAATAAGTATAAATGCTTCCAATATCTTGTGAGGAACTGGTTATTGCTATTGGATTGTTTGGCAAAAACTGCAAGGTCAAATAATAAATCGTTCTTTCCACAGGTACCATGTATTTGATTAGTTATTGTTAATTAAACAAAACTGAAACAACATATTTTAATGTAATGGTGATGAAGAATGTAAAGATTCAAGATTAAATTTTTGAACAAGAGCAAATAATAAAAATATTTTCAATTAATAAAAATATCAGTATTGGAGATTTTGCATGGAGGGGTTCATATTTGCTTACTTAATTAACTAATTGTTCAATTTAAATCTCTGTAAAGAAAAATTAACCTAAATTACCCTACGTCCTCTTATAAAATATGAAAGCATATATAATTGAATTTATCACTACTTTGGTAATAATTATGTTTAATTTAACATTTTATGATCAATGTTAATGATTTCTCGAAAGAGTCAAATGAAAATTAAATTAAACAAATTATGTTCCAAAGGTCAAACACCAACTCTAGAAAAATAGTTGTACTTGAAGATACTTTATATCTAAATTATAAATTATATAAAGAATAATTAATACATTTAAATACAAGTACATGTTAGATTAGATATTGAAGCCTTTAAAATTAATCTCTTAATTATGTGAGGATTATATGTGCATCTCCATGAACAGTAATATTTTTCATCAATAATTTTAATTTAACTACGAAATAAGGTTAATTTATGAGAGAAAAAATAATAGAGGAGAAAATAATAACTCATAAAAATGTATTTACAATTACGTAAATTTTGAGTATATATCTTTCTAATCGTTTTGCACATAATAATTTGTGTAGTTATAAAATAATTGTTAAATGATTTTAATCGGATCTAATGATATATTTCTCGAATATAAAATTACCAAAATTTTAAATATATTATTTATATTTGTAGGGCTAGCAAACAATATAATAATATTTTAAATAAAATTTATTAATTATTTTATTACATTAAATTATCTATTTTAATATTAAAATATTAAAATTAATTTTATTTTGTGGGTTTAATATATTAATTATGATAGATGTATAGTTGTTTGTAATATAAAATGATTTACTGTTTGCTTACTTATTCTTTTTATTCAAGTATTTACGTGATCAACCACTTTAATGTATGAATTTTTTTAATTTTGACTAAGTAAACGTTTTTCAACTCAGAAAATCTTTATTAGATTGCTTATTATCAATAATCACTAATATAACTTGAATTTCTCTTAGTGAATTTTGAATTTTAAAATAAGTTGTAATATTTAAAATAAAGTGCAATAAAGATAAAAGTACAAGTAAAATGAAAATAAGCATGTGATAAGAATAAATTACAGAAAATTAAATTTAACAATTACAGGAAATTAAATTTAACAATGTGATAAGAATAAAATACAGGAAATTCAATTTAAATCATTATTAAGGATAAAACAAAAATTTGTAAAGAAAATCGATAACAATTTAAATTGCAAAAAACTTCATTAATTTGAAAATTACTTTTATCACACTTATTTTCACCTTATTTATATTTTACCCTGTGTAACCGCTAGTAAAATAAAATAAAATACAAAATAAAATAAAATATTTATTTCTTTTATAATCATTCTTTTGTTTTCTCGAGCTACTCATTTCATTTGTCATGTAGCTCATATAGTTCATGTCATGTAGTGAAGTCATAAATTCTTTCACATATTTCTCGACTGCATTATCCCTTTTCAATCCTTCTTCCTTATTTGTTTGCATAACTATCTCTTGATTGTTTTCCTTGATTATATGACACTTACATAATTTGTTTCATAACATCTCTAAGATTTTGATTCCAAGTCTTTCATTTATTTAAGCCTTTGTATCTCGATAAATCTTTATCGACATCTTTTTGGTTCCTTTCTTGATTTTCCTTAGTCTTTGTCTCATACCTGATAACAATATTTCTCTGCTCACCAACATAGTTATTGATCTCTCATCAAATTGTGAGGACTCTTTATTCGATTATATTGTCTCATCTTTTCCCAATTTTCCTATAAACTTTTGATCATTTGTCTTTGGATACTCTTTTAACCAATAACTTTAATCTTGATTATATTTTTTGATTTATATATTTTGATCCATTATTCTCTTAAATTATGCACTTGTTGAGGGGTCTTTTTATTGTTTGTCATCTTGATTTTTACTCTTTTTTATTATCATTTTTCATTTAAAAAACTTTAATATTTTTTCTAATTCTTTCTTTTCTTTGTAAATTTATGAGTAATAATAATAACAATAATACTTTTCAATATGTCGATGAGATAATAGGTATTTTACTTTTGATAACCATTATAAAAAAATATGTTATACTCTCAGAATTAACTCTAAAATATAATGTAATTGTAAAATTTTAGTAAGTTAATTTATTACGAATGATATAAGAAAAAATATATTTCCTTCTTAATTCCTTCTTGAATTATCACTAATCTTAAAATATTTAATTATAACAAATAGTTTACTAATTAACATAATAATCTTAGATAAAAAAAATATTTAGAAATTTCTTATTGATAGACTTAGGTAATATTAACCATATTAAGAAAAAGTGAATTCAATTATACATCAAAATATGTTTTATTTATATATATAAATTAATAAATAAGATCTACAAGTTCATCTAATGAATATTATCAAAGAATTACTAATATTTTGTTATGATTAAGAACAATTAAATTATAATTATAAGATATTTATTTCTCATTGTCATAATTTTCATTATGATAATAAATTCTAAATTATAATAAAAAAATTCCAAAAATAATTATTATAGTAAATAATATAGAAATGGTTAAAGTGTATGGAATTGTGTAAGTCTTGTTATATTTACAAAGAAGGTAATAAATGTGTCCTGAACAAATAACCTTTTTGTTTGGTGTCATATAGTATTAGTGATCAATTCTTCTCCAATGGATATAATCTTTCAGGAATACTATTTTGGACTTGTCATTCCCCAGATAATCATCTATTTTATTTTTCTTTTATATAAATGTCTCGTGTTAAAATTAAATAAAAATATAAATATAAATATGATAAAATAAAAAAATATTTTATTATAAAACCAAAATATTCTATATTACAGGATTTGGCCTAAATAACTTCATATATTAATTCAACAGTATTTTAAAAACTTCCTTAAAACTTCTTGGCAACATGTTACTGAAAAAAAGTTTTAATATATATTGTTTTATTAGTCTTATAAGGAGAATAAAATGAATAAAAAAAATGATTACTTAATTTTTGTACATAACAACTTTCGGCTTTTATCTGAAAAAAAAAAAAAAAACATAATTGTATAAACAATGAAACACAAGCTTTTGGGTGGAAATATCAACTTAATGATGATGCTGATACAATCAGCATTAGATACAAAATAAGCAATATATAGAGTTAATATTTATTTTCAATTTTACCAATTTGAAGATTATATAATCTTTTTTAAAAATGATTTTGCAAAATATGTTTGTGTTAGTTAGGTTTGTTGGGCTAAAAGTTTTGCTAATTAGCTTATTATATGCATGGTTTATGTTTTGGGTCATGGCACAAGGTTGTCTTCCCTTAACCCTAAATTTATTTTTATCCCCCATGTCAATCCCTAATTCAAAAATACTTCCAAAATCTAAGTAATAATTCTTGAAAGAATGATGTTTAAATGAAGAAGAAAATAAATGAGACTTAAAAACTTTTTTTGAATTTTTTTTTTAATAAAATCTTATTGAAAGTTTTTGAAGTTTAACTTGCAGTAAAATTATAGAATTATCCTTAACTCTTCATCTACATAGTGTCGCAAATATATATCCAATTAAAATTATTGAGTTAAATGTTCTTTTAAAATAGATAAGCCTTTAAAATTTCATACAATTTAAAAAAATAAAATTACTGTACTGTTTTATTTTAATATATTGAAATATTTAAATAAATAAATAAAACAAAATATTCAAAAGAAAAAAATTTCTACCTTTCAAGCTAAACGTTCTACACCACAGTTAATCAATCAAAATTGGATCATAAATTTAATGATTCTTGATGGGTCAGGAAAATACTTTAATCAAATTATATGTATAAAATGTGACATGTAAATTTCAATTAAATATATTGATTTAATGATAACATGAACTCTTAAATCATGTAAAACTTCTGAACCTAAATATTATTTACTCCATAAAATTAAGATAAAAATAAAGATAATAAATTTGAAGACTTGGCATAAAACATTAAATATTTCATGTTACAGTTTTGGTTGGTGTACTTAAATTCTAAAAGTTAAATTGCAGTGATTTGCCAAGCCCCTTTTATTAATTTTTAAAGTCAAACATAGAGTGCATCCACACATGAAAAAACAAGAAAAGAAAGCAATTGATGTACATAACCCAAATTCTCAAGGCAAGCAGGTTAACAACTAATTCCACATTGGTGTAACCGCCACCATTTGTGTCAGGCGTGGACTACAAACATAAACATTATATTAATAGGACACTGACTTGTTCCTTATTTGCCATAATCCTTAACATTTCAGTTTGATCCTCCACTTAAACCAACATCTCAATGTGACCATGTTATCTCATTCATTTTCTCTGATTGGAACAGTAATTATTGTTCTTGCACAAACACTTCTCGGGGTGAGTTCACTTCCTGAAGCTGATAAAATAAGCAGTTTGCCAGGGCAGTCACATGTTAAATTTCAGCAATATTCTGGTTACATTACTGTGGATGACCAACATCAGAGAGCTTTGTTTTATTACTTTGTTGAAGCTGAAAAAAACCCTACTTCCAAGCCAGTAGTCCTCTGGTTGAATGGAGGTATATACATATACATGATTTTGTTCCTTTATTTATTTTGACAGAGGGTTAAACCATTTAAACTAATCAAAGCAACTAAGGTCCTTGCTTCTGATATATGAAGGTCCTGGTTGTTCATCTATTGGAGTTGGAGCTCTAGTTGAGCATGGCCCTTTCAAACCGGGTGCCCATAATGTTCTAGTAAAAAATCATTATAGTTGGAACAAAGGTGAAACAACAACTTTGTAATCCTATGCTTTGTTTGAAAGGGGTCATAATATCAAATATGCTTTTTCTTTAAAATCAAAATTGCTTACTGAGTTTTCGTTGTTTTCAGTGGCAAATGTGCTATACTTAGAATCACCGGCCGGTGTTGGATTTTCCTACTCTCGCAATGCATCTTTTTATACCTTAGTGACAGATGAAATTACAGCTAGGGATAATCTTGTTTTCCTACAACGCTGGTTCACTGAATTCTCTGAGTACTCAAATAACGACTTCTTCATTACAGGGGAGAGCTATGCGGGTAAAAAGAAATAATTGAAAATGAATTAACAATTATATTCCTTTTGAAACAGCAATATGGTAACGCAAACTTGTTTTGCAGGTCACTATGCTCCACAACTTGCACAACTTATTGTTCAAACCAAGACCAACTTCAATCTCAAGGGAGTAGCAGTGAGTACCTAAGGGAAATTTTGAATAACTATAATGAAAATAATACGGTATACATGATAAGTATACTAATGTTATCAAATTTATATATGTTAATACTGCAGATTGGGAATCCTCTTATGGAATTTGACACTGATTTGAACTCCAAAGCTGAATTCCTTTGGTCCCACGGATTGATTTCAGATTCAACTTATGATCTCTTCACTAGAGTCTGCAACTACTCCACTATTAGGAGACAAATGATACGTGGGAATCTTAGTGATATATGTGGAAACATAAATACATTGGTGTTTACTGAGCTTAGCGACTATATAGACCAATACGATGTCACTCTTGATGTGTGTTTGTCATCAGTAAATCAACAGTCCTATGTGCTGAATCAAATGGTAAGCTTCATTTGTTACATGCATAACCATCTTAAATGCTTTGATTTATTTTTTCCCTTGCAGTTGTTATATTCATTTTCATTTACATGCCTTGGTATATGATGTAGCAAGAGACACAGAAGATAGATGTTTGTGTGGATGATAAAGCAGTCAAATACTTAAACAGGAAAGATGTGCAGGGTGCTCTCCATGCTAAGCTTGTTGGAGTATCCAAATGGTTAACTTGCAGCAAGTAAGGTTTACTTCTGGCTTCAAAGATGAGACATAAAGGAGTGCATTTAGACTTAGACATGCAGATATATGAAACTTCTAGATATGTTTCCATAGTTGACTTTGACACCATTTTAGACTTATCCCACCTATTAACAAACTATCCACGTTGTGTTACAGGGTTCTCCGTTATGACCGTACAAATCTAGAGATACCAACAATTTCTATTCTAGGGTCACTTGTTCATTCTAAAATCAGGGTTCTGGTATATAGGTAAGCGAATTTGTTGGATCATCTACATTTACTTACCTAACTCCATACATTACCTACCTACCTACCACGATTCAGAAAGGCGTAATATTCTTAAACAACCAAAATCATTTCTCTCTGCAGTGGAGATCAAGATTCAGTTATTCCATTACTTGGATCTCGATCTTTGGTGAATGGATTGGCCAAGGAACTTGGACTGAATACATCAGTGGCATATAGAGCCTGGTTTGAAGGAAAACAGGTCAATACATAGAATGCAACATATAATATATAACATTTTATATCAATGGATGAAAACTTATCATTTAATTTGATTTAATGAATGGATTAATAAAAATTAACTTTAGTGAACAAATATTAAAGGTGTAATTTTATGAAAAGGTTGACGACTAATGTTATGAAAGGTATCATTAAAAAGAAAGTAATACATCTAAGCACTGCCATTTTACTCAACCTTGATCTGGTATGTAAATTTCAGGTAGGAGGATGGACACAAGTATACGGAGATATCTTATCATATGCCACCATAAGAGGAGCCTCTCATGAAGCTCCCTTTAATCAACCAAAGAGATCACTGGGGCTACTTAAAGCATTTCTGAAAGGAAAACCACTGCCTAGTGTTAAACAAAATATAAACTGATTTAATTACAAAGGTGTTTCTAATTCCTTTTACCACAATAAAGTATCGATCCTTCTAGATCCTCATGGGAACTTATTAGTGCTGTTTGGTCTCCTTTTAATTGTTAGCTCAGTTGTTTCTATATCTTGTCTTCGTTCAACGAGTTTTGACAGTGGGTATTGGAATTAGGCATACATATAACATTAATATTACGTTAAACCAATTTTTTTAATTGAATTCAGCTCAGTTTGATGGTTTCTAAAATTTCATTTTATTTTTATGACGTTCAAGATTATTTTTATTCAACAACAAAATAAATAGATTAATAGTAATCAATTAAATCATTATCAACTTCATGTAAAAATGAGATTTTCAAAACTATAAGCAAAAAGGTAATGAGTACTATTCAGGAAGAAAGAGTAACAGCTAAAGCAATATATAATCAATCAAAGCAAATTAATACAGCGAAGGGACCATATGCAGAAATTAATATATTGTTTAATATTGCTAACATATTGTTTTAATTTATCGAAATTATCCAACACAGAAATAGCAACTTATAATTTAAGTTATCGTGCATTGATGAATGTTGCTTAAATTCTTGACAACGTCAAAAAAGAACAGAGTAGTTACTTGTTGATTTTTCTCGAACTTGCACAATAAGTCACAAGAAACAAATGTCAGAAAGGGATTTTAAAAGTTTTCACTTTTACAACATGTTATCCCCTTATCATCGTAAAACGCGACAACAGTAAATTCTTTTAACCAAGCCACAAAACAGAACACTGCAAAATGTAAGGCGATCAATTTTATGAGCAATTAATAGTTTTCCCCAGTTGTAGCAGAAAATAACGTTTTTGGTTCATTGTTGGCAAAAGAAACTAAGTGTTTTGCTCCACAACAAAATGTAGATTTCTACGTAAAAATCAGAACAGAAAGAAATTGTTTAGCTCAAATGTAGCAGAACACCAGACACATAAATAGCTACGGGAAGGTCTGCCAATGTTTTTAACATCAATCGTGCAGTGTCCCCAAAATATCATCGTCTCTATATAAATGATACCTACACAAAAAGCATCCAATTAGCCAAGACTTAAGACATAGATAGCAACTATTGCAACTTGTATAAATAAAACACTGTAATCCACATAACTCCTTCACATAGGCAACTAATATAGTTCTTCGTGTGCATAGTGCATACTATATACTCTGTCAAAATAACAAGTAGCACAACAAAAGGAGAATTAATTGGTGGCCATGAGAACTGCAGACAAAACCTCACGTTCAATGTCAATGAAATATTCCATGAACTAGCAAATTTCCCAAACCTTTATCTCGATGTTTTGTATGTTAATAGTCACACTCAAATCCCACAGTTTGATTAAGTATGAGAATGGCAAGTTAACATAAAAATCACCAGTTTTGTCTGTTAATAGACACCTATTCTCTTACTTAAAACTAATTTTGTAGTGTGACTGAAAATGCATTTTGGTCAATATGTAAATAATGAAGATGCGCCAATAGAAAATCACCAGCTCCCAAACAAAAAAAAAATCTTTTTCATTTTGGACGAGGAGGGTAACGGGTACTATGTAATAAATCATAGCACATATGGAGCTTCAAGTTAATTAAACCCTTGGCATTAGGTAAGTGATAATCTGATTACAAAAAGCAACAAAGTTTATTGAATGAAATCCTTCAATTATAATACTAATGCTATACTTCATAAAGACTAAGAAATTATTGATAAATTCCAATAACAGTTTCAGTCCTATAGCTCTATATCTAGGCATATACAAAAGAAACATCAGATTACATAATGTATGAAGCATCAAACAAAGAAATTCTAAATATTGGATACACAATATTAAGCATAAATGCGTAAAGTTTCCTTCTTCGAAACTTGTTACAATGATTCACAAAGAAGACAGTACCCAGTAGCATTTAGACCAAAAGGAATCAATCAACTTTGGAACAAGGAAATAAATCTTCCAGGTATTATATACACAAAATTAACAAAGCTCAAGTGTAACCATCAACGTTTATATCTACCGTATTAAACTTTAGGATAAAGTGGAAGAATTATATGAGCCTAAAAAATAAGCTAATAACAGGACATAAAAAACATATACATACTCTTTGTTGTCAAGCTTCACCTCAGTTCCCCCATACTCTGGCAAAAGAACAGTATCGCCTTCGTTAACAGCCACTGGAATTAGCTTCCCATCCTTACTGTGAATGCCAGGTCCAACAGCAATAACTTTTCCGGAATTCAGCTAAATCAAACATGAAGAAATACATCAACTCAGCAAACAAAGAATATCACAGTAAATGTGTGACTTGCAGCAATAAATTGAAAAAGACATTGAAATAAAAATAAATAAACCTCTAAGTCTTCAAATTTAATTGCTAATTGGGAATACACTAAGGCAATTACCCTACAAAACAAACAACCACACGAAGACAACCCGAGGACTAATCCCAAAAGAAATGGACAGCAAGAATCAGATTAATTAGTACCCATCTGGGTAAAAATTAGAAACCCCTAAAGAAAATAAAATGGAATGAGTAAAATAGGGAAAATCCATGGCAAGATGAAATTTTGAGATGAATAGCAAAGACCCAAAAAGAGAGATTGAGAAGGGTACGGATGAATTGGATTGGGAGAGTAAACCTTGGAGGATTTCTCCGGTAATAAAATGCCAGCGTTGGTCTTTGATGGAGGCACGATTTTCTCCACCAAAACACGATTGAACAGTGGAATCAAACGCTTCGCCATTTGGAGCACACTACACAATGGAAATGAGAACCTTGACAGCAGCTTCTTGTTGAAAAATCTGAGGTCACACTTGTTAGGGTTTTACAAAGGGTTTATGTTTCTAGTTAAATTTTTATTTTATATTATTTTTGTTAATACAAAGGGTTCTAGAATCTTCTCTCCTCTTCCAATTTTTATTTATAATTCTTTTTTTTTCACTAAGGTAAATGTTGTGATTTTTTTAAATATTATTTTTTTAATAAAAGCTATCTAAATAGGGTTTCTCACTCTATTCTATTTATTATTTTGATTCCCATTAAATTGAATTTCGACTTAAAACATGTTATTTAATTATTATTTTTTTACATTTTGAATATATATATATATATATATATATATATATATATATATATATATATATATATATATATATATATATATATATATATATATATATATATATCCACTTCAGTGATACACACATTGTTTTGAGATGTAAAATGCAAATTCGTTTTTATTATGTTCGAAAATTTGGGTGAGGGTTTACTATATTTATGTAAAGTTAAGTGTAAGAATAGGGAGGTGAGAATAGCAGCCCAGTTAGTTATGCTTCCAGAAACCCAATTTTATTTTGGGCTCCTATTCCTTGAATCTGAAAATATGACCATTGAGAAGCTCATATCTGTTTGCCATTTTCTAACCAGAACAAGAACATTATTAGTAAAAGAAAATAATAAATGTAGAAAAACTGAAATATATATATATATATATATATATATATATATAGGTATAAAATATTGAACAAATATTTTATTTGATTGAATTTTTCATTTCAATGAAAGAAACCTTTATTTAATCTTGGGTGGAATGGTATAGATTTCTTGTGACTCTAATAATCTTCAAGTTCCTTTGCCTCTGAATGTATGAGGATTCAGGGTTTGAAATTTAAAGTTTCTTCTGTTTTCCTGTGTTTTCTGATTCAACAAATTCATCAAACTCCAATCTATATATCCAACAATAAGGAAGAGAGAGAATGAAGAGGGTAACAGAAAAGAAAAGTTACCTTTTTAAAAATAAAATAAAAAATTTATCCAACTTCTTTATAAATTTACTTTTATATTTTTTTAAAATATTAAGTTATTAAATTCTAATTAATTTTAACTTATAAAAAAATATTTTATTTATATGTTTACGAAAAAACTTCTCTAATAGATTTAAATTAACTTTAAAAAAAAAAAAGAAGAAGAAAAGCATATTAACAAATGAAGGAACAACATGACGTTTTCCAAAGCTAATTTTCTATATATATATATATATATATATATATCGAATCATCGCATACATACCCTAATTTGCTGTGAGTAAAAATGTCTGCCATACCTAATTGATGAGAGGAAACCATGTTTAAAAATGTTAATAATGATTCAGAAAACAAATCAAAGGAGCAAAAAGAAACCCAAAGGAAAGTGGAAGTGGAATAAATCATAGACAGGTTGGCTATAATCATATTTGATTTGACCACCTTAAACCTAACTAGTTTTCATTAATATAAGTTTTATGACGATTCTCATCGATCATACTATCTTGCCCTCAATCATGTTGTTCCATAAGTTAGTGGTTTCTGCGTTATGCAAGAACACTAAACAGTAAAATGATTACGTGTATAATCATGTAACATTTCCTCTTTCTTTTTTTTTAATCACAAAATAGAATCTGGTGTTCATATTCATTAGAAAAGGTTCCCTGGCTTTAAGTGGCTTATCTGCTGCACAAATAATGCATCATTCCTCCAAGATCTGTTAGAGAAGCTGCATTAATCAAAATACATATACATATATATAAATAACCCTGCTGCATTAATCAGTCAGTTAATAGCAACCAATTAACATTCAAACGAACAACTTGTTGGTGAATATAAGAGCTCTTTAAACGTGATTAGTAGTTAATGAAGAAAGAAGAGAGCTGAGGATATAAAGAATTTTAGGGCATAATGAGAAGTTTCATGTAGCAGTTATGTTCCAATGATGGTGTGAGGGGCAAAGGGCCATGGGTTTGACTGAAGAGCTAGGAGCAACAGAGCTAAAAAGTAAAATGTAACACCAAAAAGTGGGAAATTCTAGTTGCTTGCGGAGCAAAGAATTCTTTTCTCTAATCATATCGCTTGTACTCATAACGACATTCCCCATCTATGCATTTCATCTTTGCTTCTTTCAATCCAAAGCAGATGCCACTCAATAACATTTCCCAATCCCCATCTTTTAGCTCATCAAACCCCCCTCTTAGCTAGCACCCAAAATGAGACCTCTTGGTGGGTCTTAACCCTAATAAAAACAAAACCAAAAAGAGACCAACTCCAACCCTAAACTTAACTCCACCAACACTGCAAAACTACATCTCTTGCTTAATCAATCACATGACCTTTTCTTTATTTTTGGTCCATCTTTAACCTTTTATGTACAAACCAAATTAGTGGTCTCTCAAATATCAATGCATGTTTGGAATATTTCTGAGAGCAACCATATAATGCAAAGCACACAGTAGAGCATGAAAACTGAAGTCAGGAACATAATTAACTAGCCCTTGACGAATAATAACTAGCAGTATATGCAACTTTTCTTTTTCTTTATCCATGCATTATCATTCCACTCTTCTATAGAATGTAGGGAGAAAATCATGACATTTACCTTTGATTTTCTCACACGAAGTCTCAACACCGCATTCTATATATTACCTTTTTCTACCTCTTCTCCTCTCCATTTCCTACACATGAAATCACTGATATATCTTCTCTTTATCTGATATCTTCCACCACGTACACGCACACACACATAATTAACATCATGGACCTCATATCAGCTTCTAATGGAAGCTTGTATAAGGTGACGATGAAAGGGTAGAAAGAAACATGCAGTACTCTACACTGTAAGGGAAAATATATATACAAACTTTTTTGGCTATTTTAAATGCCACTGATTATTTTTTTTATCAGAAAAAGTCAAAGTATTATCAAAATATTTTTAAAATTATGTTGAAATTCAATTGGCTTATGTTACAATAAATTTCAGATAAAAAAAAAAGAGGCCTAATTGCATAGGAAATTGATGGTTAATTTGGAGTCAAATGGTTAAATTTTGTCAGAATTTGATACTATTCCATTATTTTATATTATCTTATATGAAATTCCGCACTGTTTCCAGTATGTACGATGGACCCTCTGCGCAAGAATTAAACACCTTGTGCACGGGTGAATGTCTTAACTTTTCCACCACAAAAAATTATGTACAAGCTACTTTTAGGAAAAGTATAATTTCTTAAAATAATATTTATGAAATTATTGAAAATTGTCCAAAGTGATTATATATCTGGAAAGTAAATAATTGAAACATTCTTAGCTGCTTTTAGATTTTTTTTGGTTTATTACTTCTTTTTTTACATATAAATATATAATATTATTATAATTTAAAATTATTATATTTTTATATTATATTATTTAATATGTAAATATATTATAATATTATAATTTAAATTATAAATAATAATTAATTAAACTTAAATTATTAATTATAATTAAATATTTTAATTTATAATTATAATGATTTTTTTTTAATTCATCCCATTTTTTATAAAATGAGATAGATTTATCTATTTTGTCACCCATATTTTAAAGTGGTTATTTAATAATGTGTTTTTCATAATCCTTGCTTCCTTCCTATTCAGCATAATACTTCTGCACATATACCTTCAATAAAAAAATATTAAATGAATCCAATTAAAATGGTAAAAACCATTTGACTCTTATTTTTAATAAACAAAATTAATACACCATATATTTGTGTATATGGTGAGTATGAAATGAATCATTTCAAAAGTTAATAATAGATTATGTTGTTAATCATTTGGTACAGTATTATATATATTTTTTTTTCAATTTTGCATGTGACAAACACAAGGGTGAATATGGATTATAACCTTTAACAATATGGAACAAGAAAAAACGAGATGAAGGAAACTAGAAAGAAGATTAAGTACGAAGTTAGAAAAGAAGAAGATAAAAAATATCAAACTAAAAGAAATCGAAGAAGATTTAAAATAAAGGGAAGAAGAATATGTATGAAAATAAATGACTTCTTATATATTTTAAGAAATCAAAATATTTTTTTTATAATAATTTAAACACACATCAAAATAATTGAGAATGACTATGCCCAGTGTTTTTGGAGGTTATGTTAAAGTTCTATTTTGTTATTAAATAAATAATTAGAATTTCATCTCAATTTCTTACAAAATTAATTGTATCACATCATAAATACTTTTAAATCGAATGAAAAAAAAATCTTTTTAACTGCTCAGATTGCCTGAAATTTAGGCAACTGTAGATGAGATTGACAGATTGAGCATGAGTTTATCAAGAAATATTTTTGTAAGAAGAGAAATAATTAAATTAATGTTTTATAAAATAAAATTAAATAAGTTAATTTGTAAAAAATGTTATTTTAAAGTTTTATTTTTAATTTATATATAAAATGATTTCAATTTATGGAAAAGTGTGTATTATTTTATTTTTTCATATTTTTCGCTTGATGAAATTGTTCAAACGTTAAAATATATTAAAAAAATCTCAATTCAGGATAACAACAAAAGATAGATCAAACAAAAGCGCAACATTTTGTTGTGTATATTTTTTTTTTCTTCATCTTTTTTACGTTTTATTTTGTATGAATTGAGAATCTATATTAGAATTAAATTGGAATTGAAATGTCTTAAATGTTTTTAATTATCGTACTTATCTTAAATGTTACATTTTAAATGATTTTTAATTAATAGACAATGCAAAAAACAATTGCATTGGTTATATATATAAAAATTAAACTTCTTTTATTACAGACAAATGCAATTAACATGTTCCTTATTAAAACTTTCTTCAAAAACATTCTTTGTAATTAATCCAATTTATTAAAAACAATTTTTTTTTTGGAATTCTTATGTTTTATTTAATAAGTGTATATGGACTAGTTATAAAATGGAAAAAGTTGAAATTAATCAAGATAAAATTGAAGTTTCATGTGACTATTTAAGAATGATGGTAAATCTTTCAGCTAATTCTTTTAATATTTGGTAAAACAAGTATTAAATAAAAAATGTATTTTAAAACATTATATATAGTATTTTACAGAAAAAATATGTTTTTTTTTCGCTTCAAACTTATAATTTTTATCTTTACTTTCAATTCAGTTTTTTCAACTTTTAAAAACATGTATTTTTATTTTTCTTTATTTTAAAATTTTAATATGTAATAAATTTTATTAAAAGGACTAAAATTTATTTGTAATACTTTTTTATACTTGATTTAACCTTTTACAATAAAAATTTGTTGTCATCATAAAATTGATAAAATAATGAAATTTATATAATATTTTTTTGAAAAATTAGATTAATTAATCAATTTAAAAGTAAATAGATTAAAATAAGTATGTTGAAAAAAATATAATACTAAAAGTGAATTAATTAAACTCTATTTCATATTGAGATTGAGTAAGAGTGAGAAAAAATTATAAAAAAAATGTAGAAAACATTCTTTAAAAGTGGTCAAAAAGAGGTTGAGTGTTTATTTTTTTGTTTTATATAGACACGTGGATATATAGTTGTAATTTTGTTGGTCTAAATACGGGGTTTTAATTGGTGTGTGAGTGTGTATTTTGGTTGAGACCCAAAAATGATGAAGGAAGTGTTGCATTGCATGAGTTTCATGGTGTGTGATTTTGTATAGAGAATAAAAGTGATGGAGGAAGAACATAATGATGTCGAGTGAGAAAGTAGCCACTACATGCATTCTGAATTTCACCCCACAACTCCTTCATACCAGCCCCCACACCAAGCTCCTCCTCTTTTTCTTCTTCTTTTCAATTATCAACTCAACTTTTTTCATAATATATATATATATATATATATTCTTCTTCTTCTTCTTCTTCCTCCTCTCACTATTCAAATTAATAAACTCATGAATTTATTATTCAACTCACATTCTTCTATTACAGTTTACTACAAATCACATTCTAAATTTTTTTTTTTGGTCATTTTACTTTTAATTTTTTGATGATTTTATTTTAAATAGAGATACTTAATTAGGTTTTATATTTTTGTATATCATACTGTATAAGATAATTAGGTTAGGGGTGGTACTTGATCACGTTGATATCACGTCTGCACTTAAGTAATAGACATGAATTAATGAATGGTGGCACTGTGATAATCTTTTCTTTACGTAAGATTACTGATTATGTTATTGACTAATCTATATACAATGTACACAATTTTATTCCAACTTTTTGACTAAATCATATATGTTTCCATGATTTTCTTTTCTCATTTTCTTCTTTGCTTAAATAAAAGAAAAAGAATGTTTCCGTATTCAACATGCCCTAGTCAATTATTTGAGTTGCATAAGTACACATTGTGATATGAAGTTTACACAATAATCAAGTTTTAAACTTTAATCAACTCTTTGACTTAGTTTCATTGTTGCTCAGTAATTCCTTCATTTATCAACAAGCATGAATTGAATGCCATCGTTCTACTTTCTCTCTCCCCGAGGCTGCTGTGGACCCCTGCACCTTTTTCTCCTCCAAGAGCATAAGAAACTAATAAAATTAAGAGAAAATAAATTATATATTCTATCTTTCAACTATTTCATTCTACATTTTTAAAAGGATGTGTTTATGCTTAATATCGTTGTTGGAGGTATATTTTATTTATTTCGTTGTTATTTTTAAGACCTTTTCTTATTAACATTTTTTATTTATAAATTACTTGAACATATACATATATATAAAAGTGAAACTTATATATGAAGGAGAAGCATATAACTTTAGTGAGTAAGTGTATAATGATGCATGGTGAATCGAGTGTGAAGGAAGTCAAAGAAATGATATTTTTCACCATTGCTGACACACGTTTGTCTGCTGAAAATTCTACCAAGATTAGATTGAACTGAAAATGAAAAGGTTTTTGTTTCATGTATAATCAAACTCTCCTACTATGTTTCCAACATCCTTTTCATCAGTTTCTTATTATTATTATTATTATTATTATTATTATTATTATTATTATTATTATTATTATTATTATTTGTTATACCTATTAATTGTATCACTAAAAAACAAGTCGCCAAAATTGGCAAAAAGGGAAATTAAAAACATCCTTCCTAAAGTAACCAAATTAAGAGGCTTAAATCATGCCATCGTAAGATTTACGTGTCATTTTTTAAAATGGATCATAAATAACATTTATGAGAAAAGTTACTTTTTCTATCATTGCAATCTTCTTTGCTTTTGTTTATATATGGATTGAAAAAACTTTTAGATTGCCATTTATTATTACTTCTTCGTTTAAAGAAAGAAAAATAAAGGATATATTTATAAATGAAAGAATTATATATTGTCTGGATAAATATTAATTATAAAATTAGGTGACTTATTTGATTATAATGATGATAAAATTCACTTATTACGTGATTCTTATATAAATAAAAGTTTACATAAAAGAAAAAAAAATTAATTAAATAAATGAGTTGAGGGTTATTATTATATATCGGATTCTGAAAAAAAAAAAAAAAAAAAAAAAAAAAGGAGAAAGTGTATATAACATTGCGTGATCGCACACATCAATTTTCAATCACAAAATCGCATGCTATACACAGTGAAGACTCTTTTCTTTTCCTTTTTGGGCATATCTTCTTCAAGGAATGAGAATAAGACATTCTCAACATACACCACCAACATAATTGAATATCACAATTTGAAAAAATAAATAAATAAAAATAGGCAAAAGGTTAGAATAACACTCTACTTTGTAACACCCTCTTTTTCAACCTCTAAATTCATTCAAATTTTATAAATTTTTATGTCATGAAAAATTATTAAAAATAGGATACAAATCATTTTTATAATAAAAAAATATAACCATATTTTTAACTTAAATTTTTAATACATTTTAGGAACGATTTTTTATTTATTTTCTAAGTTATTGAATTTTTTTATAAAATTTAATTGAACCATTTATCACAAAAAAAATAATTAATATATTTAATAGCATTAATTTTATCCTGAATTTATAATTTTTTTATAAGTATCTTTGTATTTCTAAAAATGATTTAACTTCAATTATTTTAATACTTTTTTCATTATTAAGATATTTATCATTTTATAGTTTTATTGGCTATTCTAATATTATGCATGTGAATAATCAAATTAACATTTGAAAATATTCTTCATATAAATATGAAATTAGATTAGCAAAAAAAATCTAAACTATTAATTCATTTTGGTTATTGGTTCGTTGAATCTAAATAATTCATGATTATTAATACAAGAGACTTCTATAGACTCATTATTGTGAAAATGATAAAAATTAAAGCTTTAAATTGAGTATTATAAAAAATGACTGTTATAATTTTATAATAACAGTAGAAAATCTGCAAAAAGTGTTAAAAATATATGTTTATTTCTGTTGAAAAAGTAGATTAACAAAATGATTCAACTCACATGAGTTAGAGTTTAAGAAACTCAAAACCCCATCTCTGCCCTTCTTCTCTTACTCATTCTTTTCCACTTTCTCCCACTCAAACACCAAGCCAACTCTCTCTCTCTCTCTCTCTTTCTTGCTATTAGTTGTAGCAATCTCTCTCATTAGCTGTGTGTTGTTTGTCTTTGCCTAAAGACTAGAGTTCAGTGTTTCTTTCATTCTCAGCAAAAAAAAAAAAAAAAACGAAAAAAAAAAAAACTTGGCTCTGAAATCTGTACCAGACATTTTCTATATACTAAGGAGACTGGCAGCAAGTTCTATGCATGTTGGCTCTCTCCTTGCATTGACTTTCCTACTCTTCAAACTCCTAGGCTCCTATACAAAAGATAAATCCCAACCAAAAGGCTTCTTTTCTAGATAACATAACCAAAACCAAAAGGGTTTTTCATCTCTCAACCACACACCACCAAGCATCAACCACACTCACATAAAATAGGAGACCAGAAACAACAAGAGTGTAGTGCCATACTCCCCTATGCAATGATTTGTGTGAAGAGCAAGAACCAAAAGATGAGCTTTGTTGTCCTCTTTCTGCTCCTTCTTCTGTTCCTAATCTTGAGCACTACCCCATGTCAGGCTGCTGCAAGGAAAGCCAGATTTGAGAGATTTAAAGGTGGTGGTTCTTCTGCTTCTGAGTTCAAACCCTTTAACTTCCATGGTGCTGCCCTTCAAGGAAACAGTGCACACAAAGAGGGAGACCAAGTTTTTGGTGCAGACAAAAGGAAAGTGTACACAGGTCCTAATCCTCTACACAACAGATAAGTTACTTGAAGAGACATCCTCAATGTTTCGAGTCCTCAAATCCTATTTCTTAATTTTCTCTTCCTCTTTTTTCTTTCTTAGTATTATATTACATTTTGAAAGCATTTTTTGTGCTTATAAGTCTTTTCCTTTTCCCCCGGTAAGTTCACAGATGTATATGAAAATTCTTAGGTTTGAGATTATATTGGTGATGATGAGAGAACATATAGTTAAAACTATTTTTGAAGAGAAATGGTATATATGATGATGATGATGATGATGAGTTTTCAGATGTATGAAAACTATTATTTTTGTTTGGGCTTGTTGTTGGTGCGATGGAGCGAATATTGGTTAGGTAAGGTAAGGTAATGCCATGATGATGGATATGTTTGTTTGCATGCTTCCAGGATTCTCACAGACATCATCAGGTTTTCTATATTTAGCTAAGCTCTTGCTGGCTCACAGAAGAAAGTGTGTATGGCTAGCCCGCATGTAAATCACAATAATAATACATCATTTAGCAATGAATATTGTGATATAGTTTTATGTACGTACATTATTACATTGTAATGAAAACCCTTTTTAGTTTTGCTAAAACACATTTTTGTTTTTAAAATTATATGTTTATCTCGTGCTTTTTCTATGGAAAAATGCAGTGTTCATATGTTCAACTATTTTCAAACTGACCCTCTTTGCTAAAATGTCCATTCCTTGGTGACAGCAAAACTTGAACCTGTTTTTTTTGTCTTCACTGAGAAAGTTTAATTTAATGGTTGAACCACTTCATTTATCTTAATTCTTCATGACCAGAATGTGTATAGTTCTATAGCTGGTTTGGTACGTACCAAACCACCATAAAGTTTACCTGCAGCTAAAAATTAAACCTTAATTTCAGAGAGAATACTCTGAGGTTTGTGGCAATGTAGATATGTATTATTGGGGCCCAAAAATTAGTCAACATATAATATCATCGATGAAGTTAAAAAAATTAAAGGTGTCATAACACAGTGATTCTTGTGAAATCGACGGTGTGATGAGATGAATTCTGAGCCATGGATCTGCATAAAATTTTTCAACCTACAACAACACTTTTAATCATGAAGCTGAGCAAGAATCAAATGTCCATAGCCGTCCAGTCATCTTAATTTCTCTTTCGTGATTATGAGTCAGGCCCCACCTAAGTTTCATTTTTTTCCATTCTGCTTATGCCAGCCATATTTCCACTTACTGAAACAACAAAAAGAAAACATAAATAAAGAATTCATGTTTATACAACTAATTATTTGGTTATTAATCATCTTCAATCTCACCAAATCTCATTAAGAACCTCATTATCATGATCTAACAAATTTCCTTTGTAATGTTTAAAACATCTTAACTAGAATTTAACCTAAATCAATCATCAAAGTGATAGGATTTACATTTTAAGGAGACCCTTCTAGCCATGTTGCAGAGGATACAATAATTATTTTTTTTGGGTACAGAGCATACAATTATTTTGAGAGCAGATATTTTGTCCTTCATCATTCGAACTGTTTTTGTGCAGTGTGAACAATTTCTGTTTGGCTGTAATTGCATCGGAATTATGGAGAATCCACAAACAGCCAAATTTGACATTTAATGCACACTTAATATAAATCCAGGGTCAATTTTGAGCACCAGATTTTTGAGAACCTCAAGTTACTCCAGTGGTTAAAAAAAAAATCAGTAAATATTTATTTAATGTTTTCAAAATTTTAGATATATTTATATATTTTTTTAAATGGTACAAAATTACTAAAAAGGTATAACATAACATTTCGATAAATTACATGTAAGTACACATTCTAAAATGTAAAGCCTTTAACTGTGATGATAATATAATATCTATGGTTAAATTTGATATTTGAATCAACAACTGTGCCTTTTAAACGTACCCTGGTTCTAAAAAATCTAGAATTATATACTCTACATAGGACCTGGATCTTGAAATGGATGATGATGCATGGGACAAGAGAAAGATTTGAAATGTTGAGAAAAGATGAGAGTTTGGTTAACCGTTGCTAATGAGTAGTGTGGTTGGAAAAAAAAGAAAGAAAAGAAGGGAAAAACACAAATGTAAGGAGGGCAATATCAGAAGAGCAACTCACGAGCATGTCAAGTCATTTTCCGGGCAACAGAATGTCACAGTAGCATAAATGTACACGACAAGGCTGGCATTTAAAGTAAGGTTCCACTTTCAGAGAGACTCATTTGAGTATATTTAATGAAATGAAGCAGCAAGCATTAATGGTGCATATGGAGAGGACAAGAGATTTTCCATTTCATTTGAATCTAGAGTTGAATCTCACTCTCATTTACATGGCTAGTTGGGTAAAGTGACTCATGTTTCAGGACAATTAGGACACATGAGAGCAAAGATTTTTGCAATGCTTGTAGCAGTGGAACTTGGATGGAGAAATTGGACTAGCCCTTTTACCCAATGCACTGTCACAGAGGAAAGGAGAGAAGGGTCCACGTCTATATCACAAATATAGTAACGAAATCTTTAATTTCTCCTTATGGCATTTGCATGCTGGATTTGTAGCTGGGGACAGGAAAGTACTTGGACACACAATATGCAGAAGAAATTTATTCCTTACAAGCTTCATTCAATAAAATGTGGAAAAAAAGGGAGAGGGAATAGGTGCAGCTACATACTTTGTGATATCAAGGTTCAATCAATTGCATGGCATTCAATATATCATGATAATGATGGTGAGGTTCAAGTTAACAAACATGAATTTCATTAAGATAAGGATCCCTGAGTTTTGACCATTTAAAAAGAAATAGTACAAACAGTTTGATACTGACATACTGTTCATTCACTATCACACTAAAATAATATTATTTTGACCAAATCATACAATAATTTTTATAACGTGAGTTTGGGATAGGTTTTTGAGGAGAAAAGATTACCCACTTCTTGTGAATTGGAATCACTACTACAATCTATGAGTGACTCATTTGTGTTTTGGTAAAAAGATTAACATCTAATATCTATTATTCAATTTAAACCAAGACTCAAAATATTTATATGCCCAGCGCCAGGTAAAGCCTGTGATGACAATAGAAAATGGTGATCTATGTTTTAAATTACAGGGATGTAACACAAAATAATTTACAAGTCTATCCAAGAGTTTATATATTTGAGATTATTGATTCATGAAATGCTATTAGAGTTCATTTGATCAAACAGTTTAGGACTTTGTTCATCTTATTATTTTTTTCAGGGTGTTAGTTTTCATTTTTTTTAAATAATAATTTTAGTCTGATCATCAGTTTTGTATATATCTATTTTTTTGTTTTGGTTCAATTGAACCTAGATCTAACATTTATTTAAAGTGTCATATAAATAATTTCATTAATTAAAATAAAAATACAAGTAAAATTGAAAGTTTGACTAAAATTACTTGTTTTTTTAATATATAAGAACTAAAATAAAAAAATAGAGGAATCAAATCAAATATTAGAAATTAAAAAAAGGAACAAAATTGTATTTTAGCCAAAGTTGCTCTACTTTTCCCTTTGTAAATGTATACTTTTTTAATTCTATGGAACCCTAAAAATTTAAGAACTTCAGTACTGTTGTTGAGAAACTTTCTTTCCCTCATTCTCTCTTCCTTTCCCTGTGCAAACTCATTCAACTATTGTACCAAAAGAACATGTAGTACCATAGCAACTCTCTTTTTCTAATTGAATTCGATATTTGTTTCACCAGATAATTTTTCACTATGTACGTTTGGGAGGGTGATATGTAACCGAGTCAAACATATCAAGGAGACAAACTCCTCAGTGCATTAAAGGTGGTTTTAATGAAAGAGCATAGATTGAATTGAAGTTAATGTAAAAGTGTAATAATAACTGCCTGACTTATGCCATCAACAACTCTCAACTACTAATAATTTTCAGCTGTCACAGGACACGGATCTTTGTTTGGGAGAAAATCAAGGGAGGAAGCATACAACACAGAACATTTTTCTTAAACGGATATTACTGTGTCAGTTGTAAAAGGATTGCTTAGAAGCAGGGTGAAGGGAGAGGGCTAAGATTTTTTTTTTCAGACAGACATGGGATATGGGATATTCAGCTTTTTAGTTTGTTACTTACTAATTTAGTACTTTACTTGTGAATAGCTACTCAGTTAATGAGATTCTTTATGTGCACCAGAAGTAAGGTGCACAGATGACATCAATATATCAATATGATTTTTATAAAAACTCAATATACACACTAGTAAAAAGCAGATACACAGAAAGGAAGAAACAATTTACTATAACACAGGATAATGATAATTCTTTGGTTCCACATGGCATGACCAACCGTCAAAACTAGGAGCATACACGTATGATGTGATCTCATTTAGTAAATTGGATACCATGAAGTTCACTCAATTCATTATAACATATGAAACACCTATATTTCAGTGTGCTTTACATATCTGTATCAAATATGAATTCGATAATATTTTTGGACATGTATAGGAGAAATATCCTGTAAAAAAGTTGTGAAAAATCAATATGATGAGACATATAAATATGTACGTATAGACAGCATGGAAGCAATTTCTATTCACCCGCCCTAAAGATAATTTCGGAAGAAAAATGAGATAGAAAGTATAATCCCTATTTATAAGTAATAAACAATTTGTCATGACATCAATTTATGATTTTTGTTTTTGGTATTGTCCAAAAAGAATGTCTTCCTTAATTTGGATTTACAATATATATATATATATATATATATATATATATATATATATATATATATATATATATATTTATTGTACATAGACACGTATCTGCATGAATCATGTGCTCTTTTTAGCATAATTTTATCACTTGCATATTGTATCTGTGTGTCATAGATTGTAATATGTGCCACCTAAGCTTTATTAGAACCTTCCAAATCATGGATGTAAGAAAATTAAATTAGGATGACAGCCCCTCAGAATATATTCCCAAAAGATTCCCAAGAAAAAAAAAATGTCCAACCAGAAGGGAAAAATTATTTCTTCAGCTACTTTATCATAAAAAAAAAATGCGAAAGATGACAGTGGTTGAACTTCGAAATTCTACGCATTTTATTATTTGTTTATATCCAACATGTGATGTCCCTCTCAATAATCAAAGCGACTCAACCGGCTCAGAACACAAGCAGAAGTGAACAGCATTACATTTACATTTGTGTTTGCTGGTTCTCTGATTCTACAGGCAGGGCCCACTGGACAGGAAACACCAACATAAATACATACTCAACAACAGTGGGCAAACAATGTACCTATCATGCAGGTTCATGACTAGCTTTAGTAACTCATAGTTTGGAGGCATGACTAGTAACTTTACACAAAGCAGTAGCTGCTTTGGAACCAGATGCACGTCCTAAATGCTTGCAGATGAAATTCCCAGCCAGCATAAGCTTTTCAAGGTCCACATTTGTTTTCACTCCAAGTCCATTCAGCATGTAAATGACATCCTCAGTGGCTACATTCCCAGTTGCACCCTTGGCATATGGACAACCTCCAAGACCAGAAACAGATGAATCCACTGTGCTGATCCCCATCTGTAAAATAAATGACCAGACCAAATTTAACCAAATAGGAATTGTTTTGGAAGATACACAGAAGTTGTGAATCTTCAGTTCTACTTCTTTCTATTCGTACATGCATCTCCTTGTTTAAGCATGAACAGTTATTTTTTATTTTTTAGACTGCACGAGCAAATATTATCTTGCTTGGCAGAAGTAAACGATTAGGCCTATGTAGTGGTTGTTAATCCAATTTATTCAAGTCAGAGTGAACACGACAAATTTATGACAAGGGACAAGAGCACAACCCAGGTTAACCATTTTGATAGAAGAGCTAAACCAAAAATTGTCCAAGTTGTTGATTTTGGTGCGGTGATTGTGGGAAGATCAAATATAAAAACATAAAAAATCCTACGGGCTGTCCCCATAACATGTCAGCATCCGAACATGGAATTTACCTGAAGTGAAATTAAAATATTTGAAAGCGCCTGACCATAAGTATCGTGAAAATGGACAGCAAGCATGTCAGTTGGAGCAACATCAAGAACAGCTTCAAGCATCGGAATGACAGTACCTGTAAAGATGAGTACGATTAAGTCAAACTCAGAAAATATGATAAACCAAAACATTCAGGATATAAAAATAAGTACAATAGATAATATGCAAGAACTCATTAAAGACTGCTTTAGTGTATATGTTTTGAAAAAAGAGAATAAATGAATCTTCTTAATCAGTTGTTTATAACTACAGCTAATTGGAAACTTCCCTGCATCATTAATTTCCGTTAAGGTGACAATATTTAACTATGATAATGGCTTTTCTAGAGAGAGATGTCCTTTTCCTCACATCAAAGATCTCATTCTCCTTAGATATTTTATTACATCAATTAGAAAATACCACATTTCAATAAATTCCTTGTCCAACACAAATACGAAAAAAGGAAACTATCTCCAGAAAATATCCACAACGACCTCATGGAACTAAAAAACATTTTTGATAATGAGGATTCTCTATATGCAATCCATCAACTAAACAGTTGAGACAGCATTACAATATAATAAACGAGTCAGTCAGATAAAAAAGATCCATGGCCTTTTAACAAGTCAGATAGATACACCAGCCAGCATCGCAACCAAAGCTAAACTTGCTTGCACAACATAAGAGACAGCAACGAGAGAAACATTACCAGGAGTGCCAACACCAATTGTATCACCCAGTGAAATCTCTGCGCAACCCATCTCATACAGTGATTTTGCCACATATGCTACTTTTGCTGGAGCAATATTTCCTTCCAGAGGACATCCCACAACACATGATATATATCTGAAATACGGTCACATGACTGGTAAAATAATTTACTATGACGAATTTTGATTTTGAAGTGAAGCTTAAGACAACACTGCTTGAAGATTATTCAAATCATTTAAAAGAAAAATTTGTAGATTCTAAGGAAGTCGAGGAAACATTCTACTGTCTGCAAAACCATTTGTATAATCTAAATCATCTTTCAAGCTATGACCTCATCCAACCAAATGTAAGTTCAATGTGGAGATATTATAGGACAGCATCTGATGATGAGAATACCACCAAATACCGTCATTAACAAAACAATTCACCATCTATTTCAATTTCAACCTGATACCACTAAATCAATTAAATCCTGCAGGTAAAAGAATCTGTCAACATGGCAATAGTTCTTCACCTCGAGTTATTTTTCCACTAATAGATGTAAATTACCAAACCATTAGGCAGCCATATAAATCCATGTGAAAGTGGAAATATTTGATAGCCAGAAAACTGATGCTTAAAGATTATTATTAAAATATTAAGTCCTTTAATGTCTGCAAATCAGGACGTGTCCAATAAAGAATTTGACCATATATTTCAATGAGCCTTTCTGTTTAAACTAGAAGAATATGTATATACAAAATTTCAGAAAATGCAAAAATTTATCAATTTTTTATAGTAGAAAATGACAAGTATCAATTGAAAATTATACCCACGAACTGGGATCGAGAGGCTTCCAGCAGCGGAAGCAATATCGCGGCAGCGAGCAAGATTATCCTCAATGCCACAATTTAAATTTGCTTTTGAGAATGATTCAGAAGCTGCAGGAAAAACAGCCACTTCTTTAGCGCCAGCAGCAACAGCTGCCTCAAAACCCTGGAAGAGAGGGGTTCAGATAACCATGTGCATCGACAAATTCTTAGAGTTATATATTTTTACCATTCAATATAACTCTTACTTTAATGTTTGGAGTCAAGACAGGAAACCTAGCACCTACAACATTTTGAATTGCTGCCAACACATCCTTTGCATCTGCCAACTGAATTCACTAAATATATGAGAAATTTGTTCACCAGGAGATCACATTACTCATTAAAATATTTGGTAAAAAAAAGGTGTTTAGTTGAAATGCAATTTTGAAAGCACAACAGAAATCATAACTTACACTTCAACCTTAGGCCATAGACCATGTGAAGAATTGAAATGGGGAATAGATTACCAAAATGCAAATTTAACCATCACTTGTCACATTAATTTTTGAATTGAAAAATCATAAATTTTATAGAACCAAGACACTAAAAAACACAATGAAAAATAGCTTGATTCAGAAACAAAATGAATTGTGAATTTTAAATCTTAGAATCAAGACACTCAAAAACACAATGAAAAATAGCTTCATTCGGAAACACAATGAATTGTGAATCATAAATCATTTTAAACTACTAATCACAAATCAACTGAACCATAAATCTCACAAAATAAATAATAAGTCACTCATCACAATTTGTCTGGAAGCTAAAAGAAAAAAAATACCATAACACAAATAAGCAAATGAAATCATGAGCCACAATTCATTGTGTCTTCCAAGTGAGGTGCAGATAGAGTTAGTGGACGACCATGTGAAGCCTCTTTTTCAAAAGAATGGAAAAAAGCAACGAAAAAATCAAATAGGTTGCCGAGTCATGAGAGTGACTATGTGAATCCCTATTTCAGAGGAATGAAAAAACAGAGCAATGTAATGATCAAATAGGGTGATTTTGTGCTCCTTTAGTTCCTTTCCATCTTAACCATGTAAGATATATATAAACTTTTCAGTTTCTAATGAGAATTGGTGAAAGAGAACCAGAAAAGGAAAAAAAAAATTGCTAAATCATTGAATTCATACTGGTGATATGAAATTGCATCAATTCATGCATAGAAACCACAAATAAAAGCTGTCTATTATTCATCACATGGTACTGATACAAAATGCTAGCTTGTATTCAATTGTGCAATTTGAATGGTCAGGGGTTTTTCGGATGTATAGGAGGGTTGGCCAATCTCTCTATTGGATTGGAATGAAGAAGATGGTAGCAGAGTTTGTGACAGCGTGTTTGATTTGCCAGTAGCATAAGTATTTGACTTCCTCACCACAGGGGCTGCTACAACCTTTGCCCATACCTAATGCAGTTTGGGAAGATGTAAGTCTGGATTTCATAGTCAGTCTTCCTAAATCAAATGGTTATGATGTCATCCTAGTAGTGGTAGATAGGTTGAGTAAATATGGGCACTTTATACCGATTAAACACCCTTATTCAACCAGGAGTATAGCTGAAATTTTTGTCAAAGAAGTGGTAAAGTTACATGGGATTCCTGCGTCAGTAGTCAGTGATAGGGATCCCACTTTTCTAAGTCTCTTTTGGAAGGAACTGTTTTGGCTACAAGGGACAAAACTTAACATGACCATGGCTTACCATCTAGAGTCAGATGGTCAAACCGAAGTTTTAAATAGAACGTTGGACACATATTTAAGGTGGTTTAGATCTTAACAGCCCAAGACGTGGTCCTTGTCTATTCCCTGGGCAGAATACTGGTATAACACCAGTTTTCAAGGAGCAGCCAAGAGAACTCCTTTTGAAGTGGTGTATGGCAGGCCTCCACCTTCACTCAGCAGATTTGTACCAAAGGAGACTGTCATTGAAGTGGTGGCACATGATTTGATGACAAGAGATAAAACTCTTAATCTCAAGTTTCACTTAACTAGAGCACATGACTAAATTTGCGAATAGACATAGTAAACCATTATCAATAAAAGTGGGGGACTGGGTGTTTTTGAAGATTCGCCCTCATCGGCAAGTTTCAATGCCAACTAAGTTGCATCCTAAGCTATCAGCCAAATACTAAGAGCCTTTTCTAGTGCTGAGACAAGTTGGACCAATAACTTTTGGTTTGCAACTTCCTGCGACAACTAGGATCCATCCCATTTTCCATATTTCCCAATTGAAGCAGGTTGTAGGAACGCATCAAGTGGAAAGAGAGCTGCCAGAGGAGCTACAAGGAAGAACCTCTGCTTGTCTTCCCAATAAAGTGCTTGAGAGAAGGACTGTACAACAATCAGGGCAAGAAGACCCAATTCCTCAGGTTCTGATTCAGTGGCAGGATAGAGGAGCTCATACAGCTACCTGGGAGGATGTAACTACTATCAAACACCATTTTCCAGACTTCAACCTTGAGGACAAGATTGTTTGTACAGGGGAGGGTAATGTTAGGAAATTAAATGTATATGTAAAAAGGAAGAAAATAGAAAGTTAGTTGGTTGGTTCGGTGGTTAGGCGGTTATAGTTTTCCTAATAGGAAGACTATATATATAGGTGGGTTTTTGTTGTTGGGGGATATGTTTTTGTATGTTGAGAGTATAGACAGGATTGTTAGTGTCCTGTGAGAAGGGGAACATCACCCCTTGATAGTGTTCTTGTTGTATGATTATTGAGAAACGAATAAAAGAAGAGTATACAGTTTTGTGAGACTGTTTTCTATGTTCTCTGTGAGTAAAAACGTTTTTGAACCGGTTTCTTCTATCAAGAAACCTGACACACTCATTTTCCAACAACCTTTCCGAAAAATTGTTGAATGCTGTCAGAACAATACAAATAATAACAAGGCACTAGACACCACCCCCAGCAAAAAAACAAATACCGTAGAAATGTAGGAAGATTAATCAAAATCTCTGGATAAATTAAAGTGAAAAATAACAGATCGTATAAGATGTATTAAAAGAATGTAAATATGACAAAAAATTAAAAAAGTCCAAGAAACGAAAAATAAAGATGAGGAATATTAAAGATTATATGACAATATTAAGGGGAATATCACAAATGATTGTTTCTATAATATACTCTTACCTGGGGTACCCATTTTGGTGAGACAAAACTTGTCGCCTCAACAACAGACAATCCGGAAGAAACCAGTAGTTGTATTAGCTCAACTTTTACATTAGTAGGAATAATAGCCTTCTCATTTTGCAATCCATCCCTTGCACCAACCTCCACTATCTTTACATAGTCTGGAATAGTTTTAAGAAGCTGAAGCATTGTATGTATTGTCAGTCATATATTCTCCAACATGACAATCATAACAAAAAACATTAAAGAAGAAAGGAAATGCTTAACTAGAAATAACTACCAAAACATAGTATTACTTATCAGCGTTGAATGTATGAAATCAAAATTCAAATTACGGACATGCATTTTTCATGAAAAGAAAATTATAGGTTCAACATGACAGCTGTAATTATGTATTAAGGTAAGCATGTGTTCTCTTCCTTGTTTAACAATATATTCAAGTTTAAATACATAACAAACAGAAAAAATAGTATACTTAAGACCAACTGCACCTTACTTGAGAACTCCTTTGTGCATATATCATTGCGATCAGATGCAAAATGACGATTTACCACGTAGCAAGAAGCATGACTACAGTAATTTGGCCTTGAAGTCCAGTTGAGACATTGAGATGAACCTTTTATGTTGGCCTTGTCAAATTCATTCCTAACTTCTCTTGTGTCTGTGATTTCCCTGGTGCATTCAAGATTGGGAAAGTAAAGAAATCATCTAAAGTAATGACCATTCTTTCCTCAAAAAAAGTAACAAACTAACATACTAAATCAGCAAGGAGCAAAACCAAACAATACAGAATAATTTTATAGACTTTCTGCAGTGTATACACATATTTTTACACTTGTCTCGAACATTAATAATTTACTGACATTAACATTTGCTTTTTCAGTATAAAGCTACAACTTGTCATCAACTACCAATCAATTTGAATGTTACCATGCGGCCAAATACCACACAAATATAAATATTCATAACACTCATAGTTCACAAACATGCAGAAGATGAAGATGATCACAATTCACACATAAAGTTCATACTCCAAACCTATCGAAGAATCACAACACAACCAAACATCCTAATTCTACACAAAAATATCTTCAAAATACAACGTATGAGCTTCTATAGACTAAGATGGGTTAAAATTTCCGGTGTGGCTCCTAAACTTTCATGCATTCACCATCCAAACAATTTTCAAGTGGAACTCAATAAGAATTCAATTAAAATAAAACAATAATCAAACAATTGGCTTCCCTTACAACACTAATAGAATAAACCCAGAAAGGACAAACTCATTTCGATTCAAGAGAACCCAGAATGAAGGCCCAAAAATTGATCTTCCTGTTAGAGGATCATTCGTGAAAAAAAATATCCCCGTACAAAGAGAACAAAAAGAAATTGGTTACCGGCAAATATTACCAAACATGAAGGGATTCATCTCCACAAGAGCGAAATGTGTGAGAAGGTGAGAAAGCAGTAAATAGTTGCTGAGGAGGATTAAAGAATGGACGACCCCTTTGCAGAATCTTGTGCATAGCCATACTTGCAGGTGTTCAGAGTAAGGAAGGTGGATGTAGGACGATGGCTTAGTTTGGCCACGAGAATGTTGTTGGATAATTGCAAAGGAAACTATACATTCAACAAAATAGGAAAGGGAGCATGAGTTGTACTTGGATAAGGACAAACATTATAATAATCACTTTCAAATCTTCAACATTTTTATTTGCATTTTTTAAACTTTTTTATGCATTTTGAGTTATCATATTGAGCAAAACTTGGTTAGACATTGCAACAAGGATAATGTTTTAGGGACAAACCATTAAATTTTATGGGTACCCCTTACTTATTATCATGTTTTCAACAATGACATCTTTCATTAGTTATTTCTCATATTAAAATAAATAAATCACTTCTCATATTGAATATGAATATTTGTGAATTTTATTCTATTAAAAGAATTTTAATAAATTTTGAACAATTTTTTTTATTTTTTCTCATTTATTTTATTTTGTTTATATTTATAAATTGTTTAATAATAATTATTAAAAATTTTAAACAACATAAAATTTATTTTACACTATTAATATTTTAATAATAAATTTTATTAAATATACTATATTTTAATTATCACAAGTTTGTGCACGTTAATAAATACTTATTTACTTAAATAATTATATATTGATTAATATATATGATTATTTTTATAATTTTTTTTCACTTGTTAATTTTATTATATTTTAAGACATCATTATATTTTAAATATTTATATATTACATGTATAAAAATATGAATTTTACACATTTATATTATTTCTATATCAGAAATAATTATTAAAATTGATAAAAAAAATTTTACAAGTGGTTGATTTATCAATTATATTTGTGTTCCATCTATTTATGTTAATATTTTAGTTATAAAACATATAAGAGATAACAAAAACGAGTGAAAACAATTATCATTTTAAATAATACAATTATATATATATATATATATATATATATATATATATATATATATATATATATTTCACCTTCATTATCATACTCCATTTATTTTATATTATGAATATTTGAATTAAATTTGAAATGACTAGTCGGGATAAATTAATTTTAATCACGATATTTACTAATTTCAATCCCTAAGATTCAACCTCCATCTACAATATTATCAAATTTTTATAAATAAATATTATTTTTTTAAATAAAATAATATAAATTAATAAACCGGAATCAGTGCGTAATTAGATATAAAACAAATAAATATAAATAAAATTGACATGTACGTAGTTGGAGATAAATCAATAAATATAAAATAAAACTAGTGTATATCTAGAAATAAAATAAATAGATCAATGAATAAGTGAAAATAGATAAATATATATAAAATAGGATAATTTGAGATAAATAAATAAATATAAAACAATATCAATGTGTAACTAGAGATAAATAGATAAATATAATACAAGATTAATGTATAACTGGAGGTAAATAAATAAATATAAATGAGGATCAAGACGTGACAAAAGATAAATAAATATAACATAAGACCAATATATAACTAGAAATAAAAAAATATAATAAAATAAGAATAAGGAGAATAAGGTTAAAAACACCTATTTCCACAATCATTAATAAAAATAAATAAATGTGATAGATATTTTCTTTTCTTATTTCAATAATGGCATATGATGTATCAAAATTTTAGAGTCATGATTTATATATTTTATTTCTCTTTCTCTCATTCTTTTTATCTCTCTTATTTATATCCCTTTATCTTTCTCTTTTCTCTCTCTTTTTCCCTCAACTCTTATTCGGAAACCATGATTTCATTTTAATACTAAAAAGTAGGAAGAAAAAAAATATATTTAATTTTTCGTATCTCATGTACTGAAATGAAGGATGTTTCAAGAAAAGAAAAGGGAAAAAAATAAAATGATTAATAAATAAAGAAGGGTATTTCATTATTTGATAAAAAAATTAATGGAAATAAAATTTAGGGATATTAATGAGAAATGAGGAGTTAGTTATTTATAATTTTAATCTCCCAATTATTTTAATTTTTTTTTTAAATTTTGTAACTTATATTAATATTTATGATTTGGTCTTCTCAAATTTAATCATTATTAAATATATTGTTTTATTTATTTATTGATAATATATTATTTGACTCAGTTAAAATTTTAGGTTGCAATTCTACTATCTAACATTAGATTAGATATAGATTTTAGGTAAGATTCATATAATATATTTTTTTTGTATTTCATTTATCGTAATTTTCCAAATAATAAAAGAGTTACATTACGGTATATAAAATATCACTCAAATTGTACAACTGATTATTGATAAAATTAATAAATATTTTATAGTAATATAATTAAAAAATTATAAAGAACTTCATATAATATAATATATATATATATATATATATATATATATATATATATATAATTTATTTTTTCTCTTAAATTACGAAACCTAAAATTAGGATGTTGATATAGTGCGTGAGTAATTGTAAGTTTTTGAAGTAACAGAGTTTAATTTCATCGAATTTTGACTAGGGATGGGAAAACGGGTCAGCCTGCCCGTTTTTGCCTCGCTAAAGCGGGCGGCGCAGGTTGGCCCGATATAGTCATGACGGATCGTAAACCTTGGTCCGCCTCGCCAAGAGACGGGTTGACGGGCTGGCCCGCCATAATTTAGAAAAATATATTTTTTTTAAATAATTTTTTTAAATAAATTTAATAATAAAATTATTATTTGTTTGTCAATAATTCAAAATATATATATATATATATATTATTTCAATTTAATAATATAAATCAACACATTATTTTAAGAAATTATAATTTAGAACAATAATAAAATTTACATAACAATAAATAATAACAAATATATATACATACATACATATATATATATATATATATATATATATATATAAATAACGTTAAACTTATAAAATTTATATTTTTTATATTGAAAAATTCAAATACCTATATCTTTTTTATTTCATAAAACTTCATATTATTCTTGGTTGAGTAATTCTTACACCATTAATTCAAGTAATAAGGATAAAAATAATCAATCCTTAGGATAAACAAGGAGAACAGGAGAGAAGGTTATGTTTCGGGAAGGAGAAGATTTTCTCGTGAGAATAAAATTTTTTTAATTCTCTTTTTAAAATTTTTAACTTTATATGTTATCTTTATAATTAATTTTATTACAATAAAAAATTATTTTTTTATTAATTAGGCGGGTCACGGGCGGCTCGCCTCGTCCGCGAGGTTGGCCCGACGGGTTAGCGGGCTTGGCGGACGGGCCAAAGCGGTCGGGTGGGCTGAAAACACCAACCTGCCCCGCCATATTTATGGCGGGTCGTAGGCTGACTCGCCGGGCCTAGCCCGTTTTGCCATCCCTACTTTTGACGTATCTTTTTCCTACAAATTCATCCACTTTTTTCATGGGCTCTACTATCTTCATCCATCTTTTTTCCTATTTTTACCTCCATATTTTGTTTGTTGTTATTTTTTTTAAATATCTCTATTTAATAATTGTATAATATACCCAACAAAGCATAATAAAAATAATTTTTTATATTATAGTTATTCATAAATGAAAAATCGGTAGAGATTATATTGTATTTGAACCCAGTATTTTAAAGTTGATACTCTAACCACTAAACTACTATAATTTTCTAATAATAATCAGTAAATATACAAATAAATATATATCCGTGTAAATATATAAATATAAAATATATAAATACATATATATTTATATAGTTATATATTTATATATTTATATGTTGGATGTGAAGGTGCACTCGAGGATGAAAATGAGATTGACTCTTGCTTAAGTAAAAATACATTAAAGCTCACTGAAATTCACTCGCTCAAGCCTCGCTTGAGCGAAAATTATAATTTTTCGCTTGAGCGAATGATGTATTTCCCAAATTTATTTTATATCATTATATAAATAAATTATAAAGATTATATTCTGTCATTAAATTACAAACTCATATAAAGAGACTCACTCATAAAATTGACATCAAATTTTGAAAATTCACTCAACACACACTTTCACCTTCGAGCATGCCCTCACATCCAACATATAAATATATAACTATATAAATATATTTATATATTTACACGGATATATAAATATAATTTATTTGTAAGTTATTATCAGAAAATTCTAGTAATTTAATGGAGAGATGTCTATTTTGTAAAAATTGTTGACTAAAATAAATAAGAAAGAAGATTATCGATTTTTATTAATAAAAAAATATATTAAGTATAAAAGTGGTTTTTCTTGGAATCATATTTAATAAAAAAATAAATGGAAAAATACCATGTTGAAATAAATTTATTAATTTTAGCGTGAAAAATACTTAAAAATTTTGAAAAAAAAAGTGTAAATGTATCGAAACAATGACTAATAAAATCGATCTTATCATGTATATTTTGATTAGTCTAGTTTATTATATTTTTTGTTACGTTAATTTTTTTAACAGGATACATTAGTTTCGATTACATCTTTTATTTAATAAATTAAATTATCAAGTTTTTTTAATATATCTAATATTATAATAAAACCCAAAATAGATGATTTATAAAACCATTAAAGAAAAATTATAATAAAATTAAACAAATTTAAATATAAACATATTTGTCGTTCGAAATTATATCTAATAAGGCCTTGAATAGCTATAGGAAACACTACAAAAAAACGTTTATTATCTACGGATAAAATCCGTAGGTAATGCACTCATCTAAACAAAATATTTTTATTTACTACAACCCCTCCCTTATTTTTTATTATTACCTAGGACCCCCCAACCCTTTATATTATATTTTTATTATTTATTATATTTAATTATATCTAATAAGGCCTTGAATAGCTATAAGAAACACTACAAAAAAATGCTTATTATCTACGGATAAAATCCGTAGGTAATGCACTCACCTAAACAAAATATTTTTATTTACTACAACCCCTCCCTTATTTTTTATTATTACCTAGGACCCCCCAACCCTTTATATTATATTTTTATTATTTATTATATTTAATTATATCTAATAAGGCCTTGAATAGCTATAAGAAACACTACAAAAAAAATGCTTATTATCTACGGATAAAATCCGTAGGTAATGCACTCACCTAAACAAAATATTTTTATTTACTACAACCCCTCCCTTATTTTTTATTATTACCTAGGACCCCCAACCCTTTATATTATATTTTTATTATTTATTATATTTTTGGAACTTTGAATTATTATTAGATTAAGGAAATTGTAATTGGCGGGATTCAAACCCAATACCTCGAGTTGGAGGTCGATACTCCAACCACTAAGCTATTAGGATATTTTGATAATAACTTACAAATAAATTATATTTATATTTATCCTGTAAATATATAAATATAAAATATATATAAATATAAAATATATAAATATAAATATATTTATATTTTGATATATTTATATTTTGATATATTTATATATTTATATTTATATATTTACACGAATAAATATAACTATAATTTATTTGTAAATTATTATTAGAATATCCTAATAACTTAGTGGTTGGAGTATCGATTTTCAACTTTAAGATACTTGGGTTCGATTCTTGCTAGTGACAATTCTTTTAATTTAATATAATTTACCTACTGGATAGTAATTTCGTAGGTAATTACCTATGGAATTACCCACGGATGACATTACCTACGGATAATATCCGTAGGTAATGGATAATTACCCACGGATAGAATTCCGTAGGTAATGTACAATTTACCTATGGATTTTTATCCGTGGGTAATATTCGTAGGTAATGTAAAATTTACCTATGAATTTTTATTCGTAGGTAATATTTTGTAGATAATAGACTTTTTTTGTAGTGAAAGAATAACATTATAATAAAAAAATATTAAAATATAAAAATATAAAAAAAATTTCCACAAATTAAAAAAAAATACATGAGGAGCAACAAAAATAAGTGTTCATATTAGAGAATTTTATTCTTATGTCCATTATGATTGTATCATTAAGATCCATTATCACATTCAAGGTATTGTCCGTTTTGTAAGTCTAGTTTGTAACGACTTTATCCTTAAAAGATATATCGGTGGTGTCGCAACGGAGATCACAACGGAGACAACGAAAAAATTAAAACATTTAAAAAAAATGGTTTGAGGAGTTGTCATCATAGTTTATTAAGGAAAACTACGAAAAACCTTAAAAAGAATGACCTTTGAAACCAAATTTAGGTTTGGGAGTCGATTACGCGTAAGGAAGGTATTACATCCTATAACATCTGTACTAAGACATCCTTAGTTGAAAGTACAAAATAAAAATGTCATTTTAGAAATATTTATTTTCCCTAAAATAAGAAAACAAAGATAAAAAAAACATTATTAAATTTTTTTTATTTTAGTCTGACAAGGGTTGAACTTACTCCTGTGTATTCCCATTTGAACAATAAATCAGGGTTACTTAGTTTTTTTTAGAATAAAGTTTTTGTGTTGAATAAGATTTTGAAAATTTTTTATGTTTTTGAAAGAAATTGCATAATAAATGGGCACAAGATGATGCCGGTGATCTTGCTTATTCCCAAACGATTTATTTTGAAGAGACATATAATGACTCGTGCTATCGTACTTGTGTATGAGAAAATTATTTTTTGAAAAGAATAAAAAATGAAAACTGGATTTAGTGGTGCAGACAACCATAGCCATAGAGTTTTTGTGAGGATTTTGGAAGTGGAGACGGGGGTTGTGTTGGAAGGGGGATTGGTCGAGTGAGGGGCTCAAACATAAGGAAAGCCAATAACTCATTCATAAAAATAAAAGATAAAGAAGGAAATATACATACACGGAAACTTATTACTTATCTATATTTTGCAGCTGCCTCCTCTTTCTCTTGTATTTGTTGTGTGTGTCTTCACTTTTACTATTCACTCAATTTAAAGCACAAACTAGGTTAAAATCTAGGGTAACTTGTTAAAGCATGTTTTATTTTATTTTTATTTCAGCTTTTTTACTCTAATTTTCCTTTTTTTTCTTCCAAAAAGTAACATCATAATAAAAGAAGTTACTTTCATCAATGTTTTTGATTAATTTCTTTTTTTCCTCTCTATTTTAATTTTTCCTTTATATATATATATATATATTTTTTTTTCATTTTTTATTATCCAAATATTATTATTTTTTTATTATTATTTTATTTTAAAGCAAAAAATGCTAAAAAGGGAAGAAATTACCTTTTCATTTTTTTCTTTTCTTTCCCTTTATTTATTATTATTTTATTTTCTCATCCAAAATAAGTATTGCTATTTATTTGTTCCAATTTTTTTAGTTATCCATATGAAATTGAATATTGACAAATGAGTTAAGAAAGAAGAGTGTATATAAACTATTCTTGGTTTCGACTCTTAAACGATATGAGACTTATGAGCGTAAAGGAATAATAGGAAATGAAAAATAATTACAAAAGAGAATATCAATGTTTTTCATCTAGAAAACCTCTTTCAATATGAGAAGTAAAAACCCACATGTATGTTAGGATAATCACTTTTATTTGATGTTAATAAAGCCCTGAATATTAAAGACTTGATTGTAGTTACTACCTCCATGTTTCTAGACTTGTTAGACGTGAATATTTGTTTGTTCCATTTAGTTGTAAAAGGATATATAAGCCTATTATGTTAATAGAGCAACATATTCTTCTCTACAAGTTTATGTGCAATAATTTGGTATCCAACAAAGCTAGTATTAGAGCTTTGAAAAAGTTTGATGGAGTGTGAAACTATGTCAAACCACAAATTGAGTGCGTGATCGAAAATCCAAACACAAGAGTATGGTAGTCGAAGTAAATAACTTCGTACAGACCTTCATTCCACGATTTGATGGAGATTATGACCATTTGAGTCTCTTTATGGAGAATCTTTTACACTCCAAGGAGTATTGGAGCATGATTGAATGCAAGTTTGAAGAACTGCAATAACTTTAGACCCTTTCAACATCACAAAGGAAAGCGTTAGAGGATATGAAGCTGAAGGTTTTGAAGGCCAAAAACTACCTTTTTTTCAAGCCATTGATAAGTCTATTCTCAAAACCATTACCTATAAGGAGACTTCCAAACAATTATGGGACTCAATGAAGGTCAAATTAAAAGAAAATGCTAGGATGCAACGTGCTCAACTTCAAAGGCTTTGCAAAACCTTTAAGCTCTTGGGCATGAAGGTGGGAGAGACGGTCACCAACTATATTACATAAGTCATGGTGGTGGTCATTGACATGCGAAATTCTAGAGAAGATATAATAAACACTAAGATAATTAAGAAAATCTTATGAACTCTTATAGAGAATTTTAATTATATTATATACTCTATTGAAGAATTAAAAGATACTAATTAGCTCATGGTTGATGCTCTTCAAAGCTCGTTGCTTGTTCATGAAAAAAAATTATTATGCAAAAGGGGAGATGAACAAGTTTTGAAGATTACATATGATGAAAAACTAAAATGGAGAGGACGAGGTCAAGATGTTACAAGAGGATGAAACCGGGGTAGATCCTTCAATAAGACAACAATCGAATGCTTCAACCATCATCAATTAGGATATTTTCATTACAAATGTCCTAAATGGGAGGATACAACCCATTACACGAAACTAGATGAAGAAGAGGAGCTACTGTTGATGGCTTATGTAAAAGAAAATTATGCAGAGCACAAGAGCCAATTACACGAAATTAGATGAAAAAGAGGAACTACTTTTGATTACTTATAGAAGAGAAAATTGTGCAAAACAAGAGGATATCATGTAGAAGAAAATTATGCAAAGCACAAGAGCCAATTACACGGAACTAGATGAAAAAGAGGAACTACTTTTGATTACATATATAAGAGAAAATTGTGCAAAACAAGAGGATATCAGGTTCTTTGATAGTGGGTGTAGCAACCACATGATCGAGAATAAAAGGTGGTTTGATAAAATAGATAAAGGCTTCTTACACTCATTAAATTAGGCCATGACACAAGCTTAAAATAGTTTCGCAGTATATGACAAAGGAGATATCAAAATAAAGGTCCTACCGAGAGTCGAACCCAGGTCACTGGATTCAAAGTCCAGAGTGCTAACCACTACACCATAGAACCCAAGTTATTAGAGGTACAAGGACAAACACAGGTAATCAATTATGTGTTTGATAAAATAGACGAAGGCTTCTCACCGCTACACCATAGAACCCAAGTTATTGGAGGTACAAGGACAAACACAGGTAATCAATTATGTGTTTGATAAAATAAAGGAAGGCTTCTCACAAGTTTGATGATTTATGTGAAAGAAAATTATGCAAAGGTGAGAATGAAAGGTGGTTTGATAAAATGAAAAGCTTGTCTAGATGTGACAAAGGAGATATGAAACTTAAGGTCCTACCGGGAGTTAAACCCCTGGATTCAAAGTCTAGAGTGCTTACCACTACACCATAGAACCCATGTTATTGGAGAATAACTTTGATAGTGAGTGTAAAAACCACGTGATTGAGAATAAAAAGGTGGGCAAAAGCTTCTCACACATGATCGAGAATAAAAGGTGGTTTGATAAAATAGGTGAAGGCTTCTCACACTCAGTAAAACTAGCCAATGACACAAGCTTAACAATATGTAGCAAATGAGACATCAAACTAAAGGAATTTCGCATTATGCAAAACAAGAGAATATCTAGTTCTTTGACAGTGGGTGTAGCAACCACATGATCAAGAATAAAAGGTGGGTGAAGGTTTCTCACACATGATCAAGAATAAAATGTGGTTTGATAAAATAGAAGAATACTTCTCACACTCAGTAAAGTTAAACAATGACACAAGCTTGGTAGTATGTGGCAACAAAGATATCATTTTATTTGAGAGATTGCTTGAAGATGATTATCAATATTTGATTATTTAAATGAAGTAATTGAATGAGATAAACACTTACCCGAGAGATTTAGAGATGATTATATATCATTTTATTTGAGAGATCATGTTTCTCTAAGGATAGTTGATGAATAATTATCCCCTGTTAGTTTCTGTAACTATAATGCTTATGTATCCTATGAAAGCATTGAGGGGGAGATTGATGGAAATGTGAAACATGTCCCTATATTTCCAAGAGATAATTTTGATGATGATTCAAGTTAACAACATTCAATACTCAAGCAAGCCCAATATATGATTTTGATAAAGATTCCATTCAAGATTCACGCAAGCCCAAGATGATTCCTGAAGACTAGATACAGTCTTAGAATACTGGATATGGAGGTACAAGTTGATGAAGTGGTATTATGCATAAACCTCCAAAGCACAAGTGTGATAAAATTTCGTAACATGACATTTTTCACGATCATAATCAATTATGATGCATAAGAAATGAAAAAACGATTTTCTCTCTGTCATAATTGATTATACTGGTAATATAATTGATTATGACAGTTCATATTTGAAAAATATATCCGTTTTGAAGAATAAATATTTTTAATGTATCCTAATTTTTTCTCTACGAAAGTATTAATGACTGTCGCCGCCGTAAAAAAAAGAGGCGGTCGAAGCGACGCGATAGTTCCGACTTTTACAATTTTCGCGTTTTTATGGATGATGTTACAACGCCTTTAGGTGTCCGATAACTGGGGTGAACCTAGAGGCGAGGTTTTCGAAAAGACGTTCTTGGATTGTCTGATAACCGGGCTAACCCAAGAAATAATTTGAAAGGGTTCTTATGGAGTCGTCACCGATGTTTTTATCAGAAACATCGAAAAAGGGGTAAAAGGCGTTGGTTTTCGAAAATCAACTTTGGTCGTTAAAATCAGAGTTTAGGTAAGGGAGTTAGTTACGTGTAAGGGAAGTGTTAGTTCCCTTACGACGCCCCTTTCGGGTTCCTATGATAGGCCAGCTATTTTATAAATAAACTTTTGAAAAGATGCTTTTACCCTTTTATTTACGAATCCGAGGCAAGTTTTTTATTAATACTCTTGGAATATAGGGTGCGTTTTGGCAGCATTTCGCTCTTTACAATGTCGAAAAACCTCTCGAAAACGCTATAAGAACTCTTAAAAACTCCGGAAATGCTTCGGAGGGGCTCTAGGAAGAGAATTTGAAGAAGTTGTAGAAGGAAAAGTGGAAGAACTGTGTGAAATGAGGGGGGAGCGCTCACTATTTATAGGGATTCGCATATGTCAGGTCGAGACAGCGGTATCGACTTGCAAAAGTGGCGAGACCGCCGTCTCGTTTGGCGAGACGGTGGTATCGACTTTTCCAAAAATGAGAAGGCCTTCTCGCCAAACGGGAGGGAAGTCTCGCCATTCGCAAGTGGCGAGATGGCCGTCTCGCCAAACGAGACGGCTGTCTCGACTTGCAACAATGGCGAGACGGCCGTCCCAAAAACCGAGATGGCGGTCTCGACCTCTGAAGGCGAAAATCCTTATTTTAATGCAGAAAATCATTCCTATCCTATTATGGGGCCTAATGGTCTCTCCTAGTGGCTTCTTAGGCTTCGTCCATCTTCAAATAGGAGGTCTTCTGCTCTTATTTTGAGGCCGGGCAAGATTTGGGGTCTACAGCTGCCCCCCCTTTACCTGACTAGTCGATTGTTGGCCTGTCGTGCCAAGAAGATTGACTGGAAGGTAAAGGAGTTGACCCTCTTGCCCGGTTACCCTTCGAACGTCCCGTCTTGCGGCGATTGATCTTTTGGGGAAAATTGTGTTGTGCACCTCCAGGATACTCCTTTTGACGGTAGTCGATCCCTTCGGTTGACACATGGTAGAACCTCAGGATACTTCTTCTGACGGTAGCCGATCCTTCGGTTGATGGGTATGAACCCCCCATCAGGCTGGTAGTTGCGACTTACTGATCCGGCTAGAGCGCAAATCAGGCTCACCGCGTGCGCAGGTTGATAGGTATGAACCCCCTATCAGGCTGGTACAATCCACTGCGTAGGACTGGTGGTGGTGGCTTACTGCTCAGGTGGCTCATGCGCCGATTAGGCGCACCTTGTGTGCTGGTTGAGATACCTTTTTTGGTCTTTATTTTTTGTCTTTTCTGGGAATGATCGTCTAGTCCGTGCGGGGGATTTTGTTGGTGTTCATCCAGCTTGTTAGCTGCTGAGGATTCTTTGATTTTGATCCTTTGGTAGTGGTCATCCGACTTTGCTGGTTGTCGGGGAGTCTTGTTTTTTGTTGTTCAAGGTGATTGACTTATTTTAATCCTGCCTTTTTTTTGCGGTTTATCTCTTTTTTCTCACGATTTCGGATTTTGCATTTTTGAGCGTAAGTCTTTTTATTTTTAGTTTCTTTTTGCTACGCTGACTTTTTTGAAAGGGAGAGCAAAAATGGACAAAATATAATTTTATTTATGATAAAATTTTATTACAGCAGTTATTTTTAAGCACTATCCCTAAGACGGTGGACTCAAGTCTGGAGACGATCCGTAAGAGGGGAATTGCCGGTACATGTGCCTTCGAAATTCTGCCTGGTCTTGGACTTCGTCGAGGTACTAGCCGAATGTCTCCATCCTCGTGTCGAAGGCATCCTGCCTTAAGGACATATGTTCTTGTCTCATGGACATTTGGTCGAATTGCTCGTAGATGTTGCGGTTGATGTCAGCAAAGTCGTTTGTGTACTGCTGCTGTTGTTATTACTGGAAATCCGGGGGTGTCCGGAGGTCTTGCATTGCTACGATGTCCCAGAGATCCAAAGTTATATCTAGCGAGGGGTGGATGATCAACCGGGACCCTTGGCGTAACAACATCCTCATGCTGACCAGGACAAACCCGTTGATAGTCTCGGGTCGAAGGCTGGAGGTCAGTTCCTCCATGCCGCTGCACCCCCATTTTTCTGCCAGCAGGGTGATGAGGGGAGCCATGAGGATGGCTCCCACGGGCCGGCTCCCGAAGTCCTTGAGGGCCTTCAAGAAGAAATAACCGGGGTTGCACCGGCACCTCTGGCTCATGCAGTAGAGGACGAAGAGATCCGGGAGGGTAACCTTACCCTAACTCTCTTTCCGCCCGTGGATCGCCCCAGCCAGCAGCTTGTGGCAAATGCGGAGGGCGGGGGGAAGTGCGGAGCCCTTCAGCAATGTTGGCAAAGTGGGCATCACTGTCAGCTCCTCCCACATTTCGCTGGCGGTGAGGGTAGAGGGACGCGTGCAAATGACTTCCTGGTAGTCCCAAGTCAAGACATCCTCGGGTTGGACGAATCCAATGGACACATTGAACTTGTCCGGGGTGGTGGTCCGGTACATCCTGTTCATGAAGTACGTCACCATCTTTGTCGGTGGGAGGTCCGACACCACGGAGAGTGTTTCGGAGTAGGAGATGGAGGCGAGGAATTCCATCACCGCCTGCGGGTAGACGCAAGTGGGTGGAGACTGGAGGAGGAAGCGCCACCCTATGCTGTCGATGTTGGCGCGGACGTCGTCTTCCCACCCAAACTCGGCGAGGATGCCGAATTTTAGCCTCAACATGGGGTGCCAAATGTACCCCCGGACATGTTCCAGGCGGGCCTGGTGTATTAGCGAAAGCTGTGTGGGATCTTGTGGAGTTGGGGCTGAGGAGCTACTGGGGCCGGCAGAACCCCTTCTCTTTCTGGATTGGTCTCCTTGGCGCATTTTGGTGGTAGGATGCTTGAAAGTGAGGATAGGAGTGCAGGAGAGAGTGTTTGAGACCCCCCTAGGCACCCCTATATATAGAATTTTCGGCCAACCTCGGGACTGCCATCTGGAGATTCGGGGCCGCCGTCTCGAGTTTGCGGGATTCAGGACCACCGTCTAGAACCTCGAGACGGCAGTCTCGACTTTGGCCTTAAACGAGACGGTCGTCTCGCCAAGCGAGAAGGCGGTCTCGTTTTTGGTCAAGTCGAGACGACAGTCTCAGAAGTCGAGACGGCGGTCTCGTTTCAGTGCAAGTCGAGACGGCGGTATGGACTGACGAGAGGCGGTCTTGTTTCTTAGATGATTTTTTTTTTAAGAAAATAGGACTTTGTCCAAAAACATTTTGTGCATGCAATATTTTCATGTTTGATGTCCTATGATGCATATTTTATTTAGTTTTTCAGAAGGTTTTAACTGACATGTCTTGTAGAGATGGGTGTCCTCTGATCTTTGTTCCTTTTGCTGTATTTGGTTGTATCATCCCGGACCTCAGGTGATCTTTTTTTTTTTTTTGTAGAGCACACTTTGCCATGTTAGTGTCCCTTTTTCTTCACTTTAGGGGTTTCAATCCTCTTGTTGACTATACGCCTCCATATTCCCAAACTAATTATTAGAATAATGTTGTGAGCGTCAAGAGAAAAGAAATAAAAGGGTAAATTCAATGGCTTGTGTTTTAGACAGTCAATTTTATTTAGAAAAGGTTTTGTAAGAATGGTTGTCTAAGGTTAGGCCTAAGTGTTTAAGCTTTTTTTCTAAGCAAACATTTCCCTTCTTCTTACACTCAAGAAGAGAAGCAAATAGTAAGAAGTGTATTCTTTATTAATTAATAAGGGAATATGTGCCCTGAAATGCCCGGGGGTCGGGCTAGCCCCGGGGGATAATCTCTAACAATCATTGGGTTTACATCCCTTAAGTGAAGAAAAAGATCTCCTAATGACTAGGGTAGCTCTTGACGCTTGCAACAGACAAATGCAGCAAACAAATGCGCACACAATTCAATCATCCGCAAATAGGCGAGAAGTCGTTTTAATCATGAGGTAGGCTTTTCCTGCAGAAAAGTGCATTGGTAAGGGTATGTTCTAACTGTTCTCACCAAGGCTTAGGCCCCCAAGGTGCCCCCATTATAGGGTCTCCACTCTCCAGCCTTCCGACCATGCTTAGCACTAAGGTCATAGTCAGTCTTTGTGCCAAAAGATGAAGGTTATCACCTTGAGTGGTGGTTTCCAATCACACTGGTGGGCACAAGGCCATCAATACAGCGAACCGTACCTGTCACCCACTCCCTATGGATTTCTCACTTGCCCTCGGGTATAGAGGGAACTGTTGTGTGCAAAGGTTTGTGAACAATTTGTATTTAAAATAATTGCGTAAAAATAAACAAACAACAGTTATTAAAGTCAAGCATTAAAACATATTATAATACAAGGTAGGGTAAAAGCGTATTTTCTTGGTTTATTTAAGCTGACCCATCACTAAATGGGATCAACTCTCTAGGCTTCCCCAGTAGAGTCGCGCATCTGTCGCCGCCGTAAAAAAGAGGCGGTCGGAGCGACGCGATGGTTCTGACTTTCCAATTTTCACGTTTTTATGGGTGTGGTTACAACGCCTTTAGGTTGTTCGATAACCGAACTGAACCTAGAGGCGAGGTTTTTGAAAGAGTGTTCTTGGATCGTCCGATAACCGGGCTCACCCAAGAACTAATTTTGAAGGGTTCTTATGGAGTTGCCACCGATGTTTTTACCAGAAACATCGAAAAAGGAGTAAAAATGCGTTGGTTTTCGAAAACCAACTTTGGTCGTTAAAACCAGAGTTAGGTAAGGGAGTTAGTTACGTGTAAGGGAAGTGTTAGTTCCCTTACGACGCCCATTTCGGGTTCCCTATGATAGACCATCTATTTTATAAATAAACTTTTTGAAAAGACGCTTTTACCCTTTTATTAACGGAATTAAAATAACGACTACATGACCTTTAATGTCTATCATGCAATTTAATCATAAAAATAAAGACAGTAAGAGAGAGAGGGAGAATGAAGAAACCTCCGAGACAAACTTTTTATTGATACTCTTGAAAATTAGGGTGCGTTTTGACAGTCCTTCACTCTATACAACGCCAAAAACTCTCTCGAAACGCTATAAAAACTCTTAGAAACTCCAAAAATGTTTCGGAGGGGTTCTAGGAAGAGAATTTGAAGAGGTTGCAAGAGGAAAAGTGGAAGAACTGTGTGAAATGAGGGGACGAGCGCTCGCTATTTATAGGGATTCGCGTCTGTCAGGTCGAGACGGCCGTCTTTTCTGACAAGGTCGAGACGGTCGTCTCGCCTTGCAAAAATGGTGAGAAGGTCGTCTCGCCAAACGTGAAGGGGGTCTCGCCATTCGCAAGGGCGTCTCGACTTGTAGGAGTGTCAAGACGGCAGTCTCGAAAAGTGAGACGGCGATCTCGATTCCTGAAGGCGAAAATCCTTATTTTAATGCAGAAAATTCTTCCTATCCTAGTATGGGGCCTAATAGTCTCTCCTAGTGACTTCTTAGGTTTCATCCATCTTCGAATAGGAGGTCTTCTGGTCTTTATTATGAGGCCGAGCAAGATTTAGGGTCTACATCCATCAATTCAGTCCTAAAGAAAAAAAAAATTGTTATTCTCCTCCATGGTCATGGCCACATACACAAGATGCAACAATTTTTTCACAGAAAGAGGAAGACAAATTACAGCAATGATTAATGTTGGTCATGTCCATTCAGAAGTTGCATCAAAGGTCTTACAAGATATTTATACAAAATCAAACACTCATAAAGTGCTTGAGTTCGATAGAAGCAACACAAGATTCTTGGTGGAGAAGATCATCAACACAAGAGAAGTTTGACGCAATAGTAATTTTGTTGTTAAACTAGATGAAGCATGGTATAGTTGTGGGAAGTACCAAAAACTTCATCTACCATGTTTTCATGTGGTTGCAGCATGAAGACATGCTCACCATGATTACGAGATGTACATCAATCATGTTTACAAGGTTGGATGTAGTCAATAAAGTGTATGACAATTTGTTTGGGGAGCTTAGAGAGGAACATTATTGATCATCACATCAAGGCCCACAACTTTGCCCCAATCCAGCAACAACAAGAAGTTCTAAGGGTCATCCAAAGTCAACACGAATTAGAACTGAAATAGATATTCGCGAAGAAGGTCACCCAAGAAAATATTCCTATTATCACACTTCAGGTCATACAAGAAATCATTGTTCGCATAACCCTAACTTTAGGGGATCAACTTCTCATGGATAAATATGTTGGAGTTTTGTAATATGACATTACAATCAATAAATAAATAACTATTTTACTCATTTGTAATTTTTTAACTTACTTATTCATGTCTCATTAATTTTATATCTAAAATATCAATTCACTTTAATTCAAATTATATATCTTACTCAAATTATCTAATTCAAATTTCTATTTATACATAATTTTAACAAAATATTTTTACCAAATCTATTTTATATTATATAGAAATTAAATACAATTATTTTTAGTATAAATAATATATTTATTTACTAAACCTCTTTTTTATTAAATAAATACTTAAATATTATATAAAAATATATTATCATATATATATATATAAGAAAATATAAATATGTATTTATTAAATGTATAAAAAATATATATATATATATATATATATATATTAAACATATAATTATATAATATATTTTTATTATATATAAAAATATATATTATATATAAAATATAAACAAATTTTTTACATATATACATATGTATATTTATATATTTATTTTATATATATATATATATAATAACTGTATTTATATTTACTACAAATATTTATATATTTCTATGGAAAAAATAGAAAATTATTTATATTTTCTAAAAATATTTTATATTAAATAAATACTTCAGTATTATATATATATATATATATATATATTTAATAAAGTTATTATGTATATAAAAATGTATTTATTAAATATATATATATATATATATATATACATATATTAAATATATATTATATTTAATAAAGTTATAATGTATATAAGAAAATATAAATATGTATTTATCGTATTTATAAAAATATATGCAAACATATTAAAATATAATAAAAATATTTATGTATTTCTATAAAAGGAATATTATTTATACTTATTATTTTATATTAAAATTATACTTAAATAATATATATATATATATATATATATATATATATATTTATTTATGTTATTAGGTATATATATATATATATATATATATATATATATATATATATATTAAATATATAAATATATATGTATTTATTATATTTATAAAAATATAAATGAATATTTAAATATTATATATATATATTAAATATATTTGTATTTACTATATTTATAAAAATATATTAAACATATAATTATATAAATATATTTTTATGATATATAAAAAAATATTTATATTTATTTGATATAATTATATAAATAAAGTTTTAAAATATATAAATATATATAATATATTTATATAATTATTTTATATAAAACATATATTTATATTTAATATTTTTTATTTCAAAAAAATTATTAAAAATACTGATCACAACTCAGTTCGCGAAAAACCGAATTATGACCTTTTAATAAAAACCGTGTTACTTACGAAATTCTTTGACGTTATCCTAAAAAAAATATATTTTAAGTATCTTAAATAAATAAAAAAATTCTTATTTTGATGGAGAAAGTTTGATAATTATTTGAGTAATTAAATATTATTTTTGAAAAAAAAAAAAAAAAAAAAGTCAAGCAACGATGGTACGTGAGTTTTTGCATGATAAAACAGGAAAAAGCAAGAGCATGTGGTGTGGCTTAGTTCATTCATACGCATCTTGCTTTCACATTCCGTAATGAAGCAACCTTGCAGACAAAATCTGAGAATGAACACCAACACCTTAAATTTCGGCTTTAATCGAGAATATACATATCAACCCTTGATTGCTTCTACCCATAACCCTATCACGCCATTCTCATGCTACAATATCATTAATTAATGATTATCATTCAAACATAATCTCCTTCGACAAATTCTTAGATTCCAAATTATAATAGTAAATATTGTTTTAATTTGGTTGTGGGTGGTGTTAGTATGAAATCCAGAAATATGATCAATAAACAAACGAAAGAAATTCGAGGAACGAAATGTATGAAGATCTTTTCGATGATCAATTATAAAGAACGTAGCAAGTACAATCGAAAGGTAGAGTCGGAAAGGTAGGAGTAATAATCGAAAGTTTAACATGGAACCAACCAAGAAATTTGAAGTATATGAAGTTAAGGTTAAAAGGAATCGATGGCAAGTACACAAAGTTCTCGATTAGATCAAAAGCGAAGGGAAGGCTCGTTTACATAGATATCGAAACTCCGACTAAACCTTGAAGGAAAGTAGTCAAAACACACGCATGGAAAACAGTTTCTAAGTTATGGAAGAGCCGAAGATCATGAGAACGTGGGGAAACAATAGAAGAAAAACTGCCATACGCACGTAGAACGTGGTAACAGTCGTGTTAACTGCTCTTGGAAGGCTTGAAAGATGCCCTATAAATAGAGCAAAGAAGGAAGGAACGAGGGGCAGAAATTGGCAGAGAACAGAATCAGTAGTGAAAAGTCTACCGGAGAAACGACGAACACCATGAAGCTTCTGGCAATCTGGATTTCCTTGCTCACTGAGTACATTTATCGCTTTCTGTATTTTCCTTGGTAATTTACTTTCGAGCCATTTCAATTCAGCAATTTCATATTCTTGTATATTACATTCAATGTCATTTCGATTTCCTGTTATTTACTGTTTATGCAATCTTAATGGGTTTTAGCAATTTACATTTCCCGCACATTTCGATTTCCTGTTATTTACTTTTTGTGCAATCTTAATGGGTTTTAGCAATTTACATTTCCCGCACATTTCGATTTCCTGTCCTTTATTTATCTTGCAAACTTAATTTCTTGCAAATTTGGGGTTTTCGCACTTTCTTGCAATTTAATATTCTCTTTTCTCGATTCGATACTTTACTGCTTTGTTTGAGTCGAGCATTTTAGACATAAAATACCAAAAATAGTATTTCTCGATACTTATAGTTTTCGACTCTCATACACATTTTCGATTGAAAATCAAATTGCTAGCCTGAGTAAAAAAGAACTTACATGGTAGAATTTCGATTAGGACCAAAACACCCTTAGGATCGAAATCGATCAAAATTCCACCAGAAACAAATTGGCGCGCCAGGTAGGGGACTTGTGTTGAAAAAACACAAAAGAGGTTAGTTCGAGAGTATATGAGATTAAGAAGTGGGAGAGTTATAAGAATGAGTCAGAATTCCTCAAGTAGTCAGAATAACAATGAGGGTCTAAGTGGTGTGCTCCCACCAAATACTGGGGGCAAGGGCATAATGGGAGTATGCCCGTAGTGTCGACAACCGTGAGCACGTCGATACCAAGCAAGTAATGAACAAAATCCAGGTCCATTGGCAAACACCCATGTAGGGTCTAGTATAGCAATATCAAATAATATGCAAACTATGGGAAACCCCATAACCACATATGCAGGGCCATATACTAGTGTAAGACCACCTGGTTTTTTATCCAATAACATGAATGGAACTGGCACTTCATCGATACATAGAAATTCACGATTCAGCTTAGGAATGCCTCCAAACGTAGGTACATTTCAAACCCTAGGCATGCCACAAAACTTTGGAGTATCTACACATTTAGGGGCATCTCAAAATTCAGTGACATCACAAAATTCAGGGAATGGACCAAACTTAGGGATACAACAGACACCTCCAAATCTAGATCCTAGGGGAATCTCGATCATGGAAGATATGCATTTGATAGGGACTATCATCGATCTAATTTCGAGAATATCGAAAATACTAATACTGGGATTTCCAGCAACTCCCTAGGAATACTTAGACAACAAATGGATGAGAGTAATTTTGAAATGGTGAATATGTTATCACAAGCAGTTGACTACGGTCTTAAACCCATTAGTTCAAAATACTACTCGCTAGTTTCGAGATATTAGCGGATCAAATGTCTCGAATTGGAGACGCATTGGCTGTACCTCGACAAACGAGGATGGAGAATCATGCCAATCGAATATTAATCCCCCTTATTTATTAAGAAGGAATCGGAACGATGATCAATATCAGCAAATGGGGAACGGATATCAACATGTGAGGAATGATATTTACGGAAATCTGAATGAGGGATTTCAAAATATTCATAACCGAATAATACGCAATATAATCACATGTTAGGACAAAGGATGAATTTCCAAGGGACGGATTTAAGACCACCCAATCGGACATATTTTGTGTCTCCTTTTCCAAATGCGATTCTTGAGACAGAATTACCTCGAGGATACAAAGTACCCAAATTCACTAAATTTGCTCGGAGAAGTTGGTGAATCAACTATCGAGCATGTAGCTCGATATCGATAGAGTGTGGGGACTTAGCAATGAGTGAAGAGTTAAAAATGAAGTATTTCCCTAGTTCCTTGACTAAGAATGCTTTCACTTGGTTTACTTCATTGCCACCCAATTCGATATATAATTGGTTGCAGTTAGAAAGAAATTTCCATGAACAATTCTTTAGAGGAGAAACTCAAGTAAGTCTCATTGATTTGATGAACATAAAACGATATAATCATGAAAACATAGATGATTATCTGAATCGATTTAGACAAATGAAATCAAGATGTTTTACTCAAATTCCCGAATACGAATTAGTCGGGATGGCTTCTGCAGTTTAGAATTCTCGATTAGGAAAAAGTTAGTAAATTTGCCATTAAATGACATGGCTCAGCTTAGCCGATAAAGTGAGGAGAGTGGAACAAATCGAGTATGAGAAACAAAGGCACAAGAAATTTGAGAAACCTGTGAAAAAAGAAAGAATAGCCTATATAAATGATGTGTATGAAGTAGATCCCTCGACAGAAACTGATATCGAGGAAAATGTTGATGAGAAAGTGAATATAGCAGAGTTCAAAGTAGGAGCTCCATATACTTGTAAATTGTTGCAAAAGAATGAAGTGAAAGATAAAATGACAAATCGAACCTATACTTTCGATGTAACAAAAGCAGATAAGATCTTCGACATTCTACTAAAAGATAAACAGATTAAGTTAAGCGAAGATCACAAACTGTCTTCTGCAGAACAAAGGGGTGGTCGAAAATATTGTAAATTTCATAATATTTATGGACACTGGACTAACAATTGTATACATTTCAGGAACACGATTCAAGATGCAATCGACCAAGGAAGACTGAAGTTTGGAGAGACAACGATGAAAGTGGACACGAGTCCGTTCGAAGTCCAAGTGGGATATATTGAATCCCAAACTGAGATGAAGGATGACGTTAGACTGATGAATGCCACCTTCATAGGCATGGTCGATGTTACTGAAGACATCGATCCCAAGCATATCAGAATGGACGTATCGGAGGAAGATATGGAGTTCGACTTGAGCGAATTCGAAAAAGAATTTGAGAAAGAGATATACCCTCGAGCAGAAGACTCTCTCGTTGAATTTTTGAATAGGAAGAAAGAGAAAGACGAAGACGTGTCGCTATGCCCACTGGTGCAAGTGCGGTTTTCGATAAATCAGCCGCCAAAGCTTTCAAAATTGAACAAACAAAGAAGATCGAGAGTCAAAACAAAAGGAAAAATGATAAAGTGGAGCAAACGGCCCGACCAACTATCGAAGAAAGTCAACGAAATCTGTTGGTTCCGGTGTTAGCGGAATCAAAGGCAATGGGTTAGAAGAGAGATGTATCCTTCTCGAGGAGGAAGAGGAAGACTTCAAAGTAGTGATGTCTTCGAGAGACTATCATACGATGAAGGATCAAACACTGGATTCCCAACATTCCCAAGAAGATTCCGAGGAAGGCCCTAGAGAAGAGGAGGAAGGATCCCTTACTGGAGTAATTATAGAAATTTTGAAGAGAATATTGTACCTATGGAAAGCCAATATTCAAGGGAATTCTTCGATGATAAGAATGAAGGCAAATGGAACGAACATCAAATCGGAGTGATATCGATATTACCCGCGGAATATGTCAACGAATACAAGGAATATCAAGAACAGAGTGATGTTAATCGAGAAGATGACTTCTATTCAGAAAACATAAGGCCAAAGGTGACATGGGTAACTCAGGCATCGTGCGAAATACCTCATAGAGATGCTGCCTTCATCGACCCTCCATCTGAAGAAATGAGGTTCCACTTGAAACCTTTACTATTAAACATCGAGATCCAAGGACAAATGGTGAACAAGGTCCTTATCGATGGTGGCGCAGCGATAGAACATATTGTCAATCTCCATGCTCGAAGAGGTTTGGCATCGAGCTTAAAGATCTAGTCAAACACAACATTATGATTTCCGATTTCAGCGGAAAAACATCAGGATCGGAGGGTATGATCGCTTTAGACGTGAAGGTAGGTACTTACTCAAGGCCTACCGTATTTGTTGTGGTCCAATCGCACGCCAACTTTAATGCACTACTTGGTAGAGAATGGATCCATGGAGTGGGAGTTGTACCTTCGATGCCTCATCGAAACTATTTATGTGGAATCGAGATGGACATCTCGAAATTATCCCGGGGACCAAGCACGAGTTTGTAACTTTCCTATCCCAGGCTGGTCGCGCTACACGTAACTTAGCACTCGTTCGACCATTCACCTTCGAAACCGTCGAAGACTTCAACTCAAAGTTACATGAAGATCGTTTCCTTAAGATGAATGAGAAAAAGGGTTTTGTTATGATCAAGGAGGGGGCCAACCTCGAAGTGGCCGGTGAAGATGAATAGAAATTATGAAGAATTCTTGGCTCGATTGACAAAATATGAAGACGAAAAGAAGAGCCAAGAAAGCAAGTAGTAGTAGCACTAGTAAGGACTAATAAGTCGATTTATTCGACCGTAGTTGCAAATAATAGCGATCAAGTTATACTTGATTGTATTTACGATTATTCGCCTTTAGGTTTCGAAAAATCTATTACATCAAGTTATAAAAAAGTCGAGGCTCGGGATCCATTAGAGGAAGTTAACTTAGGGAGTGAAGAAGAACAAAAGCCTATGTATATCACAGAATATCTCGAGGAAGATTTAAAGAAAGACATGATCTCCTTGTTAAGAGAATATAAAGATCGCTTCGCTTGGGAATATGAAGAAATGCCTGGATTGGATCGAAATCTTGTCGAGCATAGATTACCCATCATCGAAGGAAGAAAACCAAGAAACAAGCACCGAGAAGATTTGCACCCGAGGTGATGTGCAAGATCAAGGAAGAAGTCGAGAGACTCCCGAAGGCAAAATTCATCGAACCGCCAGGTATGTCGATTGGATTTCTAATATTGTACCTGTGATTAAAAAGAATGGTAAAATAAGAGTGTGTATCGATTATCGAGACTTGAATTTAGCTACTCCTAAAGATGAATATCCTATGCCAATAGCCGATATGCTAATAGATGCAGTAGCTGGTAATGAAATGTTAAGTCTTTTAGATGGTTATTCGAGATATAATCAAATATTTGTGTCTCGAAAATGATATAGCTAAAACAGCTTTTCGATGCCCTGGGGCATTAGGTACTTACGAATGGGTAGTGATGCCATTTGGATTAAAAAATGCCGGAGCTACATATCGGAGAGCAATGAATTTAATTTTTCATGACTTGATTAATGATTATATGCAAGTTTACATAGATGATATTGTAGTCGTATCGAAAGAGAAACATCAACACTTAAGCAATTTGAGAAAATCCTTCGAGAGAATGAGAAAATATGGATTAAAAATGAATCCCTTGAAATGTGCCTTTGGTGTATCTCGCTGGTGAATTTTTAGGATTTATAGTACATGGAAAGGGTATCGAGATCGATAAAAATAAAGCAAAAGCAATAATAAATACCTCGCTCCAAAAACCAAGAAAGAGTTACAATCTTTTTTGGGAAAAATAAATTATTTGAGACGATTTATTTCTAATCTGGCCTAGCAAAACTTATGTTTTTTCGTCTTTGTTAAAGTTGAAAAAAGAAGCAGAGTTTAAGTGGAAAGAGGAACATCAAGAAGCCTTCGAGCAAATTAAAAAGATGCCGACAAATCCTCCGATTATGATTCCAAGAAAGAGAAACAAGGCACTCGAAGTTATATGTATCAAGATCGGATCAAACGATAGCGAGTTTATTAGCACAAGAAGATGAGAATGGTGTGGAATGTGCTGTGTATTATCTAAGTAGAATTTTAAATGATGCTCGAAACTCGATATAGTGATATCGAGAAATTAGGGTTATGCTTGTATTTCTCTTGCACAAAACTCAAGTACGTAATGAAGCCTCATGATGTAATGGTCTATTCTAGAAATAATATTTTGAAGTTTCTTTTATCGAAACCAATTATGCATAATAGAATAGGAAAATGGGTGTTAGCTTTGACAGAGTTCTCATTATCCTTCGAATCTTTAAAATCGATAAAAGGTCAAGTAATTGCCGATTTTATGGCCGAGCATACAATTGACTCCACCGAGAATTTGTTTATCGAAATAAGTAAATGGATAATGTATTTCGATGGTTCAAGTACATCGAATAAATCTGGAATAGGAGTTCCGATTATTTCTCCAAACAATATTCCGACTAAGTTATTATTTGAGGTTCAACCTATGTGTTCGAACAATGAAGCTCGAATATGAAGCTTTAATAGCGGGCCTCGAGACTTTAATCAAATTAAAAGCTCGACATGTGGTTATAAGAGGTGATTCGCAATTAGTGATTAAACAAGTGCGAAAAGAGTATAAATGCATTAATACCAACTTGATCGATATTTGGAAAGAGTAATGACTTTAAGCGTAATGTTCGATGACATAACATTCGAATATATTCCTCGAGAATCCAATCAAGAAGCAAATGACTTAGCACAAATTGCATCGAAGTATAAGATATCCCTGAAAGGTTACAAGAAATAATTCAAATCAAAGAAAAATTACCTCAAGGAAATGAGATTCTGTACATTAATGACGTAGATGATCAAGATTGGAGAAAACCGATTATAAGTTATTTGCAAAATCCCAATGGGAAAATTGACAAGAAAATTAAATATCGAGCGAGTGAAATATGTTCTGCTAAATGATGAGTTATATAAAAGGGGAATCGATGGAGTATTACTTAGGTGTTTAGGAAATGATGATGCTTACTTAGCAATGGTCGAAGTACATAATGGAATATGTGGGGCCCATACGGTAGGTCAAAAAATGAAATGGACATTAACTCGACAAGGTTATTATTGGCCCTCGATTTTAAAAGATTGTATCGAATATGCCAAGTCCTGTGAAGAATGTCAAAAGTTCAGTCCGATACAACAGGTACCCGCAAGTGAATTACACTCGATCATTAAACCTTGGCCTTTTAGAGGTTGGGCCATAGACTTAATAGGACAGATTTTTCCACAATCATCGAAAGGACATAGGTATATAATTGTGGCTGTCGACTACTTTTCAAAATGGGTAGAAGCAATACCATTAAAGGATGTTGATCAGCAGGATGTAATTGATTTTATTGAAGAATACATCGTTTATCGATTTGGGATCCCACAGTCTATTACCACAGATAGAGGGACAATGTTTACTGGTAGAAAGATAGCCAAATACGCCGAATCGAGAAATATTCAATTATTAACATCAACTCCATATTATGCTCGAGGCTAATGGGCAAGTCGAAGCAATTAACAAGGTGATCATCTAGGTTAATCAAAAAATATGTTGGTAATAAACCAAAAACATGGCATGAAACGTTATTACAAATTTTATGGGCTTATCGAAATTCACCTAAAGATGCCTTACAAAATACCCCATACAAGTTGGTATATGGACACGACGCAGTCTTACCCATCGAAATAAATATTGAATCAAATCGAATACAGAGGCAAAACGATTTACCCAGTTGTGATTATTGGAGTTTGATGTATGATGAATTAAACGAACTCGATGAAGTAAGAGTACAGGCGTTGAATAGTATGATGTTGCAGAAGAATCAAATTGCTCGAGTTTATAATAAAAGAGTTCGAAAGAAAAAATTTAACGAAGGTGACTTAGTGTGGAAAACTATTTTACCAATGGACAAGAAATGTAAAAGCTATGGGAAGTGGTCACCAAATTGGGAAGGTCCTTTCGAGATTGTTAAAATTTTATCGAGTAACGCTTATTCGATTATTGATTGGTGTAACAAAGATAAAGTGTTGTCGATAAACGGAAAATACTTAAAGATATATAAGCCCCGAATAAGAGAAATAAACATTCAAAATTTAGATTGAATAATATTCTACAAAGATAAGTATCGAGTCTTAAGCTGATCAAAGTCTATCAACAATTGAGTCCAAGATGAAGAAATCGAGTGCTCTTCGACAGTCAGATCTTGTCTCGCGCTCTATGCTCGCCCCAAAGATAAGGCGACTTCTTTTGCAGAGGATTTGATCGTATCTATTTCTAAAGCAACAAAATCCTTCCGCAATTTAAGTTGAGCGAGTCTCTTCTCCACTGCTCGATCTCACAATCGATCGAAGTTTGTGCAGATAATGCCTCCGCCAGCCTTCAACTTCGAGTCTTCAAGAAATTTGATTTTTCAGCCTGGAAGGAAGCAATATCGGTGAGCTTGGTCGAAATCGATTATTTTTTCTTTCTCGCCGCATATGCCTTATTGAACAAGTCGGCAGCTCGCCGCGACCTCTCGCATCGAGACCCCTTGGAAGATCTTCATCGTGGCACGTCTCGAGGCGTAATAATATCCTCGGAACTGTTTTTTCTTGTCGCGTGACTCCACTAAAACTTCAAGGGGCGAGGAATAAAAGAAAGATCGGAAGCGTTGCTTCAGCTGGTATGGTCCTTCAGTTGAAGTCATGGGCGTCTTAGAAGAGCTCGACGGTGTCGCTTCGTAGATAATAGAATATCGAGGATAGAAAAGGGTCTTCTTCGATTGCAGCTCGATATTCTAACGCAAGTGCTCTGAGCGAGCACATCTATCTCTCGGTAATGACGCCGAGAGCAACTCGATAGAGGGCATCGCAAAAGGAGGAGAATCCTCTCGCTTCCGCAGTAAACAGGGGAAGGAGAGCCTTGGACTTCGATTATTGGAGTATTTACTCGGAAAGAAAGAAATCGAGAATGTAAGATCGAGAGGTTCATAATAGAATGAGAGAAAAAAGTGACAATGAAAAGTATAAGTACCAGGGGGAGGTAGTGCAAGTGGTGCCGAAGCAGGAGGAAGAATCTGTACAGCCTCAGGTTGCTGTAAATCGAAAACCATTGTTAGAACAGGAAATGCACAAAAAGTAAAAGCAATCATACAATATAAGATACCTCAGTGAGGGGTGTTAATAGTTGAGATTCGACATTCGTCGATACAGTCTCCGATGGAATATCCTGAAAATTTAGTTTTGAAACCTTGTTACAAATTTTATTGAGACTTAAGAACATAGAATTGGTATAAAGAAGGAAACTTACGTGACTTGAACGGGTGGCAGGTGTTGTCGTGGGGATGGTATTAGAGTCCGTCGATAACGGATCGAGAGCAATTGGTCGAACAGATCGAGGACTCTTCGATTTTTGCTTCTGGAAATAGAAGATCGAGAAAAGATAAGTGTAAGAACAAGGATTGATCAAACAGAGAAATGAATAGGACAAAACAGAAGTCAAAAAGAACCTTCGATTTTTTCGAAGAAGTAGGAAGGGTGGCCGAGCGTCTGCGTTTTCTGATCAAGGCTGATGGGTCCGACTCACCCGAGGATCCCCAATCCTCTTGTCCCTTTTCTTGACCCTTCTCGATAGTGGTGACCTTAGTAGATTTCGAAATTACCAATGAAAGAAGACAGATTAGCTTATAATATACGTAATCGAAAAGTATAAGACAAGAAGTAAAATCTTACCAAAAGGTGATGGAGTCAAGATCTTGACTCTGGTCGATATGTACAAGCCGTGGAGGCGTAAGAGCCTCGTGGAGGTTAAGGTAAGAGAAATAAGATAATTTCGAGACGTAAATATCTTTGTTTTTGGGTTTTGGGTGACGTGTTTCCCCGAGGGTTCTCAATTCTCGAACCCATTTTGGATGAGTTAATGGTTTGGCAAGTCCAAAAGGAGCTGTAGGAAAAGTAGGAAGGCGATTTGGACAATATATTTCAAAAGGGGTTCTACCTAAAGGATTGATTATTTTGTGATTCGATCGATTAATGTCCATTTTATTGGATAAGGAGATAACAGCATCATAATAGGTCGATTCTAATTTCAGTGGGGTGTAACATATTTGATAAAAGTTCTCGAATCGAGATATTTGAAGACAGTGGAAGTGTGTACCTTTCTTCGATTTCGATTTGTCCTGCAACACAAGAGAAGGTTGAGCAGTCAGTTTTTGTCGAACTTCATCAAAAGTAGCATGACTACCCGAGAACCAACCGTTCCACCATTGAGAAAAACCCACAGTTGATAAATAATTCGACTCGAAAGTATAGGGGTAAAAATGCATCGGGGTTTTTGGTAAAAGCTCAACAAGCTCCCGACTAATGGTGGATTCAGTTAACTTGGACTTTGGGGAAATATCAAGAGAGAAGAAAGGCAAAGATTGGCTCAACCCAAACCGTCTCGAGAAAAGTCAGGGGTAAGTTTAAAATCTTTCGACCGAAAACCCGATACCGTAACATCGTGGGTTAAATAATTACTCCATACATCTATCAGCTCCGATTGTAACCCAGGAGTCGAGACAGAAACTTCGATTTAAACCAAATTGGCCCCCTAAGTTGACTACTTGTTTGTCCAAGATTTACGATAAATGGGGCCAGGGTTGAGTCGAAAGTAAATCTGGTTAACAAAAATTACAGTGTATTTACAGTAGGTAGCCTCATCGATTTATGGCGAGGGTGGCGAGAGGATAATCGGCCCCTTCTATATTTACACTCGTGGGGACTGAAGAAATTCGAGGAAGGACACTATCAAAAATCGAGGTGAGCCACAACCGTACAAACCAAACAGGGCCTCGAAAAGTTTCCCGATGCTTTAGGTGTGTTCAAAATTTCGACAAACTTCGTCGAAAGTAGCATACACATGAGCTAGTAATAACTTGGCCAAACATATCCTAGGCCGACCTATGTGCAGTGACATATGCAAGGTCAAAAAGATGGGGGAAATTTGGATCGATCGGGGCGTAAAACGTGGGTACACAGCTCAATACACTAAGAATGCCACGTGCTCTTCATCGGTAATAGCCTATCGAAGGGTCATCGATAAAATGCTTCTCGAGAAAATGACCATAGGCCTTCGATTCCCAATCAATTTTAGACTTCGAGAATTATCCGAAGGACATGTACCCTTGAAGTATTTTTCCCCGTAGGTTTTAAGCCGCAATAGCCGCGACCTCAAAAAGGGTAGGTGAAAGTGGGCCACAAGGTAACTCCAAAGCATGTAAATCCTTATTCCACAAGTGCACCGCAGATAAAAACATTGCCATATCCAAAAACGACAGGTCGCATCGAGACGGATGCAAAAAATCGAAAATTCCAACATCCTTCCAATGGCTCCCAAACTTAGTTTTTACCCTATCAAACCACCTAATGAAAGAGGATTTTTAGAAGGAGGGCCTGTTCTATATACTTTAGAGGTAAGATTCAAAAAATCAACCCTAACTTCAGTGGTGATGTATAAGAGCCGGCCGATCGAGAGGTTGAGAGGGGAGAAAATGTCATCTATAGGACGAAGTGGACCCCCAAAAGCAAAATTAACCCCCTCAACAAGTGTAAGGGATTAGTACCTGCGTTTCAAGCAATTTTTCTGGAAGCCTCCTCCATCAAAGGGACTGGAGCGAACTTCCGGTTGTTAATTTCCAGCAGGTTGGAAGGCAACGAGGAAAGAGGTGGAACTGAGAAGTCGAAGACTTGGAGGAAGTGGCCATTTCAAGTAGTGAGTAGGATGAAGAAAAGCAACGAAAAAGATGAAGGTACAGAGATGAAAGCAAGAGCTCAAGGAAGACGATGAAAGTACAGACTTAGGGTAAAAGTTCGCGTAAAAACCGTAACAAAGACCAAGAGAAAGGTTAAAAGAGAAAATCGCCTAGGGAGCCGGAACGACAGATACGAAAAGTAATGAATGTAACGTACTCGTAAAAGCAATAGATCGATATGATAGCGACGTAAAACTGAAAGGGAAACCTAAAACCCTTTTAACCCTAGAACCCCGTAAAACCTAAACCCTAAGTTCTGTGGGCTTTCAAACATTAAGGCGGAATATTGAAAGAATATAAACCGAAATCATTTATATTCCTTCAAGGGGGCATTTTGTTAGTATGAAATCCGTAAATATGATCAATAAACGAACGAAAGAAATTCGAGGAACGAAATGTATGAAGATCTTTTCGATGATCAATTATAAAGAACGTAGCAAGTACAATCGAAAGGTAGAGTCTGAAAGGTAGGAGTAATAATCGAAAGTTTAACATGGAACCAACCAAGAAATTTGAAGTATATGAAGTTAAGGTTAAAAGGAATCGATGGCAAGTACACAAAGTTCTCGATTAGATCAAAAGCGAAGGGAAGGCTCGTTTACATAGATATCGAAACTCCGGCTAAACCTTGAAGGAAAGTAGTCAAAACGCACGCATGGAAAGCAGCTTCTAAGTTATGGAAGAGCCGAAGATCATGAGAACGTGGGGAAACAATAGAAGAAAAATCGCCATACGCACGTAGAACGTGGTAACAGTCGTGTTAACTCGCTCTTGGAATGCTTGAAAGATCCCTATAAATAGAGCAAAGAAGGAAGGAACGAGGGCGTAAATTGGCAGAGAACGTAATTAGTAGTGAAAAGTCTACCGAGAAACGACGAACACCATGAAGCTTCCGGCAACTGGATTTCCTTGCTCACCGAGTACATTTATCGCTTCAGTATTTTCCTTGGTAATTTACTTTCGAGCCATTTCAATTCAAGCAATTTCATATTCTTGTATATTACATTCAATGTCATTTCGATTTCCGTTATTTACTCGTTTATGCAATCTTAATGGGTTTTAGCAATTTATATTTCTCGCACATTTCGATTTCCTGTTATTTACTTTTTGTGCAATCTTAATGGGTTTTAGCAATTTACATTTCCCGCACATTTCGATTTCCGTCCTTTATTTATCTTGCAAACTTAATTTCTTGCAAATTTGGGGTTTTCGCACTTTCTTGCAATTTAATATTCTTTTTTCTCGATTCGATATTTGACTGCTTTGTTTGAGTCGAGCATTTTAGACATAAAATACCAAAAATAGTATTTCTCGATACTTATAGTTTTCGACTCTCATATATATTTTCGATTGAAAATCAAATCAGCACTGAATAGAAAAGAACTTACATGGTAGAATTTCGACTAGGACCAAAACACTCTTAAGATTGAAATCGATCAAAATTCCACCAGAAACAGATACAGAAACAGGTGGTGAAATATTTGAATCCGCAGCAGCGATTGAATTGGAAATATTTGGCAGTGAAATTAATTAATTAATTAATTAGGCTCTTGTTGTTGAAAAAGAAAAGGCAAAAGGGTGTATCGTGTCGGGGCGTGGGAGACAATGAAAAGGACGTGGCTGGGAGTTAAGACTCTTTTGCGTGTGCGCTGAAACCAAAACGAGACACCAACGCAGTCGTTTTGGACCCCCCAAAAACACATCCAGAGTATTGCTGACACGACCAATGCCGCCGCCTGTCCTTAATCATTATGCTTTCTCTTCATTTTGCCCTTTTCTCACCAAATCCTAACATTTTAATTACTTTTGTTAAGTTTTCAAAATTTTATATATGAAATATTGTCTCTTTTCCACTACAGTTTTAATAAAAGATATTTAAGTATTTTAAAGATTTTAGGTAATAAAAAAACATATATATAAATTATCGTCAGGTGTTAAATAATATGTATCAAAATATAATTTTCTAATTAAAGATAGTATTTAGTAGAAAGAATCTCTACTCTCTGTTCACGTTGAGCGCTAATTAAGCGTAATCGATTCACATGTAAACAAACTTTATCATTGCAAATCCAACAGATAAATCTATGTAATATAGATGTGCATCAATTGAGGATTTTACATTTCTTTCTATTTATTCTTCCACTCGTCATAAAAGCGATTTCATTTCTTATCATTCTTATCCATTTTAACATACATATATTTTAATTTATTTTTTCTTTAATTTTTATCCATAAAACATGTTTATTGTGCTTAATCAAGGACCTAAAGAAGGACTTATATGAAATCTAACAAAGAGTTAATAAATATTACGATATTCGACATTTTACTTCTCAGTATGGAATATAACTTACGAACAATGGTTAAAAAAGAAGACATATTTCACATTCTAAATATATTTATGCTATGAATTAAGGTTAAATCCTGAAATTAATATAAAGATTTTTCACTTCATTTAGATAAGGATACAGTTTATTTACTTCAAAATGACTTAATTAGGTCAAATTTAATTTTTTTTAACACTTTAATTAAAATATTATAAATAGAAAATTTTAATTATTTAAATTTTATTTATATAAAATTATCATCCTTCTAAAGTTTTATCCTTTGTATATATATATATATATATATATATATATATATATATATATATATATAAATAAATTTATTTACATTAAAAATACGTATATGTATGTATTTGTTCTCAAAATAAATTAGAGTATGTTTAACTGTGTGTTTGTTTATTTAGTTTTTAAAACTTATTTTATAAACATTTTAAAACAAAAAATAAAGAAAAAAATGAGAAAAGAGTGCGCGAAATTGTAAGAAAAAACCTCAGACATTGAAACTGGAAATAGAATACCAAAACAACATATAAATATTTGCGTATTTTAATTTTAATAAAAAAAATATTATTTTTTGCAAAACTACTTTTATAAAAAAAGAATTTGTAAAGTTTCAAAAAATAAGAAACAGACATACTTTATTATCATTTAGTTAAAGAAAATTAGAAGATATAAGTTGTCTGTTTATTTGTTTTTTTTTCTTAAACCACTTTCATTTCAATTCAAATATCAAACTTTTACTTTATTTTCTTTCTATGTATATATATACCAAATATACCATTGCAATTCACAATTACTAAAAATAACAACGCTTTAAGATATTTAATTATTGATTAAACTTAGTTACTTAGCTAATAGTTTCAATGTCACGTAATTCACTTTTGCTAAACTAATGAATATGAAAAAAAAAAGTTGAACGGTAAAATCATTTTCGAAAAAGAAAATTAAAAATTTAATTAAAAGAGTCAATCCAGGAAAAAAAAGAGAGAGTAAACTAAACGTAAAGTCATAGAAGACTCTTTAATTTTATTAAATAAAATTTATTGTCTTAAAATATACTATATTCCATACATTTTATTTGATAAGGAATGAAGTAAAATTATTAATCCAAAATTCATGTTTAAACAAAATGCTCTTTAAACATTTTCATATATATAGAATATCAATTAAGAGGAATAAACGGAATGGATTCAATAACTGGTGAGAGAAATGATAGTTTTAATTCGATAATTATTATATTTTTCATTATGAAATTGAAATATACAAATATATAATAATACTAATTTAAATTATAAATATTAATGAACTAAACTTATTTTGATCGAACAGAAGCTTTTTTAGAATGGTCCTTCCCTCCTCTTGGTGTGGGTAGAATTGTCTTTATCATTGGATTCTTCCCACTCACTCCTTCCATTGTCTCTTATGCTACTAATATTCTTCTTCTTTGTTTCTTTCCATATCCCTCTTCTCTTCTTCCCACAACACATTTTAATATTGCTTTATTATTCTCATGCAATTGTCTCCATAATCTTATGCTTTGGAGAGTGTATCATTATGCATGGTGCATGACGCAACAAACATTCATACAAACACAATCCACAACTTCACCCACACAGTGTTGGTTTTCTCCCACTTCATGCCCCACATTTTCTCTTCCTTCAAATACCTTCTCACATGCATGTCTTCTAATTCTACTTCTCATTTCCCCTTTCGCACTTTTCCATCACGTTTCGCTACATCACAATCGTGTTTCAAAAATCACTACATCAATTTTGTTATAACATTTTCTTTTTTTAATATTATAACCTTTTTTTCACCCATTAAATAAATTTTCTCAATTTGTGTTCTTTGGACTAATTAATTGTTGACGTAATAAACTATTTGTGTTAGGTTAATCACGTATACATATAATATATTCTACACAAATCACACGTACTATACCGTATATATTATATTATTATTATTATAACATCATTTCTAATTACTTTATATATATAATATTTACGTCTCGGTCTAATTTTTTTTATTAAAACACCTTTCTCTCAATTTCTCCGCCTATTTTTTTTAGATTTTCTATTTGAAAAGTTATATATTTTTATATCAAAATATTATCATTACAATAACTATTAAAAAACTGTTTTTTTATGATAAATATTTTGGATTTTTTTATATTTATTTTAAATATAACTGTGACAGAAACTTTTATATGTTTTTCTTTCTAATATTAATCCTACTTTTTACAGATATTTTATCAAACACTTTTTTTCTCGTACCGAAGTTTTTCATTTATGTATGAACCCATTTAGACAATTTTCGGTTTATATGTTTATCTATGTAAGAGACACAAGTAAGAAAACAATAAACTAAAACAAATATACAAATTTAAAATAATCACAACAAAATTAAAAATCATAAAAACATCTACTGTTTATAAGAACTTTATAAGAGACAAACTTATTTATACTAAAAGAATAAATAGAGAAATAAGACTTACCTTAAGGAGAAGTAAATTTGGAAAAAGCAAGAAACAAAGAAGACAAATAGTGAGAAAGATGAAATGTGAATACAAAGAAGAATTAAAGCTTATTAAGTAAGAAAAAACATAAATCTAAATATTTTAGAAAGAATACGACATTTCAATCGTGAGTGTTAATTACAAAATTTTATCATTTCATTATAATAATGACTTAGAATTGTCATAATAAATTATTGTTATTTTCTATTAGTGAATTAAAAAACAATTAAGAAAGGATTCTACCTACATTGCAAGTTTAAATATATATATATATATATATATATATATATATATATATATATATATATATATTTCCAACACAATATTTATACCTTCTCATCTGGATTAATTTTATTATAATTCAAAAATTCTATCATATCATCAAAATCAAGTATTTAATTCTCATAGTATTGACTATATATTCTATTACATAATATTTGTATTTGTATCACAAACACTTAATTCTCCTTTGAGAAAATACATGGGTTGAATTTGATTAAGAGATTTTTATTTATCACATTATATTTTCTAAATTGATATATATATATATATATATATATATATATATATATATATATATATATATATAACAAAGTTATGTAATTGAAATAAAATCCCTCATGTGATAAGGTAAACCTCTGCCGCTTAATTGCACATAATAAACTAAGTTACAAGAATTTTTTTTAACTTCCACCGCTTAATACTTTTCTTTATTTGATTTTTGATATCAATAAAGTCAAGATAACTCATACAAAATGCCCAATTCAATATATAACATACATATTTTAATATATTAAATTTTCATTTAAAATAACCATGTTCATATTCAAACATATTCCACCTTATAAAAGATATCATATCTCATCATCATTTATATAATTTTATCATTCATATATTCATATATATATATATATATATATATATATATATATATATATATATATATATATATATATATACACTAGTGAAAAATCACATTTTTACATTATGTTATCTACATGAGTTATATGAGAATCAATTTAAATATAAACGTAATGACATTTTTGTAATAATTGTGACAAATTTTTTACTTTCCTTCCTAATACAACTGATATAATATTTAGATACCACATCGACTATTAATATAACTTATGTAAAGAGTCCTTTATATATTATCACTTTACGTCTTCTCATTTTTTTTATTGTTACACTAAAAATTTGTCTCTTTTTTGTCAGCGTCACCATTGTACTTTCAAACCTCATCTTTTGTGAAGATCATCTTCTCTGAACCTTCTCCTTTCTAAAACTCTTCTTCTCCAAAATTCATCATTTTTAAGTTTTTTCTTTTGAAAGTTTCTCCTCTCTAAAGACTGCTCAACCACCGCAACAGAACAAAGTTATTATGCAGTTATTCAATTGTTAGTAGTTATCCTAATGCGAAAAAAATGGAAATGAAACTCTTTTCTATTGTCTATAAAATTGACATTATTCTTTAGTGTCATTGTCATCTCGCATCCCTCTCTTGTTGTCATCATTCAAGATAAGTATATAAAATTTATTTCTTTTAATGATTATATGATAAACTTTATTAAGAATGGATAAAATAGTTATCATAATGTTGTATATTGTTATTGATAATATAAAAAACAAAGAACACTTCATCGATGATTATGTATGAAAATGTTTATGTTTTACTTATGCGATACATTATTTTTTTTTAAAGTGGACATATAACATTAATTCTAAAAAAATTGATATATGATGTAATTTTCCACATCAGCTTATAGCTAAGAACCAATGTAGAAAATGACATATTACATGAGTTTTTCTATACTTGATATTATATATCTATTTTTTATTGATTATCAATTCATGTAAAAAGTCTCACACTTTCTACGTTGATAACATTTATATCAATTTTTAACAATTGGTGCAAAATGTTTAAAATAACCGCTTTGAAAATCTTATTTTTGAGTATATATATATATATATATATATATATATATATATATATATATATATATATATATATATATATATATATATATATAAGTGATAAGAAACTACCAATACATATTATTTAAATTTTTTTAAAACACCCATTAGACCTAAGAATGTTACTTGAGCAAGCCTATTATTATTTGAGGGACATTCTTTTTAGAACTTTTCTTCCTCTTATGTGTATTTTGTTTGAGAAAAATGTTAATTGCTTGAGTAAATTATTAATCGTTTAAGAAACCAACATTTTTGGTTAAAAAAAATGAAATTGTATAAATTCTTTTTTTAATTAAAGTTCTTTCATTGAATGAAAATGAAATTGAGACAATTTTATCTTCTTTTAAAACGTCATCGCTCAAGTGAAAATTTTTTAAAATAAAGTTCTTACTCGCACTTAAGAGATTAATTAATTACTTAAAGAAATATTGCAAATTTTAGAAATTGTACAAAATTCTTAAATTGAGCCAACATGGTATAAAACCACTTCAAGTTCATTTTTGAAAATAAGAAAAGTTTTCTTACTTCCCAAAATTAGTTTCACACCAATTTGATTCAATCATTCTTAATTCTATGATACAAATCAAACCAAATTCTCGATTGATCAATCATTCATATTTCAAATCCTATAATCAAAATCCTTAACATAACCCAATTTAAGCATAATCACCATTTTGCCTATTACAACAACTCATTCCTGGTAACAATCCTATTTGGGCACAAATTACTAATTCATATCAACCAAAGTTTTTCAATTCATTAAAGCTTGACCAATTATAACCAAGTCACATTCTAACATTTAGATTTTCTAAACTAAAGTAATATAAAATTTAAAATTAACTTCCCTTACTTGTAAACTTAGTTTTCCCGGTTAATCTCCACAACCCTAATAATTAAGGAATGCTAAACCTATGAAAAAAAATCATGATTAACAAACTAAACACATTACCATAATCTAAACTAGTATGAATTTATCTTTATATAAGGAACACCACATGCAAATCTAACACCCACATGCAAACTACTTTAGAACAGGTTAAAGAGAAATTTACTCAAAACAAACTTAATATTGGACATTAAAATCTAGAAATGGATTAAGAGTTCTTAAAATAAAAATCAAAGACTTTAGAAATTTAGTGAGATAATAGATTTTTAAAAATAAAATTTAAATAGTTAAAATTATTTTTTTTATTTTTTTTAATTTAATTAATAAAATTTAAACTTCGCTTAATTAAATAATTTATATTCTTAAAATAATAAAAATATTTAAAATTTAATTAGTACAAGCTTTATTTTTTATAATAAACTATTCTACCCTAACATAAAAATTAAGACTAACGTCTTATTACAAAACACATATTTATCCATGATAATTAATTCTTTTATACATTTAAGACAATGAAAAGTCGACATGAAAAAGTTTTTGATACTTTACATCGGTTACATATTCTTACAATATAATTTTATAATTAATTTAATATTGTTTGAAAAAAATTATTTTTTAAATGTTAATTGATCTTTCATAAATAAATTTTCATTTTCTGCATTATAACTATAAATTATTATTATTAATTAATGACAAATTCTATATTTTTAAAATTTTTATAGTTATTTTTTATTACAGATAATAATTTAAAATTAATTAAAGACTAAAATTTTATATTGTTTGTACACATTGTTTACTCCATGAATAATATCACTATCATGCTGCCATTTTAGTGACGCAAATAATAAACAACAATTCTTCCTTAAACAAAAAAATTTCGTTTCACTTATGTGTAATATTAGAGCAAAAAAAAAACGCATTAAACTAATCCAACATATAAAAAAATATTGGATGTGTTTTTAATATTATTATTCTATTATTATTTTTAGGATTTATGTTATATAATTTATTGAAAATTTAAAAATACTATGTAATGAAGAAAAACTTATTGGTGTTATTATATATTAATTGGAAAAAACAAATATATAACCTAATTGATTGTAGAAACTTTTAAGAATAACCCTAAACCTAAATTTATATAAAAATATGGTTAATAAAACGTAAACGACTTTACAAAAAAAATAATTAAACGGCTTTACAAAACGTGCTTAAGAAAAAGCTGTGCTATTTCTATTTTATAATAATCATTGTCGTATGATTTTTTATCCAGATTAATTTCGATTTTAGTTTGCGCTGTGTATCATTAATATCATTAGGATATAAATAAAAATAATTAAATTTATTTTGGAATTTTTTTCTTACACGATATATAATTATTGAGTGAAGAAAGTATTTGTTTCATGTTATTAAAAAAGTAAAATCATGTTAAAGTCATACTTTTTTTGCTTTGATCGGTTGGTGCACACGAGTTGAAGTATAAAAGCACCACCTAAATTTTGACTACCATGCAAAAGTGATAAATGCGAATTTCCGTCTTCAAAATTATAGGTGGAAATCAAAAGAATTTATTATGAATGCAAAAGATAAATTTATTGTAAGTCAATGGTCTTCTAAAATGGAGACAAAAATTTTTTAACCCTTCATTTATAGATATAGTTTAGATAATAGATAAGTATAAAGTTCATTATTAGTTTACCTTGTTATTTAATAATAACTTTTCATGTATGACGAATCCATTGTTTTTTATAATCATTTTTTTTTAAATTCCATAGATAATTTTAATTCATTAATAGTATTTTTCTTTTTTTGCAATAACAATAAAAAAGTCAACTTTTATACCTTTAACTTGTTTGAAATTAATATAAGTAAGCGATTAGATGAAATTTTATACATTTATTCTAAAGTTTCATGCTTTTAGTTTCTTGATCGATGTTTTTATCACGATACATAACATACTTTCTAACAAGATGAGTTTAAAATTTGAAGATTTATTAGGAGTTTAACAAAAACAATTGATTTTGGAAAGAGTGAATAAAACAAAGACAGAGAATCTGGAAAATGTAAGATGAAAATGAAGAAATGATGTAAAAAATGGATATGATATTTTGAAAAGGGTGGAATCCGATTTGGCAGTGAAGCTTTTAAGTTTGGGGTTCCCGACAGAGAAAAGAAAATGAATCGATGAAAGGACAGAAGAATTTTCTTTTTTCCAGTCCTTGTGGTTGGTTTTGGTAATTTGCATCTCATGTGCCATAAGAAGACAGCATATAAACTGCAAAAAGCTAAGAGAATCTTTACAACTTCTTCTCTTTTTCCTCCTTTTTCTGTGATGCTCCTTCCTCCTTTCACTCTCATTCAACCCTTTTCATTTTCTCTAAACCCAAAAATTCAAAATTATTAAAAAAATGGAAATTTAAGATATTTTTTTCGGTTAGTAATAAATAATAACATGCATTCATTAACCTAAATCTATGAGAGGAAATAGAAATAGAAAGGTGTAGTGGGAAGTAGTAAAAGCAGGAGAGGGTTTTTTCTGTCTTTGCAGGAGCAGAAAAGACTTATAAAAGCTTCACAAAAGCCCCCAGCTTTTACTCCTTTGTCTCCCATCATAATGCCATAAACTAAACCCATTCTTCTCTTCTCTTTTCTCTTCTTACTTCTAACATCTCCAACCTTCTCAAAGCCTCAAACTCAAACTCAAACCTTATTATTTCCAAACAAACAAACATCACAATGATAACTTTGTTGGACCTCTACCATGTTCTCACGGCTGTGGTACCGCTCTACGTCGCCATGATCCTCGCCTACGGCTCCGTCAAGTGGTGGAAGATCTTCACGCCGGACCAATGCTCCGGCATCAACCGCTTCGTCGCGCTCTTCGCGGTGCCACTCCTCTCCTTCCACTTCATCTCCACCAACAACCCCTACGCCATGAACTACAAGTTCATAGCGGCGGATTCGCTTCAGAAAGCCATAGTCCTCGCTGTGCTCTTCGTCTGGTGCAGGACCAGCTCAAGGGGCTCTCTCGAATGGTCCATCACGCTCTTCTCCCTCTCCACGCTCCCCAACACGCTCGTTATGGGGATCCCATTGCTCAAGGGCATGTACGGGAACGCGTCGGGGACCCTCATGGTCCAGATAGTGGTGCTTCAGTGCATCATCTGGTACACTCTGATGCTGTTTTTGTTTGAGTATAGGGGTGCGAGACTTCTCATCGTGGAGCAGTTTCCCGACACTGCAGGGTCCATTATCTCGTTCAAGGTTGACTCTGATATCTTGTCCTTGGATGGGAAGGAACCGCTTCAGACTGAGGCTGAAGTTGGTGACGATGGGAAGCTTCATGTTACTGTCAGAAAGTCCACTAGCTCGCGCTCTGAGATATTCTCGCGGCGCTCGCATGGTCCTAACTCAGTTTCGTTGACTCCGAGGCCTTCCAATTTGACCAATGCAGAGATTTACTCGCTGCAGTCTTCGAGGAATCCCACGCCTAGAGGGTCGAGTTTCAACCACACGGACTTCTACTCGATGGTGAATAATGGGAGGAACGTGAGTCCGAGGCAGAGTAGTTTTGGGGGGGTGGGTTTTGATGAGGAGAGTGGTGTGAGGGGTAATGGGGGCGCAGGAGGGTACCCTGCACCTCACAATGCGGGGATTTTTTCTCCGGTGGGGAAGAAGAAGGGTGGTGGTGGAGAAGGTGGAGGGAAGGATCTTCACATGTTTGTGTGGAGTTCGAGCGCTTCTCCGGTATCGGAAGGTGGGATCCATGTGTTCAGAGGTGGGGATTATGGGAACGACCAGCTTCCTGTTGGTGGGGTGGCTCACCAGAAAGGTTTGCTTTTTTCATCCCCTTTTGACTTTCCTGGTTTCAAAACAACTTGTTTTGTTTCTATGCTTGGTGCTTGTTCAAACTGTGTGGACTTGTTTCATGTGTTTAATTTTTTTAGATACAACTCATGTATCTTGCAATAACGTTGCACGAGTTGGTTGGACCATTATGTGATATATTTGTTTGAAAGGACAGGAAATGCAAAGAAATGAAAAAGAAATCAAATTTGATTTGTTCAAATAAAAAAGTATAAAACTTTCTTTAATTTTTTACTAAATTTTGGAAATTTGTGGAGAAATGAGAAATCTGGTTTTAAATATGAAAGCTTTTTGTCTTTTAACTTGTTAGCTTTAGTAAACGGAAAAAGCATGCGGAACCAAGCGGGCTATTTGTTTTCTTTTGACCGTAGCAAAGAGGCCTGTAATCTTGTTCAAATGTGACTTTCCTAGTTTTGTTGCAAATATGCATCTGTTTTTTTTTTTGTCTCTTTTAGATTGTTGTTGGTGTTAAAGTTGGAGTGGGATTTGTTGGACTGACTTGGACTTTCCTTGTGTTGTCTTTTATCGATTACAATAGTGTTTTTGGTCTGTTAATCCTTATGTGTATCTGCTATTTGGTCTTTTCTGGATCCAATAATGGTAATATTTTTTGGGGCTTGTCATTTTCCCTTGTTTTGATTGGGTGTGTTTTGTTTTCAACGTTGGTGGTCAGATTATGATGATTTTGGTCACGATGAGTTTAGCTTCGGGAACAGAACCGTGGCTAATGGGGTGGACAAGGAAGGGCCAGTACTTTCCAAGCTTGGTTCAAGTTCCACGGCTGAGCTTCACCCTAAAGCACAAGGAGAATCCAAACCTACGTCCATGCCACCCACAAGTGTTATGACAAGACTTATTCTGATTATGGTTTGGAGAAAGCTGATTAGGAACCCCAACACATATTCCAGCCTCTTTGGTCTCACTTGGTCTTTGATCTCATTCAAGTATGCTATCAATAATTCAATGTTTATATAATTTATTAGTTCCAATACTTTTAGTTACACAAGGTGCTAATGTTTTGTGTTGTGTGGCAGGTGGAATGTTGTTATGCCTGCGATTGTTGCTCGATCCATATCCATTTTATCTGATGCTGGGCTTGGGATGGCAATGTTTAGCCTTGGTATGCCTTCTACGAAGAATTAATTTGGCTTTGTTGTCTTGTTTGGTTATGGTGATATGGTCATGAGATTTGAATTCCTTGGTGGGTTTTGTAGGGTTATTCATGGCATTGCAACCAAAGATTATTGCATGTGGAAACTCGGTTGCTTCCTTTGCCATGGCAGTTCGTTTCCTCACTGGACCTGCTGTCATGGCTGTGGCTTCAATAGTTGTAGGGCTCAGAGGAGTTCTGTTGCACATTGCTATTGTACAGGTAAAAAGGGTGTCTCCAACATTTATCATCTTTAATGTAATTTATTCTCTTTATTTTGTGGTTTGTTCAATGTATTTATTATTGTACTGCATGTAAATTTAGGCTGCTCTGCCGCAAGGGATTGTCCCTTTTGTGTTTGCCAAGGAATACAACGTTCATCCTGACATCCTTAGCACCGGGTTTGTATTCCTCTACTCTTGATTTGATTTTACTATTTTATATCATAGAATATGAACCCTCTGTTGTTAATTATTGCATATCATGTTCGCACTAACGTTTGTCTGTTGGTTATTTAATACTTGCAGGGTTATATTTGGGATGCTAATTGCTCTTCCTATTACACTAGTTTACTACATTTTGCTTGGGCTTTGAAGCATGTGGAGGAAGTGGAAAAGGAATGAAGTGGTGGTGAAAAGGAAAAGACTAATTGCAGTGGATTACACTGCTACTACAACTACCCCTTTGTTATATTTATAGGTTAATTTTTTTGCCATCCTCTAACAATGTAGGATTTGGGAAGTTAGTGAGAGGGGGGAGTGAGGATGTAATGTGCAGAGACACAAACAATGGTGGTGTGGTGAGAGATGGAAGAGAAGGTGATATTATATTTTAGGGTTGTAGGTAGCTAGGTAGCTAGTAGGAAACTTTTGTTTTGGCTGTTTTAGCCTTTTTACTGTGAACCCCACTCTCTTATATTTTGCTTGGTTCAATGAAAAAGAGAAAGTGGAGCTTGTTTGTAGTTATGGACAGACACCTTTCTCTTTCTTTTCACAGATAATTATACTTTTGTAGGCCAAAAGGAGCATGAGTCCGATCGGGAATCTCAATCTCTATCTCTATCCTATGCTTGCAAGTATATATAACTTAAGAATATATCATATGAACCAACACAAGTGGTGTTGCAGGACAAAAAAAGTGGGAAACCAAACAGGAACTTTTGCTGGCTTGTCTCTTTGGTGCTGTTTTCATAGCATGCATTCAACATATTTTTGAATGGCAGAAGCAAGTTGTGATCCACATATTTGAATTTAATAAAATTGAGTAAATTGTTGGAAATTGAAGCTAGAGCAGGGCTATGAAGGTGGCTTGTGTTGGCAACTACTACTACTACGACTAGAACATAGCCTAGCCGCTAGCTAATCAGAGGTTGCTATAAAGATTGTTTGCATAACACATCACATGGTGCTGCACCCTCTCATTGGCTCTTCTTTACTCCCAAAATCGATGCCTTCAACCATTCAGTTTTCTGGAATTGGCTGGACAATTCCAGCCAATCGATCCTTCATAAATACTCTTTTAATCCAACCCATCATACTTGTGCTACATTTCAAAATTTTCTTTCTCAACTTAATCCACTGTCATATCATACTTCAAGAGATCATGAGACTTATAAAAGATATAAAGCTTTAAAAGTGAAAATTTTCTTATATATATTGGTTGAAGGAGAGGATTAAAAAGTTGTAAAATCTTGCAAAAGATAAGATTTTAGAAAGGATGGTTGATTTGCCTTTTTGATGGAGCGAGGAATTATTTGGAAAAGGGTCCATGGTTGTGTCCAATGATTAATGTCATATTCCAGCTTCCTTTTCTTACGGATTTTACTATTTTAAGTGCCTTTTAACAGTTTCTTACTACATATGGATAAACCAACATGTCATCATACTTCATGCTACACACTCAATGTTGATTTAATGCTTATTAAATTTATATAACCATAAATAAACATTTAACATCATTCTACTTTCTCCATCTCACTATATATATAACTAATATTTTGATTTTCTTCACATTTTTACAACTTACAATGGTTTAATAAACGGATGAATCATTTTAAGATATTTTCTAAAACGTGTATAAATGAAACTGAAAAAATAATTTATAAGCCGCTATTATGAAGGTTCTTATAATAAAGTCCCTTGATTTGATGTCTAAGTTTTCATTTTAAGAAACATTTTATTTTTAGTTAATTCTATATATATATATATATATATATATATATATATATATATATATAAGGATTTTTTTATAATAATATATAATAATTTTTAATTTTTTTAAATTGGTAGATTGGACACCTATTTCGTTTTTATCTATCCATGAAATATATGTTTAACACCTTTATTAGTAAAAAATTATTTTTCTTTTATTAATTTTTTAGTTATTTAATTTTATTCCAATGGATTTAAAATAATATTGAAAGTGTTAAAAATTTACTTAACAAATTTAAATTCGATTAAGATATTTAGATAATGATGAAAGTTCAATCATATGTAAATTTTGCTCAATACAATTTTATTTCTTTCAATGAAATTTTAATTCGTTTGACAGAAAAAACTTGATAGAAATAACACTTAAAATATCTAAATAATTCACTCGATTGTTTAAAGTTTATTCAATATATTTACTCAACAATTTTGCATAGTTTTTTCATAAAAAAAGTCCTTTTTTTAGACTTTAATGGCTTTAAAATATGTTTATTTAATTGAATAAAATTAATTATTATATATCTTTATACTTAAAATGTTAACTTAAATATTAAATTTGATTAGATGGTGTTTTAAACATATCATGAATTATGTTGAAATAAGATGTATATGTTGTTATTTGGTACAATTGTAATATGAGAAACACTAAGAAGTATTCTCATGTGAGACGTATTAAAGAAAAGGCAACAAAAGATAATAGAGAAAAAAAAATCTGAATGCGTGCTTGCTACTTGATATTATTGATAACAATGCCCAAAAGTATATATATATATATATATATATATATATATATATATATATATATATATATATATATATATATATATATATATATATATATATATATAAAGAGAGAGAAAGTTATTATAACAGAATGCATAAAATTCACGTAACAAATTATTCGTGAAATTCCCCTTAAACTGGGAGTAAATATTCAATATTCCCAGCTTGGAACACAAATCTATAAAGGTCGAAGGAGACAAGGACTTCGTGAATATGTCAACAAGCTCGTGAGGAGAGGCTATTGGAAGCAGTTTGACTAAACCAGATTGAATTTTCTCACGAACAAGATGACAATCAATATCAATATGCTTAGTACATTCGTGAAAAACTTGATTGACAGCAATTTCAAGAGCATATTGGTTGTCACAGTAGAGAAGAGCAAGACGCTGAACAAGAACACGTAAATCATTAAGAAGATAGGTGAGTCATTGAAGCTCACAAATGGTAGTAGCAAGAGCGCGATACTCGGCTTCCGAGGAGCTACGAGAAATAGTAGATTGCTTCTTAGAACACCATGAAATGAGGGAATCACCAAGATAAACAGAAAATCCTATAATCGAACGACGAGTATCAAGACACTCCGCCCAGTCTGAATCATTAAAAGCTTTTAGTTAGAGAGAACTGGTTGCTGAGAAGAAAAGATTTGAGCCAAGAGCATGCTTCAAGTAACACAAAATGCAAAAGATAGCCTGAGAATGAGCCGTGGTGGGAGCATACTTAAACTGACTAAGATGATGAACAACATGAGTGATGTCAGGGGGAGTGGTAGTGAGATAGATAAGACGACCAAGTAATCTGCGATAAGAGGAAGGATCAGAGAGAGAGGTGTCAGACGTAGCAGATAGGCGAGCAGTAGGGTGGAAACAGGATGTGAAGCTAACATGCCACAATCAGAGAGTATGTCAAAAGTATATTTGCATTGAGAAAGATGGATATATAACATAGACACCCAAAAACTTCCAGTCTAAAAATATCACATGGATGACCATATAATTTTTTAAAAGGAGTTTCATTATTGTTTACATGAGCGGTATTCAATGCTAAAGATGCATGTGATGGTGGCTGAATTAAAGTCTGCTACTGTTGTGGTGTGAAACAAATCTCTTGTGGTTCAGTAGCAGTAGCAAAGGAATCCTTCTCAGTGACCTTTCCTTCACCAGTCAGAATGTTGTTAGTAGATGGTGATTTACCATTAAAGAAAAGATGGCCACGAGAAAAGTCATGTTTCTTATAGCACACATCAATGGTATGACCATTCTTACCACAGTGAGTGCAAATTTTTCCACGATTAGACACACTCTTACCATTCTTATTATCAGAGTTGAGAGGAAACTCATGTTTGCGATAACATGTAGTTTCAGTATGGCCAGAACGACCACAAAAATTGCACGTGGGACTTATGTTAGCAGCATTAATAGAACCATAGAACCATGTTTGGGCTCAGCAGTGAAAGAATTAAAAAATTGACGTTCTTGTTTAGCAACATATGAAAATATTTTGGTGATAGGAGGTAGTGGATCCATCAAGAGAACATGTGAACAAACATTAACATATTGATCATTGAGACCACGAAGAAACTGTATAACCTGATCTTCCACTTTCCGTTGAGCAAGAATGGAAGAAACTTTGCAAGAACATTTTGCACAAATAGGATCTGGTTGAAAATTCTCTAATTCATCCCAAATAATACGAAGCTGAGTGAAAAAATCAATAACTGACAAATCACCTTGTTTAATGGAAGAAGCCTCGAGTTGCAGGGCGGAAATGCGAAGAAGATCACCTTGGGAATAAAGAGATTTAAGGTCACGCCAAATCTCTTCCGCACAATCCATCCATAGTATACTTTGACGAATTAACCTAACATGTATTTAAAACATACCAAATGACATGAGATAGGCGATGTGAGACTTCCAACACGCCCCCTCCAAGGAAGTCTGCCGGACCAGGCAAATGGTACTTTTAACCCATAACAAAAGAGCAACTCTTAACTCAAGACTATAATAATCGGAAAAATGTTAGGTTTTGTTTCTGATGCCATGTTGAAGAAAAGACAAAAAAAGATAATAGAGAAAAAAATCTGAATGTGAATTGCTACTTGATATTATTGATAACAGTGCCAAAAAGTATATATATACAAAGAAGAGAGAGAAAGTTGTTATAATAGAATGCATAAAACTCACGTAATAAATTATTCGTGAGAAAACGGAATGTGTATTTGTGTTGAATTTGAGATTCGATAAGAGATTATCATAACTCTATTTATCAAGTGACAATAGTTGAAAAAAGTTTTTGTAACTTAATATACAATGTGAAAAAGAATTGTGTTTGATAAGTAATAAGAATTTACCTTAATTATATGAAAGTGTACATGTCATTGAGAGTATCCTAACGTTAAACACTTTAGGAAAATTGTGGTGTGACAAGTGCAAAATTTGAATTTATAATATTTAATGTTTCAAAAGTCGTCAAATACTTGTGTAATGAGTTAGTGAGTATGGATGAATGTGATAAACTATATTATAATAAGAATTATGCAAGTGTTATGGGAATTATCTAAATTATATTATTTTAAATTTCTTGCTTATTCTGCATGTTTTTGTTATATTGTTTTAAATTGTAATGATTATATGTTTACACAAAAATAAATGATAAAGGTGGTAGACCTTAATAAAATATGGAGTAGGGAATAAAATAGTTTTTTATTTTGTTTTATCTTATAAGTTGTACGTATTACATGTATAAACATTTTCTTATGGAAGAAATTTTTATTTTTAATAGTTTATGTTAGGAAATACAAGTATGATTCTAAGTTCCACATAGGGCAAGAATGAGAAAATTGAGCAACATATAAGGAAATATGACCCATAACTTAATACCTTAAGGTTTTGGATTGAGAGTGATGTCAATCTCTTATATGGGTTGAGCTCATGTCCCATATCAGAGCCGAAGGTTGATTGGGTGTTGAAAGTCTTTTTGACAGAGTGTGAGTTATGAAAAAATTGAAGGACTCACACTTGAGGGGGAGATCGTTGAGTATCCAAGTGTAAGTTAAGTCCCAAATTGAGTAAGAATGAAAAAATTGAGTAACATATAAGAAAGTATGACCCATAACCTAATGCCTTAAGAGTGGTGTCAATTCTTATGTGGGTTTCACTCATGTCTCATTGGTGTATTTCTTTACTGTGAATACCCACTCAAAAACACCTAACAAGTCCTAACAATTTACACATGTAAATTATATATCTAGATATATTTTTTATTTTTATAAATTACATAATAATTAAATTTGATATTAATTTAATCCTAGTCTATCTTAACTTCAAACTAATTGTTAAAATTCTATCTGTTGAATTAATAAACATGATATGCCTCAATTCAAATATTGAATTTCTATAATTTATTTTATCATTTTAAGAAGTCTTAATTCATTATCCAATGTATGTTTGTTACCTCATATTAAAAATTGTAAAAGCTATGTAGTTCTTACTCTTGTTATTTCTGGGAGACTCACTTACACAAACGTTACTTGTGTATATAGGTGAAAAGAAACATTACTTATTTCGAGTTATTAAAGTCTGAAATAAATAGAGAGATCGTTCAATTATTATATGACTTTAATTTTCGTTTATGATTTGTGTCACAAGGAGTGTTTCTTTTGAATTATGATGGAATATCTCTAAGATGTTATAAACCAAGTTTGTTAATTACTTATGTATGCTTTTATTGAGTTGAATTTTTTGATGAAAATTTGAGGGTTTTGTGTGTGTATTTCTTGATATATGAAATATATATCACATGAATATATATTTTATTCATATGCTCTATTTATATATAGAGTAAAAATATGACTAAAATATCAAATAGTAACAACATCTCACTCATACTATCTAAATAAAAATAATAACAGAATATATTCTTCTCTTAAAAAGATAATGATATCTCTTAATACCTACTAAAAGATAATAAAACATATATTCTCAATATTTGTTTTACTCTAATATTTGTTTATTTGAATTTGATATTTTTTTCTTTTACTTCTTGTTTTCTTCTTCCTTTTTTGCTTGTAATTCTTGTCATCCTTCTTTTTTTATTAGATCACATATTCATTCAAGTATTTTGTTGCATTATCATGTTTTTCCTTTACAATCACGTGCAAAATATTAGAATTTGTTTCCTTGATTTTTTTTTCCACAAAATATAATATGAAGAAGATATTTTCTTCCGAGAGCAACCCTTCTTCTTGTTGTTCTTCTTAGGCAAATTCATGGGTAGGTTGCAATTTTTTCATCTAAGTCTTAAGCTTCTCAAGTTCACGACCACGTTTCTCAAGCTCTTCATTCTTCATATTCTTCTTGTAAATAATATATAAACATGATTTTGTTTTTGCCTTCTTTATTTTTCTTTCTCTCTAAATTTGAGTTGAGATATAGTCGGATTAATGATGTAATCTTTTTACACATCTTCCTATAAATCCAATATTTCAAGATAAGATTACATTCTCATGAGAATGTGAAAAACTTTTTTCTTCTCTCATTCTTCTCCTAAGAATCAAAGTTTTTGATACAACTGATGAGAATTTTGAGGACTGGATTTTATGTATGTATATTTCATATATGAAATATTTCTTATACGTGTATATATTTTATGTGTGTACTTTATCTATATAGAGAGTAAAAATATGACAAAATATCAAATATTAATCTTATCTCAATCATAACTACCTAAATCAAAATAATAACATAATATCTTATTCTCATAAAAAAGATAATAAAATTTCTTAATACCTAAGAAAAATAATAATATATATGTTTCCAATAGATATTATAATTTATTAGAATTGTTAGTTGATAAAAATATTAATTTAACCTGAGTCTTATAGTTTAAATTCTTATACTTGTGTATTTTTTAAATTCTTGTTTTCTAATATATGTGTGTTTAGTGTTTAGGGTTCTTATTCCACATTTCATTCAAGTATATCCACTCACGTCCATTCTTTTAAAATGAATAGGCACAATATTAATTAATATAATGGTTTTAGAAAATGGTTCCAAGTTTCCCACAATGTGAAAAAATTGCAATAAAACTGCAAAATCAATTTAAAGTCATCATTGATGGTTTAGTAGTGTTAGAGATTAAGAGTAAAAGAAACAGAAATAAAGAGTTATACAAGATGTTCAAACCTGACTCACCCCTTCAAAGTTAAGTTAGATATTGAATTGTTAAGAACCTTTAAGTTTTCTTATGTTCAGTTTATATATATAGTATCATTCCAATTAAGATAACTAGTTAAAATTGAAGCATTTAGTAGCTGACAAGAGAAACAAATAGAAAGGCCTAATCATCAACCCAAAATGAACAAGAGTTGAATTGTGATTGTTCATGTTATACATTTTAACCGCATATAATTTAAACATGGTTTGAATATGTTAACATTCCAACACCCCATTTCATTTTTCAAAAAAAGGTGCTAAAAAGACTTTAAATTTGTGATAAACTTTATCTGCACAATATAAGCGATTTGTTTATGGTTTTTCTGCTACCACCTCACCTTTGTTGTGGAGTAATAATAATAGCTACATCTCACTAAAGCCACTTTCATGATGTTGAATGATTTCAGCCATTCTGAAAGGCCGCATTTTCTGTTAAAGCAAAGCTGAATTCATGAAAGAAGAAGGATCATAACACACAAATGTGAATGAGAAGAGCAATATTGAATAGTGCAATTCCACTCCACGCCCGCAAATTTAGTCAATGATAGCTGAAAGTGATGAACTAAAAAGTGCTTTTATGCGTGTATGACACCAATCTCAATCAAAGCAGGTATTGTCTGTCGTGCAGGTATATATAAAAGGGCCACAAACTTTTTTGCCCTCTCTTTTGATTAGCTCAAGTCAGAAAAGCTCAATAAACTATTGTAAGCTTGTGAATATAATGATGAAGCCAGTTTCATTCCCTCATATTTTAGTCATCTTTCAAAGAATGTGCAGCACATGCGTGTGCCACTTATATCAGTACTTACTCAGGCCTATGCAATGCTACTTTTCCCCTCCCCTTTTTTTCTTCTCTCCTGTTCATAATGTTTTGTTTGTAATGAAGTTACTTTGTTGAATAATAGGTGGAGTTTATTGATTGGCATGTTGGATGAAGCACAACCAGCCAATGAACGCCCTTCTGTTCATTAGAAAATGCTTAGATGGAGCTGTAAAGTCAATGCAGAAACTATTCTATATTGTTTAGACCATGAAGAAACAGATAAGAAAAAGGGTGCCAAAGAAATTTTATGAATCATATATCATCAAATAATCCATTTTTTCATCTTCTTATCTCTTCATTGTTATCTCTTCTGATGAATAATCATGTCTGTAAGAACGTTTTGTGAAGAGAGGAAAGAAAAGGATAAAAACATGAGTACGAAAAGATAATATAGCTTTTGATAGAATAAACTATGCATTACATGCATACATACCAGTGGAAAGAAGGTGCTTGTTTGGGTATTAAAATAACCAAGAATGAAAGTAAACGATAACGAGGCAAGCACTAATGTAAATGTTGCTATCAAAGTGTGAATAATTGGTTTAGAGCTTGAGTGGAGTTGATATCAAGTTCATAAAAAGAGATGGGTTATGATTTATGATCAGTGATAATGAAATGCATTGGTCAGAACCAAAAAAATTTAGGTTCCTGTAACTTTAATTTGATGGTACGAACAGTTTGTAAGGGTACAAAATTTGGTGTGTGTCAAATTATTTGTCTGCAACAAGTGGGAAAAGGTGAAGAATCACAGAGGCACTGTCGAATCTCGTGGATTTGACCAACTAATGTACCTAAGTCTATTGCTATGTGGCACAAAATTAATTACACCTGCACCACCATGCCACAACAGTCCAAACTTCACTTTACTCCCATATAATTTCTATAATGAAATATGTTTTCATTAGATTAATCATATAGAATTTTGAATATTGTGCATTTGAATTTGGATTCATCACTATAAATCTGATAGAATAAAGAAAAAAATTATATTTATAAACTATCTTTAATCTCATGGAAATATAATATTTTAAAGTTAATAATATATTCTAAGAATTTTCTTTTGAATTATTGTAAGTGTATTAATTTAATTTTACGAAATGTTTTTTCTAGTGAGTTTGATCCCCTCTCACATGTGAACACAGAGGGTGTGATGTTTTAAGCCCTTTTTTTGTTTTTCTTTTTCAATTTTTTGTGAAGGGCAAGTTTGAACACTTGCTCTTGTTTGTTAGTGCCTTTTCTTCCTACCATAACAATGTTCAAAGCTTATTGTTGTTTGAAACAAGACTTGCAAAATCTATTTTGTTTGTTTAATTTATGGATAAACAAATTTAGGTTAAAAAGCAGAATACTTAACATAGGAAAAAAAAATACTCACCCAATTTCCTTGTTTTCTCTATCTCTTTTTTTTTCTAGGTTTATTATCCATTAAATTAAATGCATGTCAACTTTATTTTAATTTTTTTAAAAGGTTAGGTTAGGGTTGATTTCAAAATTTTGTGTGAGTATAATCATAATTTTTTTTTTCACTTTGAGAAATGGGTGTTTGAGAAATACGAGGCACAATGACAGGGTGGTGAATGGATTAGAAGCCCACTAGCGAAGTGGGAAGATGGACCTAATCAAACCCTAAAACGCCATTATAATCATCCATGCTCAGTGGAGGGTCTCTTTCTACCAAAAACATGAAACGTGGATGGAGCCTCTCCAAAATTATCTTCATTTGGGAACAACTTTGCTTTCAACACTTTCTACATGCAATTCAAAAAAAAAAAAAAAGTAGCCCTAATTATGAGAAAATGCACTATCTTTTAAGTTGGTTTTTTCCTCCTCTTATATACATCGATTAATTCAAATGCATCCATGATGAAAACACTATTATTTGGTTTGAATTATAAGTTTTGTTTTTCTTTTTTTAAAAAAGTATTATACCTTTTTTGGCTTTCTCTCCTCAACCGATATAGTGGCATATCATGGCTATGAGTGGATTCAAGCAAATCCATAACTCTTAACCCTAGAAAAAAAAAATCTTAGGCTCTGAAAATAACCTATAATAATGACAGAATGTAGCATTCTGAATTCACTGTAAAAAGTTAACTTAGTGGTAGAATGATTTCACTTTCAAAATAAAGGTATACTTAATGTTAATTTAAAGTGGTTATTAGGTTTATAAAAAATATATTTAATTACACATAGTTATTGAATCAATTTCTTAAATAATATATTTAAAACAAAAAATTATTTAAATAATAGTTATCTAACTAAACATGTTTATTATTTCTATACAAAATTTAACAATACGAAATAAATTTCTCTAAAATATTACTTTCTTTGCTTATTTATTATTTTACTTTTCTCTCTCTTAACTTATTTTATTTTATTCGTTTTTCTCTATTTTTCTTTTTTTTTCCTTTCTTTTGTTGTTCTCTAACTCATCTTATTCTTCTAATTAAAAAATTAAATTAAAATTTGATAAAATAAGTTTTTATTATTTAAAAAAATATATTTAAATTATCTAAAAATATTATAATTTAATATATTAGATTTTAAAAAATATTATATTATAAATTTGAGGTATTATAATATTTTATGAAATTTTAACTAAAAAAATAAGATAAGTGAAAAAGGAAAAAAAAGGAGAGAATAAAGAAAAGAGGATATAAAAAAACAATAATAACAAAAAATAAATGAAGAAAAAGAAAAATAAAAAAAATGAAAGAGCAAAATATTTATATTATATCATACGAATTTATTTCTTATTATTAAATTTTGTATATATAAATAATAAACCGAGTAAATACAATTATAAAGATTTTATTTAAGTAATTTTTTATTTTAAATATATTATTTAAAACATTGATTCCTTATTGTTTATCAGTTAAAAAAAGTAAAATTTATGATAATATAGTTTTCTTAATTTCGAGGAGCAACATTCCATGCCATAATTTCATAAAAACAGATTCTCAAATATGTAATCTATTAAATATAATATAATTAAGGAAGTTTAAAATCTAATGAATTTAAAAATAAAAAAAAATAAAAATGAATCAAATCGAATTTTTTAGATGTTTAGAATTGACTGATTTAGTTGGATTTTACGTTTGACAAAAAAAAACTAAAATTAAATAAATTATAATATATAAAACATATAAATTAAATATAAAAATATATAAAAACATTATAATTATACATATTAAATTAAAATTTAATCATGTATAATGATTTTATAATATACTTTTTTATTTAACCATTATCTTATTATAATATGTTTAATTATATTTTTATAAAAATAAAAAGTAAAAATTATCAAAATCAAATTGTAAATATTGGTTTAATTTAGTTTTTTTTTAAATATTAAAATCAAATGAAACCGATTAATATTTAAATTTTATATTTAGTTCTTAGTATAAAACTATACATTAAACACTTTCTACTTTTAAGAAACCATAAATTAAATTATAATTATTTTCAACCAGTCCATAATATCTAATTTCATTTTTTTTCGGATAGAGATCAAAGATCTTGAACAATTAATCCAACAAAATAACTTAAAAAGTAAAGAAGTATTAGTTAATTTTTTTCTCACTGATTTCAAATTTAAAATACCATTTATACAAATAAAATTCTACCGTCACATAATTTATTTTTCTATATGTTATTTATTTACACTATTAACATAATTTATAAAGTTGAGACCACATATTACATTGAAAAAATCATTCTATTCAAATATTTGGAAGTTCAATAACAGATAGAAAATGCCAACATTTTAATTTTTAATATGACCTTTCAAACATCCTCTTGGTTCTTAAGTTGTATTTATTAGGGCACGTGAAGTTATGGATCTAGTTAACTATAATTAACTGCACTTTCTTTTATAATTATGTTTTTAAATAAATTTCAATTAATAATAATAATAATATAAAAAAAACATGTGTTACAGATCATTACTTTTTTTACACAATATATTTTATATCAATTACCATGATTTAATTATTCTAAAAATGATATTAGATTCAGAACAATCATCAGTGTTCAATTTTATGAAGTGAAGTTGAGATTTTTAAGAGGTAGATAAAGAAAAAATATGAGTATTTGACCTAGTGCATGAACTTTGCTTAAAAACTTTTCAATGTTCCCATTTTTTAAAATTATTATTATATATAGTTTCGAATTCACATAAGTTATGATTAGTAAAATATTATGATTGATTGTGGTCTTAGTTTTAGAATCATGATTGGACATTCCAAAGTTAATAGTTATTATAATTGATTAACTAAGTACTACTATGTTGTTTAGGGTTATATTGAGAGAATTAACAAGAGAGAAAATCAATAAAAGAAGAAATATTAGCCTACATCAAAATATAACTGTTTTTAAATGTGTGATTATTTATTATAAAATATTAGTGACGATGCCTAAAATTGTTTCTCTTGTCAAAAGAGGTTCCAAAATTACTTATTTAATGCATATATAAGAGGTAATATATATGCTTGAATTAGAATGATAAAAATAATATTTTTTAAATATTTAACGGAGTGATATATATATATATATTGAAATTAAACTCAAAATAACTAATTTTTTTTTTAAACCGTATTATCTATATAGTCAATGATATTTGCTACATTAAGATTTAACGTAAGAATATATATTTGAGGAATCTTGACTACTCTACTCTTCCCTTTTTATAATTGATAAAAATTTATCGAAAAAATTGAATTTTAACAGATTCGACTGTTACTAAAATTTATAACTTCGAAAAATAAAATCAATCATAAAATTTGAATGGTGATTGTCTTGTGTGGATAAAGTGAGTCATAGTGACAGGTGTAAACTGAAGAAGAGGGTGAGAGGAGAGAGAGGAAAGTAAATTGAGTAGCATATGAATAAAACAAGGACAGAATTGATGTACAAAACAAATAATATTAAAATGTATTATTATAATTTTCGAAGCTATAGTTCAGTCAGATACAGAAATATTAAAAAAGAAGAAAAAAAAAAATGGGCACCGAAAGGTAAATAGGAAGGGCAAGGGTATTCGATTATTTGAATTTAGTGAGTGAGGGACACAGTGGAATAGTTTTGGGTCAGTCAAAAAGCGCAATCATAAGCATCACTTCACCTTCACCACCACAAAAACTGAAAACTGTACCACCCAACACTCTCTTTTCTTCCCTTCTTATTCCCCCCTTCCCTCTCACCCCTACCCTATCATCATGCACCACTTTGACATGGACAACTCTCACCTTCTTCAATTCCTTCCCAACACCACCACCACCACCAACACCAACCCCTTCTTCCACACTGCACCACACACCACCAACATCATGCACCAACACCACACCCTCTCTAATAACTCCTCCTCCAATAACTTCTACCCCTTCCATGTCTCCCAAATTACCCCCACACCCTCCCACCAAGATAGAGCCCTTGCTGCCATGAAGAACCACAAGGAAGCTGAGAAGAGAAGGAGGGAGAGAATCAACTCCCACCTCGATGAACTTCGCACTCTTCTCCCCTGCAATTCCAAGGTATACAAATACACTCCCTCACATAACCATCATCGTATCATACACTAGATAGCTTTATCCCTTAATCGTAATTAACACCTTCCAACTTCAATTCCTAAGAAGACCCATATGTGATTTGTATAGTAACACACTCAGTATATGTATATGTTCGATATTTATGTCATTATTAAATTGTAACTTTGCTTAATTTTGAGCAATTTGCAACCTTTTCTCACTGACTACACCATGTTTATTCTCAAAGGTTGCATACATTTTGACCAACAAAGGTAAATGCGTGTTTTGCTTTACTACACTTTAATTGCCACGAAACACGTATCTGTGGATATGTACTTGACATACATACATCAGAACGAGATTTAGTTCAAGGAAACTCATTAGATTCTTCTTATTCAGGTCATGTTTCAAAAAGAAACCCCATAGAGTTGGGGAAAGTGAGTTTGCTTTTACCAACATGCAATATAATGGTTATTTATCATTTTTGGTCCTTCAGACAGACAAGGCTTCGCTTCTGGCTAAGGTTGTGCAGCGAGTGAAGGAGCTGAAGCAGCAGACGTCGGAGATAACGGAGCTGGAGACGGTTCCGTCGGAGACTGACGAGATCACGGTGCTCTCCACTGGCGGGGACTATGGCGGCGATGGGAGACTGATATTCAAGGCCTCGCTGTGCTGCGAGGACCGCTCGGACCTCATCCCGGACCTAATAGAAATCCTGAACTCGCTTCACCTCAAAACCCTCAAAGCGGAAATGGCCACTCTCGGAGGAAGAACGCGCAACGTTCTCGTGGTGGCTGCAGACAAAGAACACAGCATCGAATCCATCAATTTCCTTCAGAACTCGCTCAAGTCTTTGCTAGACAGGTCCAATTCCAGCGATAGGTCAAAACGACGCCGTGGCCTAGACCGGAGACTAATGTCTTAAACGGATACATGCACCAATCTTCTATTTCCATAACTACACGTGCAAGTGCATGCTCGCAAGCATCACTCCTAATGTGTTTGGTTATGTTAAAGGGAGTTGAACTAAGATGGATTACATTATATGATATTATATTATAATTGTTTATGTTGTTATTATGGTAGTTAGGTAGGTAGCTAGGGTTTGTGTGGTGTTTGTTTGTAATCTTTGCATGTGAACTTAGTGTTGCATGTAAGTAGGAGAAACAGGAATCCGAGTGTAGAAAGAAATGGGGTTTTGTTTAATTACGTGCTGTGCAAGTTGTGGCTTGTGACAGCGAGGGAAAGGAGTCTGTCTGTTCTGTAAAAGCAATGCTTCTGTGAGTTTCCAAGCTGTAGAAAATGGCATATTCGTTTCTCTTTCATGCACTTTCTTTCTCTCATGTCTATCTGCTTTGTGATTGTATCTCGCTGTTTTTCCTTTTCCTCGGCTTACACTGATTATAAAGAACAACTGCCTGGGAAAACATGGACTGCTTGTGTGTTGGGAACTGGGTTTTGGGTTGGATTCTAGCTCAGGTTTGTTGCTGTAAGGGATGATGACGTTTTAATCACAATGTTAGTTTTTCTGATTAACTGTATCAATAATTAAAGACTAATTTCTGAATTTTTTTAAATCTATTTAAGGGTCTCTCAATATATATGTTTTTTTTTTTTTCAAAGCGCAAATTTTAGAATAGAACTTCTGATTAAATCCTTAAAGAATAAAGTTATCTGTGAGTATTATTACAGCAGTGTTTTTGCGTGTGAGACAGTGAAATGACAAGGGGTTTCGGTCCCTGGAAGTGGAAGAATGTGTTGTGTTTCCAAATCTTGCTTTTGGGGGAGAAAAAGGAGAAAAGGTGTTGTGAGTGGTCGGAGAAAGAGGGCAAGCTTATTGCAAGAATCAGAGGTAGTTCTGCTTCTGCATACATGTTAAAAGGCTTTTTAATTAATCTGAGACTGTGTATAATTGATGGGGGTGTGGAATATATTTATGCAGACCAAAAGAAAACAAAAAACTGGTCAGTAATTGTAGTCTTGCCCGGGGCTTCTTCAGGTGTCAGTGCAGAGAAGAATGTACTGTGTTTTAGTTGTCAATTTGTTTATTAACGTATACAAATGATTCTATATTTGAACATAATTAATATCTGATTAATATTTTAACTTTGCTCTTATAATTTGTGTGCTAACAGAATACTAATGTTTCCATATATGTTGCGGCTTACAATTACTTCTGAACTATCTGATGTATCTAAATGGTTTAGTTTGGTTTAAGCTTTGAGAAGTTGAGAATGTCAAAAAGAAAAACAAAATGGTTTGAGTTGTGACTGTATACTAATCTACTATACTTACAAATGATTGGGAAATTTCATCGATTATTTTAAGAATGCATGAGTGAAAGTTTTTGTTCCAATGGAGATTCTGGCTATCTGAAATTTCAAACTTATCTAAATCTATATTTGGATGGGTCCATTTAAAAAGTGCAAAGCTCTTTCGGCTAAAAACCTCATTTAAAAGCAATTTACTCGACCAATTCTCGGTTAATCTAAAGTAGAATTTAAACTTATAGAGGTGTTATCCAACACATTTTGGTAAAATATGAAATCAATATGTTAAAGTTGAGAGTGAAAAGAAGTGGAAGTGAGCATTTAGTTACAAATCTGCATATACCTTGATCATTGCATTCTTTCTTTTGTTTTTCTCTCCACACTTCATATTATAATTACACACAATTAAGCACAGCAATGATCTAAAGCTTTTAAAATGGACAGAAATATCATATATGATTGGGATTTTGCATTGATTAGGGATCAACATAAAAAGAAAAATAAAATAATTGCTAAATCTCATAATTAGCTACCGTCCAAATTGTCCTCCTTTTATCAGTTTAGGATAGGTTCCTTCTCAACAATTCATAATTATTAGTTTCTAAATTTCTTTTAATTCAAATATTTCGATTTTAAACATTAATAAATAGAAAATAATAATCTTTTAAAATCTTTATATATACTTGATAAATAGTAGGATTTCTTACCTATCATCCTTTTTAGGGTTTTCATTTCAAATTTTTAATTAAATGTTATTTATTATTATGATTTTACATGTACATGTTCTCAATCATAATTTTTTTATTTTATTAATTTTCTCTTTTTCCCTTCGGAATCAATACTATCAATTACTTTTTATGAATTATATGTATGGTACCAAACATCTTAAAAATCAATTTTATGAATTTATTTCATTTAGTCTTTTCCCTTTCTCCCCTCTTTTTAATTAAAGATTATAGCTTCTTTTATACTTATATTTTATAATTTTATTTTTTATACTTTATATGTTATGAACCCATGCTTTACACTAATGATACTTAATTTGATCAATAATATATATATATATATATATATATATATATATATATATATTTTTTTTTTCAAGATTGAGACCAATTAGAAAAATATGAATTATTAGTATTGACAACTTTGTATAATTATAAAAATAATTGATGAATTTAAGATAAAATATTTCATTGAGGTAAGTTTAACATTTTAGTTATATGTACATGATATATATATATATAAATTGTGCATAGTTAGGTTCACTAGCTAGTATAATAAGAAGATTAAAACATTACTGATACACTACTAAAAATTCTCATTTTTCATGGGAATATTTTTGCAAATTTTTTGTAAAAATTGCAAGAAATAAGTTTTCTGTAAATTTAAACAATTTTTAGCAAGAAAATTGGCAGAAAAAAACTAGTTTTGTAGTAGTGATATTCACTTTTTAATGTTTTTCTTTTTATCTTTGAAGTCAATCACTTAACAATGAGGTGTATTTTTAATTTTACATATTTTTAAAAATATCTATACTATATATTTGTGGTTAAAAAATTATAATTGTTTATATATGTTTTTCATAAAAGGTGTTAGATTAAGTATATTTATCTTCATAAAAATATTGTCTGGATTGTACTGTTACTCTTTAAAAAAAAATACAAATGCATTGTATTATTAAAACATTATTCCGTTATATCTATATTGATTTTATATATTATTTTTTAACTGACTTAATATTTATACTACAACTTAAATTTTAGATTATATATAATTCTGGCTTTAGAAAATTTTACTTAAGCCTAAGCTTGCACAATGTATATATATGGATTAAAAATTTGTATTTATGTTTACATTCTATATAAAATTTATCCAACAAAAAACAATATAATTAAATAGTTGATATAATGATAAATACAAACAATAATATTGTGTAGATTTATTTTAAGAATAATATGACTGTTTTTTATATATGAATATGAATATTCAAATCATGTGGTTGTGAATTTCTTGATTGTGGGTAGGAGAAGCTACTTGGATAGACAGTCACACGTGGATTGCAATCATTTACAAATCAATAATGTCAAACAAAAATTAAATTCAGAAGTTCCAGAACCTTGACAAGATTAAATTACCAACTCATAATTCAATATTCTACGTCTTAGATCAATTTATTCTATTCAACCTTGTTCTGTCAAACATATTTAGTTTTTAATGAATTGCAACACAAACAATGCATCCATCCACAATGCTTACATAAATACCAACTAAAGAACAAAAATGATTTTTTCCCATATGTTTTCCTTATTATACTCTCAATACATTTTTAGGTTGATTTTGACAAATAACATTTGAAACCCCTGCAAAGTACACAATATTAATCTCCAAGAAGAGAAAAAGTTGGAACACAGAAGCCATGAGGGCACCAATGGTGAATGGGGTTATAATGATTTTGGGATGGGAAAAATTATGGATTGTGGGTGCAAAAGAAAGTGCATGATCAATGGTTTTGACCCTTCTTTTTAACAACGTTTAATGGGAAGCAAAAAGAGAGATGGAGAGACAAAAGGTAACTCGCTGCTTGTAACTTTCCCCCTCTTCCACCACATATCAGAGGTATACTGCCCTCACTTTCCAGAACATAGAGGAAAGGGAAAAGGACAGGTCCCAAGGGACATGAAATATATAATATTATCACCAGTTTTAGCAATTCTTCCTATACATCTTTTTTAAAAAAACCTTAAATATTTCTTTTATAAAAAACTTCAAATTCGTACTCTGTATACAACTGTTATTGTTAGGATCGAGCGCTTACCACTAGGCCAAAATCTATAGCCATTAGTCGAGGCGCAACTCTTTTTACTTTAACGTGCCAAGCGCCACAATTCAATTGTGACTCGACCACCTCGACCTTCGTCACGGGATAATTGATGCTACCTGCAACAATCTCCCCTCGACAATTGTCCTACAAGGTATCCCACTCTTGGATTGTGACTTGGCCCACCCGGCCTCGCCACGGGACAATTGTGCAACCCGCAACAATCTCCCCTCAACAATTGCCCACCAGGAATCGAACTCGTGACCTTGGCTCGATACCAATTATTAGGATCGAGCGCTTACCACTAGGCCAAAAACTATAGCCATTAGTCGAGCGCAACTCTTTTTACTTTAACGACCCAAGCTCCACGATTCAATTGTGACTCGGCCCACTCGACCTTCGTCACGGGACAATTGATGCTACCCGCAACAATCTCCCCCTCGGCAATTGTCCTACAAGGTATCCCACTCTTGGATTGTGACTTGGCCCACCCGGCCTCTGCCACGGGACAATTGTGCAACCTGCAACAATCTCCCCCTCAACAATTGTCCACCAGGAATCGAACTCGTGACCTTGGCTCTGATACCAATTGTTAGGATCGAGCGCTTACCCCCGGCCTCTCAAATAAAGATAAAGGAGATCACCCGTAACAAGATAAAGCTCGTCTAGCATTACAAATAAGAGCCAAGGAGACTTCCCATATGGAGATAAAGCTTCAATAGACACATATCGGCATCAATTGACGTCCAAAACAGGCAAGGAAAGCTTCCCGGAGTCCGAAACGCGCGAGCCGGCGAACGAGGTTGAGACGGCCGTCCCGGTTGGGACGGCCGTCCCAACCTCTTAAATCTAGTTGGGACGCGCGTCCCAAAGTTGGGACGGCCGTCCCAAACCCATTTTAAGTGGGACGGCCGTCCCGGCCTTCCTGGGGGTCCCGCTCGTGTAAATTTGCCATTTGGGACGGCCATCCCGGTCCGGACGGCCGTCCCAACCCGGACGGCCGTCCCAAAGTGCGCCGACTGCGAAAAACTATAAATAGGAGGCTCATTTGCCACTTTTTGACACCACGGACACTCTAGAGAGCTCGAAACACTTTAGAGCACTTGTCTACTTCTCTCCCTCTCTCGAATGATCTTTCCGATTGCCTTAAATAGGTAACAATCGGTTAAGGAATTATATTCCGGCATTTGATTCTTCTTTAAATTTTTAGTAGAGTCGATCTTGTATTGGTGAGGAGAGACTGTGTAGAAAGAGGGGTTGCCAAAACGCATCCTCATAGTTGGAGATTCTCAATACAAAGCTTGCTACGGAGGTTCTTTTCAATTCTCTTCTCTTTTATTGCTTTATTTATTGTTTTATTTAGCTTTATTTATTATTTATGTCATGTAGAGTAAAATCATGTAGATAGCTATTTTAATATCTCTTTTATTGCTTTATTTAGCTTTATTCATCATTTTATACATATAACATAGAATAAAATCATATAGATAGCCATTTAATATTATGTAATAAAATAGGGTAATCGCGTAATTTCTTGTAGTCTTTATTTAAATGAATTAATCTGTCATAGGGAACCCGAAAGGGCGTTGTGGGGTGCTAACACCTTCCCCACACGTAACTAACTCCCTTACCCAACTCTGGTTATAATGGCCAAGTGCGGTTTTTCTTAAAATCAACATTTTTTCCTTTTCCAATGTTTAAGGTTAAAACATTGGTGGCGACTCCATAAGAACCTCTTTTCGAAAACCTTTTAAAACAAATACGCGAGTCTAAACCATCTTTTCGCGACCGCTCGCATAAACGTTTCGAGACGTCCTCCGGACGTCGGAAAGGGACGAGATTGTTGCAGGTAGCATCAATTGTCCTGTGACGAAGGTCAGGTGGGCCGAGTTACAATTGAATCGTGGCGCTTGGGCTGTTAAAGTAAAAAGAGTTGCGCTCTGACTAATGGCTATAGCTTTTGGTCTAGTGGTAAGCGCTCGATACTAACAATTGGTATCGAGCCAAGGTCACGAGTTCGATTCCTGGTGGGCAATTGTTGAGGGGAGATTGTTGCAGATTGCACAATTGTCCCGTGGCAGAGGCCGGGTGGGCCAAGTCACAATCCAAGAGTGGGATACCTTGTAGGACAATTGCTGAGGGGGAGATTGTTGCAGGTAGCATCAATTGTCCTGTGACGAAGGTCAGGTGGGCCGAGTCACAATTGAATCGTGGCACTTGGGCTGTTAAAGTAAAAAGAGTTGCGCTCTGACTAATGGCTATAGCTTTTGGCCTAGTGGTAAGCGCTCGATCCTAACAGTTATTAATGATGCAATTTATGCTTTAAGCACATTAAAACTCAGAATCGATTTCATAAAGTTTTACACTTGTCAGATAATACCTATCTAATTGCCATAGCTACATTGAATTTTTTTGTTTGGTTGATCTAGCTTACAATTTTGTTTTATTTTCTTTGAACATAGTTAGTCGATTCTAAAAGCTGGAGAAGCCAAAGAAACACAGAATTGAAAAGCCTGTGTAAAGAATGAAGACTTTACATAAACTGTCATAAATAAAACTTAGCAGCAGCTAGCTATAGCCATGTTCGAAATGAATGAATGAACTTGACTGGTAAGAAATGAATGTAAACAGAAAAGGTAAAATTGACCACTGCATATACAAGACCTTCAACACCCTTTTCCATCGTTCACATGTACACATAAACATTGGTAAAGATACACCAGTTTCAGGCCAAGCGTGTGTTATATCAGGTTTGTGATTCATTATTGTTCTTCTGTCTCACTTTTATATTTAACAGTGTCTTTTTATTTTTATCATTACACCAGTTTTTCTAAATCTAACTCTACTGTTATCACACCATTCACTCATGAGTTTTTGCAAATATTGAAAATTGGACATGGAGCATTTCCGCAACATTTAAGTTAATGATATCTTACCACAACAGCAAGCTATATCTAGTATATTTGACAGTATTACTATAACTTATGTGACATACATTGTTGATTCATGATACAAAACCAATAACTTTCTTCTGTTTCTAGTTAGTACCCTAGAATCCCTCTCTCTCTCTCTCTCTCTCTGATATATTTATATAAACACGAAAGAACACGCGAGGGAGAAGCGTGCATAAAGGAGGCTGACAAAAGGTAGCACTAGTGGGGACTGGAACATAGCAAAAATCATACAAAGAAAAAGATATTATATTTATTATTTATATGAACAAAATAGGTAGTTGTCTCTGGTATATATATGTATAGGAGAAGTTTGAATGAGCTACAAAGGTTAATTTGATTCACGAACTCAAGTGGGGTCCATGAGAAAAAGAAGGATTTTGAATAACTTGGGATGAAAATAATAATAATAATAATAATAATAATAATAATAATTAATGATGATGATAATAATAAGAAGAGTATAGAGGGGCTTAAAGTTAAAACAAGATGAAAAAGTATGAGAGAAAGTGGAGACAGAATGCATAGTGCATGGGGTGATTTGTCGGAGACGTGCTTCATTTGCTTATACTTTCTCCATTCTTCCAGACTGTGATTACAACTTTTAATTAATTCCCCTCTCATCCCTTCATCAATCTTATGTCCCTTAAGAATAGAAATGAAACTAGTGTTTATTCATTTTTATCTATTAATCTCTCAACTGGTGTGTTAATTAGAGATAATAACATAGATCAACATATCTTGTTCCATACACACAATTCTATATTTCTCTAACAAAAAATATTAGAATCTTGATCAACTCATTACTATTAGAGGAAATCATTGATCTCTAAAATTTAGTATCATCGTTAATTTGGGTTTTAATGTTATAAACTGCATATTTAATCTTAACATCGACAATTATAAGTCAATTTAGTACTTTTCTAATGAGTATAGTTTAAGTTTACGTATTGGTAATTTACACGGTTCAAAACTTGAGAGAAACATTAATCTTTCTTCCTAAACACTTTCCCTCCCTTCTGTTTATGTTTGAATTTAAACTTAATCAGAATGAAAATTTCAATATAAAAAAAATTTAAACTTGTTTAAAGGTCTAAACGTAAAACATTCTAAAATTATATGAAAAAATTTTAGAAAGTATAGTTTATGCATAAATTATTTTTAACTTCATTTATCTTATTTGAGGTAATCCTAAATGATGCTTACATTTCTTTAATAGATGTTTATCTTTTTTTATATTTTAATGTATAACATTATTTTTATTAAGTTGATGTATTTTTATTTTCTTTAAAAACATCACATTGACCATAAATAAAAAAATTATGAAAATTAAATTACTTTAAAAAATAAAATTACGGAAATAAAAAAAAACTATGAATATCATAAGGGATAGGATGTTACCTAATAATATTTAAATATATATATATATATATATATATATATATATATATATATATGAATATTGTTTATTAAAAACATGATATAAAAGTATTTCGTTTCTTTTTAATAATGAATGTTTATTTTATTAAAAACATAAGAGATGTTAGTGTTTAATTTAAAATATTATTTATTATAATCTTATTTGAGTAGTGAATTTTTATTAGAATAAATTTATTAAATATAGCAAGAGAATATTTAGTCGTTATATTTATTAAATTAGAAACTATATTTAAGTTATTAAAAATCAAATTAGTTTATAATCTTAAACTAAAAAGATTTAGCTAAAAATTAATCTTTAAATTATTAAATTAGAGTCTAATTTTCATTTAGTAATTAAAATTTAATACTTAAGATTAGAGATTAATTTAAATTCGGAAAAAAGGTCAAATAAAATTGTCATTTTAAGTGTAACTTGTTTAATTTTTCATTTGACTAAGAACAATAGTAAAAAATATAAAGAAAATATTATTTTATAAAATTATTCTCATATTTCATTACTTATTCTTATATTTATAATTTTAATTCATATATGTATTGACTTTTACTTATACTATTTTTATTAAATATCGTAAATATAAAAGATAAATAAATAATTTAATACATGTTATATTTATTTGGTAATGTGACATTATTTTATTAATTTAAATTTAAATACTTTTTGAAAAAAATAAAATTTTATAATAAAATATATTTTATAATTATATATCAAATATATATTATTGAAAAATTATTTTATTTAAAATTATTTTATTCATAAAAAAATAATTAATACTTATATGAATAATTTAATAACTATTTAATTTTAATTTATTTATTTATCATATTTAAAAAGTAATTTTTATTCTTTTTAAAATAATTTTCCTTTTAAATTCGCAAATATATTTTTTATTATATCTCATCTCTTTTTTTTCTTCTTTCTTCACATTTTCTATCTTTATTATAAAATTAATTCCATGAAGTTTTTTTAAAAAAAATTCTTTTACTCTTTTAGAAGTATTTACGATTTTTTTTCAAACATCCAATAATCATATTTATTTTCTTATACTTTGCTGTGATTTTGAATGGAAAGCGGTAGTAAAGTGTTGCATAAAAGCGTTGTTTAAAACTAAATAGTTTTTACAATATAAAAATTAAAAATATTTCATTACACAGGTTTTTAAAAATAATAATAATAAAATAATATTTATTTTCAGGTTGTTTCAACTTTCCTAGAGTAATATTAGTAGTAATTAAATATGGCAGTATATGATGCAGAGTTATGATGCTGAACCTGAAATATTATGTTGCTCCGTAAATCCAATAGCAATACATGCCAAATTCATTCCATTATGCTAATTAATGGGCTTTTGTTACTTACACCTCCCCTCCTTCATAGATATACCTCTATTTTTTTTTTTTTTCAAAACCCTTCCGATACCCTTTTAATTTTTAAATAATTCTATCTATAATTTTTAAATAGATTAACTTTAGACTTTCTTTTTTTTTAACGTTTTAGGGTTTTCGAAAACTGCTTACACACCAGTCAGACATCCTCGTTATGATGCACTTTAAATCAAATGGGTTCAGACAACCTTATCAGCTCTCTTACCCTAGTGCCTGCGTTATACTTGTACAGAATAAGTCCATCTTATTTAGAATTTTAGAAGCCTCTTACAAGTTATTTTAGAAATCATTATAAAAAAACGTATAACTCATAAGGGGTTATTGAGTTTATATCCTAAATTTACTATGAAACTTGATAAATAGACGATAAGAGACTTATAGGTCACAAGCCTCAATGAACTCCCTACAAAAAATTTCAAATAGACCCCACCTAATGAGAATATAACTTTTTTTTCAAATATTCTTCCTACCACGGTAATGAAATATCTTAGCTGAAATCAGAAGTTCAAAACTGTTTGTTAAGCAAAACACACGTATATTTCCCATACAAAGCTAGCAATGGTAATTTAATTTAATGATCAAAATCTATCTGCCACCAGGAATGATGGTGTCAGCCCACTGAATAAAAAAACGCAATGGAGACATTTTACATGTGCCTTAATTTCCAGCAAAGGAAATAAGGAAAATTATCTGATGGTTGTTAGTTTAATCTTACCCTTGTATAAAATAATATCACTTCTGGTGTCTGTCCTGAAAAGCATTTACTGATCGAGGGCTGGCATCAAGGGCTAAACCATTGTGATCGATGAGAGGATGTAATGTTAATCAGTCACTTAGCACCGGACTAATTCACGGGTGCTGTAGGTAAATGCAGTATAATGTAGAACACCTTTCAGATGGCCATTTTAAGTCGCAGGCTGAACATTGACAATCATTGGGAAGCAGTTACAGACTTAGAATGCCTGGAACTCTCACAGCCTGGGCAGTTATGTAAGCTCTCATGAATGTAGATGTCACAATCAAGGCAAAATTGTTGTTTGCACTTTGGGCAAATGACAGACAGTCCAGGCTTGTTTCCTGTGTCAAGAGTTAATATAGGGGGGTTTAGGAAAATTGAGCTAGAACATATTATATTCAATAATATTTGGAAGAAAAGAGAAATGACAAGAAATTTTAGAGCTTTAACCGAAGATTTCAAGAAATGGGCTAATGTATGTAAACCAATAAATATCTCACAAAATTTAAATACCTTAACCAAAAGAAGTACTTGAGATTAATAGAAAAAATATATATCTTCAGAACTCTCGGACTTTCTCCCTTTCTTTTATTTATAATGGAAAATATGATACAATGAGATACAAGACTAAGTAAGAGACTATAACTAGGACCCTAGGTACCGACCTAGATACATACGTGGAAAGTTTCCTACACTCAACACCCTATACTTAGGTCTAATGATAATACTAGAAAGTAATGATTCTAACACTCCCCTTCAAACTGGAGAAAACATATTGTATGAATTAAGCTTGGAACAAATGAACTCAATCTGAGGTCCCCTTAATGACTTGGTCAGCACATATGCAAGTTGGTCATTTGACCCAACGAACTCAGTACAAATTTCCTTGGACATTAATTTTTCTCGAACAAAATGACAGTGGATTTCTATGTGTTTAGTCCTCTCATAAAACACCGGATTTGATGCAATGTGGAGAGTAGCTGGATTTCACAGAAATTAAGCTCCCGAAGAAATTACTTTACCCATATGAGTTCACAAGTGAGAGACGTCATTGCCCAATATTCGGCTTCAGCAGATGATCGGGCTACTACATTTTACTTCTTACTTTTCCAATGAGATAACATTTCCTCCAAGGAAGACATAATATCATGTAGTAGAGCTTCTGTCAATAAGGGAGTCTGCCCAATCAGCATCACAATACCCGAAGACTTGAACATTTCCTTTATCTCCATATAGTAAACCCTGTACAGGAGCCTTTTTGAGGTACCTTAAAATACGGATGATGGCATTCCAATGTCCAAGATATGGAGTCTGCATAAATTGACTAATTACACTCCAACTGCAAAAGATAGATAAGGTCTCGTAATAGTAAGATAAATTAGCTTTCCAACAAGCCGTCTATATATCTCTGGATCAGAGAATAATTCACCTTCTTCTGCCGTTAGCTTCTGATTTGGGTCCATAGGACTGTCTATTGGTCTACAGTCAATCATGTCTGTTTCTTGTAATATATCAAGAGCATACTTCCTTTGAGAAATTACAATTCCATCTTTTAACTGAGCTACTTCAATGCCCAAGAAGTATTTGAGGCTTCCAAGATCCTTGATTTGAAAATGTCTACACAAGTACTCCTTTAGTTGAGATATTCTAGTAGTGTCATTTCTTGTAATGACTATATCATCAACATATACTATTAGGTAAACACATTTTCCGAGAAATGTATGACAGTAAAAGATAGAATGGTCTCCTTTACTACGTCTTAGCCCAAATTTTTGAACAATGGAGCTAAATTTTCCAAACCAAGCACATGATGATTGCTTGAGACCATATAGAGAACGATGCAATTTGCATACTATACCAGACTCCCCCTGAGCAACGAACGCAGGAGGTTGCTCCATGTAAACCTCTTCCTCAAGATCACCATGGAGGAAGGCATTTTTTATATCCAATTGATGAAGTGACCAGTAACAAATGACTGTCATGACAAAGAAGAGAAGAATAGTAGTCATCTTGGCCACGGGAGATAGTGTCACAATAATCAAGACTATAAACCTGAGTGTACCCTTTTGCAACCAATCGAGCTTTGAGTCGATCAACTTGACAACATACACCCATCGGCAACCAAAAGCCTTCTTACCCGGTGGGAAGGGCACGAGCTTCCAAGTATAACTATGTTCAAGAGCCTGCATCTCTGCAATCATGGTTTGTCGCTCTCCAGGATGATCAAGTGCTTCATTCACATTCTTGGGAATAACAATAGAAGATTTTGAAGATAAAAGGGAATAATAAGAAGGCGATTATTTGTGATAGCTAAGACAATTATAAATGGGATGTGGATTTCGAGTGGAACGAGTACCTTTTCTGAGCAATGGGTTAGCCTGAATCACCTTCACCAGGAGTTGTGGTATCAAGGGACGAGGGAGAAGTATCTGAAGTAGGGGATTTACCATGTTCTTGGAAAACCAGACTATCTGTCTGGGAGGTATGAATAGGTGGAGATGATGACCCAAGAGGACTTTGATCAAGACTTTGACCAGGATTGACAGAGACATTGGAAAGATTGTACTCAAACACTAGAATAGGGAGGCCCTGCTGTATGACATGAACATCATGAATAAATAGAGAGAAGTAAGGGGTCTGTTCAAAAAATGTGACATTGGCAGACATGTAGTATTTCTTCGTTTCAGGAGAGTAACACCGATACCCTTTCTGAATATGGGAATAGCGCAAAAAGACACATTTGAGAAAGCGAGCAGAAAACTTGTCTAACCCTAGAGACATGTCATGAACAAAACATACACAACCAAAAACACGAGGAGAAATGTGGGAAAGAGGATTATCTAGAAACATAATGGAGACAGGGACCTTATGATTGAGAGAGGATGATGACATCCGATTAATAAGAAAACATGCAATGGACTGGAATATGGGCACTAAGCACAAGGATACGAGCAATTTCAACTAAATGTCTATTTTTCCTTTCTGCTATACCATTTTGCTGTGGCGTATGAGGACAAGTGGACTGATGCAAGATACCATATGAATTCAACACGACAGAAAAAGCAGATGAAAAGTACTCATTGGCATTGTCACTTCTCAAGATTTTGATCACTTGCCCGAATTGATTCTTAATTTTATTTAAAAAAGATGTGAAGATGGATAATTATTCAGAGCGATCTTTCATAAGATAAGCCCAAGTACATCTCAAAAATTCATCAATGAAAGTAACAAAATACCTAAAACCAAAAGATAAGACACGACTAGGTCCCCAGATATCAGAATGGATGATAGAAAAACTAGAATTACCTTTTGATTGAGACCTTTTGGGAAAGACAGATCTAACATGTTTGCCTAGTTGACATGACTTACAATCTAAGGTCTGGAGACTACTAAGTTCAAGACACATTTTTTTTAACTTGGATAGATGAAGGTGGCCAAGCCGATCATGCAACATTTTAGGACTATGGGCTGCAACACATGACACTCGTGGACGAGATCCAAAATGATATAATCCTCCTGCTTCATATCCTTCTCCAATCTGTCTCCCCGAACCACGCTCCTGTATAACAAAAGATATCGAAGGTTACTGAACAGTTTAACATTTTGGTTAACTGTCTTAAGGAAATTAAATTGAAGGGACAAAAAGAACAAATTTTAGATTTAAGGAGGGAGACAGGATGACTTGACCGACTCCTTTTGAAGAAGTTTTAGAGTTATTTGCAAGGGTTATAAAATAAGGTTTGTCTTGAAATGAAATGGTTGAGAACAAGGAGGTATTACTAGAGATGTGGTCAGAAGCATCGGAATCAATTACCTATGAATTGTGACTTTCCATGGATTGAGAGATGCAAGTTGTTGATGTACTTGGAGCTTGAGATGGTTGTGCCAAGCTATTGGACTTGAGTCGTAGGTATTCTTAATACTCGTCCTTAGTGAACTTTGGTTCAGTCGTTTCAGCCTGAGAGACATTGGCTGTTTTGGATGGAAAACCGTGTAAGAAGTAACAATTTTCCTGGGTGTGACCCATCCTTTTGCAATATGTGCACTGAGGACACCCACGACCATCACATCCGCCTCCTCTAGTTCCACGCCCTCCTCTTCCACAGTGGCGACCATAACATATGGTTTTACTAGAGCAAGAGTTTTCAGAGTTCTATGTGTTGGGACACCAACCATGCGTTGGATTAAGGTGTCCATGGAAGGGACCTCATGAGAGGTTAAAAGTTGATCTCTGATATGGTTGAAGTCTGGATGTATAGTGTGAAGAATCATCACCATATAGTATTTGTCAAGCTTCTTCTTCATTTCATCTGGACCTCCAAGAACATCCGCAGGTCTTCCACGACTGATTGTGCTTCATTCGTGAAGGATATCATATCATGGTTGATCATTTTTAGAGATGCCAGCTTGTTTGCCAAATCATAAAGGTGTTGGATATCGTTGGCATATATGTTGAGTCCTCTTTCAAAAAGAGTGACATGTCTTGAAGGCCCTAAGAGACATTAAAAGTCTTTGCTCCACAAATTGCCACAACAGGGCACACAACTGAAAATCTGCTTGCTTCCATTGTTCGACTTTTTCTTCAGGCACATGGCTTCCGTCTTTCTCAAGATGGTTATGATGTCCTTGGCCAAGGAACCACATCTCGATGGCAGCGGACCAAGAGAGGTAATTTTGTCTGTTTATCTTCTTGGAAGTAATGGAAGGACTTCCTAAGAATGAAATAGCACTTCCAACACTTCCAGTTGCCATTTCTGATCAAGAGGAAAAAAACAAAGAGCAAATACACAAAACAGCGAAGATTTTCGAAAGCCCTAAGGAGATTTCCGAAAGGGGGACGCCTGGACTTCACCAAAACTTAGTTTGGAAGGTCAAAATGAACAGAGGAGGTTCGGGCGAAAGCTATTGAGGTGGTGCGATGACGATTCGGCGAGTGCACGGCGACGCGTGGACTGCACGCGCCTGTTTGCAGCGGATGGAGATGGTGCGCATAGCAGCGCATCGCGAGGAGTCTCCCTTCGGCACCAGTAAGGTTAGCTGTCACTCGAAGAGGCGATCCAAATCCGGTGGTTTCCGAACGAAACTACGGTGGCTGTTGGCAGTGGCTGACAGTGTTCGACAGTCCAACAGAGTAAAGGATAGCTTCAAATAGTGATAAAACTGAGCTTGGATGGCTGCGAACAGCGGTGGCTAATGGTGGACAGCCACAGACAGCGGTGACTGATGGTGGTGGACAAGACCAGACAGAAACCAGAACGGAATCGACCCGCTCTGATACCAACTTAAGATTAATAGAGAAAAAATATATCTTCAGGGCTCTGAGACCCTTCTCTCTTTCTTCTATTTATAATGGAAAATCTGATACAATGAGACATAGAAGACTAAGTAAGAGACTGCAACTAGGACCCTAGGTGCATACCTAGATCCAGATGTAGGAAGTTTCCTATACTCAACACCCTATACTTAGGTCTAATGATAATACTAGGAAGTAATGATTCTAACAGAAGTCAATGTTTCTGTCATATATTCATAAAATATGACCACAAACACTTAAAATCATTCGTTCCTTCAACATTTTAAAATTCTTTGGTAATTGTAAACTTGTAATAACAGCTTAAACATGCTCATCATTATTAGAATTCAACATTGTCCACATGGTCCTTAAGCAGGCATTCATCTTATTTAAAATTAGGGGTCTATTACATAATGAAAACTTCATAAACTCGTGCTTGAAACCATAGATGCATCCATGATGACAAGAAAGCAAAGGCTTTTATGTCAAGTTAAAATTATCCTCTACTATCATGCACATAATATCATAGTTGATAGAATTATACTTCGACACATTGTAACCAGCATAGTGAACAATAAACAGTTGTCCTTCCATTTAAAAAACTAAAGCCACCACGGTCATAATTCAGAACTCTAAAGGTCATAATATGTTACAAATTGCAATGGTCTGTGTGGTTAATAGGGATATTTATCACACATATGATATTTTCCGTTTGTTCACGTAGGTTGCACAATGGAAGTAGTATTGAATTTGTCAAGCTTGGATATAAGATTGAACCCAACTCATCTCTCAAAAAGACTACTGCTAATCTCTTTTACTATGGTTAGGTCCTTTTAATATAAGATAATACATAAGCAAACCAGTTTAAACAGAATGAACCTGAAACAACTTCTATTAGCAACTTATGAACTTAAACAAAATCTTATGAAATTACAGACCTATTTGAAATGTTAGCATTGTTTCACCTTTAAAGCAGATCTATGAGTATAAATTTGACATAATACGTTGACCGTCATTATAAATTTGTTCAACACCAGAATTGGAAATGTACAAAGAATCTTACCCTGAGTAAGAAGACTTTGTTGACAACCAAAACAAATATTAGGAAAACTGCGGCTAGAGTCATTTTGAGACGGAGAGACCTCATCAAACATCACAACAGGAAATAGATGATGATATGACCTTGCCAAATGAGGTGAAGAAATAAGGGTCAATCCACAGACTCGACATTCAGTGGGAAGCTCACAGACACGAACTTTGCACCTTGGGCAAGTGTATCCCCCTCCGGCCTTAGCCTCTTCATGGCATGTGCATATTGCAACAGAACCCTCAGCTGATCGTTGTGGGAAGCCCATCTTAATTAAATTAGCAGTAGCATACTCTGCTATTGCTGGAGGTGGTGGTGCATACTCCAGGATCAACTCTTTAAAGTGGGACTGCGCGACATGTATATAAATATATGAAGCATACATTCAGGAATTAACAAATATTTGAAAAATGCAGACAAATTCAAAAGTAATCAGAAATAGTAATCGTTCAAACAAAGGCTGAAATATAGAGAAACTACATCTACAGAGGTTATATCCATCAAAATCAACAAACAAACCTCATCTAGTGCAACAGAATAAGTCCCTCCAGTTTCCTGGCAGAGATGTTTACATACAAACATTTCGGCCGCAAGACCAATGACTGAGCACCTTATTTTACTCTTTTTGCATTTTTGAATGGTTTCCATGAGATCACCAGGATCACAAGTGCTGAGAGCCGAATATAAGATCAGAGCTTCTCGATGACCATATGATGGGATTTGATTTAGATATCCAAGAACAAGCTCTAGTGCATTTTGTAAGGAGGCATCACCTGAGCATTCCAGTTTACCCATCAAAGCATTAATGTGAGACTCAGGACTGCCACCAAGTTCTGTTATGCAATGAGCAACACCATCTTTTATAGTAACCAGACCAACATGACTAAGTGGATTCTGATCAAAGAATTCCCTGATAAATACCTCAACCTGTTTTGCAATCACGGCCATCCTACTTGGTCGGAAGTCTCTCTCTGAAGCTGCCTTCACATGATAACAGAAACCAAATTATATACAATAAGAGGTTAAAAGTATATATATATATAACAGCAATGTTCTACATTTTATTTCATTCTATTCAATTTTATATATCTTATTATATGTTTCTAGCAGTAATTTTATTGTTATCACAAATATTACCTCAATTAGTTGAACAAGATACTTCAGTTATCGTATAAGCAGTTTTTTAACATCTTTTTGGGCATAAAAACAGCTCAACATAGAAACACTAGTATGATTGTGATACGCTCATGAACAACCTACTTCAGTTTTATTCAATGCTAAGCAAGAAACCTGTTATATTCATCTTTCCAAATTTTATTGACAAAGTGTACCTATCATGATCAAACATCCTCCATTCAAAATCCAATTTTTAAGTAATCAAATCATCACTCCATGCCATACAACTTAGAAGCATAAACAGAGGCTATGATCAAATACCTTAGACAGGTCCACAACAATGTACAGGTATCGTATAAGCCCCTTCTGAATCCGTGCAGTAGCCGCTGTGGCAGCAAGGGTACGAAGGCGCCTGCGATATTGAGCATGGTATATAGCTGTAGTATCAATGGGGCGAAGAAGTCCAGACTCATCCTCCTGCAAAGCCTCCCATGATCTATCCTCCGCGTAAGTTCTCTCCCAGGCTTCAAGGTCTGCACCATCATCCTCATCATCATCCTCTACGTCTCCATTAAGTGGCCTTTCAGCAACATTATTCATAATTTCTAAACCAAAATATGCAACAGTTAACTAAGCAATGACAGCAGAAGTAGTAACCAAACAAAATCTTCATCTTATACTAAAACTTCAGCACATCACTAATAAATTTCGTGCAACCAAACACGCAGAAATGAATCGTTGCACAAAATTACACAAAAAAAAAGGCATAACTCGATCATTACGAATTGCGTTACCTAGATATTAATTAAGGAAATAAAAATTAAATGGAAATAGAAAATTGAAGAGATGTAAAGTGAAAAGTAATTGCAAGGTGATTTAAAGAATCTAGGCGGTAACATTGAAGATGTTAATCTTGAAGTGGGAACCTACGTACGGCATTTGCAATGATCGAAAAGGAAATTAATGAATCTAAAGAGCGTAGAAATTAACTGAAATATGCAGCAGGGACTTCAAATTGAGCACAAATACCGAAGTGGAAGAAAACCAAGTATTGAGGGTGCCTCTCGCTCTCTGCAACTCTACACTCCAAATCCCCTAACGCTAGTCACACTGTAACACGCCCAAGGTCTAACCTTTTCAGTTCCCAAACCCAAAGATTGGGCCTTTTTGGGCTTTTTATTACACATGGGAAATGTTTGGTGAGGCTTTTTCTCCCTCTGCTTTTATTGTTTTTAATTAAAATGTGTTTTTAGCGTTTTTAACAATTTTGAAATTTTATTTTAATTTTTTTTGTTTTATTTTGAAATGCATCACGTTTTCGTCTCATTATTAAGCGTTGTCTAAATTATTGACGTGTAAGTATTACCATGAAATTATTATGGGTAAGTATTATTTATGGATAAATCTAATTGTCTTATTATAATGTCTAAACTTTAAAATATACACTCCTCACGAATATTTTTTGCTAATATTATTAATTTTTTTATCTAACTTGAATGTGTAAATTGTTTAAAGATATTGTCATTTGTTCTAGTATAGAAATTTAAATATTAGAGAAGTCAGGAGATCAACAAGTACCAAAAATAAGTATTTAACGTAAAAAAGAAATTATCTACTCTCTAAGAACATTTGGTTCACTGTGAGGTGAAGTAAAACTATTAACAACCTCATGGTATCAACAAAGAGCATGATGAATAATGAAAGAGAATTACAACATGAAGTTGAAGAAAATCATACAAGTGAAGCAACATGTTGATCAAACTAAGAAAAGAAATTGAAAAACTCAAAAAGAAAAGTGTTAAATAAAGAATATGACAAAAACTTGAGTAACACTCAGGTGGACTAGATAACCCAAGTGCAAAACCAATGCAGCAACAAACAAAAACACTGACTTGTTACTATCCATTATCGCCTCTAACTATTTCAAAATTACAAAAAGTCGAGAGTAGTCCCAAAACCAGGTCGTACTTCAATGCCTCAACTAGAACCTCCTACAACCTAAGAGGACATCACCAATATTCTTACGTCGATCGAAGCATGGAGAGGCCATTACTGACAACATGGAAGAACCTAATGATAGATCGGTATGATAGAACTACTAACTTAGATGAACACATTGACGTTTATATAACACAATATACAATGGAAGATTATTCTTTGTAATGTCTTCCCCACCTCCCTTAAAGGGGCTGCATTTAGTTAGTCTACTAGGTTATTGTCATGCTCCATAAATTATTTTAAAATACTTGCAACCAAATTTGCCACATAATTTGCAACTAGTCGACCACCCAACCTCACATCCATTATCCTTGTCAACATTAGGTAAGACAAAGGAGAAACACTCAATATGAACCTAACCCTACTCCAAGAAAGGTCTCCATCCTAGCCAAAGGTGACCATATTAAGCATTGTCGCTATCACTGCAACTACAATCACATGACGGATGATTGTATTATCCTTAAAGATAAAATTGAGGAACTCATTCAAGCCAAACATTTGTGCAAGTTCATCTAGATAAGCCACAACAGCGAATGGAGGTACACCTCGAAATAAGAGGATTATACTAGAAGAGAAGCACATCCTCAAGGCCACATGCGAGATGATAGGGAAACCTAAAAAGATCAACCCCTTTGTAGTGTCAAAAACATAATAGTTAGAGATTTTGTTAGAAGGGGACCATCTAATTCCACAAGAAAGAAACACCTAAGAGTGGTATAATTCATCAATGTTGTCACCATTAAGATGAGACAAAGGATGTTAGCCATAACATTTATTGACGATGACTTTCAGGCATTCAACCTAGAACTAGTGTTATCAAATATCCATCATGGCGAAAATTTGTCTCGAATTTTTTGTTGGTCGCCACATCAAGATGGTGGTGAATTGTGTTTTCCATGGCGATCGATATGTCCATCACAATATGACATTTCGAAATGGTCTTGGCGAAAATCTCGCCCAAACAGTGTTGTGTCGCACAATAATGGTGGGAGAAGAAGTATTCGGTCCATGCAACCTGACCTAACCAAACCATAATCCTAAAACTTTGTCTATTAAGATTAGGGTTACTATTATGGTGCATTGAAGAACAATATTTCTTTATTCTTCCTCTTTGATTAAACACAGTTCTTTCTCTTGCCACTGTCGCTATTATCACCTCCACCAATGTATCCATTGCCTCCATCATCCAGCTTTGCCCCCTTCCTCCACTGCTTTATTCTTCCTCTTCCATTGACGTTGCTTTCTTCATTTCTACTTTTCTTTTCTTTTTTTCCTTCTTATCTTCTTTTTTTTTTCCTTTGTGTCTTTTATGTTTTTTCTTTTTCTTTTTTCAGATTTTCTTTTTCTCATTTTCAAAATTTTAAAAAATTTAAAGAATTTTTCCATTTTTTTCTATTTTTATTTTTTTATATTTTAGTTATATTCATGCATTTTATTTATATGTATGTAGTATTTTTTTTATCTCGTGATGCTTCTGCCATATAACCCATTATGGAATTTAATATATTTTCATAAAGGATTTTTAGGTTGTCTATATTTTTCATTATCCATTAGCTAAAACAAGATGACCCTTTTGTCATCATGATAGAAGTCGTCAATGTTGTAGTTATGAAAACATTGATCAACTAAGGAAGTTTTGTGAACATCTTATAGTGGAAAACCTTTAAGTGTTCAGAGCTTGCGAAAGATTTATCCAACCCTATAATGACTAAATTGTGGGATTCTCGGGAGACATATTAACACAAAAGGATTAATATTTAATAATAGATATTAAAACCTCCTATAACATACTTTTTGGCATATCCTCGTTAAACACCCTCAATGTCATCGTGTCCACTCCTCACTTGATGATGAAATTTCTCTCAACTTCAAGAACAATAGTCACAATCCACAAAGACCAAAAACAACAAGAGAATAATACATGACAAGTTTGAAAGTAACATCAACAATATCGACCAACATCCCTAGATTTAATGGAGGAGGTGGTAGCTATAAACAACATAGATCCAAGAATTAACAATGACGCTAAGTAGAACCACGAGAAGTGACAATACCTTTCGAAATAAGAAAGAAGGACAAAACAAAAAATTAGACTCAACCTTATCCCAAGAGGATAAAGGCTTCATATAAACAACATTGTTAAAGAATGTTGATTTGTTTACATGGGAGGTTACCGACATGCTAAGAATAGATCTGAGAATAATCTCTCACAAGTTGTCGGTTTGCTAAGAAGCAAGACTGGTATCTCAGAAGAAGTGAAAAAAGCACTAGTGCATAAAGACCCTTTTACGTTACCTAATTCTCGTCGGATCCAAAAATAACCGACTTAAAAAAAACGCAGTGGTAATTTTGTAAATATTGGACGGGACTTTTACGTTGGACCCATAAAAGGGTGACGTAAAAAAGGTCTTTTACGTCGGACCAATAGGGGTCCGACGTTAAAAGCTGAACCAGCTTTTACGTCGGACCCCTATTGATCCGACGTAAAATACCTCTTTTACGTTGGTCCCTTATGGATCCGAACTAAAAGTCACGTTTTATTTTATTCTTGCACCACTCCATCGTCTCGCACAACAAGGATTTTATAGAATGACGACGAGAACGATGACGATAACGACGATGACCAGATCCTCTCAAGATACATTTCGACCACAGTGAGTGACGAAAATACTTTCATTGTGTCCCATTTGTGGTGGTTGATATTTCTCTCCGATTGAATTCAAATTTTACAACGTTTTTTGTATACTTGAGGTTAGTGTTTTATGTGTCTCATCTCCTCTTTTATGTTAAAATTGAATGTTTTCATTGAATTGTTATTGATATTGAACTATTGTAGTTAGTGTTCTATGAATTTGAATCTTACTTTTTTTTTTGTAATTTGTATATTAGGGGTTTAGGTTGTTATTTTTGTTTTGTGTATTAGGGTTTTATGATGAAAAGAAAACGGAAAATGTTCGAAGCAAGATAACTTTTGACTTAAATGTCGGATTTGGACGCACAATATATCAAAACGAAGAGAAAAAGACGAATAAGAGGGGGTAAATGCCTAAAGGAGATTTGTCCTAACAATTTTTCCAAAATATGTTTCTAAGCACATGTAATACACAAAAGTTTATGTGGGTATAACCAAAGGTAATTGCTTTCAACATTTGTTAAATTCATTTACTTTTGTGCGTATTGCATATTAACTGAAGTCAAATTAATGTTTCAGGCATTTCAAGATTCATTCATCTCCACTATAAACATGATATTACAAAATAATAAGGTTTTTCGTTCAACATTTATAGTTTGTGTTGTATTATGTACTTTAACATTTACGTAACTTAGTTTTTGTATTAGCTTTTGTCGGTGTTAAGTGGTAAAAAGTTGATATAATTATGCCTTGAATTGTTATGAAACCACTTAACTTATGTTAATTCTAATATATTTTTCTCCCAATATAGGATGAATTCGAGAATACCTTGATACAAAAGTAAGGAGCATAATTGTCAACATAATTGGAGTAAAATTGAAAGAAAGAATAGCGCTTAAGCGAATAAATGATGCGAGGCCCGACCCAAATTCTCTTATAAAAAGATAAGTTGTGTTTTGAGAAAAGGAAGCAGTCTTGGGGAGAGGAGACACGACTACTGTTAGGGTTTTGTCTAATCTTCATCAATTCTTCACTTCTTCATCAATTGGAGCATTGTAATGACCAACATGAGTGATTAACTTCATTCTCTTAGGATTCGGTGCACTTCCTTTGAACTCTTTTGTATCATTGTGATATTTTGAGATATTAATCTATGCTTTGATGTTGTTATTCTTATCATTTATGTTTTGGAATGATTTATTCTTGATTGTTTGAGGTATGATTGGAAAATATATCTTGAACCCTAGATCACGGTAAGAATATTTGTTACGTTAATTGTCAGGAATGGAATGAATGTATCAATTGCTTAACACCCTAACCCTAATGCTGGAAAATCTGTTAGTTGTGTGAGGAATCAACATTTATTAGATTTTCTTATGAATTTCATGTGTGAGGAATCAACATGGATGATTTGAGTAGGTGGCATCAACATTGTTAGGTTAATTGACGTTCTTAATTGACATAACCATTACAAAAGAGGGATAAGGAAGGAAGTCAATTCTAAGTACCTTTAATTGATATTTTCTCAACAATTTACAGTTCTTTGTCATTTAAATTCAACTCAACTCTTATTTGCAAAACCCAATCTGTTTAATATACTTAGTAAGCATAATTGAGAATTTTCATTGAAACTGTTCCTCGTGGGATCGACTTTTATTTTATCGAAATAATATACTGCGATTAATAATTTTGGTACGCTTGCCAATAATTCAACAGTCGGTTACCCTCAGGGTCCGACGTAAATTTATGTCTCCCATATTAATGTAAGACTTGTTTCTAACGTGAAAAGACCAAAATAATAGACGTAAAAGAACAATTTTGTACTACTGAAGGCAGAGGAAAGAGGAAATATAGTTAGAGAAGAAGTTCAAAAGTTATTGGATGCAAACTGTATTTGACAGGTCCACTACACAACAAGGTTGTCTAATGCAATGCTTGTGAAGAAAGCAAATGATAAATAAAAGATGTGCATGAAATACACAAAGCTCAACAAAGCTTGTCTGAAAGATGTGTATTTGTCACCCAATGTTTATGGTTAGTTGACAAAGCCATAAGGAACAAAACCTTGACATTTACTTCGTATATAATAAAATTTTGGATGCATTTTGGTGATAAAGAAAAGACTGCATTCATGGTGAAAATTGTCAACTACTACTATAAGGTGATGTCTTTCAGCCTTAAGAACACTCGAGTCACTTACCAACACCTCGTGATCTAGTGAACGAGTTTGTCGCTCAATGAAGGCATGCAACATTTTGGCTAGCTCAACCATTGTATACATGTCCTTCTTGACAACCGACATGTCCACCATCACCTTTAACCTTAGTTGATGCTTGAAACCTAAGAATTTAAGTTGTAAGGGGTTAATCCTAGAATTGATATGTCAGTTTATATCCTTTTAGGAAAGGGGCAAGGTGAGGTGCTACGGTGGCTTCAAACCTACTTCTCTTTTCTCTTATGCTTCTTTTGAACCTCTAGTTGAGGCAACAATAAATTAGGAGTTGTGTGGACCACTTCTGTTGCCATATTCATTTGTTTATCCATCTCGACCAATGTTGTACATTCTTAACGAAAATGTTTGAGGAAATTTTTATTCTTCTAACATATTAACAATCTTAATATCTACAAAAAACAAATAATTTAGCAAAATGTCAACATTTATAACACTAAAATACATAAACAAAGAAGATATCATATTTTTAAGATCAAAATAACACCAAGGAGATAAATACATCCCAAGAAGCTTATAGGTAGGCAGCTTACGAAAAAATTTATCAAAAAATTCTAACATCCCTTGCATCTTCCCATGTTATCTCGAACCGAGGCCAACTTTGATAATGAAGATGCTCTCGAATCCAATATAAGGGTAAATTTAACCAATCACCTTAAAAAGAAAAATCTATCCCTCTGACTGGATATTTACTTTAAAATCCAACCTTATAGTTCTTCTAAGATTATATGTAAGGATTAGACAGTGAAATCACCAAATGTCCAATCAACAACAACTAATTAATCAGATATGTTGGACGCGTATTGAAATGGTGCAAGAAAACTTGACATGTGGGCTCCAAGTGCAAAATATGTCACACACAAAAAAGCTTAAAGAGCGGTCCAACTATTCATATGCAACTAGATAAGGTTTTATTGTTTCTCTCTTCTTCTTCTTTTTCTCTTCTTTCTTTTTTCTTACATTTCTTATTACATTCAAAGGTTATTATAAAGACTAAAAAAAAAAATCCTTAGAATGTTAGTACAGTTGTAAATATATAGACTAAATTATCACAATACTTTCCAACATCATCATGTTGAAGACATGAGGCAGGAAGTTAAAAAATAAAAGAGATATCCTACAATAATTTTTTTGAATAAATACATTATTTTTCTTTATTATTTTTTTATTATAACAAATTAACATGTGTAGTATAGTAAAAAAAATATATAATATTGATATAATTCTTTATATTTATTATAAATTAGTTAGTTATTTTAATGTTTTATGATACTCTATTTTGATGTTGAAATGTGAACAAAAAAAATCATGTTAGGTTTCAAAGATATTTAAAGAGAAAATTACTCGACTCATTTTTTAAGAGAAAAAAGATAATAGATGATGAAATAAATTATAGTTTCCAAAATTTAAATTCAATCAGTAATATATTAAACATGTTGTTGAATATTTTATATAATATATTCATTTTTATATGATAATTTATTTTTATATGTTGGTCTCCTTAATCTAAAATTTCTAACTTCATCCCTAATTATCATTAATCGACGCTTACAATTCCCAAGAAAATGTTAAATCAAGAAAATTCTTGCCATATTTCTATCAACACCTTTGATGCTAAAATTGATTATTTGATGATTATCGATTTACTTTCTATAAGACCCTTTGTTTCCTTTTTTTTTTTGTGCTCTTGGACCTAAAAAACTTATATACTACACTACTCGAATAGGTCTTGGTAAAGGAAAATAAAAGGTAAAGAAAAAGAGAATTTTTTTTTAAAAAGACTTTTCGGTGCAAGCACCTTTAGTCTAGGGGGCTAATATACCAAATAATTACTATGAAATTACACCACCTAAATTCAAACCTTAATTATCCTTAACCGAATTATTTACATAAATTAATCCTATAACCAAAATTATAAACTATGAACTCTTAATAAAGACTTATAAGGTAAAAACAAACTCACTTATCTCATTGTAAATAAGCGTAAACCCCAATTTATGTATTGATCACAAATATTATTTGCTAGCTCTATTAATTTTTTATCTTTGGATGTATCTCAAGTGTCTAAGTTGAGAAGATCTAATATTAAAGAAGTTTTAAGATCAACAAGTGTCACTGTACAGGAACAATTTAAATTTTGAACAAAAATAATAAAAAATATTTTTAGAAGTCTAAATCCAAACTTTATAATGTAAAAAACAAAAAAGATATATTACCTTTTTTCTTCTAAAATTATTTATAAAAAAATAACACATAATTTAAAATCTATTTTCAAGCGGTATTTTGGCTTTAACTATCTTTCAATTTTTTAAATAAAATCAATTTCTTCAAATTCACTTTTAAAATTCACTTTTTATAATAAATATTCAAATCAAACACCTTATATATCAAACACACCAAAAATCTTACATTTAAAGATCTCAAACACATAAAATCACTATAAGTTTCATTTTTTTTTTAAATGTTATTAAACTAGTTGGTCAGAAAAATTGTAGAAACATATTTTATTTATGGGTAAAGCGAGTTATTACATGCATACACCATTAATATCCCATATTTACACATAATCAAGACTCATTAAATTGTTTTCTCACCTCATGTGTACTTAGTATTTCTCTTATAATTTTCTCTTTCTATAATTAATTTCTCACCAGTACTATAAGAAATATATTTTTTGTAAATCATACTTCAAAATAATTTAAAATATATTCATAAATTTATTTTGATGAATAATATAATTTAGTTTATATTTAAATAAAATATATTTAAAATAATATAATTCTTTAATATATTTTAAAATGTTTTAAATTAAGATAAATATTTTAAAATTTATAAATATTTTTTTAGTTAACCACATAATATTTTTATGATAAACATTATAAAATATAATAATTTAATAAATAATTAAATTTTAATTTTTTCAAATTTAATAAACTATTGGGTCGATATTCACGCAATCAACTATTTTTTACTTTAATCAGTAAATTATTAGATCGATGTTCATATTATTTATAATTTTAAAAATATCTATCTTAGTTTAAAATATTTAAATATAAAACACATATTTTATTTAAATCTAGATTAAATTATATTATTATTATTATTATTTTATATAACATGTGAGAATAAATTATATTTTATTTAAAATAAATATTTAAATATATTTAAAATATTTTGAAGTATAATTTTTTCAAAAATTTAATCAATTTTTATTTTAGATAACTTGTGAGAAAATATTTAAAGAGAGAAAAATGGAAGAAAAAAATGAAATTGAGGTGAGAGAAAACCGTAATAATGGAAGAAAGATAAAAAGTTAGAAAAAAATGTTAGGAAAAATGCAATGAAGGGTCTAATTTTAAGTGAAGGGTCTAATTTTAACTGATTACGTCAAAATAGAAGGTATTGTGCATGTTAGAATTGCTTTGGTTAAAATAGACTAAAATACGGATGGAACTTCACAAAATTATTATTTTCAAAAATTAAAATTAATTTATAAGTGTTATGATTAGAGATGACAATTAAATTCATTCGTCTTGAGTTTGTTGAAAAAAAAATTGAGTTTACCAAAGGCAAAGGTGGGGAGGGATAATGTGATCCCTATTTGTTCTTACCTTGATTTTATATTTAAATTTAAATTCTAAAATATTAATATTTTAAAATATATTTTTATATTATATATGATGTCATTTTTTATATTTCACATTTTCTATTATTTTTCTATTTAGTTTTCACTCTTTTTACTCAATCTCTTAGATTAATCAATTTATTATTACATTACTTTCTTTCTCTTATCTTTTGTTTTTTTACATTTAAATAAATTTGGTTTTTTTCAATCATTTCAACAAATTTGACAAACACAAAGTTAATTTTTCTACTTTTATCTTTTTATAAATATTATACATCAATATTAGTAATAACTAATATTATTTTATTTTTAATTTATCTTTATTATATATTTTATTATGTTATATTTTTTAAATTTTATTATTCCTTGTTGTTATATATAAAATTTTATTTTAATAAAATAATTATATTTTGAAATATTAAAAAGAATTAATAATTAAAACTTTTATTATTTTAAACTAATTAAATAAAAATTAACTTATTAAATATTTTTTCTAAACTATATATTTTATATTTATAATAATAATATTATTATTATTATAAGTATTTTATTTTTAAATGATTAAAAATTTATTATATATATATATATTTTTTAATATAAATATAATAAATTAAAATATATACTTAATTAATAATAATAATTAAATATTATAAAACTATAAATATTTATTTTTATATAAAAATATATATAAAAAATATTAAAATTAAGTTATTATAAATGTAATTATTTTTGTAAAAATAATGTAAAATATGGGTGAAGAAATCTAAAACACAGAAATAAAAATAAAAACTTAATTTCAAATTAAGACAATGGTTAAAAAATTTTAGAAAGACATGGTTGAGGAGACAAAACACGTCGCACCTCCATTGTGATGTCTAGTTATGATCTAATTTTTTTAATTTATATTTTTAACATTTAAGCTAATTTGAATTTATTAAAAATCAATTTTATAATTCATTAACTCATAAAAATTTTCTATTAAATATGCTAGGAGTTTGTTTATAACAACAAATATATTTTATTTGGCAAAAAACTCATAGCCTATGTATTCTAATTCAAAATTAGTATAACAGTATCATAAATGATAATATATAGTATCGATGTTAAAATTCATATTCATATTTCAAAACCATCTCTCGTTACCAATAAAAATATTTGAGTGTTGACAACGTGTGACAAGTAACATGAAAAGGGATTTGATCTTCTGGTTAATATTAGTTACATGGAATAATAATATATAAATAACTTTAAATCGTAAACCTAAAATAAACATTTATATTAATATAACAATAAAAATACTTATTTTTACCCTTCTTTTCCGTTATTTATTTGTCAAAAATATCACTTTTTTTCATTTATCAGGAAATAGTTTTATTAAGAAACAAACCTTAATTTATAGAATAACATAGAAGTTGGTTTCAAGCAACAACACAGTTTTAACCGTCACTTTGTCTTTATTAATCTGTTGTGATTTGCAAAAGTCAATCCACCACTTTTCGGCAGACAAAGAAACGAATAATCCAAACTGAAACATGGAAGCTACGAAAAACTAAGAATCGTATATGGGCCCAATTATTGCCATCAATTGGGCCTCTCATTGGGTTCCTAGGTCCACCCTATAAATTTATGTGCAACAAGACAAACTACAAAATTAAAGTATTAAATTTGAATAATTAAAAAAAAATACCCTTTTTGAAATAATGTCTACCAGTTATTTGTAAACTCCATGAAAAAATTAACCAAACTTTGGGAAGGGATTAACATAGATTCTCTAATCCCTAATAAAGTTGTGTAAAGAATAATCTTTTGCATAGAAATTGTCAGAGAATCCACCCACCGATCTGTGACATGTAAGGCTTTAGGGCATTGTGAGAATAAAAGAAGATTGGGAAAGAAAGAAAGAAAGAAAGAAAGAAAGAAAGAAACTCAGCTAATGCCATTGCAATGCTTTGATCTTCAATGATAAAAAACTCCCAAATGATGTCCCTTTCTTCTCTTTCCCTCCATTCCCAGTGGTCAGAGCAATTCCAATCTGTTTTTGGTACAACATGAAAACTCCCTTGTGGTGGGTCACCTACTCCATGTACAATGATGAAGATAAAGTGGGCCAAACCTACCAAAATATCATTTCTCGTTGAAATGCTCTTAAGCCTATTTATTTCACTACACCAAAAGCTAATCAAAGTTGTAAATTTGTGGCTTCAAGTTTCAACATCCTATTCAATGCACTCCTTAAAGTATATTACTAAAATAAAATACCATTGTAATTGCAATATGCTTTATTTAAGTAACACTCCAGGCATTACATCCTCCAAAAGAAAACAACCAAAACTTACTCTTAAAAACAAGGGTATACAACTTTTCATACCCTTTGCTTAGAGAAGCATAAATAGTATGAATTGGTTAATAATTAACCATGATAGGTACCCCAAAATTAATAACATTCCCCAATGCATTCTCACTTCTCACCACCTCCACTTTCTCCTCCTCCCAACAACTTCAAATGAAAAAGTGTGACATCCTATTAATTTGACCTTTTTGCTTGCCAACTTGGAGAGAGAGAGAGAGAAATCATGTCATAAGCAGCTAAACATGTGTCGTGATTAACGCACATAGCCATTGGATTCTTAAAAAAATGGTGGGTTTTAACAAACATTTGACCAAATTTGTTATCAGTGTCTTCATCACAATTTTCATTTCATCACAATTCATAGTGAGTGTGTGGGTGGGTGCTTATTTGCATGGACCCAACACAATAATTTTACTTTTAATTTATTTTATTCCCCTCCTCATATTTCTTCAAAACACCTTTATTCTATTACCAAAAAAAAAACATAAAGGAAAGAGAAAAAGGGTGAATTGATAACAAATGAAGGATGGAATCAAAGAATAAGAATTTCTTTAATTTAATTTTTGAAAAAGGATAAAAAAAAAAAAGTCCACTGCGAGAGAAAGGGTAATTGCTGGAATATTTCATCTTTCCTTGGATCTGGGGCATCTTCAATATATATGGTTGAGAGAATATTTTGTTTTTGAGTGTATTTGTGACTAATCCACTACGCAAAAATACAATGTTAGAAATAGTGAAGGTCACAAAAAGTTTTGGATTAGGTCCAGTCTTTAGAACACCAGAGATTTTCTATTGAATGTGATGTGGGTAATGTGTCTTTTACTACTTGGTTTGTCCTCAAAGAAATTAAGACAGTTGGTCAAACTCTGATTGAGAACTGGAAAGAGAAACACAGCAAAACAAAAGCCCTTGCTTTTCTACCTCTCTTTTCTTTCATAAAGAATCTGCACTACAATAATGACTCTCTTAATTCACCTATCATATACACTGCTAAATTAATAGTTATAGTAATCAGTAACCTAAAGATATTATGTTTCTAAGTATTTTCTTAATCAGTACCTTAAGAAACTCATTAGTAAGATATTACATTAGTTAATTACCTTTACTGTTTAGTTATTCCCCTTTTTAGTAATAATAAGCATGCATAGATAGTTCCATACATTTTATTCAAAAAGTTGAATAGATGTGTTATATTATTGACACTATGTATATAAATTTGAAAAATTAAATTAACTATTATTTTATTAATTAATTCTCTTATCTCAAAAGCTAAATTTGTTCATCTCAAAAACCGGATTGAATTGATATATTTAATAAATATAATAAAAAAGTAATCTAAAAATTGATATGTTACTTTTAAATAATTAAGTTTTAATTAAATTAATATTAAATTTAAAAGAATTAATTATTTTTTATCAAATTGATTTTGATAAAAAAATAATTTAAAAATTAAAATTTTTAAATATTTTAAATATATTTTTTATAAAAAATATAATAATTTTTTTCTCTAAACATTTATCATAATAATTTTAAATAATAATTATTTTATTATATTTTTATCCTATTTTAATTGTTATTTAACTTTAATTTTTTATTATATTAATAATTTTTATTGTAATTTATGATAATTTTATTTTTGTTCTTTTATAAAATTATTATTATTAATAAAAATTTATTATATTATAAAAATAATTTTTTATTAAACCTGGTTACATCTTAAACTTTAAATTTATATCTTTAACTGATGAGGATGAATCCAGTTTTTTAAAAACAAAAACAAAAACAAAACTATAATAGTAATAGCATTTAATGGATTTTATAAGAAGAGGAAAAGCATTTTAATACTGAAATTCAAACCATTACTATTTCTCATATTAATTATATATTTTTCTGAGGCTTCACAATTCTTTTGAAATTAACCTTAACCAAAATAAAGCATTGAAGTTAAAAAAATGGTTGCATATATGATAATTAATGGATATTAATTAATGAATAACAGAGGTGTATTCATGAAAAAAGAAGAAGAAGTGAGAATTAGGTAAACTGGTCATTGCGTAGTTGTTATTTGGGTGAAGAATGTTGATTTGGTACATAGAAGCTTCTATTTATCTATTATTGAGGTAACTTAACGAAAGCACTATACCTTATATGATAATATAAATCAACAACAATATGAAAAAAAAAAAGAACAATAATTTAAATAATATTTGTGGTTATGATTTGTTCAAATGGACAGAGAAAAGAAGAAGTGAAAGATTTTGTGGCATGGAATCGATACTATTCTCTGTGGGTAGCTTTTACGAAGATAAATGGAGTTCTTTTATGCTTTTTCCGAGGCAGGAAATGACGAACACAGAATTTAAATGTCATAAAAGCTTTGGGCCAAAACATGCATTTGATGCTTGATAGATGATAGATACCGAAAAGTTCCCTACACCTATATACGTAGTTATTACAAGTAATGTTCAATACTATACTATGTAGGTATTAAATGTTTCTCTTTACATAGCATAAATGTCTTCACGTGTTTGGTTTGTTGGATGAGGTATGTATGCTAAATAGAGTTATCAATTTCTATTATGTGTTTGATTGAGTCTTTCAACCTTTTACAAGGGTTGATAATAGTAAAGTTCATTAGGGTTAAAGAAAACCCTAAACCACTACCAATTTCATGTTCAAAGACAATGCTTGTCGAATGATGTTTCTTTCAAGTTTTTATGTATGTTTGCAATATTTAGTCAACCCATCAAGTCTTTATGAGGGAACTAAAAAAAGTAGGTGCACCAACTATGGAGCAAGATATCTATTTTAAATCAAATGCACCCAACAAAGCTTCATGTGACACAGACACTTGCATTTTTGGACCATGCTTGGTTCTCTTAGTTCAACCAAACTCTCTGTTGTTTTTAGAAGTGGTGGAAGAATTTCAAAATACATTTTCATTCATTTTTATATTATTGTTTTTTTAATTATGTATTAGAAATAATAAAAAAAACATTTTATATATCTTCATCTTAACTTTTTATATTTAGTTTCTATCCTTAAATTTTAACATGTCTTATTATATCCTTAAATTAAATTATTACGTGAGAAAATATTTGTTTATTTATATTTTTCAAGACGAGGAAGTATAAGGAAAGATCCTTCTCAAAAGATATAATGAAATTTAATTTATTATAGACACAATAATATTATAATATATAATTTAATTTTATAAAGTTAAATTAGATTATTTTTTATTTTTAAAATGATATCATATTCATTTAATAATTTGGAACATGATAAATCACTTCAAAATAGAAAATAAAAAAAAATCTTCTAAAAAAACGTGTTTTATGATTGAATTGTATAACTTTATATTTTAAGAGTTTATTACATTAATATGATAAACTAACTAATGATAAAAAAAATATCACTTTATAATATGAATTAATATTAATAGGAATTAAAATTAAACTTTTTAATTATCGATCTAAAGTAAAGTTCAGAGGAAATGTAAAAATTACTAATAAGATATGATCTAATTAACTCATTTATTTCATTTAGTTTAATTATATCAAAATTCGGTCAACTCTATCAGATTCAAACCCAATCACCAAATTTTTTTTTTTTCATGAAAAGTTAGTGTAAAGCAATATAATTTTGATTATTTTAAATTTATATAGAGTGAAAGTCAATCAATTCAGTTTCTATATATTTATATTCAAAATAGGCATTGCATAGCTGTGCCCAATTGGGTCTGAAGTCAAAGAGGGCTTGAGATTCATTTTGCTTCAAAGTTTGTATTTTTAGATCTAAAAGACATTTTTTTAGGAGTGATTACTAGAATAGAGTAATAATGAATTAATTAAGAAAATAAGTATTTATATAAAAACAAACGAGTTTTATAATTGGAAGAGCACATGCAAAATGAGATTCTTGCATACAAGTGCTTAATTATTAGCAAAAATAATTATATAAATGTTGAGAAATTTGACAAATGTGTATATTAATGAAATGAGTCTATAACTGTTAATTCTATCAACACAGGAACACAATCAAGTGATGTAAAGTTTGGATGAGTAGTCAGATTTAGAACTCACTAAACCTTCCATAATACACTTAATTAAGCATTAATCCAGTTTTTTTATCCAATATTTATATTTATCATCAACCACTTAATTATCAAAAATTTAATCCTATGTAATTGAATTCTCAATTTCCTGTAAAATCCAATTAACTAGTCAACTCTAGGGATAAAATATCAAAGATGCTCAATTAAGGTTAATAATATTAGTTTGGAGTGTTTTTTCTATTAAAATTGAATGACAATATATTTTAGAAAAATGAGTAAGGTGTATGTTTATATAAGCAGTGGACATTAAAAGGTTATACATCTTAATAAAAACTTAATAAACTACATTAATAATTTTTTTAATTATTATCTTACTTTTTTACAATAATTATACAATTGTTACAAATAATGTATGAAAAAAAAACTTTAAATATAAGGAACGAGGAGATTATAAATAAAATTGTTCTAAAGAATTTTTGTTTTGTTTTTAATATGCATGAGAAAACTTTAAATATAAATTATTTTGAAATGAAGACACTTTGTTCATCCTAATTATAAGAAATTATTTAGATCTAAACCTTAATTTTTTATAAAATTTATCAATTTAGCTATTAAAAAAAGTCTAATAATGAGACACTAAATTATGCGGTTATTATACAATCAAAAGTATATATCTTTATCACTAACAAAAAATAATTTTTGTTCTAAACCCTTTTGTTTATAAGATTTGACTTTAATAATTTATTACTTCTCCAATAAGATTAATGATGTGTTAGGATATATAATTTCGTAATTTTAAAAAATTAAAATTTATTGAATTAAGTTTTTATTTAATATAATTTATTTTAAAATATTTTATTTGGATAAGACAAATTAAATTTATAGAATTTTGTTTCATCTTTTGAGTATAATATTTCAATTATTAATAAAAATAAAAAAAATTAATATTAAATTATGTTTAATAATTCAACAATATAAAACATTTTATCAAAAATATTTTTTAAATGAAATCTCTGAAGTTTTTCTCAATTATTATCGACAGAGATTTTTCTCGATTGTTGAACATCAAAATTATTTCAAGTTAAGATCAACCACGAAGACTTTTTTTTTTTAATCCAGGCCATAGTATTTTTTACTAACATTGAATATAGTATATTGATCGATTTGAAGAAAGCTTAAAAAGTAAAAGTATTTACAAAATATAAAAAATTTCAAATTCTTAAAAAATGAAATTACAATTTACACATTTTCTTACCCCTTATTATAAGATTGTAACATGTTCTTATCTCATTTTGTAAACCAAGAAAAAGAAAATACTATGTTGGTTGTCTTACTCTAGAACTATTATTGTCGCCTGTTCTCTGGCATTGAGGTTCTTTCCCTCCTTAGAACATTCCATTCTCGTTGCTGCTCATTACATGTTCATATTTAATTTGAGTGATGCTCCAAAAATAAAATAAAGAAAGTAGCAGAAGGTGTTCATTCTGTCTCTGACACGAGAATGCCACGAAAACAAATCACCAAATTGGAATGGTTTCAGCTTTAATTTTCCCTTAACTTGAACCCTTCTTCGCAGATCTCAAGTCACTTATTGGCAACAAAGACCGACCCACCATGGAAAAACTAAAGATATAAAAATCCAAAGCAGAAAAAGACAATTTTCCTGAGGCTAACAAAAGGAGGTCAAACTTCAAAGGCTAAATGCATACACACTCACAGTTTGAGTTCCTTAACTCCTTCCTTGCCACATTCCCCTTCTCATATGAAATGGATACATCCTAGTTTTTTTTTTTTTTTTGGATCAATAAGGACAGGCTGGAAGGATCCAAAACCAACCCCACTTACCATTATTATTATTATTATCAGGAAGAAACCAACACAACACTACCCTCTCCAATAAAGTGTATTTCTGTACACAAAACTCTTCAGTCTCTTAATCAAGGTTGCAGCAGCAGCAGAAAATTAACTAAAAAATTTAAAAATAAAGAGCCCTACAAAAAGCAAAAAAAAGGAGGAGGATTGATTTCTTTCTTTCCTTTTCTTTTTCCTTGCAGACTCTGCTAAGCATCTTTGCCTCCTCACTTTTCCATTCTTTTATCTCCCTTCCCTCTCCTTCATTCCTCTTGGAATTTCCTCTTTTCTTAGCTAGATTATCTTGGTTTGAGTTCTATTTCCAACATGCCATTATATATTGCTATTTCTTCTCCCATAAATTGCCTCTTCTTTAGGTGAATTCTTGCAGGTTTTCGTTCTCTTACACACAAAAGCCTTCTTCCTTTTCTCTAAATTTTCTCAATATTTTACTCTCCCAAATTCAAACCTTCCCTCTCTCATTACAAATCTGTATGCCCTGATCTCCTTTCAGGGTCCCATTGTTCACCCCAGAAAAGGCCAGAAAACAAATTCAAGTTTTGGAACTTCCCCTGATCTTAAAATCTGAACTTTTTGTTTCTTTTGTCGAGTGTTTTGAATTCTGCTTCTGGGTTTTTGTTTTCATGGGGCTGTGTCATGGAAAACCCGTTGAAACCTCACAAAGTGAAGATGGGCACCACGTTTTCCCCGGCGAGAAAGAGGTGGTGGTGGGAGCGAGTCCCAAAACATCCACTAAAGGTTCAAAGTTTCCGTTTTACAGCCCAAGCCCGTTGCCGAGTCTGTTTAAGAACTCGCCGGCGAACTCAAGTGTGAGTTCGACCCCTCTGCGGCTCTTCAAGCGGCCCTTTCCGCCTCCGTCGCCGGCGAAGCACATTCGGGCCTTGCTGGCCCGCCGCCACGGCTCCGTCAAGCCCAATGAGGCCTCCATCCCCGAAGGGAGTGAGTGTGAGGTTGGGCTCGACAAGAGCTTCGGCTTCTCTAACCACTTTCATGCTCACTATGAGCTTGGGCCCGAGGTGGGCCGTGGCCACTTTGGCTACACTTGCTCTGCCAAGGGAAGAAAAGGCACCTTCAAGGGCCATGATGTTGCTGTCAAAGTCATTCCAAAGTCCAAGGTTGATTTTCATCAGTTTTTGTTTGAGTTTATTTGTTTTAAATTGGTTGTTGTGTGTTAGTTACAGGTGATTCATGATTGGCCTTTGTGTGGTCTTATGAAACCTTGGAAGTAGTAAGAGATGTAACTTTTAGGAGTTTAGTCACTTGGTGGGGGAATCCAAGTTTTCAAATGTGGTCACATTTTTGTCTGCGATCCTTGCCATTCTGGTATTGTAGGAAATTGTGGACAATGGAACCAATGTGACTACAATTGCGGTTATAGAGACTCTAAAACCTTGATGTTGTGGCTAAAATTGTTGTCACTGATCGTTTTCTAAAACCTTGGGTGTATCACTTCTCTCTGATGATGGATTTTGTTGGTATTGCGTGTTGTGTGAAACTTTGTGGGTATGCCTGTTCTGTGATTTTGTTACTATTGGGAGAATACATGTTAGTTTGGGGAATCCATGTTTAGATTTTAGTTGGGAAAATTCAGAAACCTTGGATATATGATTGTGATATTTCAGTGGATTCTAGCAGCCAGTAGGCGTCTATCTTTTGTTTTCCTATTAAGTAACATTGTTTCTATAAAAGGACGTACCTTTCATGGATTTGTTTTTATTCCAGTAACATTGTTTGGATCAGTGTTCTTTGTTGTTGGTTATGAAAACAGTAATTTCTTCTTCGTTCTTATGAAAGTCGGGGATGTTTGGCAGATGACAACAGCAATTGCCATAGAGGATGTAAGGAGAGAAGTAAAGATATTGCGAGCTCTGACTGGGCACAAGAACCTGGTGCAATTTTATGAAGCCTATGAAGACAATGATAATGTTTATATAGTAATGGAGTAAGTTCATATTGCAAGTTGTTTTTTTTTTTTTTTTTTTTTTTTTTTTTTTTATTGTATAGACTATCCTCAAAATCTTTGATGGTACTGATAAATTAGGGATATAATTCCGAGTTGAATGATCTTAATGGAGAAAGGCAGAACTTTCATATATACATTCATTTTTTTAATATAAATTTGACCTATAACTTTGTTATATATCTTGGTTATACTTTCTTGTAACTATGACTGTAATGCTGATTGATTGTAAATATCGTATTAGTTGGGATTGAAAGCTGTTAATTAACTCCACAGATTAGTATCTCATGTCTACTGTATCATATGCTATTCAGGTTATGCAAAGGAGGTGAACTGCTAGATAAGATTCTTTCCAGGTAACATTTTTCTCCAACTTCTATTTTTCTGTGCCGCAAAAATGGATTAAACTTATAATAGGAATTCTGGTCTTCTTATTTTACTGCTGCCATTATGGAATACACTCTTATTAACACAGTAATTCTGATCTATAGGGGTGGAAAGTACTCTGAAGAAGATGCCAGAATTGTTATGCTTCAGATATTAAGTGTGGTAGCTTTCTGTCATCTGCAGGGTGTTGTTCACCGTGATCTCAAGCCAGAGGTAACTAGCTCATAAAACTAACTAGTATTTAGCTGGGAAAATTAATCAGGATAATTTTTTGCCTTTTGGTTCTAATAGATTATAGAATGAAGCTGTTACACTCTGATATAGAATTTACCTGTTTAATGATGCACATTTTATTCTAGTTTAATAGTGATCTTCTCTACACTCTGATGTAGTTCCTTACCCAGAATTATTCTTTCATTTTGGCATTGTATACTGTTTTCCTCCTTACCAAGAAAGCTGATTTTCTGCTGCAGAATTTTCTTTATATTTCTAAGGAGGAAAATTCCACTCTGAAGGTCATTGATTTTGGACTCTCTGACTATGTGAAGCCTGGTCTGACCTATTGCATGTCTATTTTCTATGATTTTGTTTAAAAAAATAAAAATCAGGGCTAATAGTAAAATATTTTTGCAGATGAAAGGTTGAATGATATTGTTGGAAGTGCATATTATGTAGCTCCTGAAGTTTTGCACAGATCTTATGGGACAGAAGCAGATATGTGGAGCATTGGTGTAATTGCTTACATTCTTTTATGTGGAAGCCGACCATTTTGGGCCAGGACAGAGTCTGGCATATTTCGGGCTGTCCTGAAGGCAGATCCAAGTTTTGATGAAGCTCCTTGGCCATCTTTATCAGCTGATGCAATTGATTTTGTAAAGAGACTCTTGAATAAAGATTATCGTAAAAGGCTAACTGCAGCTCAGGCTCTCAGTATGTGCTCCATTTCTCATAGGTTGTGTGTGGCAGTAAATTCTGCATTTTATAATCCCATGAATCCTGTTGCTCATAGCTTGATTTTATGCACAGGTCATCCATGGCTCTCGAGTCATTGCGATGATGTGAAGATACCTTTTGATATGATAATCCACAAGCTTGTTAAAGCTTATATATGCTCATCTTCATTGCGCAAATCGGCATTAGGGGTATGTAATATTGCCTGTGTTTTACCCCTTCCTTGTTATATCTGGATATTGAGTTTGGATATTTCTTCTTAACTGTGATGCATGGTTATGTTTACAGCAGTATATTGGATACGACACAAATGACAATTTAAAACAACAAAATTACGAAGGGATGACTATATGTTAAATAAAATATAAAATTATAATATATATTGTTTTTAGTAATTCATTTTTCCTGATTTATTGATTTTTCTTAATATTGCTTATATTTATAATGGTTTTCTGTCATCATGTTATTGCTGGTCTTTTGTCTATTGAAAGTTCTATTAAAAAAGTATAACCACAATAAAATTTAAATAAAATGTTATATTCAAATTATGATAATGGCCCCTTTATCATGCAAGGAAAAAATGTACAATAAAAGATTTTACTGTAAGACAGTCAAGTTTTGATACAGATGCAGTCATATCATAATATGGGTATGATATGAATATTTTGCCAGTTTTGAAGTGTCTGTTCATAGCTTCTTAATCTATTATTAGATTCTCTACTATGTCAACTGGGTAATCACTAATCACCTTCCTTATTTTCACATTCTTTTTCTTTTCTCTGTCAATCATAACTGCAATTCCTGTAACAGGTGTAGTTGTGTAACCATTAATTTGGTCAGTTAAGCTTTTAAAATTAATCATGCATGTTCATTTAGAATTTAGCTTCCAACTTTGGGTTGTCTATGGTAATTGGTGGCCGAAAATGAATTCACCTGCAAATATGATATACTGGCAATGGAAAGTGGACCCAAAAGAAAGGAGACAATTTTTAATTGTTAAATTTTTATATAATAATGAAAGCGAGAGAATCTTAGAGAGCTAATCTGGTTGATCTATTAACATGAGAACAAGAACTTGCATTTTATAAATTATGTAATTTACTGACAAGTTGAGCAGAAGTAGGAGAGTTTTGTGTACTTGCTTGTCATTATGCGTAAACTTCAGTGATACTTGTTGAATACATGAATATGTTTTGATCAGTTTTGTCATTTTGGCAGGCTCTTGCAAAGACGTTAACATTAGTGCAGCTAGCATATCTGAGAGAACAATTCAACATGTTAGGGCCAAACAAAAGTGGGTTAATCTCCATGCAGAACTTCAAGACGGTCAGCAACACATGTCAAAAGCTGTTGTGTACTTTTTTCTCCAAATAACTTTGAAGCCACTAACACATTTACATTAACAGGGTATTTTAAGGAGTGTCACTGATGCCTCAAAGGATTCAAGGGTTTTAGATTATGTGAACATGGTAAGTTTATGAGGGACTGTTTTTCATATCAGTTACTAACATAGTTGCTTCCCTTGGAAATTGAATTGTTACTATTATATTGCAGGTTAGTTCAATCCAATATCGGAAATTAGATTTTGAGGAATTTTGTGCCGCTGCTATAAGTGTCCATCAACTAGAGGGAATGGATAGCTGGGAGCAACATGCAAGGCGTGCCTACGAGTTGTTTGAAAAGGAAGGAAATAGACCAATTATGATTGAAGAGCTTGCCTCGGTACACCATTTTGTCTATTATTAACCACCACTACATTTCAGATTATGATTTTCATATCTGTAGAGAATCAGAACCAATGAACTAGTATTCTCTTTTCCTATTTTGATTAACACGAAAATCAGATTCTTGATGAGCAATATGCTGTCTCTACCACATGTATAATGGTTCTAAGCTTTTGCTATTTGATTTGTTTCAGGAACTTGGGCTTAGCCCTTCAGTACCAATTCATGTGGTACTCCAAGATTGGATAAGACACTCAGATGGGAAGCTTAGCTTCTTGGGGTTTGTTAGGCTCCTGCATGGAGTTTCTTCTCGCACATTTCAGAAGGCTTGAGAGAAAACACACATGACTGGTCTTATTTTTTTGTCACCCTTATTGATCATAAACCTTTTGAATGCATGGCTCGTGAGCAAACTCCAACAGCAGCAGGTTTCTTCATCATGGTTGCAAACATGACTTCAGCAAAGGCAAAAGCTATAGCTAGAAGGGAAGTGCTATGCAACATCTCCCTTTGTTAAGTTCCCTCTTGATGCGTTCTAAAACCACACAACACTTTGCTCCATCCTGGTTGTAGTCCTTCACATTGATTGGTGGTGCTGGAGTTAAGGCTTGTACAGATGAAAGTAGAGCACAGGTTGTACTTAAAAAGTAGTGGAACTTCCATAAAGTGAGTTGTGTTTTGGGGTTTATCCTTGTGTACCCTCACACTTGTCAATAAACTATTTCTACTTATATGAACTCCTTTTTATTTCACATCTTTTTTCTCTTCTCAAAACAGCAAAATCTTCCAGAAATACTAATGCATTCTCTTAGACACATTGAAATTTATTAAAAATGGTATATTTTTTATGAGGGTTATGTTTTATTTCATGATTTTTTTTTTAGATTTTAGTAAATTTTAACTTACACTATCTTATCTATTAAAAAAATGTATTAGATGGTGTGATGTTAACATTTGTCTTAAATTATTAATCCTCAATATAAAAAGAGTAACGAATAAAAGTAAATAAATGATAAATGTTTTGGAAAATGATGAGATTTTTTAAATTAATAATTTGTCTTTATATCTTAAAATATTAAAACTGTGCATTCTGTTTATATATATTTTTTTCATACTTTTTCTATCCTGCAAGTACAAGTAGTTATTGAAAATTTCTCGTGACAAGTGTATTATCCTTGTTTACTCTTTTTAGATAAGGTAAAATCATATATTATTTTTATATAAGATATAATTTTTTTATTTAGAACTTTCTATCACATAAAAAATAAGTTTACTTTAATTATTAGCTTTGAAAATTTCTACATTATTTCATTTATTTTAATCATTCAACTATTTAATATTTATTTTATTATTTCATATAGATAAATAAATATTTCCTTTACCTTATACTTTTTTTTAAAACTAGTAACAAACATATTGTAAATATTATGATGTATTATATTTTTACTTTGTTCTAAATTTTACCAAAAATATTTTAAGATAAAATATAAAATGCACATTAGAATACACAATATGACAATTAAACTTGTACTCATGATGATTGATTTGTTCTCGTCCCGAGTTTAATGAGAAAAAATCGAGTTGACTCGTGGTGGGAGCATATTCGGGTTTTCCCTGTTTTAAAAAGTCGGGGTGGGGATGAGTAATGCAATCCCCACCCTGGCTCCGTCCCCGTTCCCGTCCCGACTTTATATTTAAATTTAAATTTTAGAAGTATTTCATTTTCTTTTTCTATTACATATAAGGTTATTTTTTTATATTTCACCTCCTACCCACTTTTTAATTCTTTTATCTTTTTTAATCTTTGATATCAAAGAATTTATTATATTATTCTCTTTCTTTTACCTTTCAGCTTTTTCACATTTTTTTAATCTCTCTAATCAATTTATTTATTTTTCAATCTTTTCAACCAATTTGATGAACGTAAGGTTAATTTTTTTTTCTTCTTTATCTTTTTTCTAAATATTTTACATAAATCTTAGTAGTAACTAATATTATTTTATTTATAATTTATATTTATTAGGTTTTATTATGTTATATTTTTTAGATCTTATTATTATTATTTGTCATATATCAAATTTTATCTTAATAAAATAATTATATTTTAAAGGATTAAAAAGAATTAATAATTTAAAATTTTATTACTTGGAACTAATGAAATAAGAATTAACTTATTAAATATTTCCTTATAAATTATATATTTCATATTTTTAAATGAGAACTTAAAAATGAATTAACTTATATATATAATTAAATATTTGAATACAATATTATAATAATAATAATAATAATAATTTATAAGTATTCAAATGTTTGAATATAGTATTATAATAATAATAATAATGTTACAAATATTCTATATTTGTATAAAGAAAAAATGATTAAATATTTCTTTTACATACATATTTTAATATAAATATAATAAATTAAAATATATATTTAATTAATAATAAATTACAAATTGTAAAATTATAAATATTTATTTATGTATAAAAAATATATAAAAATAGCAAAATTAATTTATCATAAATATAATTTTTTTTAAAATAATATAGGTCGTGGACGGGTCGGAAATAGAAAAACTCGAAACTCAACAGAGGCAAAGATTTAATTTCTAACCTCAACGAGAACGAGAACAAGTTAAAAAGTCGAGACGAAGATCGGGAAGTAAAACCTACCCCTACTCCGCCTCGTTGTTATGCTTACAAGTAAACAATAGATAATTAGAATTAAAAATATAAATAAATAATTGATTTATAAATAAAAATTACAAGAGATTAAAATTAATTAAAAAAATACAATTACAAATACTCCAAAAAATATTGTTATCAATAAAATTAAATTAACTTTATATAAAATTATCATATTTACATGTTTCATTTTATCCACTTCAACAAATAATTTTATGAAATATTTATAATTTAAGAAACTAGTTTAACTACTTACAAGTTACAATTACTTAATTACCAATTTTGAAGCTAGATTTGGGGAGAAATATAATATTTAGTTTTGCCTCTGCTAAAAGTTTAAGTAAAATATAAATATTAATAATTATTTGATAACAAATGTTTTTTTTCTAATCTCTTATTAACTATAAATGTTTTTTTAGCACATTCCCTGTAAATGCCAAAAAGTAGCGTTTACATCAAATTGAAAACTTTATATTAAGTTCACATATTAAGCTATGAAATTCAAACATGTCATTGCATAAATTTTAATCAAAATCAGTTTTTTAAACAATATGTTTTGATAAAAATTACAACCATTTTTTTAGAATTTCCAATTTAAATTCTTGGGTTTAAAAAAACTTAAAGAAATTTATTATTTAAAACCAAAAGTATTTATAAACTTCAAATAAACGCAAACACACATTTACTTTTTTTGTATATATATATATATATATATATATATATATATATATATATATATATATATATATATATATATATATATATCCACCTTATAAATGACCATGTGACGGATTAAGATATTTTTATGCAGTAACTGCGAGTAAAAATATTATTACAAAATATTACTGATAATTGTAAGATGTAGTTTTTGTATGAGTTTATTATAATGGAAAACGGAAGATTTTCATTTTTTAAAATGAAAGTTATTATTCTTTAATACACTGATATAATCACATTAAACCTTGAAATACAATGAGTAAAAAAATTATACATATAAAACAATCCTATTTTTTAAAATTAAAGAATCCAATACTTTTAAAATAATATAAGTCATTTAATCAGGTAAAACATGAATTTAAAAGTTAACAGTTGAATCAGATTTAATAATATAATATTTTTATGATATAAAATAAATATATAATAAATTTATTAGTTTAAAAATTTTATAAAAAAAATAAAAATAAAAAATATTTTATATTATGATAAAAATTATAAATATAAAATATATTAAAAAATGTAATATGAATAATTATTAAAATAAAATGAAAATATAATAAAATAATTATTATTTAAAATTGACATAAATAATATAAAATAAAGTTAAAAAATATTATATTTTAAAAAAATTATATTAATAAAAAATTCTAACTTTTTTTTCAACTAGAATCCAAAAATTAATTGATTTTCTTAATTTTATTTTATCCTAATTTAATTATTTAAAAATAATAGATGAATTTCTAATTCGAGATTCAACCCATTAAACCAACTTATTCAATCTAATTTTTTAAATAATTTCCAAAAATTAAACCGACCAATGCGATTAAATTTTAAAAACAGTGTACACCTGATATTCAAAATGCAAGGAGAGTAGGGTATATGCTGTGATAAGTATTGCAAGTTCAACACACTTTTGAAAAAGCAACTCTGAAATAAGCATATCCTAAATTTGATTGTTGAAAAGAATATTTAATATGAGATAAAATTTTAAAACAAACTTGAATACTTGATGATTGAAGCATGTTGGAAGATAATCCGATATTATATAAAGAAAAGATAAGATAAGGGTAATAGGATGAGAGATGAGAGGTGAATGTGTCCATAGAAAATGGAGCTTCTTACATGTTGTTCCTACGAGGCAAGGCAATAATAATATATCACACGTTTTGTAGTGAATATATTATTAGAATTTAAGTAGGAGTGCACATCTTACAAGATTAAAAATTCTTGTTTCGTCTAATGTTGTAATCTTCTTGTTAAGCTTTCGTAATGACTCGTTCGATCATGCTTCGACTATTTTCATTTTTGGTTATTTTCATTTTTGGTTTGAAAGTGATGGTTGTGTGGTAGTTCATTTCTTTTTTGAGTAGTAATATTTTGACAACCACGTATCATACAACTCTTCAAATAATTCACTTTTATTAATATAATAATTTATAGATTGATTTAATAAAAATAAAAATAAAATAAAATTATTATTATAATATTAAAACAGAGTTATTTACAGAAGTTGTATGGATTTAGATGGTCAAAGTATTTTTATTTTTATTTTTATAGATTATTATCCACAACTGCATCTTTTACTTTTACGTGAATTCAATCAACAACTCATCATTTTTTATGTCTGGTATTTACAAAGGTAAATATTATAATACTTTTATGTGTATTCGATCAACAACTCATCATTTTCTATGTCTGGTATTTACAAAAGGTAAATATTATAATATTTTCAACTTGACTGGATGATACATATAAAAAAATATTATTTTTAACTTAAAAGATTAAAATATTAAATTATATTTGTTTATTTATAAATTATTAAATTTTTTATTTTTATTTAATATAAAATTTTAACTTTATCTGAATTCTCAACATTCATATTCTAATTAATTCTTTCCTCACGTGAAAACATAACAATTTAATATGCTAAATCTAATGACATACTTAGATTTTTATATTTATTATATTTACTAGAAATAGATATATTTTTTTAATTAGTCTATTTAAATAATATATGTCATTATTTAATTATATATAATATTATATTTAAAAAATAATTATTAATATTAAAACAAATATAATTTACTACTTAAAATATCATAATTAATAAAATCATTTTACTTTTTACAAAACATTTCTTTCTCGTATAGAGACTAATATATTATCTTTATTATCCTATTTTTATACTTGATTTAAGCATTAGAATATTTTGTGTAGATAGAACTCCATCTTTTACTAGTATTTAATAAAGCTTGGTCTAATACATTTCAAATCAATAATTATTTAGATCGATCTGTTATAGTTTATTGACCAACCTTGTCGAGTTTATTCATTATTGTAATCTTTTGATGATCTCACTGTAGATATGGTGAAACATATCCCCAACCACATTCCATGAATGAGTGATTATTTTACTTAAACAACAATATGAATAAAGACATTATTAATAGCATGAAGTCTCATATGGAAGAAATGCAAAGAAAGAACGAGGCAAATGTTTATGCAAATCTGGAAAGAATAAAATGAAAACACTATGAAGAGATGAATGTCTTCAGAAGACAAAATGTATAAGTAGAAAAATAATTGTGTATTCTAACAAGATCACCCCTGAGATATCAATACTCCATCTAAATACAAATCCCAATTGTGGTATCAATCACCACCTTGTGACATTGTACTTCCTTAAGGTACTAATCTCAATTGTGGTATCAATCATCACTCCTAGAAGGATAAGTTCACAATTGAAGAGATGTTTGGACTGAACCTAAAACAAACACGAAGAAATATGATTATGATAAATGTTTAAGGACAACTAAAGTTGAAATTCGGGAATCCTTTCACTCTCGGGATTCTAGCAAAGACATGAACAAGAACATCTAATTTTAACACAAATTTTTGTATTTAGTGAGAATGATGCATTTCTATGCCAAGTTTTTCCTATGACTTTGAAGGGGATAACCCTTAAATGATTATATGATCTACCTTTCGAGTCAATAAAATCTTTTGAAATGTTGACTCAAAAGTTTCAAACTAACTTTGCAGTCATAAGACCACATCGGTCAACCTCTCTCACCCTCCAAGAACTAAGACATGAAAGAAATGAATCTTTGAGAAAATTCACCATACATAACCTTTTTCCTTGATCTAATCATCCACTCCATGATAGAAGAGTTAAGAAGATGACCATTTTTGGATAGCCTGTACATGGACTATCAAGAGCCTTTAAAAGAACTTAGAACTTAGGTCTCCAAGTTCATACAATTGGAGGAGAGTATTGAACTTAGAAAGATAATAGACCAAGAAAGAGAGGGGTAATCTCATAAATACAATATAGACAAAAGATTCAGTCACTTAAACTAAGAACATTGCCTTCGATCGCCTGCATTGATAATGATTTCAACTCACATGATCCCAAGCAAGATGATCTCGTGGGTTTAGCCTTATCCATATCCCATAGTTAACTTGTTGGAGAATGAGTTCATGTACATGAATATGGAACGCAACTCATCTAAGTACATACAATAGTTGAGGTAAACAACAAATATCTCAAATTTAAACGTTATATATTAATACAATTTGCTAAAATAATTACTTTACACTTAGATTTGTACTACATTTAGCTTCATGTTACACTTAACTTCACGATAACTTAGCTCCACACTACACTTTGCTCTGCGTTACACTTAGCTCTGCGTTACACTTAGCTCTGCGTTACACTTAGCTCTGCACTAATGCAAAATGTCGTAACTAATACTACTCGCCTTAATATATAACATATACTACCTTACTCGCCTATTGGGAGACTAGAGCGAAAGCACATAGCTACCACAACACATTATACATAACTATTACAACATGTCAATATTCTCGTCTAGTGCAATATAATGTGAAAAGATGAAACTTTCGTAACTTATCAACTTTATATCAACTCATCAACTCTAAATAAGATGAAGTCTCTGTAACTCAAACTAAACAAATAAAACAAGTTAATCTCAAATAATCGAGCGAGGTTTTATCCAGAATATATTCATCTAAATTATATATTCACACATTAATCATGTTAGATTGTATCTGAGCACCATAATAGTTATACGAACACGTCATAATAATAGTATGATATAACACTTAATATCACCAAATTAAATATCTTGTCAAAATCACCACACTTGATGTTATTATTAAAAGAATATTTCATCTATAATGTGAATCTGACCAACCACCTCACCTTGGTCATAACTGTTAATGAAGAAGGAAGATTGATTGAAAAATAATTTTTTGATGTGTCCTTATAAGATAGCTAGGTAGTTGTGTGAGTAGTTTGTGTAAAGTCAAATAATCTAATCTTTGTTAAAATAAAAAAGATAAAAAGTTAAAAATAATTAATTATGTTAAAAATAAATTTGTATTAATCGATTAGATAAGTACTTAATCAATTATATGACTTAAATTCATGTTTTCATAACATAGACTAATAATCGATTATGTGGTCACTTAATTAATTATGTATCTAAATCTCTGTTTTGATATAACACGCTAATAATCGATTATGTTGGTACCTAATTGATTACATGACTTATTTTTCAGTCTGTCACTCTACACAAATAATCGATTAGATGTTCTGTTAATCGATTATCTGAATAAGTTATAACAAATTTCTACTCTATAAAAGGATGAAAACTTTCTTCTATTAAACACATCTTTTAGAAAAGATTTTAAACAATTAGAAAGAATGTTGTGAACATCAAGAAAAGTATGTGATTTTGTAAAATGTTTTGAAGATCAAACCCAAAGAAGAAGTTAATTATTTAGCTATAGAATACAATATTCTAAAAGTCTAAGGTAAAATCATTCTTAATTTTTTTTTTTGTAAATATTTTATTGTATTATGGTATATGTGAGGTGAACTACGTCAAGTTAAAATTGTGAGGATAAACATTTTCAGGTGTTGTGATTTGTTTTTAGATCTTAATTAAATATTATTATAATCAAGATTTATATATTAGATTATAATTTGGTTATTATGCATATATTATTTTTTACAAATATATATGTGAATTTCAAATATAAATAATGATAATTAACTACAAACAACAAATTATAATATTTTATATTTGAAAACCCCTATGAAAAAACATATTCATCACCTATAAATAAATCATGGAGTCCATGAGGATTTCTTCGAATCAATACTACTATAAATGATAATAAACTCAAATATATTTTTGTGGTAGAACTTTTACTAGAAGACTAAGATTCGCTAATCTATTTATCACAGAAATGTGAGATAATTTTATTATTAGAAAGTATATGAATGAGTTAAAATGAAGAATGAAGGTAATGATTATAAGCAAAACTATTTTAATGATTACAGATAATTCAAAAAAACATCCATTTCCCAGAATAAGACTACACGAATAGTATGTGTGCATGTGGTGTGTTGGTTGATGAGTAACATTTTTGTAGTTCTCAAATGACCACCTCTTTGGATAGTGTTTCTATACCCTCTTTAATTTAACCACCTTTCTAATCTCCCAGTGTTGAATTTGTAACCAAAAAAAAAAATTGTAATAGAAAACGGTTTTTCTTAGACTAACAGTTTTCTAGTTCTATACTAGAAACAGAATCAGGTAGTTTAAATACTACTTAAATACATGCAAAATTGTGCGGATATAAAAAAAAGGTTTTTTTCAGTATACTTATCTCCTTTTCTTCCGGATAAAACGTGTTTCTTTGTTCTTCCTGTTGTATGTTGACACGAACGTCTGCAAAATAAAGAAAATCACGGTTAAGGAAATAGAAAGAGAAGATTAATCGGTGAAAGTGAAAACAGAAAGGTGTTTTTATTGATGTAGTAACAAAAAAGAGTAATCGGTGAATGAAGAAGAGGTGAAGCAGATAGGAGAAGAGAAGGGCTCGAGTGTTCTAGAGAGAAAAATATAAGATTGTAGAAGAGAGAGAGAACAGAAAAGTAGAAGTGATGCGCGATATGTGTAACTGCAGAGATATTTTTCTTTTTTTCATTGTGAGTTTGGGCTAAAACTATTGTGGAAGGCCCAATAGAGTGGTATCAAGAACAAGGTTCAAGAAAGGGAATCTTGGGAGTATTACTGTGTGTTCTACTCATGGATAGTGGTAGTTTGATCCCGGGAAGCTTACCCATATTTGATGGAAAGGGCTATGATGATTGGTGTGTAAAAATGGAGGTCATTCTTGGATTTCAAGAAATTGATGAGATCGTGAAAGTGGGTTTCAAAGAACCACCCAAGAATGCGGATGAAGGAGCCAAGAAGATATACAAGGAGATGAAGAAGCTGGATTGTAAGGCTTGTGTATTGCTGCATCAGTGTGTTACAACCCCTATTTTTCAGAAGATTTCAAAAGCTGTCACAACAAAGGAGGTTTGAGAGATTTTGCAAAATGGGTATGGAAATTCTGGGAAAATGAAGAAGGTGAAACTGCAATCCTTGAGAAGGAAGTATGAACTCCTCTCTATGACAAAAAAGGAGACTGTGGCAGAGTATTTTGGTAGATTGCAGGTGATCACCAATGTCATGAGAGCATGTGATGAGAATATAAAAGACTACAGAATTATAGAGAAAGTTTTGAGGACTTTAACCTCACGGTTTGACCACATTGTGGTGGCCATAGAAGAGTCAAGGGATCTTGGTGTTATGACACTAGAAGAACTGCAAAACTCTCTTGAAGCACATAAACAGAGAGTGGATGAAAGGAAGAATGATGAGAAGGTGACTGAATAGGCTGTACAGGCCAAAATGAGTTATGGAGGCAGAGACAGAAGTGGCTAGAGAGACAAAGGTAAAGGAAGGTCTAGAGGCAGATTTAGAGGCAGAAATGGTGGCAGGAGTAGTGGCAGAAACAATGAAATAGTGGCCCAAGAATAATCTGAGAATAATGGATATAATGATAGAGGCGGATACCAGAACAGAGGAAGAGGAAAAGGTGGTAGCAGACCATATGATAAAAGAAGAATCCAGTGCTATAATTGTAAAAAATATGGACACTATTCTTATGAGTGTTGGCAGGAGGACACGACAAAGATAGGTAAAAAAAGAGAAGAAGCAAATATGGCACAAGAAGAAGGAAATGAGTCTAATTTAGACCAAGTACTATTGATGGCAACAACAAGCAGTGAGGAGGATAGAATGTCTTGATACTTGGATACGGGGTGCTCCAATCACATGACTGGAAACAGGAATTGGTTGATTGACCTCAATCCATGTGTGAGAAACAATGTTAAATTTGCAGATAATAGCTCCATTGTGGCAGAAGGAATTGAAAACGTGATGATTACAAGAAAGGATGGTAAGGTGGCCTACATGAATGCTTAAAAATTTATGAAAAGAAAATTTTTACTTCAATTAAGTTTTAAAGCTACAAATAGAAAAATTTAACATTTCCTTCATTATTTATTAAAAATTATAATATTTTTGTAATTTCTTTCCTCTCGTCATCTTTCTAAAATATTTATCTACTCTCTAAGGTTTTTAACTTATCTTTCATTCTTTTCAAGATTTCAGTTCACCTTAGTGCTCATAAGTAGTCGGATCTTAACCATTAATTTTAACGAAATTAAATAGTATATTATTAATAAATAATAAATGAATATGAAAAGATGAAATGCTAATGTAAGTTACAAAATTTTAGAGAGGAGCATGACCCCTCACCTCCTAACACTACAACAGAAAAAACATCTAATACATGCTCTATAATAGCAGTTAAAAATGCTATTAAATGAGGTACTAATAAAATAATGACGTTTAGATAGCGGTTAACTAACCACTATCATAAAGAAGATATAATAGCGGTTAACGTGGAATTGCTATGCAAAGTTGTATTTATAATAGTGGTTGGAATGATGAACCGCTCTTAAAAATGATACATATAATAGTGGTTAAAACGACAACCATTATCTAAAATATATTTTTAATAGAGGTTAGTTCTAGAATTGCTCTCTTTTATTATGTTTAGATTGCGGTTCTAGGAACCGCTATCTAAAGTCCCAATTTAAAAAAAAATTATTTAAATTTTAAAATGCAAAATTTATTCCCGATCATTTGTACCGATAGACCACAATTTCGAGTATATATCAAATTAATCCAAAAAAATTTAGCCAGCATACAATATATATTCATAGAATCATAGAAAAACAATTTAAAATTTGACAAATTAAAATTAAAATTTGCATGAAACAAAATTGGTACATATACATCAAATAATTAAAATGATTAAAAAAATCCCTAAGAGTCTATGATGTTGATTTTATCCTTAAAAAGTGTATGATAGAAATATGCACACCATTCCTTTTGTAGTTGCTCAATTCTAAGGTCCGAAAAGGTAGCAAAGCGAGATTCTAGAAAATACTACAAACATAAATAGAAAAGAATCACAAAAGTTAAATTCTAAATTAGATAAATAATGATAATATATTATTCTTTCATGTAAACATAGCCATAATGCAAAAATGGTTCTTACATTAACTGGAATAGTAGTTTGTCCATGTTGTAGTGCATCTTCAATGAACAAGACTACGTAATATCCACAATCATCCGAGTTCATTATACTCGTATACTAATAAAATTTCGACAGTATTTCACATCAGTCTCTTAGTCCACAACTTGAATTTGGTAAAATTAAACTCATTCAACCAAGCACCAAGAGACAATGAAACGAATAGCAAATCAAAATTTTACCAACTATAACAAATAACAGTTTAATCAACTACCTAGATAATTATTGACCAAGAAAAACTTTTTTCCCATACTGTCCAAATTGGGACAATTTAAGTTTCAAAATAATGATCCTAAATCATTATTTAGAGACTCAAATGGGAAACTAAAGATTCACTCAACTTTATATATAATAATACCATTTAACAAGCATATAAAATTACTAAAACTATCAACAAAAACACCATACATAATCTCTAATACAAAATATTTCGGGTCACACTAAATCATGTATATATCCTAGTCAGCCTATATTCTATTTCAAAACACAATATCAGGATCACAAACAATTCAGACCAAACTAAGATATCAATCAATCCAAATACTAATTTTAAATTGTAATTTCTAATTCACAGTCACCCTAAAATTTAATTAAATGTATCGAATCAAAATAGGGATGCAAATTGTATCCAATATAACATTAATTCAAATAATTATACTATAATAAATCAAATAAAAACCTAAAAAATATATAATGCACTAACCTATTGTAAACCTCCCAATAAGCACGTCCTACAACATCAATGGCGAATGGAGACTGGAACGTGACACAAATATGCTTCAATGGAGTTGTAATACCCAACTTAGTAGTGAGAGCAAGAGAATGAGAGAGAATGGAAATGGAGAGAACCCAGAGTAAGTGGGAGAGCACAAAGTGAGCGAGAATGAGAGAACGTACCTTTAGTTTAATGAAAGACGCAATGAGCGAGAAGGAGAGTGCAGAGAGCGACAAAAAATGTAGAAACAGAGAGTGTGAGGTTGAAGAAAGGGGGATTAGGGTTTTTAAAATTTGACTTTAGATATCAGTTCGCCAAATAATCGCTATCTAAACTACACTTATTATAGCGATTCCAGGAAGTAACCGCTATCTAAAGTTATGATAGTGGTTCTACGTGTCAACCGTTCTTTAAATTACTTTAGAAAACAGTTCTTTCTGAACTACTATTAAAACATACTTTAGAGAGCATTTTACTCCTAATCTCTATCTAATATATATTTTAAAACCGGTTTTTGTTAACCGCTATCTAAAGTGTCGTCGCGAAAGTCACTTTCTGTTGTAGTGTAAGAAGCTTTGCCACTACAGACAGGGATGACAATTAAATATGCACCAACGCGAACTGATCTGTCTCTACTCCGAGTTTGATGAGAATAAACTAAGTTGACCGAGTATAGGTTTGAGTTTGAGTTTTTCCTACTTTAAAAAGTCACGGACAGGGACGACTATCGGTTTCCCACTCGAGTCTCGAATTTGTCCCCTTCTTTGTCTTGATTTTATATTTAAACCTAAATTCTAAAATATTAATTTTTAAAAGTATTTTCTTTTTCTTTTTAAATTATATATAAGGTAATTTCTTATATATTCCACACTCTTTATTTTTCTCTTACTTACTTTTCTCATTACATTATTCTCTTTATCTTATCTTTCACTCATTTATATTTTTTTAATCACTTCAATCAATTTGACAAACACAAAGTTGATTTTTCTTCTTCTTTATATTTCTCTAAATATTTTATATCAACCTTAGTAGTATCTAATATTATTTTATTTATAGTTATTAGTACAAAATAGACAAAAGATAATGTCTTTTAATGACAGTTATATGTGAATCCTTGTTGAAAAATATGTAGTGACAATTTTGAAATTATTTTTAATTTTTTAACGATGATTCTATTATAATTGTTGTTTGTCGTATGTTACATACGATGACGGTTATAAATAATATATCATCACATATGCAAAACATCAATATATAATGATGATTATATTTGTAACCATCGTCATATTTTCAACCTTTTAATGAATGTTCTTTTATAATTGTCGATGTATATCACATACGATGACAGTTATTTACAGAACCATCATCATATGTCTCATTAAAATTTTAAACTTCGTTCATTTTGTTCATTTCATCTTCGTGCCCCCACCTATCTTTTCTTCTTCTCCTCCTTAGTTACAACTCTCCTCTTCTTCCTTTGTTCATCATAATTCAACTTTTCTCTTTTTCTTCTCCCTCCTATTCTCCTTCTCAAAGTGTTTCTCTCCACCGCAAATGTCTTTAACATACTCAAAGTTATCACAAGGGAGAACAATAATGATAGACAATACTTTATTGAGGTAGAAGACAATGATTTCCTAAAATGAAGGTAGAACAATGTTTTGCTAGACACGTTGAAACTTAGTTATAAGAACAATAGTGAGGAAATCCTAAAATCTTTTAGATTTGTTGTGGTGGAGCAATAAGGAAGTATTGAAAGCTTCTGTTGCAGAGGATATATGAGAGAACATTATTGTCATGGCAGAGCTTCTAGATTTATTGTTAATCTTATTTGTTTGTTATGGTAAAATTTTTAGGTTTGCTGTGATGGAACAAAATGAATGTTTTAACATACGATGATGGTTATAAGTTTAATTGTTGTCGTATGAACAACTTACAATGACGATTCAAAATTATTAATTTATTAATTTTTAACGACGACTATAACAATGACGGTTTGAAAATCATCATTATAACCTTTTTTTCAACCATTGTAAAATAGGTTATTTGTAGTAATGAGTTTATCTTCTTCTTTTTTATATAGAATTTGTTATATATCGAATCTTATCTTAATTAAATAATTATATTTTAAAAAATTAACAAAAATTAATAGTTAAAATTTTTATTACTTTAATTAAATTAAAATTAACTTAATAAATATTTTTCATAAATTATATATTTCATATTTATTAATATTTTAAAATGACAACTTAAAAAATAATTAATTTATGCATGTAATCAAATTTTTGAATAAAGTATTATAATTTTTTAATTTATGCATGTAATCAAATTTTTGAATAAAGTATTATAATATATAATGATAACAATATTATAAATATTTTATATCTATATAAAAAAAGTATCAAATATTTATTTTAGCTACATATTTTAATATAAATTAAAGTATATACTTAATTAATAATAATAACTAAAATTTTAAAAATTATAGATATTTATTTATATAAAAAAAATAATACATAAAAATATTAAAATTAATTTATTATAAATATAATTACTTTTTAGAAATAATATAAAACAGGGGTCGTGGGCGGAAGAATCCAAAACTCAATAGGAACAATAACTAATACTTAATTTCTAACGTCGATGGAGATTGAGGATAAGACAAATTTGATTAAGAAAGTTGCGGACGTTGTCGGAGAGGTAAAACCTGTATCACCCATTGTCATGTCTAATGGTAAGAAACACCTATATTCAGTTCAAAAGTTGTTTCAAGTACTTTTTTCTTGATTACATGCAAAGTTTAGAATGATTGCATGAGGATCCTAAGGCTTTGCATGTGAGATTTATTCAATAAAGATGAATATTTCTCAATCTTAAATTTTAGTAATGTGTTTAGTTTGTTTATTGTTAGTAGTATTAGACTCCTTGTGAGATTGCAACTTTTTGGATTTTTCTTGGGAGGAGTATAATGAAAAAGATAAAGAAAATCAACGTATTCTAAATCTCACTATAGTGCTCTATGTTAGAAAGCATTAATGAATCGTGGATGCGACTTTATCATAACTGTTGAAACTTAGTTGACTATAATGATATGATCTAAGAGTTGTTTTAAATTTTTGTAAGAGTTATTTTAGATTCTTGAATGGAGAATGTGTATGGTAGTGAAGTTGTGGATCTGTGATGATGACAATTATTAAAATTGAGTTGATGCTATATATTATAAATTATTATTGATTTGATTGAAATTGATATAATGGTGGATTAGTGAATTATGAATTTGATTATAATGGAGTTATGTTGTTATGTCCTTTGAATTTTAGTTAAATTGTAGAGAAAATATATTTTAGTAGTTTTAAATTTTTAATCACTAGTGCAAAAATGGGTTTTTACGTCAGGTATTTAGGGCTTTTTACGTCATATTTAAGACTGACGTTAAAACGAAAGACGTAAATTTACGTCGGACCCTTTAGCCCGACATAAATTTACGTCAGTTATCAAGACCCGACGTAATTTTGTGTTGCATATACCATTAAACAGACGTAAAAACTTTTAGAAATTAAAAAAAAAACAGCAAATTTACGTCGCATATGGTATATGTGACGTCAATTTACGTCGCATATACCAATACACGACGTAAATTTACGTCGCATATTGGTATATGCGATGTAAATTTGCTGTTTTTTTTAAATTGGGTTGATTCTGTTTTACAACTAAAACCTGCAAATATATATTACAACCAGACAGTTCAGAGGTTCAATTTTCTTTAGCTTGTAAATTAAAAATATAATATTATATAATTCAAACTACATAATAAAACAATATAATACAAACATACAAACTAAAAAATCTATTACAAACTAAAAGTTAATACAAACTAAGCTACCTAAACTACATAATACACACAATATAATATGAACAAGAACTTAAAAAATTATGTACTAGAATTGTTGAACGAAAAACCTTGTCCATTATTCTCTAATTTGTGTGATATCATATTCTGGCAATGAAGATGAATCTTGAAATACCTGAAACATTAATTTGACTCTTGTAAACATGCAACACACATAAAGTTAAATAAACTTAACTAATGCTGAAAACAATTACCTTTGTCCAAGAATCAGTTATACCCGCACAAACTATGGCTCTCATCCAATACTTATCATAGTAACCACATTCAAATGAGTCTGTTTGCTTATTACACTGAAATGATGAATAAAATATAATGTTATTTTCAAAATTTAAATACAAACAATAATTATGGTATTCACTTATTATAATAAGTTTCTAATCTTAGGATAAATGAACTGCAAAGTCTTTGTTCGGGTTTTCCACTTAGAACATATAGACACGATTCTAAATGAAAAAAAGTCATATATTATTCAATACCTTTTCCATTTTCACTACCAAATTTCAAAAATTCATCAACTCTCTTTTCGTACTCTTCACTAATACGACATGGATTCATCCAACTTCGATTCATATTATGTTATAAAGTTTCGTCACTCCTAGAGATTCAAAATTTATATTTAAAAATAAATTAATATACAAACAATAAAGCACGTATATGGAGTGTGTAAACCAAAAATGCACTCAAACAAAATAATGACATTCCAATAACAATCCAGTGGAGACATTCATACAATGACGTGATTGAGATCCTCAAAAATAATCACGGATTCAATTTGAACATATATCAGGAGACATAGAACACTAACCTCGAGTAAACACGAAAACGATTTCAAACTCGAATCCAATCGGGGAGAAATGTCAAATTCGTAAAATGAGACACAATGTTGATGTTCTTCACTGCCAAAATGATCGAAAATGGTGTGGAAAGGTAGCTATCGTCGTCGTTCTCATTGTCGTTCTAAAAAACCCTTGCGGCTCGAGATGCGGGAATGGGTATGGAAGAGAATAAAAAGAACTTTTTACGTCACACACCCTAGTACGTGACGTAAAAAGCCTCTTTTACGTCACGCACCCCCCCATGTAACGTAAAAAGTATAACTTTTTACGTCGCGCACCACCATGTGACGTAAAAAGTGATATTTTTTACGTCGCGCACCCCTCACGTGACGTAAAAAGTATCACTTTTTACGTCGCGCACCCCCCATGTGACGTAAAAAGTGATACTTTTTACGTCGCGCACCCCCCACGTGACTTAAAAAGTTCTCTTTTACGTCGCGTTGTACCAGGTGCGACGTAAAAGAGGTTTTTAACGTCACCTCCTACAAAATGCGACGTAAAAGTTTCACCTCTTATTTACAAAATTGCCATCGCGTTTTATTTACGTCGAATATTTTGACATGCGACGATAATTGGGTGACGTAAAATGTCATTTTTGCACTAGTGAATGTTTAAAATTAACAAATAAAAATAATTTTAAAATAACCGCTTATCAAACAAATTCTTTAATTTTTAAAAATTTAAAAACTAAACTATTTTTAAAAGGAGAAAACTACAGTATGTGAAAATGTTTTTGGAGGTAAAGATTTATATGTTCTTAATAGTTGGAGATAAAGATTATTCTTTTGGGATGATGGAAACTCAACGTGGAAATGCAAACTTACATTGCTTCATGTCCTCAAGAAAACTTATTTTCATCCTATATAATAATACTTTAGATAAGGTTTTAGGTAAAGTCTTCCTTAAACTCCAACTCTTAAACTCCAACTCATCACATTTCTTTCAAAGGATAAAAACTGGTTTTCAATATGATGTATTAATAGAATACTTAAATAGCTACGGGATGTTCTCAGAAGCTTAGAGCACAAGCAAAGTATTCATTTCCATTATGTATAAATATTATTCTTATGCAGAGCAGAAATAAAAGAAAGTATACATCACATTATTCTTATGGAATTTTCAGTGATAAATTGATTTTGAACAAAACCCATCAATCACCAGCACTAATCCTTCACGTTAATTTCATATGTTTGGAGATTGTAACAATTCATTCAAATAACTAGGGATGGAATATCTAACAAATAATTAAGAATATTATTTATCAATTAATTATATTAAATTGTATTTGTTGTGTTTTGATAAACTCAAACTCTAAAATTTCTAAGGCAAGCTTGAATTATAGTTTAAATCATTCAAATCTAATTGGGAGATTCATTTTTTGGATTTCTAATAATTATATATTAACAATACAATTTTAATATTTTTTTATATTCTTAAAATAATAAAATAAAATCAACCAATTTTGGATCACTTCCAATCCTTCCCGCAAAAGCTGAACAAAATGATAGATACGCATTAATTGACCATAATAACCCTTGTCAAGAAAGACACGCGGGGCCCACTTGGCCGTCACTATTTATTTATTTCCAATCGCCCCAACCCTTTTCTCGTCTTCCTTCGATTCCCTAATTTCCGACTTCGCTTACGTCTCTCATCATCTCTCGCACACGCAAAATCCAGTTTCCTAACAGAATCGAATTTAAATTTGAATTTCGATTTCACTGTGATGCCTTACACGGTCCGAGAGAACCTTTCGATCGGAAACATCGGCGATGCGGCGGAGATTCTCCAAAAAGATACCGCTCACAGCGTCACGCACATTCTGTCCGTCCTCAGCTCTGCCTCCATCTCCTTCTTCTCCGAATGGCGTCCCAATCTCTCCATCCAGGCCAAGGAAATCACCAAAGTTCACGTGGCGGACTCCGCCGCCGGCTCCTACAAACCGGCGCTCTTGCCGCACAAGCTCCTCTACTCGCTCGAGTACGCCGGCCGCGACCTGAAGCTCGTGAGGATGGCCGTGCCTCTCCGAGACACCGAGAACGAGAACTTGTTGGATTACCTGGAAGTTTGCATCGATTTCATTGAGCGCGGACGGAAGGAAGGTTCCGTTCTCGTCCACTGTTTTGCCGGAGTTTCCAGAAGGTTCTGCTTGATTTAATTTCGTCCACTTTTTATTACTATCATAATTTTTCTTAGTTTGAGGGTTTTGCTTGTTTCTTGTAGTGCGGCGGTTATTACGGCTTATTTGATGAGAACCGAACGTCTATCTGTAGAAGGTGTGAAACCGAAACCAATACTTAAAAGTTATGAAACTGTTCTTTTGAAGCGTGATTGGATAAACGCTAATAATCCACAATACAAAACTTGTTTGTTCATAAGCTTGAAAATAGGCTTATTCTGCCAAGTTTTCTAAAATAAGTTGACAAAAATTTGTTGAAGAAATTATGTGTAGTTATTTTGAAATACCAGATTTAATTATTGATTTGATCTTTTTACCCTCACAATTTGACGGTTTAGTATCTACACCTAAAAACATTGGTCACTCCACATTTACAGATGAATTTTAATCCGTTTTAGCCTTTGCAATCCAAAATTGTTGGGACTAAAAAGAGTTAAAGATGTGTGTGTGTGTGTATGACTAAAATAAGTAGTTCTAGAAATAGAGAAGACATAAAGATTATGTAGGTATTAGATCAAATATATAATTAAACGTAAATATTATTAAGTTAGTTTCAATAGTGCATAGTGTATTAACATCATCATAATCAGTTCAGTATTGTTGTTAAAGGTTAATATATGAGTATTTATTTTGAAAATGGGCTGAGTAGGTATTGTTTAATTTTAGAAGTTGAATGTTCTGTCTCGGACTTATATGTTCTTTTATTTTGTGTGTATTTCTCTGTACTGCAGATGCTCTTGAATCGTTGAGGCAGAGCTGTGAAAATGTTTGTCCCAATGATGGTTTTCTAGAGCAGGTGTGTGTGTGTTAAGGTCTCTTCGTATGGTCGTGCAGATATGTTTTTTTAACGAAACACCAATCATAATTATGATGTTCTCTCTCTCTCTCCAATCATAGTTGAAACTGTTTGAGGGGATGGGTTTCAAGGTTGATCACTCCAGCCCTATATACAAGCGCTTTCGTCTAAAAATGCTACGTATGACTTCTTCTCCTCGACTTATTGTGGCACTTATTATTTTTATAACACTACTTACATGAAAAGAATATAGCAGGTGTCTTAGGTACACCGTGTATTATTTTTAATGTGTATTCTGATACCCTCTTGTTTGTCACTTGTCATCACTGGAATGATACAATTTACATTGTTTACTTTATTTTCAGATATCACCATGCCCATTAAATTTTTAGGAAGGAAAATCATGGGCTAGATTTTCGAGTTGCTTCATCTCCCAACTACTATACAGAAACAACTTTTGACCAAGAAAATTAAGTGTTTAATCTCATTATTTCTTCAACCCTTTGCATGTGTCAACAGTCATTCCTATCTAGTTGTATTCAATTTTTAAGTTAAAATATTCCATATAGCTTCTGTTTCGGTATTATGATTACGCATATTTTGTGCTCATGTCAATCCTTTTTACTACTTTTAGCATGTAAATGAGAAAATTTATGCCATCTGAGGAAAGAAATGTCTCCTTTTTCAGGTGAAAGTCTTTTATCAGGGTTGACGATAGACAGTTCTAAACTAGGTGCAGATCCTGGCATGCTTGTTGAAATTTCTTCTGGGGCAGAAGAAACTACAAAAGTCGAAAATAATCGTAGACCTACATATCGCTGTAGGAAGTGCCGACGAGTTGTTGCATTGCATGAACATGTCATAGATCATGTTCCTGGTGAGGGTGAGACAGCCTTTGCGTGGAACAAACGAAGAGGTGGCAACCCTTTCAACAAATCTAATGAATCTGAGTGTTCATCCATATTTATTGAGCCTCTACGGTGGATGAAAGCTGGTAAGAAAACATTAAACCACAATACTACAATATCTCTATTTTTCTAACGAGCAGTGAATTTATGTCGCACTTCTTATGCAAAACAGTCTTTGATATTTTGAAGTGTATTACCACTTTTTTCTTGCCTCTCTTGGACAATTTACTGAATTGTTTTTATTGACATCTCCTTGCATTTCAAATTATTCGTGATTTAAAGTAACGTACATTTCATGATAATTATCAATTGCGTCAAATTATTATGACAAAATAATCCTCTCTGACTAAAATACTTTTATTAAACGAACTAGAGTTTAGTTATATACTAAGTAAACTATGTAGGCTATATAGTGGTAATAAATAAGGATATTTTTTAATAATATTTTTTTTTTCTTAACTGACAAATATCTTGAAGTAAACCAAGATTCTTAAAGTGACATGTGATTTTAGATGTGGGGAGTACATTTGAGTATAATGGTTATATAAAAGCACATGCAATGTTGTTTGGTGATGTACCGTGTATACTTATAAAGTTATACATATTAATATGCATAGAATTGACAATTCCTTACTGATTTTTGTTGTTACTCAGTTGAGGAAGGTGCATTGGAGGGAAAGCTGTCCTGTGCTCATTGTGATGCCCGTTTGGGATACTTCACTTGGGCAGGCATACAATGCAGCTGCGGAAGCTGGATAACCCCAGCTTTTCAACTCCACAAAAGCCGGATAGACATAAGCCCCATGTAACCCTTCTTTCGCACTTTCTGCATATCCTCATTCCTCAGTAAAGGGATGGCCACTATATTTTTGTCGTTGTTCTTGGACTTGTGTTCTGCCCAAGCTTTCCAAGCTGGTACACTGCATATGAGGTTATGGAAGGAGAAGGATTGAAATCTTGTTCAAGTTTTCCAGGTTAAACAACTGCAGTTATTGAAGGGAGGATTATAGTTTTACATTCTTGTGTTTCTTCCAAAATTGTTTTTGGAGCTTCGATTGGAGATTAAGGATTATGGGTTTCTAGTAAATGGAGAGAAGTTGGGGCTTGTTCCCCCAATTATTTTACCATAAGCAATCATGTCTTTTTCTGGGTAAGAAAATTAGTGATTTCCATTGTACTTCTCTTTTCATTATTCTCAATATGCAATTTTTTTTTCTTCGGTGGTGTGAAGAAATTGGCTACAAGTTGAAACAGACACAAGGATATGAATCTAACGGATGAGTGCATACTCAAAACCTGAATGCTGATATATTTCTTATCTATCATTTCCGTTCATTTTTGTTTTCTTTCGATCATTTCCTATTAGGCAAATGGATAAGAACTTGATTGCTGGGGTTAACAATTAATTGTTGAACGTCTCTGCAAGATGTGCTGGATGTACTTCAATAATAAAAAAATATAAATAGTTTGCTTCTAGTCATAAATCAATCAAGAAATTCAACCAAAACACCGTGGACCCTCGGAATTTCTTGTGCGACACCAATCTACTAAAAACTTAATTAAAAAAATATAATACACGTAGACTGCACGACAGAACTATCCACTTGTAAGTGGATTATCTTAAAAAAAATGCTGTAAGTAAATTTCTTGTCAAATTTTAATTTAGGTTACGGTTTAAAATATATCAATAAAATTTGTATTTCTTCTAAGCTTAACATTATTGATATATTGCTAGTTATTGGAGGTGTTTGAATTTGCCTTTGCATCATTTAACATTATGCTATAACAGTAGTTAATATTATTGGAAGTTAAAGTAGTTTAAGTGGTTTTATGTTAAATTTTTTATACCTACTGGTTTACAGCATAAATCACTTCATTTTGAATTAGTTTTAATCAAAATAAATATTCATAATCATTTTTATAAATTCATTCAGAACACGTAAGATGATCATAAAAAACTTCTTATCCATATGCGTAAAAAGAAAAAATTGCATTGCTAGAATAAAAATAAATAAATATATATAAGAGAATTTATAATAATTTACAAACCTACTCAACCGACTTAGCTAAATCTCCTTTAATTACACTGTTAAAATAGAATGCAAGTATATCTTCGTCAAATAACATGTGATATTTTTTGTATGGAATTAAGATAATAATTATTTTAAGGTGGGTAAATTAGTATAATGCATCAACCATTTTAATATTCATTATCACCTTCCAACTTTTGTGGTGTTCGGATAAATATGTGATAGTCCATTACATATTTTTAGAATTTTTATTCATAGATTTTAAATCAATTATATTCAAAGTTGTTATGTTGTTACACGTTTTGTTCTTGTTTTATATTGATTCATGTATATAAGATCAATTAATAGGTAATTTAACGCAAATTTTTAAAAGAGTCAAAATAGAGTATAACGAAGATGAAGAGTATAAATTTATATTTTTAGTTGATCTTAACTGCATCATTCATTTCTTTAACTCCATTAACTTAGAATCTAAAAAACATTATAAAACAAGAATATTTAGGTATAATAAGAAATTTAACTATTCATTTAATAAAGAGAAAACAAGTTCATTCTTAGGGATAACAATCAAACTCATATTCGATCATCTTCGTCTTGAGGTTGATGGAGAAAAATTGAGTTGATCGGGTTCATATTTTTCTCGTTTTAAGAAATCGAGTTCGGGGTGGGAATGGGTAACGCAATCTCCATCCCGATCATGTCCCGGTCACCGCCCCAACTTTATATTTAAACCTAAATTTTAAAATATGAACATTTTGTCTCTTTAACCGTTTGTTTTCTCTTCTTTTTTTATGTTACATATTAACTTTTGGTTTTCTTTTTTTACATATATTTAAATGTAAATTGTGAAATATAACCCTCTGTCTTTTCACATTATCATTTTTGTCTTCTTATAATATCTTTTATCTTCTCATATTAAATAGTATGTTCCTTCACTTCGCTCTACTTCCATCTATTCTTAATTTCTTTGTCTTTTTTAATCTCTTTTCACAACTATTCTTAGTTCAACTCACATTTGGCTTCTCCTATCTCTTTAACTAGTTTGACTTGTCTAATCATCTTCTCCAATATCTTTAACTAGTTTGTCAAACGCATAAGGTAATTTTTTATTTATTTATCTTTTTCTAAATATGTATATCAATCTTAGTATCATCTTATTTCTAATTTGTTTTTATTATGTTTATGTTATATCATGTTTTCTGGATTTATTATTCTTATTTATCATATATCATATCTTATGTTAATTAAATAATTATATTTTTTTTATCTTTTATGACCAATGTAAGTCTTATTTAAAAAAAAAAAATAAACAGAGGAAAACATGGTAAAGAAGAAAAATATTTAGGCAATCAATAATACATGTCTTGTTTATGGTGGTAGGGATTTTTTTATATAATAAAAAATAATGAAGCAACACAAACAAGTACACAGGAACCATTGTTAAAAGAAAATCCTAACATTGATGGTCCTACTCCTATACCAAATGAAGTCCCACCAGGAGATAATCGGTTTAAAAGCAAGATTTGACAACATTTTTAAAAGATTCAAGTTAATAAAGATGATAAGACTCAGTGCATTATTGTAAGAAACTTTTTGGACAAAAATAAAAAAATGAGATGAAACACCTATGACAATAGAATGATAGTTGTATTCAATTCAAAATTTCTATTAAAGGGAAAAAATGACAAATATTTCTTACCCCTAAAGCTATGCAAGGTAAACAAGAGTTGGGTACAAGAATTTATGACGCAGAGCATGCAAGAAAAGAACTTACACATGCAATTATTATGCATGAATATCCACTTTCAATTGTAGATCATATTGGTTTCAAGAGATACTAATATATGGTCTTCAACCAATTTTTCAAGTTCCTTCTAGAAATACTATTAAAAAAGAAATATTTAAAGTCAACAAAGAAATCAATAATTTTGAAGTCATTGAATAGTCTTAAAGGAAGAGTGACTATAACATCAGACATGTGGAATTCAAGTAATCAACAAAGAGGATATATGGTTGTTACTACTCATTATATTGATGATTCTTAGAACTTACAAAGTCACATCTTAAGGTAACAAATAACTTTCATAGTCATATTTTATATTATTTTTATTTTTGTATGGTAAAATAATTGAATATTGATTAAATTTATGTGAATATTATTATGTTAGGTTCATTTATGTTTCAGCTCCTCACACAAGTGATAGACTTTCCAATGCATTAGTTGAATGTTTGATGGATTGGAACATTGATACAAAATTATCTAGTATCACCTTTGATAATTATACCACAAATGATATTATGGTTGAAAAAATTATGAGTAAATTGCAAATTAACACTTTATTGGGAGATGAAGATTTACTTCACATGCGTTGTTGTGTTCATATATTAAATTTGATAGTCAAAGATGGGTTAGAGATAGTGAAAGATGAGGTTGAAAAAATTCGGGTGAGTGTAGCGTATTGGATTGCAACAACTAAGAGAAAAGAAAAGTTTGAAGACACAAGCAAAACAATTGCGCATCTCTTATACTAAGAGCTTGATTTTAGATTGTACAACAAAATAAAATTCAACATACAAAATACTTGAAATTACCTTAATATATGAGGATGTTTTTAATCGATTGAAGCAACGAGAATCTCAGTATACTTGTTTGCCAATGAGTTTACAATGACAGTTTGTAAATGATGTTCGTGAAATGTTGAAATTGTCAATTTTATAACAGAATTATTTTCTGCTACTAAACATCCATTGTTAATTTGTATTTTCTCAATATATATGAGATTAAATTGACATTGACTTAGTGGATTGCATCTCCGAATGAATTGATTAAAAAAATATTTGAGAACATATTGTTCAAATTTGATAAATATTGGAATGTGATTCACGCTATTATGGGAGTTGCTACTATTTTGGATCCTAGATGGAGTTGCTTGAATATTATTATAAAAAGTTGTATGGTCATGACTACTTTTTACAAGTTAGGATGATTCGTCAATCATGTTAAGACTTGGTTTCTGAGTATCAAATAAGAATTGGAGACGGAGACGAGAACGATTAGAACGGTCGGGACGAGATGGGAGAGGCAAAACTCACCCCGTCCGTTGCCATACCTATTCATTCTTCTCTTTTTGCTAAAACAACTATTAATTATATTTTAATTAAAATAATAGATAAAAAATAATAAATTAATACAATTAAAAAATAAATTTTAACTTACGAATGATATTATATTTTTTATTAAAGTTATAGTGTTAAGTTGTTAATTAATTATTATAATTTATAAGAAAAGATATAGTATAAATGAAGAGTTAATTTCTAATTTTAGAGGAAACATATCCTTCCTACAGAAATTATTACTCTTAAAATAAATAAATGTACCCGTCCTCAAAGGAAATAAGGCTTTGTTATGTAATGCAATGTCACTACCCTTCACACCAATTATCACATAAAAGAGAATTTTGTTGTGTATTATTTACAACATAAACATGATTCTATTAAAGAATTTTGCAAGAGAGAATCACGAGAGTAAGTTATTGGAAAAGGTTGTTGCTTCATCCATATTTCTTCTCGTATCCATGTTAAAAAAATATATATTACTTTTATGTATTTCACGAAATTGTTAATTGAATCAAACCAATTTTTGATTTGTGAGTCTAAAATATATAATATATTTTTTTGTTTAATTTTAGATTAGGCAATTATATATATATATATATATATATATATATATATATATATATATATATATATATATATATATATATTCTTTTAAGTTTTAGATTGACTAAGTCGGAAAATTTTCTAAATCGGTGAATTTACAAATTTTTTAAATAAAAGGAACCAGAATATTATTAATTATAATTTAGAAAACTTTGGAACTCATTTATATGAAAGTTTTTTGGATTTATTCTTTAAAAAAATTAATTTTTTTAAGATATTTGGGATTATTTAATTTGAAATATTATAAGAAACTGTGTGTTATAGATTCATTAAATAAAAAATTTCTATCAATTTAAATACTCCAACATATTTTTTTAAATTACCAATTTTATAAAATATAGACGGATAATACTGTATGTTAGAATAAATAAAAGTTGCCAAAAACTGAGCAGAAAGGAAAGTTAAAAAAAAAAAAAGATTAAAATCCCAAAACAGGCCCAAATCATGTTTCAAAAGAAGCGGAGAGATTTTGGGATCGCGAGTTCAAGACAAAAATTGGAGTTCAGAAAGGTGCTGTCTGTCGATGGGTTTTTCCTTCGGGCTTCCCTGTATATGAATAATTTGAAGTGATTTATGAGTGTATTTGAGGTAATTACCCGCTGATTGAATGAACAACCTTGCCTTCTGCTCATTCATTTTCGTGTGAATGGTTGCATTGTCATAGGTGGTGTACTGGACTTCAATAATACCACCCTCATTTTTAGATTATACAATCTGCTTGCAATTTCTCTTCAAGTTTTAGTTTATTTTTTCAAATATATATATAATTTATCAATTCCTCATATTTTTATCATCATCTTATTGGCTGCTCTTTTGTGTTGCTATAATTGACCCTGTGCATGCATATTTTAATTTTCGCGGTTCTGAGTTAATTTTCAACTTGATGAACCTTCCTCGAAAGAAAATGCATCACCCTAACTTTTAGATTTGAATACATTTTCTTAGCGGGTTTCGCACCTGAGGTTCCTTTGTCTCTCTATTTGCAGAAGTTGGGTGTTTTCCGGATTCTGACTGTTATGAAGGTGTTGTTTTGATTGAATCTGAGCTATAAATTCATCACCAATGGGTTACAAATGCATTCAGTGTGGGTGTCCTGTCAAAACACTTTACGTGCAGTATTCTCCTGGCAACATTCGATTGATGAAATGTGTAGGCGTTTTTTGTTTTATTGAAAAAATAAGATGAAATTCGTGATTATTCATTCTATTTTGTCTTGAATGTCCCAATTAATGAACTGATTTTCAGACCCTTTTGTTTCGTAGGAGAATTGCAAGGCTGTGGCAGACGAATATATTGAATGTGAAAACATGGTGCCTAGTACTCCCTTATGCCACTGGTTTATAAGTTAAAACTTCTTGACAGTCGGTTTGGTATGGGTAGAAATGGTGGGGGGAGAGAAGGGAGGACTGACAAATAGTGTGGGGATTTGAAATCTTCATCATTTGGCCACCAATTTTAACTATAATCTTATATAATTGATTTTTCATAAGGCTACAATCCATTGTTACACTTTAAAATCGGTTAATATTTCAGATGCCTATAACCTATGATCTTCCTCCATGTTTATGGTGGTAATAATCGATTGTCTTTCTTTGAAAATGATTAATAAACTTTATTTGTATTTGTCTCTTTACTATTTCTGTCAAATCAGAAACCCTTAAAATCCATCTCATTTCTCACTTATTTTCATGCACACTGTTTCTCTTTTTTCTATTTACATCTGCCCTTATATCTTCCCTTCCTGCCAAATGAACCCTTAGTTTTTTTGTCTTGAGATGACCCTGTTTCCCCTTCCCCTTTGCAGATTCTTGTAATAGATTTAATACTTCATAAGCCCAAGGCCTATAGACATCTCCTCCACAATGTCATCAATCAAGAAACAATGAAGTTTCAGGTATGGTTGAGTTCCTCTATTATTCCTCCAGCACTACCATAATGTATAATTACTTATCATGTATCATTAATGATCACTAAATTATTTTTACAGTTCTGAATAGTACAACTATGATTCTCTTTTTAAAAAAATTGGCAATCAAATTATTTCAGTTAGCATCACTGCTGACATTAGTGTATAATGAGCAGTCGTAATTTAGTTGTCTGATAATGACAAACAGGAAGCATTTTCAGTTTTGAACTATATGTAGAATCTCCAACAAGATTTACATTGTTAGTTTGGGGAATCCTAATCTTAATATTAAAAATATATCATTTTGGTATATTCAAATAAAAAAATTATGCTTCAGTTGCTACTTGCATTTTGGACCTATCAGGTAGAACTTGAATAATATGCATTGTTCTGTCAGAGTGCATTTTCTAAATTAGTCTTCACAGTATAATGATTTTAATAACACATGCTGATAAAATTCATTTTAACCTATGGCATGTAATGCTCAGAATATCGAGATCCAATTTATCATCATTCTTTACTTGTATTCTATACTCCTTCATTTTTACCTTCCAACACTAATAAGCAGATACTTACCATAACTTTGCAGGGACTACTCTGGAAATTGGCTGTCATGTTTCTTCTCTTTGAAGCTTGTATGCATTCTTTTGTGGATATCATTCTTTTTAATGCTTAAGGAGTATAAAATCATAAATTTTAGCTTTTGTTTTACTTTTACAAAACCATATATCACATAGGAGGACTTCACTGTTTGTTGAAGACAGATGTTTGATCTTGGAAAAGGGAAAACTGGATTCATCAATGAGCGTCTCTTCATTAGTATCAATATGCTGGAAGGTTCAGATACCTACATTTAAATCACCCTTTTTAGTCTGGATTTTTATATCAATTATGATGAATGTTTTATGGCTTTCATTGTCAGGTGCTGACGGATGTTTTATTTGGGAACTTTATGTTTCTTTTAACTTTCATCTTTATGATTAAGATATTTTTCCATGTATCAATCACCATCTCCAGGTATATATTTTTTATTTATCTGTCATACCTTGTAATGAAGAAAGGACAATTAGTTTTACAGAAATAAGTAACAATCTGTTTGTTCTTTTAGCAATTTGAAGAAAGATTTAATTACAAAATTGTTGGTTAGGAGAATCTCACGAATCTATCACAGTTGTGAAATTTTGTGTATTTTCATATAGATATGATGAGGAGAATTGCTTTCAGAGTCTTGTCTATTATGAGTATGAGTTTAGAAACATTGCTGTGTGTTGAATTGTTAAATGTTCAGAGAGATTTAAAAAAGTAATTTGGTAAAAAGAAGAAACTGATTGTATTAAGTTACAAGAGTACAAATCTGGCGCGTGTAGCCACTGCAAATGTTTACAACTGAATTGACCGCCTTAGGACAGTTTTTGCTGGACTGCTGTAAAACTGTCTCTTGTAATGGACTAGCATTTTATACTCATGCCCGAGAGATAGCGACCATAGGTTGATAGACCTAATAATGATAAGCAATCAAGTTGTATCTTTTAACCCTTGTAATTAATGGGAACAGAAAAGATAATGCATGATAGGTTATGGACTATTTTTTCTTGTTTGAATGTTATGGATGTGTAATTTTTTTTGAAAAAAATTTCTATATTTCTACCATATCTGTTTGATGCTTCTGGACCATCATGATCACTTCAGCTTAAATTATCCATGTATGCAGGGGCATTGACCTTTTGCTTATACTAATGATTTCAAGTTACTTCAAGATGTTTCTTGTTGCCATGATGGTAATATTTGCACTGAGGAAATCTAAGTTGGTTCTTTTAGTTTTATTGTTGATCACTTTCTATACCTGTCTAATGTCTATGATGTTAAATACAATGCATGTCTTTAACCTTAAAGTATGTCCTTGCTATATAGGTCTGGGAGTTTCCATCTTCAGTGATCTTCATCATTGAATTATTTTGTTTATCATCTAATTCTGTTGCATTGAAAGGTTAGTAATCTGTTACTGAATCCATGGAGAAATCTGTTATACTTATTTAAAATGCAAGCCCTGGACAACTGTTTGATGCCTCAAATCATATTTTGCATTAGCAGTTGTTGGATTCAAAGAAAATTCAGCAACATCTATGTAGACTTGATCCTCTATTGTATATTTCATCTCCAACTTTTATAGAAATCATTTTCTGCTTAGGTTCGTTCAGATACACGGTAGTAGAGTGTATTTATGTTTTAGTTTGAATAGCCAGTGTTAGTAATGAAATTAATACGTGTCTCATACAAGAATTAAGTTGGTGAATGAAATAAAGATAAAAAAATATTATTTGAGTGTTTCACCTAACATGGGATTGATTATATCACTTGGATTGACAACTCAGCTGTTATTCCGGGCTATTGCCTGGAATGGCATAAACTAAATAATTCTATGATGCAAATAATAATTTCCTTTCCAATGTTTATGATCTAAACAAGTGTCCACGTATCAAAACTGCTTTTGTTTTGTTCAAGTGCTACCATTTACCTAGCCGTAATTGTGATTGTTTTGGAAAATTGACTCTAGGGTTACTGCTTGCATTTTAAATAATGCTTTGAGCACTGATGAAGTTTTTTTTGTCAACTAGTGATGACTGAGTCAACTATAAGTCGTTGTGTTTGGACCTGCTTCAGTGCATATGCTATAAAATATTTGGTCACTCGGATACTGGAGCTCATGTTGTTGGGGCAATTGATGCAAGGCTGGAGTCAAATGTCATGCTCATTCTTTAAAGCTAGCATGATTTAGTTTTGCATTCTCGTGTTAATGAATAGTAAAGTTTCGTAGCAAGTTTTGTATTCTGAATAGGAAAGCTAGCATGATTTAGTTTTGCATTCTCATGTTAATGTCATGCTCATGTTCCTTGCCATTTTTTTATTTCTTAAATTTAATTTGAAGCTCGAACACTTCTAATGTGCTTCTGAACGTTGTCTTGTGATGCTTTCTGAAGTTTAGTCATTCCATTGCGCAATGATCATTCATTTCTTGACTCCTTTTTTACTCCTTTTTGTAGTCATTTTGTAAGCTTTAACTAGATTTTCGTTAACCTATAACATTTTCCAGACATGATTTGAAATAACATTTTGAGCTTCTACCCTCTTTTATTTACATTTTTACTTTGAATACTAAAAAGTTTCATTTTGGACTTTATTAAATATCGCATTATTTATTTTAATAAAGTATCTACTTCAACACTATGATTTATCTCAATTATTACATTATCCATATTATTTATTTTAAATTTTCAATAAATAGTTAATTGTTAAACAATAATGTTACTAAGTTTTAAAAAGGATAAGAGTTTAAAACAAATTAAAAATTTATAACTATAACTATGTAAAAGTGTACTTATGTTGATCAATTAAAAATATATAAAAATTATATCTTCTTCATTGTATTCAAAGTTATTTGAAAGTTAATTATATTAATAATTTATAATATTTTTATTTTAAGAAGTCAGATAGATTTCAAAAATCTTAAAAATTAATTTTTCAAGTTTTTTGTCAACCGAGTTATTTTTACTAAACATAGCCTAAGCTTTTCAAGATAATTTTTCCTTTAAAAGGTCCTTGAATCTTTATGCGAAAATGTTCGTACATCAAGTTTTTTTTCCTTTTTTTTTACATTAGAATAACTTATTTTCATGGGAATGTTTCTTGTATTGTGTTACAGTAAAATAAAAATATTTTTTATTTTGAAAAATGTCAAATCTTTGAAAGTAATAAATGAGTAGATTTAATGCTTTTCATTATTTTTCCAAGAAACTAGTCTAATTCAGTGTTTGAGTTTTCAAAGGTTCATTCTGTTTTAGTTATCGCGATTGTGTTGTACCCAACTTAATTTTTTTTATATATAAAGTTAATGATTAAAATTACCAGCATTTATAAATATAAGGATTAAAAGGAAGGCTTGGGTTTTTGAAAAATGTTTACAAAAAAAATTTGCTGGCATTTCTCTGAATGTAATGATACCCGAGAGACCATCTCAACCGTACACACTTTGGGCATGGAATGCATACAGTCACAAGTCAACATCGGCGTATAAATTGAGTAAATAATAGTATTAATTTCCAGAATAAAAGCTTAATTTTTTTTCACCCAATTTTCTGGGACACAATTATGCTTAGGGATGGCAAAACGGGCTAGGCCCGGCTGGCTGCCAGCCCGCCATAATATGATGGGGCGAGTTGGTGTTTTCAGCCCACCAGCCCGCTTTGGCCCGCCCGCCAAGCTCCGCCAACCCGTCGGCCAACCCGCGGACGGGCGGGCCAGCCCGCGCCCGCCTAATTAATAAAAAAATAATTTTTTATTGTAATAAAATTAATTATAAAGATAATATATAAAGTTAAAAATTTTAAAAAGAGAATTAAAAAAGTTTCATTCTCACAGTAAAATATTCTCCTTCCCGAAATATAACCTTCTCTCCTGTTCTCCTTATTTATCCTAAGATCTGATTATATTTATCCTTATTACTTGAATTAAAGGTATAAGAATTACTCAACCAAGTATAATATAAAGTTTTATCAAATAAAAAAGATATAGGTATTTGAATTTTTTAATATAAATTTTATAAGTTTAACGTTATTTATATATATATATATATATATATATATATATATTTGTTATTATTTATTATTATGTAAATTTTATTATTATTCTAAATTATAATTTCTTAAAATAATATATTGATTTATATTATTAAATTGAAATAATATATATATATATATATATATTGAATTATTAACCAACAAATAATAATCTTATTATTAAATTTATTAAAAAAAATTATTTTTTTTAAATTATGGCTGGCCAGCCCTGCCTTGTAGAGCGGGCTAAGGTCTACAGCCCGTCATGACTATATCGGGCCAGCCCACCTCGCCCCGCTTTTGGCGGGCCAAAGGCGGGACGGGCCAAAACGCCGTTTTGCCATCCCTAATTATCCTCAATAATTTTCAATATTACGATTTTCTTTTTCTGATTTATTAAGTGTGGGGGTTGGAGGATCCACAAGAAATTTCACTGTAGACATGCTTTGAATAAAAAGCATAGAAGAACCTGAAACTACAAATATCTGATACACAATTCATAAATGTGCGTACTTTCAATATATTGCAAGTAATTTTGTACAGGATCCTAACTCATTTGTCTATCAATGCCAAGATTCAAGTTAATGTGGGAAAAATGATCCTGAGAAAGGAGGGAGTCCTTGAGGATGATATTATATATTCGAATCCCTGAAGTTCACATACATCCTCACATCATCATTAGTGAGTTTCCAGTCCTTCATGATTAGGATTTCATCTATCATCAATCAACTCAGAACAATTAGGCTCTCATTTACGTGCAACATTTATGGAATTAGTGAGACTGTGCCTCCAATAGGATGTTGGTAGCCACATTGACATCATTTCTGGCCTGCACCAGGGCTTGTCTGGCAGAATTCCTGTCAAAGCCCATCGAGACAAGAGTAGTGATGGAGTCCTCCGATGGTTCTACTGCAGATTGCATTGGAGCAGGGTAGTTCCTCTGCAGGCAAAAGATGATACATACTAATTGTCAAAAAGAATAGTGTCCTATATATTCCTTCTAGGAATGTTGTTGACACATTACATAATAGACCACGTCATCAAATTTCATGACAGCTTGCTTTGATTAGAAAAAGTTGAGCCACAGCTTGGTTTATTACACACTAACTCTAAGGTTTAGGGTTTGGGTTGACAAGAATAATAATAAGCCTGACTTGAGCCTAGCTTGTTAAGAAATCCAGTCTAGCTTTTTGGTTCAAGCTCGGCACATTTCTAGCTCATAAGCCTACTTGAATGTGATATATCAAACTCAAATCCTACAACCAATAATTTTTTCTTTAATTTTCATCTGTTTTGATTGAAAAAAATTCTATTTAATGATGCAAAAAGTAAAATCAAACACAGACAAGCTATGAACCGACCTTAAGAAAACTCAACCTTGATTTGACAAATGCACTGATATTTTCAAACCAAGCATAGTTCATCAACTCATGAGCCTTGCATGCATGGTGAGATGATGAATCAAGCCATGAATTTATAGATTGTAGCGAGCTAGCTTAACTAATTTCTAGCCCTTACAAACTGTAACAAGTTCAGTTTGCATTGAAGATACTGGAGGACCAGCTGCAAATGATTTGACAGAAGTTGCAAGCTAATATGCATACGAATACCTCAATGTTAAGTTCAAAAGAGAATTGGCATCATTTGTACTATTACCTCATACACATACCAGCTTCAAATATCATGGCAGCATACAAAGCTGATGGGGTGATCAAAATAAAAGATGCATAGCTGCCTAAAATATGCAAATCAAACCATAAAAGAATTACGGCGTAAAACTTGCCTCCATTTGGCGAGTTGGATAGGAAGGTAAATTCCCAACTACATTCCTTGTTGATGATGCTGCACTTGGACTCCCCATAGATGGCAATGTAATTCGTGAAAAGAATGACGTGATAAACTCTGGGAACTGCAGTGTAGGGTCACATAAGTAAAACAAATAACAATTTCTCAGTAAGCACTCTAGGTAGTATAATAATATACTGCATACTGTTTAAAATTTATACTTTCAAATCATGCGAGGAGAAGTGTAAAAGTGGAAAAACAAGATAGTCTAAACTTAAAAAAAATAGTTCTTTATGGTATTGCACTTCACAATAATAGAGGAATGAAATCAATGTACTGGACAAACAAGACAAGTACGAATATACTTCATACAGAAGACTTGCATGCAGAGACCATATCGATATCTAATACCTACACAATACACTGAATGCAGGAAACACATTGTGGACACATATTGATAGTTCGACAAAGTCTTAATTTATTATCACCATCCACTTCAAAATAGAACAATATCAACAGCTAGCATTTGGTTTACAGATAAACTGGCAGGCAAGCATATAATCTATAACTCCTATAAAATTTCCATGAAGATTCACCATGGATTTGTTAAGTTGTGTAAAGCATTGTAAGAATGATAAGTTCCAATGTTTTATCTTAAAGCTGTGTTAATCTTAATAAAGACAGTCAACTATTGCCACTCATAATTAATTCTGTTTGGTTTGCTCGTTTAATGGACTTCACACATTCCTTGATAAATTGACTTCCCAATTAAAATCAGTGATCATTCTTGGATAGTAGTGCATAACAGCAAGCCCTTAAACACAAGGGTTGGATAGTGAGTTGCAGGGGGTAACTACTATTACCATTCTAAAATTTTGGGATGCTAATTAAATAATTTATACCATATATAAATGCTAAAAACAATACCCAAAAGCAAGACACCTTCATAATTAATAATCGAAATGATAACAGAGCAGTGCCATGGGAATAGAAAAGAGCACTGTCATGAGGTTAGACTGAAACTCCACATCAACACCGGAAATGTCACCAAATGAGACACCAAACCAGAGAGCTGTCACAGAGAAAGAGAACAAAACAAAGCAAGGTCATAGAGTGAAGGTTGGGACTTGGGTGTCACCAGAAAACCACAGTAGATGGGTGGCTTTGTCGCTCGGGCTGCAAAGTAGAGACAGAACTACAGAACAGAGAGGAGAGGAAGTGCCAAAAAAAAGGGGGGGAATGTCATGTTTGCCTTCAAAAAAACCCTCAACATGACTTGGTTGAAGTAAAATTGGGTATTCGGTGAGTCTTTCTTAAGCAGCACTATAGCACTGCAAAATGCCATATTCTGGGTTGTGAAAATGGCCACATCATCCGCACATGAAAAGCACTCCACTATTGAAAATGAGGTAGCCAATAGCCACTCCGCGATGCACTGTTACAAAACTGTGCTATTGATAACAGCGGCTAAAGCACAGATGAAAATCTTGCCATCACAAATTCCATATAGTTGGCGACACAAACAGGCATTTCAAGTCTGCACCAATAGTCTAATACTAGAAAGATTTTAAAATTGGTTTTACCTCAATGAAGCAAAGTTCAAAGCAAGCATAACATGAAAAGTGATTTAAATCAATCTGGCTATAGAATCATGAGTAATTAATACTTTTTCGTGCAGAATTTTGAAAATTTTAAAATACAATTATGTGATTATATGTATGAATGTATGTACATATATGTGTATGTGTGTGTAACTCAGTATAGAAGGTGCTTGATAGGATACTCGAACAAAAGATAATAGAAATAAAAACAACAGAAACCCAAAAGCTCCAGAGATTGGAAATGGTGTTCGCTCTTTCTTTATTGCTGGAAAAAACAGAAAAAATGCATACAAAGGAGCTCTCTTCTTTCACACGAGCTAACACTCGTTTCCAATTCCAATTTCTAAACAGACGTGCTCCTAAAAGGATCAAATTAGTCTAATTATATAGAACCACTCTCAACTGACAGCACCGCACCCACTAACTTTTCCACTGCTTTCTTTATTCCCTGCTTTCTTTATTTTTTCTTCTATAATAAAACTTTCCAGACCCCCTCATTTTTTCCTTGCCTCTCACTGCTTAAATAAAATTAAGCACCAATTGTATTGGAAATATCGATATTGCATGCCAAATTTTAGAAACATAATTGTATGTTGTGTATGGATATATAGATATAACTCTGCATAGAAAGCCACTTAAACCAACCTCATAATTTAATTATAATTGCTATGTTGATCTTGCTCACCAACTCTCTTAAATTCAAATAACCTTGCGGGATCAAAAAAAGGTGGTATGAACTTTTCCATGAAAATTGAAACTTTTGCTAATCTTAAGATACATCAAATACCAAAACCCCATGCGAATGATGGACATTTCCAATCAAACAGTGAAACTGATGAAATATTCATTCTAGTAAATGGGATTAATTCAAGTATGATTGATTGTGATTAAAAAATGAAACGTGTCACAATGTATTTATAATTTTATATAGATATCTTTCTTGGGGAAAGCTTGCATCCATAAGAAAAGGTGAACATATTACAGGTCATAATTGCCTGGATATAAAATAAAATTTGAAAAAAAAGAAAAATGAATATCAGACTTAAATTTACCTTTGCTTTGCGGATGTAAAAGACATTTAAACGGTACAAGGAACCAGCAAGGATGCCACACATTCCTGGTAAGATGGACCTTTTCCATGATGACAAAAGAAGCTACAACAGTTTAAATTAGTTTTCAGACACTGAATGATTCTAGAAATGCATAAGTTATTTAAGCGCACCCATAAATCAGTTCAACAATACCTGAACGCCAGCTAGATATATGAATGACTTGTCCGAGAAGAAAAAGCTAAATACACGAAACCGTGTTGAAACTGGAATGTCAAAGAAAAAGGGCACAAATGAAGCAAATATAAGGCCATATGGTCCAGGTGTGACTAGGTTTGCTGTAGGATCTGCAAAGAGTGGAAATAAATCTATCAAATTCTTACATAATATGTATGTTCCATTCGCCACTATAAAAATTAAGCCAGGACATTCAGTATAATTCAACATGCATACAAGTAGGAGTACAGATGAGAAAACTATTAGTGAACTATTCGAGTTCAGCTTGTTGAATACTTGATCAAACTTGTTTGTTTTACAAAACTAATAAGCTTGACTAAAGACTCAATTATATATAGATCAGTAAAGCTAAACTTTGAGCTTAACACAAGAAGCACATGCTTGTGAGTTCATGTGTTTGTGTAATGATAAAACAATTCCCATCTCCAGTCATAAATTAATTTTAATTAACAATGTCACAAATTCAATTTTTATTCTAGAAATGTTCATAGAATTAAATGATTTAAATTGTGGTTAATTTAAATGACACTTACACATAATTTAAAGGATAAATTTTTTTCAACAGAGAACGAATTATATTGTTAATAGCCCAATGAATACATCCACTTTCTCAGGAAATGAGCGAATGTCTCATTAATAGACTTCACAATAAACTAAGGGTTTCAAAGAAAATTAGCAATTCAAACTTTGAAAGTGAGCTTATGTTTATTAGGACCAAAAAATTCCTCTCATTTGTTTTGTTTCTTGTATAAAATAACAGAGGTACGTAGTATTAATTTTACATGAGAAAACTGTGAACTTAGAAAATTGCGATTTTATCTAAATATCATTTCCTAACTTCCATGTCTAAAGATTCTTAAACTCGTTTTAATTGATTTTTGTTTCATCTGCTAGCACAAATTATTTAATTAAATACTAAATTACTAAACATAAAAAATTATTCAAGATTTGAATAGGAGAACAAAATTAATCACATCATAAATGAGTTAAATAAGTTGAGCTCAAGTTTCACATTATTAAATAAGTAGCACCCAAGCAATAAATTTGACTACTTTAAAACAAAATAGTCAATCCTATGCATCATATGTTTTTGCAAGCCAGACTTTGGGGTTTAAGTGCCCAGATTTAAATTGAGACTGAAAAGTATGATATTGCCACAAGCCAAATCATCTACAATAAACAAGTAATATGTTTCACAGTTTTCAAACTTCTTGATGGAGGATATCATAATCATGTCTGTGGAAACCAGCTTCAAGTATGAAGATTTGAAGTAGAGTCTCAGGTGTCAAGATTTTGTGCTTGGACAGATGAAGTATACCTAAAGAAGAAACCTTTTGGGCCTTCCAAAGGATGACTTCTCAAATAATGATGATTTGGTATTTACAAGATTGTCAATTGTCACAATACTTATGATATTAGAGCCAGTCAGTTACTTTGAAAAATAACAAAGTGGAACTATGAGTATGCCTTAGAATTATCTCATTTCTAAGCACCCCAACATGTGAACGCCCTTGAGCTTGGAGAGGGAATAAAGCATGAACCCACAGCTGGAAATCAATTCAAAATAAAATTGAAGCAGGAAAGGAAATCCAGACTGTTGATCAAACAAGGGGCTGTACCCTGTCAATGACCTATTAGAATATCTGGAAAATACCTCATGATCAATGTTGCATTATACAATACTTTGGTGTATTTTAGATGAATTTGGCTCCTCTAATGTAATATATGTAAAATGAGAAAGTGAGGGCTTATCTATCATTGATTGAAATGTATTATGTTTACAAAATGCTTTTGTTTAAAATTAAGATGGATGTTTCTTACTATCTAACTTTACACGTCTCCTCACTTAGAGGAGGTAAATCCATTTTAGATGATTTCTTGGGAGTTGTTTTGATATTTCATTATATTGCACGAATTGATTCAAGTTTAATAATGATTAGGAATTCAATACTAGTATACGCATAGGTTAGTGCACTATATTTTGCAATACAACCTTTAAAACCATATGTCAACATAAATTTATTATTCTGGGCACTGCTTCTCTCTTATTCCTTCCCTACTTCAAGCTGAAGTGATCACTAGGAACAACTATCTCAAAACCTTTTCATTAGCATGCAACGCCAAGAGCCCTTTGAACTACTAACTATTTTTTAATACAATTAAGTGGCCATCAATTGGATGGCTAGCAAACAATTATTACGGTAGACTCAAGGTTATCGGACTTAAGAGTCTACGTGGACTCATGGGAGATATGTAGACTCAACTCGTAGACTCGTATGAATAATTCCAATTTAACAAAAAAATATAATGATAATATCAATTCCACATTATTGAAATAAATAATCAAAATAAAAAATTAATTCAGTAGGCAATACAGATTAAAAAAAATTATACCAAAATTATAACTGAGATGAAGAACCTGAAGCACATGAAATAAAATCCGTGAAATCTCTAATCCATATGAAGAATAACCCTAAAATCCATAATCCCTATCCAACCTTTGTCCGGCCAGCAGACCAGTGAGTCAGCGTTGACCAACGAGACTAGTAGCAAGCTCAACGAAGACCAGCGGCAACTTCAACAGTGACTAGCATGTAGCACGCGACAGCAACCAACAATGACTTCAACGAGTGACCAATGTACAGTGCGCAACCAGTGAGCAACGCGCAACACCAACTAGCGAACAGCAAACAATGCGACCAGTGCAGCAGCAATGACGATAACCAGCACAGTGCAGTGGCAAGCGGTGAGAAGGGACGAGAAGTGCGAAAAACAAAGAAACCGCAACGCAGATCTAGAGCTACTATTCAAAACCTACATAAGTGTTGTTTTTCTCCAAACTCGATCACTCGCCCTCACCCGTGAGTTTGCTGAGAGTCCATGGGGTTTGAGTTCGAGTCTACCCACGAATTAACTCGTAACCAACCACTGGACTCACTAACTCATCTGAGTCAATGAGTTGACTCGCAAGTTTGATAACCATGGGTACACTTCAAACCCGTTTACCCTTTAGAATAGAAAATTATACCAAGTTGATAAGTATTTTGAAGTAAAATAATCACATCATGAGCATGTTTGGGACAGCTTAAATTCCAAGATTTCAGCTGTTTATTTGGAAAAAAGGTTGTTTGTAAAATATGTTGTGTTTGGGATGATAGCTTAAATTTGTAAAACAGCTTCGTTTTTTCTACAAATAGTTGATTTCTTGCATTTGAAAACTTGTAGCTAATAATTAATTTTTAACAACATTTTTTTTTCTTTTCATTCATACACAAATTTTCTTATGAAAGTTCATTTTTTTTTATCCAAAAAATAATGATCTTAAAATCACTTCTCAGCAAACTTACCAAACAAAAAACTGATTCTGATTATAATTTATTATAACAATAATCGATTATTGACATAATTTAATCTTCCTAGCAGTCCAAACACACCATGAGGCTCATTTTTGGTGGTAAATAATTAACCTAATTGATACAAAAACAATTTCATAAAATAGTAATAGATGTAGGAAATAAATAATCAAACAGATCTGATAGAAAAATACAAAAATGTCCTGAAATTCCTTCACCTGATGATACAAGCTACCGACACAAACAATGACTCTCATCCTAAATCAAAAGAAAATAAAGTGCTTTGAATAACTTGAAGAATTAAAACTTTAAAACCTTGTTTTGAATATTACAATATTAACCCTTGTGTGATAAAACTTCAAATGAGAAACTGAACTTTATCGTCGAACACAAACAGAAACTCTTGTTTATCACCAATATGGGCAATGTCAAGCAGCTTGCTTGGTACTGAGGATGGAAGGCAACAAAGAGATTTAAATTAAGGAAGTATGAAGTTATATTGTCATTAACATCTCATCTAAGGGGAGTTTCCGATAAACAGTCAGCCATGAATGCTTCTATATGTATTCTTTTATATATTGATATTAGAAAAAGGTCACCAAATGTTCAAAACAGTCAAGAGATGAGACAAAAAAATTGACATGGAAAATTCATCACGTAAACAGGCATGACATGCACAATCAAAAACATTAAGCAAAATAATCACAAAAAAAAATTAAATACAAAGATTAATAGAATTTAAAGAGAGAAAAAATAAAAACATATGAAGATCAATATCAAGAATATACCTTTTAAAAATGCTACAGCAAGGACCTCAAGCAGTAGTGAAGTTAATATTGAGAACATGATAAATACCTGCATAAAGGACGAACATAGATATTTGAAACCACAAACAACATATACAGCAAAACATCCCACCCCCTCTACTATGTGCACATGAATATTTGTTGTAAGGTTGTCATGCAGATGGAGAACCAATGATGGAGGTAGGTATGATATTTCAAAAACGAACATAGTATAGCATTGACGCATCAAGGCACACGTTGATGATAGATAGGTGGTTATTTTGAACAGAGGACAATCGTGCAAATCAATCTAACAAAACATGTACCTTATATTTTATTAGCCAGAACTTGGTTCCAAAAACTATATCTAGAGATGGAACAAAGGCTCTTGAATGTACAAAAGACCAATTACTTACGGAGTATTTATTGGAGCCTATCTGTCTTTCAAAGACTCTGAAATAATATAGCAGATACAATCCAAAAATCAACTCTGGTGTTGATGAGAAGGAAAATATGGACATGATCAACTTCCAAAGGCGAGGTGTTCCAAAAATATCCTGCCAGAAAGAGAAAAAAGCAGGTTAATGCTGCATAGTTAATGCACAATAAGTTCAGCTCTGGGTGAGATATTACACAGTTCCAGTGCTTCAGTGTTTAAACACTCTAGAAAACAAATGTCGAACAAGTAGCATTCATTCTACCACTGGATTTCTCACTCGTATCATTTTCCCTAACTACAATTCCTAGAGAAATAATGAAAATGAATCTGAAGCTCAATTTTAAATCAATGGAGGTTTTATCTCGTGGATTAATCTATATACCCTTATCATCCCAAGGTGACATGTTATGCCAGACAATTTTAAACAAATTCAAACAATTCCCCCAAAACCGCCTTCAAATTAATTTAGGATCAAAATCAAAATTTCAAAACCAGATGACCGACCCAATTCACTGAAACACATGAATATCACACATAAAACCTATTTACACATTCATAAAACAACACATTGTACCTAATCACCAATTGCTATACAAAATTAAAAAATAACGAGAAATTAAAAAGAAAAGGCAAAGGGGCACCTGATAAGACAACCCCAGAGTGCCGAAACGGCCTTGGATTCCAAAGAAGATTGTGAAAAGTGCCGAAGCGATTATGAAAGCCCTTGTGACAGGAGCATTTGCTGTGAACACACAAACACATATCAGAGCACGAATCAAAAAGGGAAAACTTTAACACAAAAAACATAAAGGGGTGTTCGGGGTGTTAAAACGAACACCCCAGATGATTATTCGGCTCGCGAAAGAGAATTGACGCACTGAAACCAGATGGGCCTCCGTTCATCTTCGCAGTGAAGCAGAAAGTAACGACCTTTTTCCTCAGAGTGTTTTTGGGGTTTCTTGCCTTCTCTTCCTTTTTATGTTTTGCTTCTTTGTTGAGTTTTTCTCAGTTTGGTTTATAATGAATAAATTAATTTAATCATTCAATTAAATTATAATATTATTAATGAAAAACAAAAAAAGTGGCTGAATGACTTCTTTGGAATCTTCTCTTCCGTCTAAGAGCCCCTTTCATCACAGAATTAGGCGGCTGACTATTTTTTTTAAAGTGCAAGTAAAATCAACTTATTTTCAGAATGTATATATTTTTCATATCTATTCTTGTTATAATATGTTCTTACGGAATGGTAGAGTTCGAAAAGAGGCTACGAGTTGAATTAACAAAATAGATTAAATTCTCACTTACCACTTTAATATATTTTTATCAAAATATAAAATTTAAAAAGAGGCTACAAATTGAATTAAGAATATAGATTAGATTATGAGTTACGATTTTAAAATGATTGAAGATAATTTTCGTTGAAAAGAACATAGATGTAGTAATAAAAAGTATTTAGACGTTAAAGTTAGTTTTTAGACAAGAGAGTAATATATTTAAGAATGATTGATAAGGTGAGATATACTCTTTTATTGAATCTCCTTATATAGAACTCATAAGATAATAATAATTCAAAAGATAAGATAATACGTAACAAAATAATTAAATAAATAAAGTGTTTTTAATTGATTTAGATCGCGTAGGTACATAACTCATCTAAATTCGAAAGTTGAGTTCCTTTAGAAATAAGGCCTAAATAAATTTAAGGTTGAGTTGATCATCTTATCATGTAGACGAGTAGTATTTAATTTGAATATATGTATCCTATTAACTATTATTTGGTTAGGCAGAGGTATATTTGTGACATTTATTCAATAGAACTGTCGCCGCCGTCAGAAGAGGCGGTCGGAGCGACGCGATGGTTTTTAATTGACTCGTGTTTTCTTTGAAAGAAACGGTTCAATGCCTTTAGGTCGTCCGATAACGGGGCTAGACCTAAGGGCGAGGTTTTCGAATAGGTTCGAGGAGTCGCCATCAGTGTTTTAACCTTAAACCCTGAAAAAGGTAAAAAGAGAAAAAGGCAGTGGTTTTAGAAAAAACCAACTTTGGCCATTACAACTAGAGTCGGGTAAGGGAATTAGTTACGCATGGGAAAGGTGTTAGCACCCCCACAACGCCCCTTTCGGGTTCCCTATGATGGACTAACTTAGAAAATAAATACTTAAAGAAATTACAATTTTACCTTATTATTTGATCTACTTGCAGAATTTAAATATCTACATGGCTCTACTATCTAATGCACACAAAGAAAGCGATAAAGAAAGCAGTAAAAGAGACAAAGAATAGAGAAGAAACCTCCGAAGCGAGCTTTATATTCACTCTTCTAAAACGTGAGGATGCTTTTTGGCAGTCCCCGCACTCTACAAGCACGCTCCTCTCCGCAAAACAAAGAAAAGTCACTCAACCGAGAGCCGGATGCCTCAAAGAGAGACCTCCTTAATCGGTTTCAACCTTAATGGAAACCGGAAAGCTCCCTCGAACCCCGGAATAATGCTCAGGGTCACTCTCAAGTGCCAGAAAGCTCCCAAGAGAGTGGAGGAGTGCTAAGGTGTGAAAATTCGGAGGAATGAGACCCCTATTTATAGGGATTCGGGCCTGGAAAAGGCGGACGGCCGTCTGGACAAAGCGGACGGCCGTCCAGGGCAAAAAGTGGCCATGGACGGCCGTCCAAGCTAAGTGGACGGCCGTCCATGGCCTTAAAGTGGCCGTGGACGGCCGTCTGCTTGTCATGGACGGCCGTCTGCCTGCTCTGGACGACCATCCGCCTGTTCTGGACGGCCATCTGCTGCTTCTGGCGGATTTCCCGATTTTTAATGCCTCTAAAAACCCTTCTTATCCTAAATGGAACCTAGAACAATCTACTAGGGACTTGATAAAGTCTTAACCATCTTCGGAATGGGCGATCTTCGGCTTTATTAGGAGTCCGGGCAAGATTTGGGGTCTACAAGAACGTATTTATTTATCATGCAAAGATATTGGGTCGAAAATTTTACAAAAATAAGAGAAGCTTGAAAGGGCTCTCATTAGCTCTCAAGCTCAAGAAGATCGTCATGTGAAGACTAGAAGTTTGTTAATCTAAAAAATGATTTATATTTGTCATGTGCATGTATCATGATTAAGAAGTTATAAATCGTCTCATTCATAAGTTGTGTAGTTGTTAGTAAACTATGCAAATGTTGACTCTTAAATAGGATTAGAGTTTTATTATACAGATTTTGATAACTTATTTACCCGAATAAGATATGTATACTCATGTGACTCCAAGTAAGGTAGATGTAAGTTTTGATAACTCATATACTTGTGTAAGACATATATAACTCGTGTGACCTCGAGTACGATAAATGCAAATTTTGATAACTCGTATACATGAATAAGGTATGTATAACTCGTGTGATTTCAAACAAGGTAAATGTAAGTTTTGATAACTCGTATACCGAAGAAAGGTATGCATAACTCATGTGACTCTAAGTAAAGCATGTATAACTCATGTGATCCTGAGTAAGGTAGATGTTAATTTTGATAATTCATATATTTGAGTAAGGTATGTATTACTCATGTGATCTCGATTAAGTTAAATGCAAGTTTTGATAACTTGTATATTAAAGTAAGGTATATATAACTCGTGTGACCCTGAGTAAGGTATGTGTAACTCGTGTGACCCTAAATAAGGTAGATGCAACTTTTGATAACTCATATATATGAGTAAGGTATGTATAACTTATGTGACCGCGAGTAAAGTACAATTTTTATGCTGTTGTGACCTCAAGTAAGGTATAAATTTTATACCCATGTGACCCTGAATAAGGTATAGTGTATATAAGTTTTACAACTTTGAGTCATTATGAATGAAGTGTGTAAGAGAACTAGATCGGATGAGTTGCTTAATTATATCTTTAACTCGTTGGCACTAGTCGATAGTATGCATGTAATTCTAATGAAAAAGGATAGTAATTGGTGGTATCAATATGAGCCGAAGATGGTAGAGGTGGTGATGCACACACCAATTCAAGTTTGAAAGCCTCTTCTAGGGTGTGTAATGTTCATACTTAGTTGTCCTAGATTTTTTTGGAGATTGGGCCAAGTAAGTATAAAGAGATGCGTCTTTCCTATTTTTAAATCTGACATAATTGTCCTCTATGTGAATATAATTAGTTGCTCGAGCGTGTAACTCATCAAGGGATCTTAGTGGAAAAACAAAACAATTATCAATCAAATATTCGAGTTATAAAGCGATATGTATTATGTGTAAGACAATAACAATGTGCAAATTCAGTATAAAATTTGATATTTTGGTGAATAGTTTCATGAAACTGTGGAAGGATTCACTCTCACTCTATTTCACATTTTCTAAAGCCACTGAAGTGGCTTCATGCATATTACTATTTGTAAACCTAATTCAGAACCTTTTTGCTAAGGTGTAGTATGAATTAATAGAGTTATATGATAAAGAATTGTACCATCGTAAAACTGGTCATCGCAACGTGGTGGCGAAGACTTAACATAAGATTGATCCGCTATTAGTATAAAAATTTACCTGCGTTTTGTACATTGTTAAATGTTCTTTTTGATCTGTCAAGTCATTGTATTTCTTTAACATGAGTGGTTCCTAGTTAGTTAGAAAAATGGTTACTATGATTCTTGGAATGGGTGACCGCTATCTTTTGTCATGAATTTTATTCATCTTATATGCTGGAGTGTCTAGGTTGAAGTTAAGGTGGGGTTTTTGCCGTAGATTCTCTCGAAGGTGAGAGTTGACTAAGTACTTCGTTAGTTGCTTGCGACTAACATTCTCCCTTAAATGACTTCTTCTCACTTGACTTAGTGGTTTGACATTTTGTTCAAAAAGGTTTTTCGACCTATGTTTGGGTTGACTTTTGACTTTCTCTGAGTTTCGAATCATTAAGTGTGTTTTAATGGTTGGTGCTAATGACAATTAGATTCGTGTTTGACCCGATGTTGCAGTATCTTCCAACTGCATGTCCGATCTACTTGTCCGAGGCCATTTATGAACACCTTTAACTTATTTTGTAAAGTTTGGAGAGTCTGATGTTATTTTTGGACTAACTCTAAGTCTTCTACTGATTTTTGTTAGATTTATAACAGTTTAGCGTTGTTTTGCTCTTACATATTCTTTATCTCCTCCTGATTTCTTTGTTGACATCATCCATATATTTTCTGAGGTTGTTCTGGTACGCTCATGAGTCTTATATTGCTTGGGATTCGAGGTCAATGATAGTTTATCTACACCCTCTTCTCTTAACCCATCGATACGCCTTTTAAGAACAAAATCATGATGGACGAGAGTTCCAAAACAGACAATACCTCAAACATGAAAATTTACCATAACGATGTTATCACATCGTACATGAGGTTGGGACACTTTTGTTCATAGATGAAATATTGAAGTCCCCCGTAGGGTCAAGAGTCAAGTCTCGCTCCACTCCTACCTCTTAGTCCTCAACTGGGGGCTATGTTCGGATACACTCATGAGTCTCATATTGCTTAGGAGTCAAGGCAAGGGTAGTATATATATATATATATATATATATATATATATATATATATATATATATATATATATATATATATATATATATATATATATATATCAACTCACCAAGATACCTTTAAATGACAAAACTGTCACAGACGAAAGCTTCAAAGTGAATAATACCTCGGACACAAAAATTGACCCTAACGATGTTATCATAACGAACATGAGACTAAGACATTTTTGTTCCTAAACGAAACAGATGAATAAATTTATATTGTCGCCGCCGTAAAAAAAAGGCGGTCGGAGCGACGCGATGGTTCTGACTTTTTCATTTTTCGCGTTTTTATGGGTGATGTTACAACGCCTTTAGGTTGTCCGATAACGGGGCTGAACCGAAGGGCGAGGTTTTCGAAAGGGTGTTCTTAAATCGTCCGATAACTGGGCTGGCCTAAGAACAAATTTGAAAGGGTTCTGATGGGGTCGTCACCGATGTTTTTACCGGAAACATCGAAAAAGGGGAGAAAAGACATTGGTTTTCGAAAACCAACTTTGATCGTTAAAACCAGAGTTGGCTAAGGGAGTTAGTTACGTGTAAGGGAAGTGTTAGTTCCCTTACGACGTCCCTTTCGGGTTCCCTATGATAGGCCAGTTATTTTATAGATAAACTTTCGAAAAGACGCTTTTACCCTTTTATTTGCGGAATTAAAATAATGACTACATGGCCCTAATGTCTATTATGTAATTTAATAATAAAAATAAAGATAGTAAAAGGGAGGGAGAGAGTGAAGAAACCTCTGAAGCAAGCTTTTTGATTAATTCTCTTAAAGATAAGATGCGTTTTGGCAGCCCTTCGCTCTTACAACGTCGAAAATCTCTCAAAAACGCTATAAAAAGCTCTCTAAGACACTCAGAAACTTCGGAAATGCTTCGGAGGGACTCTAGGAGGAGAATTTGAAGAAAGTATAGAAGGGAAAGTGGAAGAACTGTGTGAAATGAGGGGGGAATCACTCACTATTTATAGGGATTCGCGCATGTCAGGTCGAGACGACCATCTCATCATTCGGGACAGCGGTCTCGACTTGCAAAAGTGGCGAGACGGCTGTCTCGTTTGGCGAGACGGCAGTATCGACTTTTCAAGTGACGAGAAGGCCTTCTCGCCAAACGGGAGGGGGGTCTCGCCATTGGCAAGTGGTGAGACGGCCGTCTCGACTTGCATCAATGGCGAGATGACGATCCCGAAAAGCGAGATGGCGGTCTCGATTCCTGACGGCGAAAATCCTTATTTTTGTATAAAAAATCCTTCCTACTCTAACATGGGGCCTAATAGTCTCTCTTAGTGACTTTTTAGGCTTCGTCCATCTTCGAATAGTAGGTCTTCTGCTCTTATTTTGAGGTCGGACAAGATTTGAGGTCTACATATATTAATTATATTATAATATTTATTGTTGATGAATAAATTCGTATTGATAAAAAATAAAATCTTACTACTTATATTTAATAAAAAATAAATTTATTATTTAAAATATTAAAATATATGTATATAATCATATGAGTAAACTAATCTTAATTGTATTATTATTGTTCCGACATATTTATCTTGAAATGTCATCCGCTCCCTTATTGACATAAGCATTATAGTTAAGTTCACAATACAATATACATTATTATTTTATATATATAGATTGATACATCATATATAACAAACAAAATTAAATATCTTACAAATAAAGATTAGTAATATCGTAATTATATATAAAGTTTAAGAAAATAAAATCGTCATAATTTAATTTATTAAGAAAAATTATAACTTTTTTTTAAATAATGATCTTCAAACCCATATTTAAATTTGGAAGTCTATTGCATAGAGAAGATATTAACACTGTCCCAGAATAGTTACCCTTGACTAAATGTACAAAAGTAATATCATTATAAAAAAATATTTTCCCTTAAACATCAAACCAAGAAATAAAGAAAAAAGAAACTACAAAGATAAAAATATTTTAGAAAATTATCTTTTTAACCCGACAAATATTGATCTTATTCCTGTGTATTTTCATTCACGATGGAAGATCAAGGTTATGCATTCCTTGGAAAAATTTATATATGTTGGATTACAGCTACCTTATATTTTGCTTTTTAAAAGAGGATTATATATATATAGAGAGAGAGAGAGAGAAAAAGCGTGACAAAATTTAAAACTCTGCAAATAACCGTTTACAAATCGTTACGAAAAAAATTAAACAGTTAAGACTGTGCATATGATCTAATCGGATATACTTGCTAAGTTTGATGAAAGAAATTATTAAACGAACATAAGATAATGTGAACGATTATATATATATATATATGCTCCAACCAATTCATTTTATCTTTTTCTAAGAAAATAACTTTATTTTAGGTAAATTAGGCATTAAATTTTATTTATTAAGGATTCCTAAATCTTATTTATGGACAACAATGTTCACATTATTACTACCAAATGCAGGAGACCTCACTCAGATTAATCCAGAATAGAAACGTTCAACAATCATAAATAAAACAAATCTATGCCAAAGAATAAACAAGATCAATATTGGTGAAGCCAGGGATTGATCAACAATTTAGTGATGTAACCATCGATTCATTTATCCCAAAATCACGAATCAGCTTAATGGATCACAAATACAGTCTGGTCTAGATACAATTATGACTTTACAAATAGCAAAAAATCAGACAGAATCAAACTGAACTCATAATCAAATCCTGCAACAAGCATATGGCAAACAAAAACAATCCGCTAATTTCAAACCCACTCCACTAACTCTTGCAACCCAAAACATAATCAAAATATTAATTAACCCCACCATCTCAACAAAGAGAAAAAAGGAGAACAGATGCGAGGTGGGAGAGTGTGGCTCACAGAGGGCGACTCTGTCGAGGCCGAGACCTAAGTGGTTTCGGGGGGAGGGGCGGTCCTACGATGGAGGCGAGGGCTCACGGGAGGCGTGAAGGTGGCCGCGCTGGGATTGAAATTGAGGTCCACGGGAGTGAGTTTTGGGGTGTTGGTCAGAGCGACGGCTCATGGAGGCGTGGGGAGAGGGAGGAAAGGCGGCCTGCAGAGGTGATCGGTGCCAAGGTAGATAGCGAGGTGTGATTCGCGGCTGAAGGCACGGATTAGGGCTGGTGGATGAAAGGAAAAGGGGTTTTGGGTAGCCGGGTGCAACCAGGGTGGCAAGAGGTGGCTTGGCGAGGGGTGAGGCGCGGTGATAATGGGAGCTGCTGGGCGAGGCTACGGTGGTGATAGGGGGTAAGGGTAGAGATGATGGAGATGGCAGGGTGGAGGTGGTGGCTTATGTTTACGCAGTGTCTGTGATGGCTATTTTGGGAAAAAAATGTGGCTTGGTGGCGGTGCTGGTAAGGAGAAATGGCAGGTGAAAATAATATGGGAAGGAATGGATACTTACGAGGGCCGATATTTTGATTGGTTTAATATTATTATTTATAAAAAATATTAATATTATATTTATAAAATAATAATTTAAAATCAAATTAATTAAAAATCATTATTTTATTAATAAATGAAGTTATTTAACGAAGTATTATTGATATTGAATTATAATTATTTATTTTCTATTTGTGTATATACTGTACTAAGGTCACAACTACATTGGCCTCCTACACATATACATATTTTAAATTTTTTTATGATTTATTTTATTCAACAAATTTAGATGTTTCACTTGAATAACCACTTGTTATTTGAGTGAAATATTATCTGTAATACCTTAAAACTTTTCATGTAATAATTTATAAATATAATATATTAAATTATAATATATATTGAGTAATTTAAATATATTTATAATAAAAGACTCATTTATTAAAAATATATTATTATTAAAAATAAATAAATATTTATTGAAAATAATTATTATTGTTTAAAAATAAAAAATTCTTATTTTTTAATATATATATATATATATATATAATTATTAAAAAATAACTTATCTAGAATTATATATATATATATATAAAATAAAATCAAAATTAGATGCATTTAATGAATAATTAAAATAAAAAATGAAAAATATAAGTATAAAAGGATTAGTCACGGAACAAAAAATGGTAGTGAGGAATAAAAGAGAAATAGAGATGAAGAAAGACAGGAGAGGGACGAAGAAGAAAGAGATAGAAAGAGAAATAGAGTAAAGAAGAAGAAAGAGAACTAAAGAATAAGAAAAATATAAATAATCTTAATAAAATTTTAGTACTTGTAATTTTTAAATAAGAAAATAAAATATTTATTATTATATTTATTTTATATTTAATGATAAAATAACGTGTCTTTAATTTTATTTTATTTATTTTTTTATATTTATTTAATTTTTAATTATATATTGGTCCTATTTTATTTATTTTTAATTTTATATTAATCTTATATTATATTTATTTATTTTATTTACACACTCATCTTATTATATTTATTTATCTTTAATTTTATTATATTTATTTATTTATTTTTAATTATACACTAATCTCGTTATATTTATTTATTTATTTTTAGTTACATAAGAATTCTTTTTAATATTTATATTTATCTCTAATTATACACGGATCTTCTTTAGTATTTATATTTATCTTCAGTTACGCATTTGTTCTTGTTTATTAATATTTATTTATATTATTTAATTGCTTAAATTCTCTTAAAAATAATATTTTATTTATGAAGATTTGATGAAATTATACTAAAGGTTAAATTTTGGGATTGAAATAAGTAAATATCACTTAAAGAATTATTAATTTTGAACTCATTTATCTTGATTAGTCACTAAAAAAAATCAATTTTAAATCTTCATAAAATAAAATAAATAAAATATGATAATAAAGTTAAAAAATTGATCTATATATCATTTTAATATTATATTATTTTACATGATAATAATTTCCGCTTCCCTATTATTATCTCTTGTGAATGTTACCACTAACATATCAACTTAAAAAGATGGAAGCGTAAGTTGAAAGATCAACCACTTTAAAAAAAAAAAGTTTGTTAATTTTAATAATTATTTATGATATGAAAATAATGTAAACTTTTAAAAATATATAAACATTTATCTCATATCTTATTTTTGTTATTATTTAACAAAAATATAATAATCTTTTAAAATATAATTAAATTAACAATTTGACAAAAGAGACGTACATTTTCCATATTCAACAAGTTGATTCTACATCTTTCTTACTTAATCTTATGTTGATTTATCAATACAACCACCTCTCTTGATCAACATCTCTTTGCTTGTGTGATTAATATACAAAATCAAATACTATTTTTATGCTTATATTTCTCTTCAACAAAATACAAGTCATATCTATTTAATCTTTTTTACAAGTATTCCCACTTCAATGACACTTTATACTTGAGAAAAAAAATAAAGTTACATCAATTTTCTCTTTTATGAATATATTTTAGTTGAGCAACATAACTTTTGTTTAAGTACTTTTTTTTTTAACGATTAATTATCATTTAGTTAACCTTTTTTACTATTTGACCACTTGTTTACATTTTATATTATAATATTGAATCATTGTATTGATTATTTTTATTATTCAATTAATTAACATATTTAATATTTTTAATAAATGAACGAATCACAAATAATTTATTTTTATTTTAATATACCATGAAAAATAATTCTTTTAATATTTTTTAGATATTACTTAATTTTATATATGAAATACTAATTTTATACTTATATTAGAAATAAAATTATTTTGTACCTGTTGAATATAGAGGAAATATGGTTTGGAATTAATCTCTCTGTATATAAATCATACATAGGGTGGTCTATTTATAGTAGAGAGATACAACTAAAAGAAGTAATCGAAAGTAACAGAATAAACGAAGATATTGTTTGATATTGTGGTTACCAATATCTAACAATATCTTAACAATATCAAATAATATCTAAACAATATCTAACACTCCCCCTCAAGCTGGAACATACAAATCGTATGTGCCAAGCTTGTTACAAATATAATCAATTCTAGGACCCCGTAAAGATTTAGTAAATATATATGCTAACTTATCATTTGAGTTAACAAACTCAGTCTTGATATCTCTAGACATAATCTTTTCTCGAATAAAATGACAGTCAATCTCAATGTGTTTGGTCCTCTCATGAAAGACAGGATTAGAACTAATATGAAGAGCATCCTGATTGTCACACACAAGTGTCATTTGAGTGACATCTCCAAATTGTAACTCTCTAAGCAATTGCTTGAGCCAAACAAGTTCACAGGAAGCTGAGGTCATAGCTCTATATTCTGCTTCTGCACTGGATCTTGCCACAACATTTTGTTTCTTACTTTTCCATGAGATCAAGTTACCACCAATGGAGACACAATATCCAGATGTAGATCTTCTATCCGAATGAGATCATGCCCAATCAGCATCTGAGTAGCAAACAATTCTTGTATGGTTATTAGAACCATATAACAATCCTTTTCCAGGAGATCCTTTAATATACTTCAAGATACGAATGACTCGCATTCCAATGATCTTCACATGGTGAATTAAGAAATTGACTTACCACACTGACTGCAAAGGAAATGTCAGGACGAGTAACTGTAAGATAATTCAATTTTCTAACCAATCTTCTATACTTCTCAGGATCAGATATAGGCTCTCCCTGATTTGGTAGAAGTTTAGTATTGGGATCCATGGGTGTATCAACAAACTTTGAACTCATCAACCCAGTTTCCTCCAAAATATCTATGACATACTTCCTCTGAGATATAATAATACCATCATTGGACTGTGCCACCTCAATACCCAAGAAATATCTAAGTTTGCCAAGATCTTTGGTCTGAACATGGTGACAGAGATATTATTTCAACTGAGAGATGTCATAGTTGTCACTACCTGTAAGAACGATGTCATCAACATATACTATCAAGTAAACACATCCAGCACTCGAGTGTCGATAAAAGACAGAATGATCTGCTTCACACCGAGTCATACCAAATTGTTGAACAACCTTGCTAAACTTTCCAAACCAAGCCCTAGGAGACTGTTTTAGGGCATATAGGGATTTGCGAAGACGACATACCATCCCAGAAGACTCCCCCTGAGCAACAAACTCAGGAGGTTGCTCCATATATATTTCTTCTTGCAAATCACCATTGAGGAAATCATTTTTAACATCCAGTTGATAAAGAGGCAATTCTTGAAGAGCAGCCATGTCGATAAATAAATGAACAAAAGCCATCTTTGCAACAGGAGAAAAGGTATCTCCATAATCCAACCAAAAAATTTGAGTATAACCTTTGGCCACAAGACGAGCTTTGAGGCGATCAATAGTACTATCAGGTCCAACTTTGATAGCAAACACCCACCTGCAACCAACAACAGATTTCCCAGACGGTAATGGGACCAATTCCCAAGTTCCACTATTATGAAGAGCACTTAGTTCATCTAACATGACCTAACGCCAACCAGGATGGGTTAAAGCTTCACAGACAATTTTTGGAATGGTCACAAAAGAAATAGAGGAAAGACATGTATAAAAAGGTAATGACATTCGATGATAACTCAAAGCAATATAATGGGGAGAGGGATTACGTGTAGAACGAATACCTTTTCGGAGGGCAATGGGAAGGTCAGACTCATGTGTCAGATCCGGAGGAGACAAGGTAGTTGGCACTTGAGTGGAGTCACATGGTAGTGGTTGTGATTGGTTTCGAGAACTATAAATCTGAAGAGACAGTGGAGAAGAAGCTGACTGCGGAGCATGAACTAATGGTGAAGAAGACACAATTAGAAGGTCACAAACAATAGGAACATTAAATGTATTAGGAGTGTTGACAAGATTGGATGGAGACAAAGGTGAAGATTGACTTTTAAAATAAAGAGACAATTCATCAAAGGTGACATCTTTTGACACAAAATAACGGTTAAGAGAAGGAGAAAAACATTTGTATCCTTTTTGTGATCTTGTAAACCCTAAGAAAACACATTTATGTGATCTAGGAGAAAGCTTGTCAAGACCATAACTGAAATTATGAACAAAACATGTAGACCCAAAAACTCTCAGAGGTAAAGGATGAAGTGGTTCATGAGGGAATAAAATGGAATGAGGTATTTTATTATCTAAAACCGAAGAAGGCATGCGATTAATGAGATAACATGCAGTAAGAAGAGCATCACCCCAAAAATGTTGAGGAACATCTCTATGAATTAAAAGTGTGCGAGTTGTTTTAATAAGATATCTATTTTTACGTTCAGCTACACCATTTTGTTGAGGTGTATAAACACAAGAAGTTTGATGCAAAATATCGTGAAAAGCCATGAATTGTTTAAAAGAATGAGAAAGATATTCACGGCCATTATCACTACGCAAAACTCTAATAGAAACACCGAACTGAGTTTGAATTTCATTAAAAAAAGTTTGAAAGATATGAAATAATTCAGAACGATTTTTCATCAAAAATAACCAAGTGCATCTGGAATAATCATCAATGAAAGTAACAAAGTATTGAAAACCTAAAGTAGACTTAACGCGGCTAGGTCCCCAAATGTCAGAGTGAACCACGGCAAAAGGGGACGAAGCACCACGCGTGAAACTACGAGGAAAGGAAATACGACTATGTTTGCCTAATTGACATGACTCACACGCCAAACTAGATAAGTTGGACAAGGCAGGGACAAGTTTCTGTAACTTGGCAAGACTTGGATGACCTAACTGAGCATGAAGAAGAGAGAGAGACTTCATAACTGTACTAACATGTGTAGAGGGACGGAGATAATAAAGACCATGAGACTCACATCCCGTGCCAATCACCTATTTCGAACTCCGGTCCCGTAAACACACAAAATTGTTGGTAAAAGTAACAACACAATCAAGAGAACGAGTTAGACGACCGATGGACAACAAGGTTAAAAGGAGACCCAGGGACATAAAGAACATTATCAATGGTTAAAGAAGGAAAAAGTTTAACCGTTCCAACACCATGAGATGATACTCTAGAGCCATCAGCCAGTGTAACAGAAGGTAAATGATTAGGAGATGATAAAGAGGAGAACAAAGATTTGTCACCAGTAATATGATCAGTGGCTCCCGAATCAAAAACCCAAGGACCAGGAGAAAATGATTGGGTCAGACCAGTAAAATATGTATTTGTATGTGTGACAGATATAGTAGAACTAGAAGATTGTTGATCCTTATACCATTCGAGAAATTTGTTGAACATAGTAGGCATGTCGGATGCAACAGAAGAAGAAGGATCTCCTGCAGATAAAGGTGGGAAAAGATTGGTCCGAACAACTACAACAGATTGAGGAGGATGACCATGTAATGTATAACACTTGTTAATCTTGTGACCTAGCTTGCCACAATGTTCACACTTACGACACCACTACAAGAAAAACACCAAATAGTGACCGAAAATTCGGTCACTAAATGTGCAAAATCTAGTTACTAATTAAAATAGTGACCGAAATAGTGACTAACTGGAATCAGTCACTATTTCCTTGGTCACTGATTTTAGTGATCGATTCAGATGACCGATTATATATAACCAAATCGGTCACTAAATCGATCACTAAATCAATGAAAAAGTTAATCAATAACAAATTTAATTATTTTTATTTATTTACATTTTTATTATATCTATTATTTATTTTCCCTATCTCTTAATTATATTATATTTTGCTTATTTAAGTTTTTATTTATATTTATTTAGTTTAACTTATTATTAGGTGGTTTATTATCATTGTCGGATTCGAACCCGGTACCTTAGAGTTGGAGAGCTGAAACTCCAACCATTGAGCTACTAGGATCTTTTAATAATAACTTACAAATAAATTATATTTATATACAAATAAATGTATATCCGTATAAATATATAAATATAAAATCTATAAATAAAAATATATTTATATATTTTAATATATATTTAAATATTGATATATTTATATATTGATATATTTATATAGCATAATGTATATTAATATATGAGGGGATTATATTGATATATTGATATATTTGTATATATATATATATATATATATTATATATATTTATATATTGATATATTGATATATTTATATATTAATATATTAATATATTTATATTTTTATATTTTTATATTTTGATATATTTATATATTGATATATTTATATATTTATTTATATCCTTATACATTTATATCTTTATATATTTATATATTTGAAAAAAAAATATTAAATTTTAAAAATAATATTATATTTTTAAAAATAAATATTAGAAAAAGATTTAAAAATATATATAAATTATATTTACATTTACAAAATATTAAAGATATATGTTTATATCTTTACATATTTATATATATTTATATGTTTATATTTTTACATATATTTATATCTTTCCATATTTATATATTTATATATAAAGATATTAGTTTTGTATACAAATAATATTATAATATAGTATATTATACTATTAGTATAGTATACAAATAATATGTTAGTATAGTATAGTATACAAATTATTAATTTTGTAATTTATATACAATGAAAATAATATAATAGTATATTGGTATAGTATATTTGTATTCTAATTTTTAAATAAACTAAAATTATGCTAAATGTATAATAATATATGAGAGGATAATAAATTTAATCCAATTACTTTTATAAATATATAAATATAAAATCTATAAAATATTAAAAATGATATTATATTTTTAAAAACAAATATTAGAAAAAGGTTTAAAAACTAGTATTATTTTAAATTTATTAAAAGTATAATTAAATCTCTATTTTCTTAAAAAAAATTTAAACTTCTCAATTCTACATTTTTGTAAATTCTATCATTATATTATCATGCTCATTATATCAAAATGTTAAATACTTTTAAATATTAAAATTAACTTTATCAAAAATTAGGAAAAAAATTAATCCAAAAGAGTTCAAAAATATATTATAATATTGTCAATTTTGAGTTTAATTATATTGTTCATTCTCAAAGTAGAAAAATATATTGTAATTATTTTAATTTAATAAAATATAATTTAAAATTTTAATACTAAAATTAAAAGATTAAATAATAATAAATTTAATTCTTTAAATTCAGTAGTTAGAAATTAAAATTATAGTTTCTCTGTTTTAAATAATTAAAATAAATATTTAAAAATAAAAATCAAAACTAGTATTATCTTAAATTTATTAAAAGTGTAATTAAATATCTATTTTCTTAATTTTATTTGTTTCAAACTTCTCAATTCTACATTTTTGTAAGTTCTATCATTATATTATCATCCACATCTCCTCCCATGTTCTACTTTATCTTTACAATAGTCAATATTCTTAACTAATTTATAGTTTTAATTATAATTTTTTAGTATATATTTCGAAATTAATCAATTTTAATCTATTATTTGAAAAACTAATATATTCTAATCAATAATTTCGAAAACTAATCGATTATAATTAATTATTTGAAAAAATTATCAAATATGATCGATCATTTTGAAAATATAATCGATCGAATCGGATTTCGCTTGAGCGAGAGTAGTCTCGCTCAAGCGAAATACACTTCAGATATCGTATAAGCCTTAACCGCTATCTAATATACACTTCGGATAGCGGTTATAAGGGAACCGCTATTATATCCTCTCAATTATGATCGATCATTTCAAGTTATGATCAATCAGAATCGTATTTCGCTCGAGCGAGAGTAGTGTCGCTCAAGCGAAATACAACCCGAGAATGCCAATTTTGTGCAGGGGGCGTTTCGCTCGAGCGAGAATATTGTCGCTCAAGCGAAATACATTTTAGATAGCGGTTCCACAAGAATCGCTCTTAAAAGTGCACTTCTAATAACGAGTTAACCATTAACCGCTATCTAAATTATACTTTAGATAGCTGTTAACGTGGAACCGCTATCATATCTTCTCAATTATGTTCTTCTTTTCATCAATCATAATGAAAACTTACATTAACTATTTTTTTGAATATTATGTTTTTAAATTTGCTATTAGAGAAAACCTGTCGTAATTCAAAATGTTAAATACTTTTAAATATTAAAATTAACTTTATCAAAAATTAGGAAAAAAAATTAATCCAAAAGAGTTCAAAAATGTATTATAATATTGTCAATTTTGAGTTTAATTATATTGTTCATTCTCAAAGCAAAAAAATATATTGTAACTAGTTTAATTTAATAAAATATAATTTAAATTTTTAATACTAAAATTAAAAGATTTCTGTTGCATGAGGTTTCTTCACTTAAAAGATTTTGCAAAATGCCTCTACAAATGTTTTTAACAATTAAAAACAAAGTATTTTGACAAAAGCTTTCTCAAATGCCTCTACAAAGTATTTTTAACAATTATATTGAGTTTAATTCTACAAATTAAAAGATTAAATAATAATAAATTTAATTCTTTAAATTCAAGTAGCTAGAAACTAAAATTATAGTTTCTCTGTTTTAAATAATTAAAATAAATATTTAAAAATAAAAATCAAAACTAGTATTATCTTAAATTTATTAAAAGTGTAATTAAATATCTATTTTCTTAATTTTATTTGTTTCAAACTTCTCAATTCTACATTTTTGTAAGTTTTATCATTATATTATCATCCTCTTCTCCTCCCATGTTCTACTTTATTTTTACAATAGTCAATATTCTTAACTAATTTATATTTTTAATTATAATTTTTTAGTATATATTTTGAAATTAATCAATTCTAATCTATTATTTGAAAAACTAATCAATTCTAATCAATAATTTAGAAAACTAATCGATTATAATTAATTATTTGAAAAAATTATCAAATATGATCGATCATTTCGAAAATCTAATCGATCAGAATCAAATATCGTTCGAGCGATACTAGAGTCGCTCAAGCGAAATACAACCCGAGAATGCCAATTTTGTGTAGGGGGCGTTTCGCTCGAGCGAGAAGAGTGTCGCTCAAGCGAGATACATTTTAGATAGTGATTACACAGAACCGCTCTTAAAAGCTCACTTAGATAGCGGTTAACCTAGAACCGCTATTATATCGTTTCAATTATGATCGATCAGAATGTAGTTATGACCGATCGAACTATTTTAATCGATTAAATCTCGTTTCAATCGATTAAAACAATTTCTGCACAGCGTTTCAATCGATTAAAACAATTTCTGCATCAGCTATTATAACTTGAAAAGTTTTACGAGAAAGTTTTGCAAGTATTTCAATCGATTGAATCGCTGAAACAATCGATTAAATCAACTTAAAAGATTTTTTGTAAAGTGTTTTAATTGATATAAACGTTGTCGTATCAGCTTAAAACAAATCTGTTAAAGAATCAAGAACGTTAATTTTTTTTTTTATAAAAGTAATTATTATATATTTTTTTATTTTATAAAAATGATTAATAAAAGAAAATTTTATTATTTTTTTCTTTTTTTAGGTGTAAAAGTATAATTAAATAAAAGATAAATATATATACTTTTGCATTTTAATTTTCAAATATTAATTTTTTTATGAAATTAATTTTAATTAAAAAAATTAAAGTGATATATATATATATATATATATATATTTTATTTTTAATTTATTAATATTATCAAATTTTAGCTTAATAATTAAAAAAATTACCAATAATTTAAATTTTAATATATCTATAATTTTATATAATTATTAATATAAATTTAATTCTTCTAATAATATTAACACATTTATTAAATTATAATTCTTTACTTTAATTAATTATTTTAAATTTTTTTAACGATTTTTTTTAAATAAAAACAATAAAACTTAAAATTAATTTCTAACTAAATCTTCACATATTTATGGTTAATAGTATATTATATTATTATGTTTAATTAAATTTTAAAATAAGTTCACTTTATTTTTACACTTTTATATAAAAATGACTAATATAAACTTAAAATATATATCCAACTATTAAATTATCCAAGATATTAATATAAATTTAAAATATCAATTCAGTAATTAAAATAATTTTAATTTTTTATAAATACATTGAAATACATTTTTATTAACATACAAGTAATATATATATATATATATATATATATATATATATATATATATATAAAAGAGACTAAATTAATAATTAATTTAATTATTGATTTAGTGACCGATTCAATGACTAATTTAATAATCAATTTTAATTTTTTTATTCACATGCTAAATTAAAAAATAAAATTGAATAATTATATTACTAAATTATTTAATAAGTTAGTAAACTATTTTTTTAAAATTTTTATAATGTTATTAACAATGTTATCACTTATTTTAAATTATTAAGTAGATTTATATTTAAAATATTTTAAATAAAATATTTATATAAGTGAAAAATAGTTATCAATTTAAAAATTATTTTTTTAATGACTGAAAATTTAGTCACTAAATCAGCTACTAAATATAAAAAAAATTCAGTCACCACTTTCGGTCACTATTAACCATTTTTCTAGTAGTGGATCGAATCAGATGACCGATTCAGTGATCGAATTAGTGACCGATATCTGTGACTGAAATTTTAGTCACTAAATCAGTCACTAAATATAAAAAGGGAAATCAGTCACTGATTCAGTTACTATCAGTGACTGAATTTTTCAGTCACTAATTTCGGTCACTATTTGGTGTTTTTCTTGTAGTGCACCCTTTTTCCCGTTTGCGAGGGTGAGTCCGGTCATCACGATGGGATGTCAACACAAAAGAATCGTTAACAAAATTGGAAATAGTAGAAGAAGTGGAAGAAGTCATGAAGAGCGGGAGAACAAACCCTAAAACAATCCAAAGTAATCCAATTAACCCACAAAGCACAAATCCAAAATGAGAATACTAAAAATAAGTTCGTCAAGACTAAATGGCGCAGGAGACAATGGGACGACCAACTCCGATAGTGGTGATCTCAACGACACGATGGTCACTTGACCGAGACAAGCAAAATCATATCTCACCGGTCAAAAAAAAAATGAAACTCCGGCGATTTCTCCGGCAGCGGCGGATCCGGTGACTGCTCCAGCGGCAACGGTGACAGCAACGTGAACTAGTACACCAGGTAAGTTCCCAAGAAAGAGAGGTGGGTCACTAATGGACACACTTAAATACCAAGTCTTTCCTTGTCAGAACTTTCCTAAACATGCACTTTCACACTACCAAATAAAATTCAGTAACAAAGATAATTATTTTCTGATGTGGAGGATCAGTTTACCAGCAGCGGTGGGGCGGCTCTAGCAGCGGTGGGGCGACTCCAACAGTGGACAAAAGGAAAAAAAAATTCAAGATAACCTTAAGCTCTAGATACCATGTTGAATATAGAGGAAATAAGGTTTGAAATTAATCTCCCTTGTGTATAAATCACACATAGGGTAGTCTATTTATAGTAGAGAGATACAACTAAAAGTAACAGAATAAACAGAAGATATTGTTTGATATTTTGGTTACCAATATCTAACAATATCTTAACAATATCAAATAATATCTAAACAATATCTAACAGTACCAATTTTAGATTGTGTATAAATACAAAAAAAATATTAATGATTTTGTTATATTGCATATAATCTTTATATATTATAATTAGTAAATAAAAAATAAAAATATAATTTATGATTTTTTAATGAAATAAAATATATGTTGATGATTTTTAATATGAAAGTAATGTAAGTAGGAGTTGAAATGAGATAATATATATATATATATATATATATATATATATATATTTATTTATTTATTTATTTGTAAAACAAGTTTTACATTAAAAACAAAAGTAGCAATAGACTATATCATATATTTTTACCCTGATTTGTTTGAATCTCGATTAGTCTAACAACTATGTTACTTGTCATTTATATCCTATATTCGTTTGTTCTTTAACTTATTTCTTCAAGTAATTTTAAAAAAGTTACAATAGTCTCTTCAAATTTTTTTATTTCTTCAAATAAAAGAAATGTATTACACACCAAAATGTCTAAAATAGATAAATGTAAAAATTAAGATAAACTTTCATAGCTAAAACATAAAAGAGAAAATAATACAATTTTAGTAAAATTAGATTTTCCAAAGAATTTATAGATGATTGTTTTTGTGTCTTTTTGTTTGGGAATGTTTTAAGCTTTTGAAAGCTAGTCATTGTGAAATATGGTATCTTGATTTGGTATTATATATGATTTGATAAGAAAAAAATCAAATTATATTAAATAACATTTAAGTATTCAACCTCCTTAAAGAAGATAACATAATTTAGCTACTAGTTGTTTGACTTTACATAATATATTAATGTATGGTAGAATATATTAGCTTTTATTATGCTTTTTTTTTCACCAAAATTATTAGTAAATAAACATAAATTCATATTACATACAAACTTTATTCATAGATAATTTATTATTAATATTTTTAATATAGTTTATTATTATTAAATGTTTTCTTCTATTTTAAATTCCGGTTGTAATATTATATCATATCTAACTTATACTAGAGTTCACATTGTATCTTTTTCGTCTCTTTTCTGTGTTTTTTAAGTATATTTCTCCATTAATGATACTCTTTCCTTTATTTTTGCAAAAAATTTGTCAAGGATAGAGAAAATTATCATAAGATAAGAGTGTCATGACTAATACAAATTGACTCACCATCACGATTACGTCAAGATTGACTCATCACAATTACTTTAAAAATGAATTAGTTCAACTTAACTCATTTTTTGTGAGAAAAATTTGTTATAACAATCCATCAAGTTTTTTTTTTATTACTAAAATAGATGGGTTCACATATTAAAATATTTTTTTGTGTGGATTTACACTAACAAATAGATAAGAAAAATTAAAATAGTAAGGATTATGTAAAATAATTCAACTCACTGCTAATCTGACTCAAACTTATTTAATCCACTTGTTAAGTGAGTTGGACTTGCTTTAACCTATTATTAAAAAAATTAAAAATTTTCAACCCAACCCGACTTAAACTTGTAATGAACTGAATTGGTTCACGCTGGTTATATTGACGTCCCTAATATGAAATAAAATAAAATAAATTCAATAATATTTTTTTTGTCTTGATTTAATTGATAAGTTGTATGTAAACTCACAATTTATTAATGTATTGTATAATAAAAGTGTTATATAGAAGTTTACTTTTATCGAATCACGATTAAAGAGTTCTTTTAGCATAGATTTTTTTTTTCAAGTTTAAAAAACTAGAAAAGTATAATTCTTAAGTTTAAGAGGGTTTTTTTGTTCACATGTACTTTTACTTCAATAACTCCATTTAAAAATACTTTTTTTTTATTCATTTGAAATAGTTTATGTTTTTGTTAACAATAAAACATAAACATAATTATAATAGCTTCTAATCTATTTATAATTTTTGTTAATTATAGCCTTGAACTACCAATGTATATGGTTCTAGTGATACTTATTCTTTTTGACTTGGGTACCAATGTTCAAACATCATTTCTTGTGAATTGATTAGGTTATTCTTAGATAGCCAAATCAAATTTTCATCAATCAAAGCTTCTTCTATGCTTTTTGTTCTATCCCAGAGACCAATGCATATATTCATCAATCTCTGAATGAAGATTTTGTTTCTATAACCCAAAATTTGATCTTTAATAATTTGATAAAATGAATGATATACTTATGTTTCGGTGACATTGTTTGAGTTTGAACTACTTCATCTCTGTTTCCTATACCTTATTTTGTTTGAATTGTTTCATCTAATCTTGCTTCATATATATTCTTATTTTATCTATTATGCATTATCTTGTCTAGTATAAAATCACTTCATCTCTTGTCATACCATTTTTTAATATGCAATCCTTCCATATCTTTCTCTAAATTTGTAAGATGTGTATATGTTTCATTCATTTTTATGTACTTATTGTCTTAATTATGACCAAAATTCTAAACACATATTAGTTATATTTTAATCATTTTTAGCCACCATTGCAAGCTCAACTTAACTATTCTTTTTTTATATACAACTTCAACTTCGCTTGTAAAATATAATATTAGAAAGGACACTGAAAATAATATTTAGATTTTTTATTTATTTTATAACTAATTATCGTTTAAAAATCCCGAACTTTGTAATCAAATTAGACTAAACTTTTTGTGTATTTTTTTCCCTTTTTACTCTTTTTTTTATTCAACAAGACCATAATTTTGTGAGCAAGTTATTAAGCATGAATTTAATAAAAATTTAATAAAAATGATTTTTTTAATTCGTGATTCAATTAATTCAACTCAATCAAACTTAATAAAGATGGATTAAATTGAATAAAAAAATTAAAAAAATTCAACTTAATCCAAGAATTTTTAATTAAATTATATCAAATCCAAAAATGTTTTTTTCCATGCACTCTTTTCTTTCCAATTCTTGGTTTATAAGGATTTGTAAGTGCTTAATAACATCCAACACATATTGCGAAATGAAAGAATTTTCACATCCCAATAATTATATGCTTCCCCCATTAAATATTACTCAGATTTGGGTTTAATTGAAGGTTGATAGACTAGGTCATGCAAGCTCAGCCATTGGGTATGTTCTACATTACTCCTAATAACATCACTATTAAAATATAACCATTTTTAGTTTTGAGACAGATAAGAGACATAGATCCAAAGGCAATATATTTTTTAGATTTTCTCTATCAAAACTGTCCCATTATCATGCTTAGCCTATTAATTTGGTAGCACATCTTGTCACTCTTCATTTATGATTAGGATATAGGGCTAATATAGCCTTCCTAAGCCCAGCATGACTTAAGTTTTTAGGGTCATTATCTGAGAAGGGTATTATGTTGTCTTGCTAGAATGTCATATGAGACAAGACATGCCTATATCATTCTTGGTCCCCTCCAAAATTACAAGAAACTGATAATTTTTTATTGAACATATAATTTAATCCTATAGATTTCCAGTCTGGTCAGTAAGATGATGTGCAATCTACATTCCCTCCCAAACCATTTCACCACTTAGTGGTGTGGAAAAAGATGATTTCATGTTAAATATTTACACGACAAAGTGAATGAAAATTGTGTTGGTGTGTGATACTATCAAAATTTATTGATATCCATTAGAAGATTAAAATAGAGTAGACACAATTTTATCTTGATCTTAAAATTTATGAATTGTTTTGTTCTTCAAGTAAGAGCAAAACTGCTACACAATTTTGCCAGCTTGAAAACTAATCAAGGAGCTAATGACTCTTCTGTCCCTGCTTCAGCTAAACTGGAGATACACTAATGTTCCTGCATAAAATATTATAGAAACGTTTTTTCCTGGGAAATGTTTACAGAGAAAAGGACAAATCTACCAAAGTAGTAAGAGAACTGCAACATATATATACACTATGTTTTTTGTCATAGTACACATGTTACAGCCTTTGAAAATTCATTAGTGCACTTTTCTCTCCAAGTTTATACCTATTGTTAGGAATGACATCGTTCTGTGACAAACTAATGCTTCACGTATTATAAAGGGTGATATTGCTTAATTTACAAAATTCTATGCTATCAATCAATCATGTACCACAATTTTGGTTGGCCAGAGTTTCTTCCACCTTGAAATTTCTTCGCTGCTATGCAGCTTCCTGATTCCTCCATAGAAACCATCTATTTCATTGCCTTTTTCTATATGATGCTTCCTGTCTATCACGGCTTGTCTCCATCTGGATTCAGCAGTGTACTGTGTGAACTCCAAAATCACCATATCTGTCAGCAGCACCTTTATTTTATCAGTTAAACAGCTAAAATTTTTTTTAGCAGGTAGCACATAGCACAATCACATGGGGTAACCCATTCTTTGAGTTCGTAAGACTATAGTTTTTCAACATAAGGCCGTAACAGATAATATTTTCACCTTATTCAACTATAACTTCACATAATTTGTTTATTCTGTTTACTAAAACAATGAAAACTTGATTTTAGAAAATAAAGAGGTGGAGTGGAACCAGCTTCAATTCAATATAAACTATTATGCATTCATGTAGTTAGAGCATTCATAATGGTTTGATGAAGATTGGACAATTGAAATTTTGAATGTGTTTTAAATATAATTTATCAATATAAAACATGAACCGTCATTTTTCATAAGGAGTTCTCAGTTTCTGAATGTTTGTAAAAACTGAACGCATCAAATTTGAGGGAATAGTATTAAAATGTGCAAGTGGATTATCTTACCATTATTGTGACAATGACAATGGTTCCCATGCCCTTGACACTCTTCCAAATGACCAATGACACCATACCACCAACCTACGATAAAACATGTAAAAAATTATTCCAACAAGACAATCCTATACATAAATATATCATGATCAAATCGATATTAATATGTTTTCTTACTAAAAGTATGATTAAACCATTTAGTGGAGATAATTAGGAAATTAGTCAAAGTGCACAAGGATGAGACATACCATAAGGGAACTCTTTGTTTCTTCTCCACTGGATCTCAATGTGATCTCCAGGTTTCAAGTCATCCAAACAGTCAGAGATGTGAAGAGCATGTGGAGGAGAGGCAATTGGTGGCACTCTGAGTCGGTCCCATTGTATGTTTTCCTCAGTTGTCCATCTCCCATGAGGTGAGTACCTGCCACAAAAAACATGGATTTATCACCTTCAAAAATTTTGGGGAAAAAAGGCATCCTATAAAAAAGGTTTTGGCGTGACATCAAATTCCGGCCTCAGGGACAGTAGGGCAGGCACACGCATAATCTCAACTTTGAAGGAATCAACTTTTCCACGTACCTTGCCAGAAAAGTGTCAGATCGAGAGTCATAGCAAAGTTGGGCATCATAACATGAGAGCATGAACCCAGCATGACCGTTCTGAAAAAGGAAAGTGTGAAACAATTACACAAAGTCCCAAAGAGAAAAATTACTGTACAGATTACAGAATATTGGTATACGGTCGTTGAGATTAAGAGAAGCATAAAAAGTCATAAATCAGATTATTATGTGCAACCAATTACCTCTCGATTATAGACTTGCGCTGGGAACCAAAATTTGCCACTCTCAAGAGAAAGATATAGAGCCATGATTGAATCTTCTGGTAATGACCTACTTGATTGTGTTCCCTTTTCTGATTTTGCTTTAATCCATACCAAGGGGTGAAAACCACCATGAAGGAAAGCAAATATTCCTTTCTGATTTTGCAGGTTGGAAATCTTCTCTCTGGTCTTGGAAGCTACATGCCATTTCCATTGTCTGTAAGCAGCATCACCAAACACCTTACCCCATTTCCTCTCCATGTGTTTCATCCATAAATGATCACTTCTACTTGTATCCCTAAGAGATGTGCAGGCTGTTGCAACCCTACATAATTCAGCAGGTGAAAGGTGCTCAAGGATACAGTCCAATGGTAAATCAGGCAAATCCAAGAGAGAAACCTTTCCCTCCTCTTCCTCATTCTCCACCTTAGACTCTAAACTGTTCTTTTTCAATGACATGACAAGAGAAAACTGAAAAAAGCTACAAGGGCTGCTTGTGCTTCCTTTTCTGAGCCCAGAAACTAGCCAACTTGAAAGGCTCCCCCAAAACCCAATTGATCCTAGTTTGTGCCCACGCTCCCATGATGAGAGAGGCTTACTGGTAAAGGACTTGGAAAGGATGAGAAAGGAAACAAAAGATATAATGAAGTAAAGCATTGTAGTTGAAGGTTTATATATCAAAAGGGTCCAAGGCTAACAGAGTTTGGCAGAGAAATCAGCAAAGCTGAAACTCATACCAATGATTTCCTATTAAAGAGGAAAAAGATTCACCAATGGAAGAGGAGTGGTGAGGTGACTTGGCCAAATGAACGGTTTTGCCCAGCTCAGCGCCTTAATAGACACACACAACTTGCTTTCCTTGAGGAACTTGTGTAAACTACACAACCGACAAGGCTTCACAGCTGGGTTAGTTAAAGCACTTTCCACATAGAACTCAAAAACAATCATGAAGGATGCTCCTTAAAAATGTGTTAGCATCTATAAACAGTGAATTCCCACAAAGGAGAGAAACAACATGTACGGGCAGTGGGAGGCAGCTGTTAAGTGATTGATGGAGAGGCCTTGAGAAAGCAAATCAAAGCAAAGCAAAGCACTATATTGGTTAGAATAGATTAGAATGATAAAGACACCAAAAAGAGGCACGATGGATCCAAATGTAAAACCAATAGACCCTGTTTAATCACATGATGTGTTAGGCTGTTGTTGTGTAACTGTACAAATAAATGCATACACACGCAAATCAATTGAAAATTGCAAAGAACAGAAGAAAGGGTTAATTAGATGAGTATGAAATAGCAGTAGCAAGTAGGGTCATCTAAAGTTTAATCAGAAGTGACCTTTATTATGTCGTGGTTAAGTAAAGAGGGAGAAGAAAGGGACATTTATCTGAAAAAAAGAATGATGGGTTATGTTAAGAGGGGTTAATGAAATTACATTAACATTACATTGCAGCGCAGGTGGTGGTGGGTATGTCACAACACAAGTCACAAGGGTGCCATAAAAGTCTACCTGTTCCTTTGCCTAACTCCCACCAAACTCTAGTACCGTCCACCCAAAAGACCCAGACAAGGGATTTCGTGGTATTCTTAATCAGTCCCTACTCATTTCAACAACCAAAATTGTGTCCTACAACTCATTAAGACCTCATAAATTCCACCATATTCATTGCTATGCCCGCGGAAAGGACACGGGGCCTCTTCCCCTGCCTTGTGCTACTGATATTTCTTTTGTTCTTCCATTCAACTTTGTTTCTCACGGAATACACAATATTTTTATTTTCTCTCTCTTTCAAAATATACCTCTTACATCTTTTCCATTTTCTTTCTTTCTGTTTTACTTGTATACTTCTTCTTAACAATTTTTTCAACAAATTTTTATCTCCTCTTTAATTACAATATTCCAACTTTATCTCTATCATAATTCTATTAATTAGAATTTATTATCACGTCTAAAATATTATCTATTTAAAAATTATATAATTAATCTTTTTACTGAATATCTTATATATAATTTAATTAATCGAAGATGTTTATCATCAGCTTTAATTATAATATAGTTTTTATATTAAAAAATATTCATCTATAATAAATATTAGTTATATAAAAATAAGCATTTATTATATACGCTAAATATTAGTGTTGTGTAAATTAAATAAAATGTAAAATACTTTTAAAAATTTGAACATTGATTTTTTAGAATTTTGACATAACGACTAGTTTATTTCTAATAATGATCTTATCGTGAGTATCTTAAAAATGAATGAATATGGAAAAAATAGTTATATTCTTTGAAAATTATTTAAAAAAAAATTTAAAGTTTTGTCATCTTAATCACTGCAACAATGACATTGAAATCGTTTTCTTTATTAATTAAAAAATTTATAAATTTCTGTTGATTCAGATCCGATTTGAAAGTGATAAGAGGAAATTTAAGATATAAGAAGTTGAATAGTTTGATAAGATTTAGAATACGTAAATCATGTGTAATTTTTAATTGTTTTTGGATTATTTCTAAATTAAAAAGGGGAGAAACTAGTTAATAATTTTTACGATCTTGATTATATAAGGATGATGCCTAAGTGTTGTTGAAGTGAAAGAAGTGATCTTGCAACATTAATTAATACTTAGAGAAGCTAAGTTACATAATTAATGAGAAAACGTTCAAACGATAATACTTGCAAATGAGAAATAATTGTGGCGGTTTGTTCTGAGTAGGTAAGAGCTCTCAACAAAGTTTATCTCCTCACTATTTTGGTGGAAAAAGTAAAATAAAGAAGAACAAATAGATAATATATATATGATGATGAGTGTTATAGCAAATAGATAATATTCTTTCCACATAAGGTTCTTAAAATGACCACTTCTAATATTATTGGGGACCATCTTTGTTGAATAAACTAAAATTGTTACATGAATATGATGTAGAACTTGGTGGGGGACCCAAGAGTGTGGGGATCCGGGTCTAGCAAGAAAACCAAACCATGTTAAAGAAGAAATCAATATCTGCTTTTGATGCCCCAAATCTTTGAGTCATTCATATTATTATTATATTAAGAGTAAAAGGCAGGTAGGTCATCATCCATCATGCACACTACCAAGTAACCCACCAACACCTTTCACAATTTCTATGATGATGTCATTCTATATTTTCAGATGGAATCCACGTGAAACATTGTGTTCAAAACAAAACACCCACAAGGATTGCGGACCAATATAAATTTTGTTAAAATTATTATTATGCATTAAAAAAATATATTTATCTTTTAATTTTATATATTTAAATCCAGTCACTCGATAATTGTTTTATATTGATATAAATCCATCACTTAATTTAAAAAAAAAAAGGAAATTCTCTCCACGTCTTAGATCCAATTTAGCGTCATAACCATATTAATTATTTTTAGTGAAACTATCTCAATTATCCTTAATTAAGATAAAGTTCATATACATCTACTCAATTTTTTTTATATATAGTTTTAAATTGAAATTTAACTTAAAAAAATAATGAAAAAAAATTAAAATTTAGTATACATTTAGAAACGTGAAAAATATTTTGATAATTATTGTTTAATAAAATTTGTATTTAAATATGTGAATGAAAAGTGATATAAAATATTTTTTAAAAAAGTATTATTTTTAATCATAAAATAATAATAATAATAATTGATTTAGTATTTAAAATAATAATAATTATTGACTAAGGAGAGGACTATGTCTCGGAGGTCTGAGCATCTTTCGGGATATAGAAATATTCCATGAGGTTTTCTATCTTAGAAAAAAAAGTTTTCGAGATGTTTTTGGGAAGAGAAAAAATTAAGTTTAACATAACGGGACCAACGAGACCAAATTCTGATGGTGATGTTTGATTATTTATGGTTAAAGGTTTTTCTTACTCACTTTCCACTTATAATTCCTACTATCATATGTGTAATGTAAATAATATGTATCCAAATTCATATAATAATGCACACGAGGTTCATAGAGAAGACTTTGACAACATGATTCATGATGCTTTAGGTGCAGAGTTTGTGAGTCATTTTGATGAAGAAAATGAGCAGTTTCCAAATATTGAAGCAAAAAAGTTTTATGATTTATTACATACTTCACAAAAACCATTGTGGCCAGGATGTACTAATCACACTGAATTACCTATTGTTGTTGTTAGATTGTTGACAATTAAATCAGAGGGAAATATGTCCTAACGATGTTTTAATCAAACATTGGCTCTTTTGAAAGAGACACATCCTGTAGATAATTTATACTAGAAGATTATTATAGAACCTTAAAATTGGTTTCAAAACTTGGTTTATCAGTAGAAAAAATTAATTGTTGTGTTGATAGGTGTATGTTGTTCTACTCAGATGCAGATAAACAACTATCTACATGTAAGTTTTGTAAAAAACCTCATTATAAGACAAAAAAAGTGGGTAGAGGTAAATATAAAAATATCCCTATAACATTTACTTGTTTTGTTTGGGTACAGAGAAAATATACTATTTTCCCATCTGATCATAGGTTAGCTAGAAGAAACTTTGAAATGCGAGGTGACAACATATTGAAAAGTTTACTAAACAAGGCACGCATGATAATGAAGAAGCCAAATTGGCTTGCAAAAGATGTATGAGATATCTTATGCCAACATTGGGGATCAAAACAATTCAAAGTAAAAAGTTTGATTGCAAAAGCAAATCGAGCTTGTGATTGTGATGGACTTGGAATTTCACTCTATATTGGTAGCTCCATTAGCATTTCTCAACATAGAGAACATTTGGTAAAGTTTGTTTTACACTCCTTTATGCATGTATTGGTCCTATTTGTTGTACTTTTGAACCTATAATGTATATGTGAATTATGGAACCCTAGACTACATTTAGGTGTGGAAAGATTGTACATTAGTTAGTTCAAATTTGATTGCATGGTGTTGTTTATGATAGAAGAGAAAAATAGTTATTACATTACCTATTGTCATGACTTGATTTTTTTTTTTGTCTTTTATGGTGGATATTGTACTTCTAAGTTTGTGTTTCTAACCATACTTTAGATAATGTTGAATGGAAAACTCCCTACCTCATCAGAGTTGTTTCTCAAAACACACAAACGAAAGGATAACACATGGGTGGATCAAAGATCAGCACATGTGGATGTAAGTTCCTTATTTTTCTTATTATGTTAATTTCTTAAACAATTGTATCCTTTTTTATGTTTTTATCCAATTCACTACTATTCTATTTTAATGTTTATAGGCAGAACTTAGTCGTGCATGGGAAGAAGTCTCCCAATCAGGATCTATTGCAGAAGACTCTCTGCCTGATGAATTACAGGTTTGGTGTAAAGTTGCTGGAATAAACAAAGACAAAGTATATGGGCTTGGATCTGAGTCAAGCAAAGCAATTGAGAGAAATCTTTGTCACGATTCTACTTCATCATCTATCCAACTTATGAGAGAGGAGATTGAACAATTAAAACACAAGTTACAGGAAGTTGAGATTGAAATGTATGATCTACATGAAAGAATGTTAACTAATGAGAGACAAATTCATAAAAATGATAAAATGTTGCTCCTCTTGATGAAGAAGATGGATGTTCAACCTCCTAAATTGTGAACTGATTCTATTTTGTATATTATATTTGTTTTGTTAGTTTCTGATATTTCCAGAATTATGATTTTTATTTTAGTTTATTCTACTTACTTTTAGATTGAATTTTCAATATGTAAGAAAGTATTTAATTCATGAATGATGAATTTATTTAGAACAAAATTTGTGGTATTATTTTGATGTTTATCTTACGTAGTGAAATTTTCATATATTTAATACAATATATAATGTATTTCACATTCTTTAATCAGACTTATCGTTATTTTAAAAATAATATAAAGATATAGTGACCAATTTGGTCATATGTATTCGGTCATAAATTCGGTCACTAAATCGGTCACTAATTTGATTACTAAATCGGTCACTTAATTGGTCACTGAATCAGTCACTAATTCGGTCATTGATTCAATCACTAAATCGGTCAGTAATTCGGTCACTGAATCAGTTACTAATTCAGTCACTAGCAACTAATTTGGTCATCGAATCGGTCACTAAAATCGGTGACCAAGGAAATAGTGACCGATTCCAATTGGTCACTATTTTAGTTAGTGACCGATTTTGGTCATTTAGTGACCGAATTTTTTTTACTATTTAGTGTTTTTCTTGTAGTGATACTCCTTTCTGAAAAATGGTTAGACTCTGATACCATTTCGGATAAAGATCCCTTCTTATCCAGACAATATGAACCTCCTCGGGCATAACGACGCTATCCCTCGGCTGAAAGCCCATTCAAGTTCATATTTCCTATAAGAAGAACACTCTGCGGTAAAGCAGTTTCATAGATTCGGAAGCTTTTTCATACACATGATCCTCTTTCGAGATAAGTGTAGAACATGTTTGTATTTAAGTGAAAAATGATACTAAGAACTATAGACAAGAATTTTTTTAGAAAAAGAACATTTTTAACAAAATTTATTAAAAAATAATTTAAATACTTTTAATTACGAGTTCTAATTTTTAAATTAGGTCAAAACATTTCATTGTATAATTTTTTTTGTTTTTCTTGTTTTCATTTGAATGTTTTCTCCCCAGGAACACCGAGAGAAATCAAGTAGGAATTTTGTTTCAGGGAAAATATTTTAAATTTTTATCTCATCATCTTAATATTTCTAGGAAAAAATATTTAGTAGTTTTAAATTTGATATATTAATTTTTTAATAGGAAATATAACTAATTTATTTGAATGATAGAGTATTTAGAAAATATAGCTTATAATTTAAATTTCTATTTCATATTCGATAAATTTAATATTAGTTTAAAACTGTAGAATTTATTTTTGAATTATGTGAAAATCAAGTAGTGAAATTAGAATTTCAAATTCAGATGCTATTTTATTATTTACATGTAAGATGTTAAATCTTTCTTCTATATAAACTAGACAAATTATCTTAAATAAGAATATTTCTAAAACTGTTATTCAACACATACTCCATCTTAATACAGTATTTTATTATTTTATTTTAATGTGAAGATAAAAGTTTTCTTGACCATTTAAAACCATTTTTTAGTTTTTATATTGCATTTAAACAATGAAAAAACTGGGTTATATTTAATCAATTTAATATATATATATATATATATATATATATATATATATATATTAATTGAATTATTGACTTGAACAAGTAATAATAGTATTTTTTTTAATTTATAAAATTTAACACTTGGCGGAATGTTTTCAATTTGCATTGATGAACTAAGATCCTCTAATAATAATAATATTTAATTACCTTTAATTTACACAATTATCTTTTTTCACTCATACATAAAAATTATATATATTTGCATTGATAATAATGTTTTTTCTTACTAATTATTTTCCTTTTAATCTTGTATTTATAATTTTTTTTATTGTTTTATCTATTTGTTTTATAGGTTTGTGAGAAAAATAATATTTTTTATATATTTTTTCTCTATAATAGTAATGATATTGTGATTTTAATATATTTTAGTGAAATAATATGATTAATATATTTAATTTTGTAATTTTTTTTGTTTTCTCATTTAAAATATTAATAATCCTTTTTATTTTGTTTTCATTGTAATGATCCGTGAATAAAGTTTTTTTTATTATTATTATTATTATGACATTTTGATTCAGCTGTTGAGTTAAACAAACTCTCCCCTTATAAAATTGGTGATACTTTTGGAGATGTATTGATCATTGATTTGAATAAAGAAAATGATAAACATTTGGAGAGATAACAAATAAGTTAAAATTTATAACTCACGACATATCAACATAAATAAAATGTAAATATAGACAATATTTCATCAAATATTACAAAGAGTGAGAAATATAACAAAATTTATGAAAGTTTAAATTATGTGTTTTTATAAAAATTAGATTAATAGTATTATATTGGTATTAGAATGCTCTTTTTGTTATTTGTCACGTGTGGACTTGTTCAACACAAACAAAAGTTGGAAAAGGATGCGATTAGCACAAGGAAACAAGGCATAGTAAGATGAAGAATAGAAGGTGCTATGAACATGTTTGGATTGGTTCATGCAGATGAATTAATGGTGGACACAATCTAGTTATCTAGATGCAAAGAGCTTCGTCCACTTTTCAATCTCCTCCTCCTTGTCAAGTTTTCTGATTCCACCGAACCAGCGAAGCAACGAGACCCTTTCCTCGTACCTGTTTCTATTCAACACTGATCTTTTATTTCTACTAGCAGACTGATATTGCTTGAACTCCACTACCAACTTGTCTGCAACAGAGTTAAACATTGCACCGATGAATTCATATCAGACCCCTCCAAAAAAATAAACAACTTTTGAAACTTCAACATTTATGAAACTTTTGAGCTGAATCTTTCTCACCACTGTATTGGCAACGGCAATGATTCACATCCTGGTCGCATGTTTCCAAGTGACCAATTACAGCATACCACCAATCTATAACTCATTCAAAATAGGTACTTGTATTTGATTATTTGTTAATCAGAGTCAAATTCTTGATATGAAGTTATGATAAATAAGAAATAATGACGAGTTACAAGAAAGATATGCTAAGAGTCAATTAATTACTTACTATAAGGGGATTCTTTGCGTCTTTTCATCTGAATCTCAATTTGATCTCCAGGTTTCAAATCATTCATACAGTTAGACATATAAAACTCTCTTGGGGAAGTTTCAATTGTTGATAATCTCAACCTACCCCACTGAATATTTTCTTCAATCATTCGCCACTCACCAGTTGGAGACCTGTAAAATATAAAAAAATGCATATATGACAGAAACAGAACAACATATTAAGGCGACTTCCAATAAATTTTACTCAATTATAGAAAGAATGTTGGAAAAAAAGTGTCAGAAAGAGGGTAGCAGACATTTCTTAAAAGTATGATTGCTGACTTCTAATCCAAATTTAACTAACATCAGACATAACCTGGAATAATGGGAGTTCATTATTATTGTGAAGGATTGAACTTTACCTTGCCTTGAAGGTGTCTGTTCTAGAGTTATAGCTGACTATGGCATCATAACAGAATAGATTTGCAGTCTACAACCAAAGTTATGCATGATATAACCATTAATTAGCTGTGCCCTATACACTTGAACATAAATATATGGTTAGTAGTAGTTAATGATTAATGAGTGTTACCTTATACACTTGAACAGGAAACCAGAAGCGGCCACTTTCAAGACAGACATACAAAGCCATTTTTGAACAATTTTTGAACAAGGTAATCAAGTCAATGAAGTGTTCCAAATAAGAATGAAAGTTAAGGAAAGGCCAAACACCACTGAAAGAGCCACATGATCCACTCTGATTCTGCTGAAGTAACAGGATGCTTTGTGTGTTTGCTATCTTTGTTGTGTGCCACTGCCACTCTTGGTAAGCAACATCACCAAGAAGCCTACCCCATTTCTGCTTGATAATTTTCTCCCACAAAGCATCACTTCTGGTTTTGTGCCTCAAACTGGTACACACTTGTGCCACTCTAAACAAATCCAGTGGTGAAAGGCACTCAAGAATGCAATCCAAGGTCCAGTCAGGCAAATCTAGGAGACAATAAACTCTGCAATCCTTTTGCATCTCCAGTTTTGATACACAGTTCTTCTCAGATGACATTTTTATTTGTTGAAAACTTAGAAGATACCAAGATAATTTGAAATGATTTTGCAGCTTCCACCATGAAAACCCAAAATTGGTAGAAAGGAAGTAACACAGCTTATTAAATTGGCAAGTCAAATTGTGCCTTTGTCTACATTCTTAATTATCACTTTAATTTAGTCCTTGTTAACAAGGACGCTTTATTAAACATAAATTCAATTAAAAAAGTAATTTATACATGTTTTTAAAACGACAAAATAAAATATCTAAAATTAAAAGATATTAATATAATTTAGTTCGTATGCATGTGTGAACCAGTGAATTTTACTGAAATTAAGGACAAAATACAATTAAATTTAAGAGACAGAAAATGACTTGGTCATGAATCCAGAAACACCTTGAAAGCACCGTGACATGTTTTCGATGATTTCTATGTCATTTTGATTTTTTTATTTACCCATCAATCCTGTTAATGTGTCGATGTTGTAAATATTTTTCATAAAACAATTAATCTTTTTGGCCTTTTTGTTTGAGTAAAAAAGTTTATCTTCCAGGTAAAGGTTAGGTAAGGTATTTTTACGGAGTAAACATTTATGAGTTATAAGTCATTATAAGTTATTTAATTTTTTATTTTATTTAATGAGATATTTTTCTTTTTAAATAATTAGATTATGAGTTTTTCTTATTTATAAATTATTCAATTTATATGAGATTTAAAACTCACATTAAAATTTTTAATCGAGTTTTAAATTATGTACCACGAAGTTATAATTATATAAAAAAAGAAAAAAGAATGAAATTAAACTAATTTAACTTTTATAACATACTTATTGAATGAATAATGCTTTTTAAAATTTATTAATTGTCTTGTAGAAGTATAAAAAGTTATATTTTAAAAAAATGTTATTTTAATATAAAAATAAATAAAAAATTATAAAATATATGATTAAATTACTTGTAACATATTGTAAAAATAATTATAAAAGATGATAAAATATAATTACAAAAAGAGATTTTTTTATATATAGCATAAGTATAACATATTTTTTTTAGTTTTATTTTACTTTTTTTGTTCGATGACATAAAAAAATCCCCCATATATATATATATATATATATATATATTAATTAGTTTTTGTATATTCATATTTTTTATATTATTAATTTTGTAAAATAATTATTTTTTAAATTATATATATATATATATATATCACATTTTTTTTCTTTTTATTTTTATACATGTGTTTTTTCATTCTTCTCACATCTTTCCCCTTACTCTAAATGTATAATATCAAAATAATTATTTTCTATCTCTCATTTTTATAAGTAGTATATATATTTCATTGTAGCAGTAAATTTTTTTACATATTTATTTATTTATTCATGTACGACTTTAACAATTTTTATTATGTTATAGGATTTAAGATTAATAATGAATTGATAAATTTATGAATGTGAGATTTCTTATATAAATTAATGACATAAAATGGGGAGAATTAATAGTTTTTAAATAGTAGATAGGATTTCTCTGTAGCATCTATGTCTGATATAATTTTAATTTATTGAGATTTTTTTTCTAAAAGTGTTTATGGAGAATTTTTCAAGAATCACTTTGATCACAACTTTTATTTATTCTAACATTTTTTTTAACAATAATTTAAAATTAAAAAAAAAACTCAAATAACTCAAATATTATATTCAAATTATGTTGATAAAAATACTTCAAATTATAAACCCATTTTATTATAAAAATAGCCTAAATATGACATGATTACATTGATACCCTTGTCCCCATTTAAGAAAACAAAATCTGAAACAATGGTATGTCTCATATCACATGCAAATTTCCTTCAAATTCATCTTCATGGCTTCTTTCCCCTCCTCTTTTTCAATTAAAATGGAATTGAAGAAACAAGAGTGGAAGATGGGACAAATACAAATACAATTTCCATTTTAAAGTAAACAGCTTATTGTAATTTGGAAGACACATCCCTGCATAAATATGAATGGTGTACAAAATCTAGTCATCAAGATTCAATGGCATTGTTCCACCTTTGAATCTCCTCCTCCTTATAAAGTTTTCTGATTCCACCGAACCAGCGAGGCCTAGACCCTTGTTCCTCATGCGCCTTTCTGTTCAATACTGCTCTTCTCCATCTACTGTGGAACTGATATTGCTTGAACTCCACCACCAACATGTCTGTAACAAAAGTTAAACATTTATGAAATATTAAAACAAACGTACTCATTATAAGAATAATAACATACATAGACAATTTTACCTATGATAGGAAACACAAAAACACTCTATACTTTTGTAAATATTAAAACTTCTCTCGTTGCAAATATTCATAAACAGCTTCTTCGTATAGGTAAAACTTGAAATCCTACCATTATATTGGCATTGGCAATGATTCACATCTTCATCACATGTTTCCAGATGACCAATTACAGCATACCACCAATCTATACCTCATTTAAAATAGAAGTAAGGAAATCAATCAGAAGAATGATTAAGTACTACTTGACATAATTAGATGTAAGAAGTGAATTTGAAGACATAATAGTGAATTAGTCAATTACTTACTATAATGGGAATCTACGTGTCTTCTCATTTGAATCTCAATTTGATCTCCTGGTTTCAAATCATTCATGCAGTTAGACATATAAAAAACCCTTTGAGAAGTTTCAACTGGTGATATTCTCAACCTATCCCATGGAACATTTTCCTCAATCATTTGCCACCCACCTGTTTGAGACCTGTAAAATATAAAGCATACATATAGCCCCTGATATGAAGATACTATGCTGTATATCATTGTATGTGTGTAGCTTGTTTTTAATCTCAATGAACTTGTGTGCTGAGAACTGTGTGATTATTGAGTTTGTCCTCCAAATTAAGCCAACAACAATCACAATATAGAATAGTGGTAGTTCATTTTTATTGTAAAGGAATGAAAATGAACTATACCTTGCTTGAAAGGTATCTGTTCTAGAGTCATAGCTGACAATGACATCACGACAGAATAGGTTTCGATTTCCAGTCTACAACCAAATTTATACATGCATGATATAATCAACGTTAAAGCAATGGCTAAAAATTATAAATGTATAGAGATAGAAGCAATTGATCATCAATTAGGGTAACCTTGAAGACCTGAACAGGAAACCAGAAGCGGCCACTCTCTAGAGATACGTACAAAGCCAGTTTGGAACAATTTTCAAACAAACCGATCAAGTCAACAAAGTTTTCCAAGTAAGAATGAAAGCTTAGAAAAGGCCAAACACCACTGAAAGAGCCACATAATCCACTCTGATTCTGCTGTAATAACAAGTGGCTTTGTGTGTTTATTTTTGTTGTGTGCCTCAGCCACTCTTGGTGAGCAGCATCACCAAGAAGCCTACCCCATTTCTGCTTGATAATTTTCTCCCACAAAGCATCACTTCTTGTTTTGTCCCTCAAACTGGTACACACTTGTGCCACTGTAAACAAATCCAGTGGTGAAAGGCACTCGAGAATGCAATCCAAGGTCCACTCAGGCAAATCTAGGAGAGAATAAACTTTGCAATCTTTTTGCTTCTCCAGTTTTGGTACACAGTTCTTCTCAGACGATGTCATTATGATTCGTTAAACCTAATACAAAGGCGGTTTGAAGTGATTCTGCAGCTTCAACAATACAAACCCAAAAGTGGAAGAAAGGAAAGAATTAAAAGTTGGCTGATTAACGAAGAATATCACCTATGTAACTTGCTTATTAAATTGGTAAGTCAAATTATACCCTACGTTAACAATTAACACCTTAATTTCTCCTTGTTTATGAAGCTTTATTAAAAAAAATAAAATTAAAACTGTTTACTGAAGATGGAATTGCTATAAATAACAAATCAATTAAAAACATTATTTTAATAAATCCGAAAAATACATTAGCAAGGACTCAAGGATTAAATTTTTTTTTTTTAATGTTTAAGAGATAGAAAGTTCATTTTAAAGTGTACAAGACTTGGTCTTGAACATAGACACCTTGAATGCACCGTTACACGTTGTCGATAGTTTCTAATTTTCATTGTTTAATTCATTGTCACTTGGTTGTTGATCTATAGCATAAGGACATTTACGTAAGAACAAGAAGAGTAAAATAATTAACCTTTGGTTACGAATATAGTTGTGATGCGTGTATTGTTGCTATTTGTTAACGCTTTCATTTCATCGTTTACGTTGTTCATCATGACTTTTTCATATATTTTGCAGTAATAAAATATTATTTTATTGTACTAGATTTGTTTTAATTAGAAATAATGAAATCCCAAAGCTGAGAACAACATATTTTATCACTACCAAATATAGCCAGCGGAATCGGATCCACCCTTTCCTTGTCATGTCCTGGTCTGTGATATTTTTTTTTCATTATATTTATAATTATTTTATCATATGTTATTAATAAAATGAATAAATGTTATTGTAAGATTATGCATTAAAAAAGAAGTAATATTATTCTTGAAGAAATAAGAGAATATGATAAAGTGAAAAAAATTGTAAAATACATCATAAATGTGATATTTTTTTTATCATATTAATAATTATTCGATGTAAAAAAATTATGATGACATTTTTAAAATTAAAGTAAATTTTTTTATTGTCTGATTTTATATGATTCGATATATAATTCATTTTAACAATAAATATTATTCTCAAACTTATTACACGTCGATCTCCTGTCACGACTTTAGAAAGCTCAATAAAGAAGAGGAGATCTTCGATTTGAAATACGAGAATTTCTATCATGACGTCGTGAAGCAAGTTCATAAGGATTAAAAGCTGGTTGAGCTAAACATGAACCCTCTTCCACATCAGAATCTGTTAGAAATAAGAGTAAATACATCAAAATTTATCACTACAATAAAAGATGAGAAAAGAATAATAAAACACACAATAGATAATAATATAATTTTCCTACCAAAAACATATATAATTTCTTCTTTAAATTTAAATTAATAATAATAATAATAATAATAATAATAATTTTTTCCTCCCAACCTTCTACTACCAAAGATACCCAATCTAGATGTTGATCTAATATTTAGAGTACACAAATATTCTTTCCTCAACAATGCATAAGCTCCTTTTTTTGAGAAAATAAAATGAGTTTCTAAATCCTAAATTCTAAATTAGTTCAAACACAATTTCTCTCTCTATATATATATTTAAACTCCTGTCTCCTGTCACAAAATTCACAAATTATCCAAAACCTTATTTGAAATTTAATATAAATGTGCCAGAAAGAATCAGATTTACACCATTTTAAAAAAACTTTGAGAAAAGAAGTTAGGAAACAAAGTTCTTAAGAAAACAATGATTTGGAAGAAAATTTATGATTAGTCCATCATGCGAACGATTACAGTGAAAGAATTTTCTCCCATTTTTCGATCTCCTCCTCACTGTCAAGCTTTCTAATTCCTCCATAGCACCCACTTGGTTCTTCATATCGTTCCCCATTTTTGTGTAGCTTTAGTCGTCTCAGACTTGAATCCCGAGAGTGTTGAATGAACTCCAAGATCAATGTATCTGTTAAAAGGGAGTGTTCAAATCAGCTTTAAGTTTATACTATGATGAACCAATCATATCAAATTAAATGAATGATTTTATATCTCTGACTCAAATTAACATGCACGCTAAAGTTAGACATTATAGAGAAGCAACCTTGAGTCTTGTCACTGTGTAAAACAATAATATTTTACACCATTTAAACTAACAATAGTTTCTCTGAGAGAGTGAGAGAATAACTTCTTCACTAATAATGGCTTTTTTACGTTTCTGGTCAAAACTATAGATGATATTTACTTGATAGAGTCGATTTTAAATTTTTTTACTAAATTGGATGAAATTGTTTTGAAGGCACGATTTTACTATGAAATCTGTTAGGTAGTACGATTCCAGGAAATTACTTTTTTTTTTTCACAGCAACGATGGTTTTCATCCCTTCAACACAGATTCTTCTTCTCGATCCTTGAAATAGTTAAAGGTAACTGATGGATTATCGTATGGATTTCTGCTCATGAGCCCCAAAAATCACCTGTGGATCTTGGTCTCATGATCTTTTCAATTATGATTCCCAAATTGTTGTTTCATTTCAGACTTCAAGCAGCATATGAGATACTAAACTGGTTTGACACAAATTCAAAAATCCTTTGAAGTTTTTCAGCCCAAGAATAGCCCAATCTTAATCCACTACCTGATTCAATGAAGCTTTTGTGATGCCCACTGTTTGGACCAGAGTGACTTCAACAGGCAAAAGGGAAGGCACCACTAGAAGGTTCATTGGATTATCTGTCATCCCTTGACCTACCTGTGGCTGATCCAAAACCACGTTGATTCCATGAGCCTTCATATGCTTAGCAGGACCAATCCCACTCAGCATCAGCAACTGTGAGCTTCCAATTGCACCAGCTGCTAAGATTATTGCATTCACTAAAGTCGTGTTAGGTAACACAGCTTTAGAAAAAAACAAAATTAAAATAAATAAATTCGTGTTATTTAATACGATTTGCTGAAGAAAATATGATTTTCAACTCAACCCATGCAACTTAACACGATTTCAGTTGCACCAATTCTTCCTAATGAAATTGTGTCTCCAATTACAGTTTCACCCAATTTAGTAAAATTTTTTAAAACCGACTCTACTACGTAAGTATCATATTTTTGACCCAGAAAAGTTAATAAGCCCAGTAATAATAGATATCATCCATCTCAACATGAAAATGTGAGACATGCAAACGAAATGATGCATAAAGATTTTTCACCAGATTGGCGACCGCAGCAGCATTTCTCATTTTCATTACAGGAGTCCACGTGACCAATTACAGCATAGAACCAATCTGCAATTCAATTGATTACGCATCAACTTTCTCCTGATTGATGAAGCTTGTATAAGAAAACTTGGTGGAAAGCTTTTATTTTAAAAGTGGATATGGAATCACAACAGAACATGAACCTGATGTTAACCTAAATATCCTTTACTTGCTAACGTATCTGAGAGCTGAGAAAGCAAAATGACAAGAAACCTACCATAAGGAATTCCATTTCTAGATCTCCGTTGGATCTCAACATGATCCCCTGGTTTCAGGTCTTGCAAACAATCAGAGACGTATTCATCACATGGAGGCATATCAATCGGAGGAGCCCTCAGTTTATCCCATTGGATGTTGCTCCCCACTTTGTGCCAACCCCCACTTTGACGTCTACAGTTATGCATTACTTTGAATTAATTGACATGTTTAGTTAGTTTATATTTATATATTTTCATTTCTTAATCTCGGATTAAAAGATAAACCATACTAAATATTACTATTTTCCTCCTCTGATATACCTTTTATACCTTGCTCGAAAGGTATCAGATTTGGAATCATATCTAACTAAGGCCTCACGAACAAATAATCCCTGAAAAAGGAAACATAAGAGATCTCATAATAAATTTTGCTTAATGAAAAGTATAAGCAATAAGCTAACTAGGAAGGGTTTACCCTGTAGATTTGAACCGGAAACCAGAACTTGCCAGTTTCTAGAGAGACATACAAGGCCATCATAAAGCTATTTGACAATGAGCTATTAAGATGGCTACAATCATCTAGATATGATCTGAGGTATAACGTAGGCCAAGTACCACTGAAAGATCCCAATGACCCATTCTCACTGTTCTGTTGATACAAGGGGCCGTTTCTTTTCTCCTTAGCTGTTGTGATATGCAGTTTCCACTCCTTGTAAACAACATCACCAATGACTCCACCCCATTTCTTCTCTACGTGGATTTCCCACAAACGATCACTTCGACATATATCCCTTAAAAAAGTACACACTTTACACAGTCCAGCCAGTTCCTTTGGCGAAAGGCGCTCTAGAATGCTTTGCCAAATGGCTTCTGGCAAAGTCAAGAGAACGCTTCGCGATTCAATGTCGTCTGTGGTACGATCAAAAGGGTTGTTAGAAATGTAGTCCGTGGTATCATCAAAAGGGTCACTAGAAATGTTGTCCATGGTATGATCAGAAGAAGGGTGAATGGCACTCTTATGATTATTATTCATCAGTATATTTATAATAACTCAATAAAAAGAGAAATATTAACTTTACCCAGATTTTAGGTATCTTTAACAGACTAGACTAAGTCAGAAATTAAACAGAGACTGAAACATTCTACGACAAAAACAGAGAAGGCCACATAATAACAGCGTAATATTTGCGAAACATTGAATGTTATGGTCTTACGTAGTAATATTATTATTAGCATCTTTTGAATAAACAATCAAATAATATTTTTTTTATTTTTAATTTTAAATACATCTATTATATATTATTATATTAAATATTAATATTATGGATTGTTTTTTAAAACGGCTGTCTTATGTTTTTAAAACTTGGTTAATAAACTGGTAATAATAACATAATATAATATATCATTTGATTTAATAAAATAATATTTTCATAATAAATAAATTCATTAATAATATTAATTTTCTATGAAAAAGACAAATATAACAAAATAAATATTGTTATTAAGATGGTAATAAATTATAATAAACGTTATAAATATTAATAGAAATATAAATACTTTATATATTCATATTTTTTTAAATATTATTTTGCTCTTTCTTTCACCTTTTAAATATATCTATTTCTTTCCCTACTAATCACGTGTAATATTTGCCTTTCATATTTTGACTATTTTTAAAATATATAAATTATAATAATTATTTTATATTTTTTTCTCTGATAATAAAGAAAACAGTTCAGTTAGAAAATGAATTTCCTTTATATATATAGTTCTATAATTATGGATAATGAACTAGATAATAATAATAATAATAATAATAATAATAATAATAATAATAAAATACAATAAAATAATTATTCTTTAAAAATAAAAATATAAAATAAAAGAAAAAAAATTAATCTTTAAATTTCTTATACAAAAAATTTAATCAATTTTATACTACTTTAATTAAAATCTGATTTAAAAAAATAAGAAATCGATTTTAAGATGCAAAATGACAAAAACCATTGGTGTCTTCAACTGTATCAAAGCTAATTCTCATAGCATATATCACGCAAGTTTCAATGCAATTTTAACAATGGACCCATTAATTAAAGCACACATCAAATAATGCAATTCATTTAAAGATATCAGCACTCTTTAAAGATAGGGAGTTGCATTTATTTTGCAACTAGGCCTTCTTCACAGCAGTCACAGTGACCAGGACACAAGTCTTCTTCTCACCTAAGAGATCCAAACTCCTCTCTCCTCCACCATTTCACTGGGACCAATCTGAAAATATTTATTAGTCAATTTTTAGATTTCAGTTATTTTTCTTTTTATAAACTAAGTAAATATGCCATCATCACACTTATTTTAGTTGAGAGATCCTTATGCACATTTGTTACTAAAAGATTGAAACTTTTCAAGATATAAAGTTCCATGTGACAAGGGCACACACATGCTCTTTCAATTAAAACCTAATAATTTTGTGATATTTATCAAAGAAGAAAATAACAATCAAATATCTTCCTGGTAAAATAAATATTTTTTATTATAAATTTATAAAAATACAAATTAAGATTTTCTTGTTTACAGTAATAAAGAAGTTCCATTGTAGTTTTATGAGAGAAAAAACATTCAAAGAAATTAATTAGATTTTATATTATTTTCAATTTTTATTATTTTGAAAAGTTGAAACAGATGGAATATTAAAAAATATATATTTTTTACTTATATGAATATTTATTTGCCTTTACAAAAATCACATTTTTAAAAAGTATATATTATGAAAAAGTATTTAAAATAATTCTGATTTTAATACGGTTTTATATTTTTTTTCTGCTTATGATTGTTTTAAACAAGTAAACAAATGCATGGATAACTATTTTTTTTCCCGCATTTTTAAGAAAATAAGTGTTTTTCTATAAAAAAAAATTATAACAAAGGGTTTAGTATTGGCTAGATTTTAGTAACTAACCAAACATGACATAATTTGTTCATTTCAGACCACTTTTTGGTCTTACAGTATATATGCGATGAGTTTCTCCAAGAAATTTTAAGAGAAAAATATAAAATCAATTTTAAATTAGTTTATATACAAGTTAATTTATAAAAAAAAAACTTTTGAATAATTTTTTAAGTTTTTGTCGAATAATTTTTAAATTTTTTGTTAAATATTTTTTAAAAATAATTTATTTTTAATTTATATATAAATTAATTTTAATATTAATTTTAACTTATAAAAAAATTAATTTTATTTTTATGTACATCTTTACTCTCAAAGAAAACCTTATTTTGAAACTCATGTAAATAAATAAATAAATAAATTTTGTTTTACCAGAATAAGAACTTGAAATGCAATTAGAAGAATCGGATTCCTGGTGGTGGTGCTCTCCTACATACAACATGCGCTGGCATCTGAATAAAGTCAACCAAGAAATTATGATTTTAATTTATTTATTTATATTTTTTTCTTCCAGTATATGATTTTCATTTTTATATTTCAATATAAATTATAATAATATTATAAATATGTGATTATATAATCTCTTTATAACTATTAGTTTTATTAGGAATCTCATGTTTGTTTAATAATTAAAAAAAAATAACTTAAAAATTATTTATATAAATAATTTTCATAATTTGTAAACTTATCAAAACATATAATAAAATATTTTTTTTATTTGTAAAAGTCACCTTGCAGAAATCTATTTGAGTAATCCCAATTGAAATTTAAGAAATAATCAGACGATAAATGAGTGGAAAGTTGTAGTGTGGGTCAAGCTATGTATACAGGAGTTTGACACGGTGGCGGCAAGAGCTCCTCCCATCTCTGGATCTCCTCCTCACTCACAAGCTTTCTAATTCCTCCGTAGCATCCACTTGCTTCTTCATATTGTTCCCCGTTTCTTAATAGCTTTACTCGTCTCATGCTTGATCCGTGAGAATATTGCTTGAACTCCAACATTAATGTATCTGCATGCCACCATCAAATAAAATCCTTGAATTGTTCTCTTTTATTTCTAACAGTTGTTTTTCAGCATCTATGAATCAAGACATGATAAGGTGATGCAAAATTATTTCTCACCCGAGTAACGACATTGGCAGAAGTTCTGGTTTTCATTACATGATTCCATGTGACCAATAACAGCATACCACCAATCTGCATGCAACCCAATGATTAGGCACTTGGTGCTTTCTTAAAGTTCTGTAAGTTAGAGCCCCAAGTTTTAAATTTGACAACGAATCAAGAGGCAGTGATAAGAACCCTACCATAAGGGATTTCTCTTCTTGATTTCCGTTGGATCTCGATATGATCCCCAGGTTTTAAGTCTTGCAAACAATCAGAGACGTATCGAACACATGGAGGGGTATCAACTGGGGGAGCTCTAAGGATTTTCCATTGGATGTTGTTCCCCATCACATGCCAACCACCATTTTGTTGTCTGCAAAAACTTGTGCGTGCCTTATCATAAGCTATGTACATATCATACTTAAATTAATTAACATCATGAATAAACATGCCTAAATCATCTTATAATATCTTAAGAACAATTGACATAGTTCATGTTTTCATTTTTGTATTAAACATCTCCCTTCCCTTCTACTTTACCTTGCTTGAAAGTTATCAGTTTTGGAATCATATCTAACTAAGGCATCACGAACCAATGCTCCCTGTGAAAGAAAAACAGTAAAATATCATTACATAATGGCGAAAATTGATAAACATAAACTACATAAGCTAATTAGAAAGGGTTTACCCTGTAGACTTGAGCTGGAAACCAGAACTTGCCATTCTCTAGAGAGAAATACAAAGTCATCATAAAGCTATTTCCCAATGAGCTAATAAGATGTCTGCAATCTTCTAGATATGATCTGAGGTGTAACACAGGCCAAGTACCACTGAAAGATCCCAATGATCCATTCTGATAGTTCTGTTGATTCAATTGGTTGTTTCCTCTCTCCTTAGCTGTTGTGATATGCCATTGCCACTCCTTGTATGCAACATCACCAATGAATCCACCCCATTTCTGCTTTATGTGGACTTCCCACAAAGGTTCACTTCGACATCTATCCCTTAAACAAATACACACTTCAGACATAGTAACGAGTTCCATTGGTGAAAGGAGCTTTAGAACGCAATCCAATATGGGTTCTGGCAAGTTCAACAGAGAAATATTGCCACCGGGTTTAAGGTTGTCCATGCCACGAGAATATTAGGGTATTAGATACAGAAGTAGTAGGGGTTTGTATTTCAGTGCTTCCCTAAGAATTCTATATATGAATGAATAGAGAAGATAAAATCAATATTGACAAGGAATTGCAGACCTTTGCTTTTGCTTTCCTTTATTATTATTAATTTGTTGTCATTAAAGGGACATTTTCCTCGTTGCTTACGTGATTATCGATATATCAAATGTTTCCTGCTGAACAAGAACATGCCTTGCCGGCTATTCCAAGTGTGGCATGTCGTATTCAAAGCTAAGCGTTATTATTTGGATCAAATTGTAATTTGAGAGAGAAAATATTTCTTTACGTGATTATATATATATATATATATATATATATATATATATATATATATATATATATATATATATAATTATGATAGAATACAACTCACAAACTTTGAAAACTTTAAACGCAGTGATAACGACCGACTTTAAAGAATTACATTAACCTAACGTAATTAATTTAAAGAATTAACTATTTAACCACCAAAATAACTGAGATGTTTGTCCTTATTCAATTATAGAGTAAGCCTCTTAGGTAAATTAATAGTAATAATAGTGGTATATGGAGATCCACATAGTTCATGCATTTGATCGACACTTTTGATTTGTTTCTTTATTTTTATTTTGTTCGTATTATAATCGCTGTTATATATAATATATTTTTTTCTCTTCCAGCTCATTCTCTCTCAAATCTTAAAAATACTTTCATTAAAAAAAAAAACCATAAAAACATTATTTTGAAGAACCATTATTAAAAATAATTTTATTTAATATAACAGTTCTAATTTATATATAGAAAGAGAAAGATGGGATTGAAACAATTTTAGGCTCAAGCACAGTATAAACATATATAATTTTCAAGTCTAGAGTTTTTTGGGAGAAGGATAATGATATTTTCAAAAAGTAATATTATATATATGAACTTGAAGAAGCCCATAGTATAATTGTTTGAAAACAAATATGTAATGAATTTGTTTTTACGTGGTTATGATATGAACCAGTCCCCGTAGGGAAGCCGTTAGGGAACATCCTTTAAAACAACAAACCAAAAATAGGAGAGGATTTAACAAAATTAAGGATGTATATGATGAAGAACGTCCAACAACATATTTGGGTGGAGTTGGTTGATGATATTGATTGATAAGGCTTTGGCACCGTGCAGCGAAAGGTCCTTAATTTTCTTCAGGCAATATTTGCTTTGGCATATTCTCCTCCTAATCGATCGAACACTCGTCTATTGCAAGCCATGGATCAAGCAGAGCTTGCGCGAGTTTTTCAAATGTTTGATCGAAACGGGGATGGGCGAATCACACGGAAGGAGCTGAGTGACTCGTTGAAAAACCTGGGAATCACGATCTCGGAGCAAGACTTGACCCAAATGATCGAGAAAATCGACGTAAACGGAGACGGGTACGTGGACATAGACGAGTTCGGGGAGTTGTACCAAACGATAATGGACGAGAAAGATGAGGAGGGGGATATGAGGGAAGCATTCAACGTGTTCGACCAAAATGGAGATGGGTTCATCACGGGAGAAGAATTGAGCGCGGTGTTGTGCTCTTTAGGGCTAAAGCATGGCAAAACCATAGATTATTGCATGAGCATGATCAAGAAAGTGGACGTGGATGGCGATGGAATGGTTAACTTCCAAGAGTTTAAGCAAATGATGAAGGAGGGAGGTTTTGTCTCACCTTATTTAATTTGATGCATGCCTAGAGGGTGTGTCCGTGTAAGTATTAACTATTTTTCTCTTTTATATGGAACATGTTAGCACAAAACAAGAAATATGAGATCCCGTTGTAGAATAATGTGTATTATATCTCAATGGAATGGTGGGGGCAATAGTTTGGTTGATGAATATATTGGTTTATTCCTCTGCCTGTGCTGTTGTTGCTGCGTAAATGAAACTACATTTATCTGCGTCCACCCAAAAACATTTCACAGTTTTCACGTAACATAACAAAACAATCTTTTCATTGATTCGTATTCCAGAAATCTTGCTTCACTTCCATACCATAAAATCCAACTCATTATATAAAGTTGTTTCTGGTGGAATTTTGATCGATTTCGATCCTAAGGGTGTTTTGGTCCTAATCGAAATTCTACCATGTAAGTTCTTTTTTACTCAGGCTAGCAATTTGATTTTCAATCGAAAATGTGTATGAGAGTCGAAAACTATAAGTATCGAGAAATACTATTTTTGGTATTTTATGTCTAAAATGCTCGACTCAAACAAAGCAGTAAAGTATCGAATCGAGAAAAGAGAATATTAAATTGCAAGAAAGTGCGAAAACCCCAAATTTGCAAGAAATTAAGTTTGCAAGATAAATAAAGGACAGGAAATCGAAATGTGCGGAAATGTAAATTGCTAAAACCCATTAAGATTGCACAAAAAGTAAATAACAGGAAATCGAAATGTGCGGGAAATGTAAATTGCTAAAACCCATTAAGATTGCATAAACAAGTAAATAACAGAAATCGAAATGACATTGAATGTAATATACAAGAATATGAAATTGCTGAATTGAAATGGCTCGAAAGTAAATTACCAAGGAAAATACGTAAAGCGATAAATGTACTCGGTGAGCAAGGAAATCCAGATTGCCGTAAACTTCATGGTGTTCGTCGTTTCTCCGGTAGACTTTTCACTACTGATTCTGTTCTCTGCCAATTTCTGCTCTTCGTTCCTTCCTTCTTTGCTCTATTTATAGGGCATCTTTCAAGCCTTCCAAGAGCAGTTAACACGACTGTTACCACGTTCTACGTGCGTATGGCAGTTTTTCTTCTATTGTTTCCCCACGTTCTCATGATCTTCGGCTCTTCCATAACTTAGAAACTGCTTTCCATGCGTGCGTTTTGACTACTTTCCTTCAAGGTTTAGCCGGAGTTTCGATATCTATGTAAACGAGCCTTCCCTTCGCTTTTGATCTAATCGAGAACTTTGTGTACTTGCCATCGATTCCTTTTAACCTTAACTTCATATACTTCAAATTTCTTGGTTGGTTCCATGTTAAACTTTCGATTATTACTCCTACCTTTCCGACTCTACCTTTCGATTGTACTTGCTACGTTCTTTATAATTGATCATCGAAAAGATCTTCATACATTTCGTTCCTCGAATTTCTTTCGTTCGTTTATTGATCATATTTCTGGATTTCATACTAACAAAATGCCCCCTTGAAGGAATATAAATGATTTCAGTTTATATTCTTTCAATATTCCCGCCTTAATGTTTGAAAGCCCACAGAACTTAGGGTTTAGGTTTTCTGGGGTTCTAGGGTTAAAAGGGTTTTAGGTTTCCCTTTCCGTTTTACGTCGCTATCATATCAGTCTGTTGCTTTTACAGTACGTTACATTCATTACTTTTCGTATCTGTCGTTCCAGCTCCCTAGGCGATTTTCTCTTTTAACCTTTCTCTTGGTCTTTGTTCTGGTTTTTACGCGAACTTTTACCCTAAGTCTGTACTTTCATCGTCTTCCTTGAGCTCTTGCTTTCATCTCTGTACCTTCATCTTTTTCGTTGCTTTTCTTCATCCTACTCACTACTGAAATGGCCACTTCCTCCAAGTCTTCTGACTTCTCCGTTCCACCTCTTTCCTCGTTGCCTTCCAACCTGCTGGAAATTAACAACCAGAAGTTCGCTCCAGTCCCTTTGATGGAGGAGGCTTCCCGAAAAATTGCTGAAACGCAGGTACTAATCCCTTACACTGTTGAGGGGGTTAATTTTGCTTTTGGGGGTCCACTTCGTCCTATAGATGACATTTTCTCCCCTCTCAACCTCTCGATCAGCCCGGCTCTTATACATCACCCTGAAGTTAGGGTTGATTTTTTGAATCTTACCTCTAAAGTATATAGAACAGGCCCTCCTTCTAAAAAATCCTCTTTCATTAGGTGGTTTGATAGGGTAAAAACTAAGTTTGGGAGCCATTGGAAGGATGTTGGAATTTTCGATTTTTTGCATCTGTCTCGATGCGACCTGTCGTTTTTGGATATGGCAATGTTTTTATCTGCGGTGCACTTGTGGAATAAGGATTTACATGCTTTGGAGTTACCTTGTGGCCCACTTTCACCTACCCTTTTTGAGGTCGCGGCTATTACTGGCTTAAAACCTACGGGGGAAAAATACTTCAAGGGTACATGTCCTTCGGATAATTCTCTGAAGTCTAAAATTGATTGGGAATCGAAGGCCTATGGTCATTTTCTCGAGAAGCATTTTATCGATGACCCTTCGATAGCTGTTACCGATGAAGAGCACGTGGCATTCTTAGTGTATTGGCCGTGTACCCACGTTTTCCGCCCCGATCGATCCAAATTTCCCCCATCTTTTTGACCTTGCATATGTCCCGCACATAGGTCGACCTAGGATATGTTTGGCCAAGTTACTACTAGCTCATGTGTATGCTACTTTCGACGAGGCTGTCGAAATTTTGAACACACCTAAAGCATCGGGAAACTTTTCAGGCCCTGTTTGGTTTGTACAGTTGTGGCTCACCTCGATTTTTGATAGTGTCCTTCCTCGAATTTCTTCCGTCCCCCTGAGTGTAAATATAGAAGGGGCCCGATTATCCTCTCGCCACCCTCGCCATAAATCTGATGAGGCTACCTACTGTAAATACCTGCAATTTTTGTTAACCAGATTTACTTTCGACTCAACCCTGGCCCCATTTACTGTAAATCTTGGACAAACAAGTAGTCAACTTAGGGGCCGATTTGGTTTAAATCGAAGTTTCCTGTCTCGACTCTCGGGTTACAATCGGAGCTCGATAGATGTATGGAGTAATTATTTAACCCACGATGTTCGGTATCGGGTTTTCAGTCGAAAGATTTTAAACTTATCACCTATTACCCCCAGCTTTTCTCGAGACAGTTTGGGTTGAGCCAATCTTTGCCTTTCTTCTCTCTTGATATTTCCCCAAAGTCCAAGTTAACTGAATCCACCATTAGTCGGGAGCTTGTTGAGCTTTTACCAAAAACCCCGATGCATTTTTACCCCTATACTTTCGAGTCGAATTATTTATCAACTGTGGGTTTTTCTCAATGGTGGAACGGTTGGTTCTCGGGTAGTCATGCTACTTTTGATGAAGTTCGACAAAAACTGACTGCTCAACCTTCTCTTGTGTTGCAGGACAAATCGAAATCGAAGAAAGGTACACACTTCCACTGTCTTCAAATATCTCGATTCGAGAACTTTTATCAAATATGTTACACCCCACTGAAATTAAAATCGACCTATTATGATGTTGTTATCTCCTTATCCAATAAAACGGACATTAATCGATCGAATCACAAAATAATCAATCCTTTAGGTAGAACCCCTTTTGAAATATATTGTCCAAATCGCCTTCCTACTTTTCCTACAGCTCCTTTTGGACTTGCCAAACCATTAACTCATCCAAAATGGGTTCGAGAATTGAGAACCCTCAGGGAAACACGTCACCCAAAACCCAAAAACAAAGATATTTCTGTCTCGAAATTATCTTATTTCTCTTACCTTAACCTCCCTGAGGCTCTTCTGCCTCCCTGGCTTGTACATATCGACCGAGTCAAGATCTTGACTCCATCACCTTTTGGTGAGATTTTACTGCTGTCTTATACTTTTCGATTCTGTATATTATAAGCTAATCTGTCTTCTTTCATTGGCAGTTTCGAAATCTACTAAGGTCACCACTATCGAGAAGGGTCAAGAAAAGGGACAAGAGGATTGGGGATCCTCGGGTGAGTCGGACCCATCAGCCTTGATCAGAAAACGCAGACGCTCGGCCACCCTTCCTACTTCTTCGAAAAAATCGAAGGTTCTTTTTGACTTCTGTTTTGTCCTATTCATTTCTCTGTTTGATCAATCCTTGTTCTTACACTTATCTTTTCTCGATCTTCTATTTCCAGAAGCAAAAATCGAAGAGTCCTCGATCTGTTCGACCAATTGCTCTCGATCCGTTATCGACGGACTCTAATACCATCCCCACGACAACACCTGCCACCCGTTCAAGTCACGTAAGTTTCCTTCTTTATACCAATTCTATGTTCTTAAGTCTCAATAAAATTTGTAACAAGGTTTCAAAACTAAATTTTCAGGATATTCCATCGGAGACTGTATCGACGAATGTCGAATCTCAACTATTAACACCCCTCACTGAGGTATCTTATATTGTATGATTGCTTTTACTTTTTGTGCATTTCCTGTTCTAACAATGGTTTTCGATTTACAGCAACCTGAGGCTGTACAGATTCTTCCTCCTGCTTCGGCACCACTTGCACTACCTCCCCCTGGTACTTATACTTTTCATTGTCACTTTTTTCTCTCATTCTATTATGAACCTCTCGATCTTACATTCTCGATTTCTTTCTTTCCAGTAAATACTCCAATAATCGAAGTCCAAGGCTCTCCTTCCCCTGTTTCTGCAGAGCAAGAGGATTCTCCTCCTTTTGCGATGCCCTCTATCGAGTTGCTCTCGGCGTCATTACCAGAGATAGATGTGCCTGCTCCGAGCACTGCGTTAGAATATCGAGCTGCAATCGAAGAAGACCCTTTTTCTATCCTCGATATTCTATTATCTACGTAAGCGACACCGTCGAGCTCTTCTAAGACGCCCATGACTTCAACTCGAAGGACCATACCAGCTCGAAGCAACGCTTCCGATCTTTCTTTTATTCCTCGCCCTTGAAGTTTTAGTGGACTCACGCGACAAGAAAAAACAGTTCCAGGATATTATTACCGCCCTCGAGACGTGCCCCGATGAAGATCTTCCAAGGGGTCTCGATGCGGAGGTCGCGGCGGCCGCCGACTTGTTCAATAAGGCATATGCGGCGAGGAAGAAAAAACAATCGATTTCGACCAAGCTCACCGATATTGCTTCCTTCCAGGCTGAAAAATCAAATTTCTTGAAGACTCGAAGTTGAAGCTGGCGGAGGCATTATCTCGCACAAACTTCGATCGATTGTGAGATCGAGCAGCTGGAGAAGAGACTCGCTCAACTTAAATTGCAGAAGGATTTTGTTGCTTTAGAAATAGATACGATCAAATCCTCTGCAAAAGAAGTCGCCTTATCTTTGGGGCAGAGCATAGAGCGCAGACAAGATCTGACTGTCGAAGAGCACTTGATTTCTTCATCTTGGACTCAATTGTTGATAGACTTTGATCAGCTTAAGACTCGATACTTATCTTTGTAGAATATTATTCAATCTAAATTTTGAATGTTTATTTCTCTTATTCGGGGCTTATATATCTTTAAGTATTTTCCGTTTATCGACAACACTTTATCTTTGTTACACCAATCAATAATCGAATAAGCGTTACTCGATAAAATTTTAACAATCTCGAAAGGACCTTCCCAATTTGGTGACCACTTCCCAATTTGGTGACCACTTCCCATAGCTTTTACATTTCTTGTCCATTGGTAAAATAGTTTTCCACACTAAGTCACCTTCGTTAAATTTTTTCTTTCGAACTCTTTTATTATAAACTCGAGCAATTTGATTCTTCTGCAACATCATACTATTCAACGCCTGTACTCTTACTTCATCGAGTTCGTTTAATTCATCATACATCAAACTCCAATAATCACAACTGGGTAAATCGTTTTGCCTCTGTATTCGATTTGATTCAATATTTATTTCGATGGGTAAGACTGCGTCGTGTCCATATACCAACTTGTATGGGGTATTTTGTAAGGCATCTTTAGGTGAATTTCGATAAGCCCATAAAATTTGTAATAACGTTTCATGCCATGTTTTTGGTTTATTACCAACATATTTTTTGATTAACCCGATGATCACCTTGTTAATTGCTTCGACTTGCCCATTAGCCTGAGCATAATATGGAGTTGATGTTAATAATTGAATATTTCTCGATTCAGCGTATTTGGCTATCTTTCTACCAGTAAACACTGTCCCTCTATCTGTGGTAATAGACTGTGGGATCCCAAATCGATAAACGATGTATTCTTCAATAAAATCAATTACATCCTGCTGATCAACATCCTTTAATGGTATTGCTTCTACCCATTTTGAAAAGTAGTCGACAGCCACAATTATATACCTATGTCCTTTCGATGATTGTGGGAAAATCTATCCTATTAAGTCTATGGCCCAACCTCTAAAAGGCCAAGGTTTAATGATCGAGTGTAATTCACTCGCGGGTACCTGTTGTATCGGACTGAACTTTTGACATTCTTCACAGGACTTGGCATATTCGATACAATCTTTTAAAATCGAGGGCCAATAATAACCTTGTCGAGTTAATGTCCATTTCATTTTTTGACCTACCGTATGGGCCCCACATATTCCATTATGTACTTCAGCCATTGCTAAGTAAGCATCATCATTTCCTAAACACCTAAGTAATACTCCATCGATTCCCCTTTTATATAACTCATCATTTAGCAGAACATATTTCACTGCTCGATATTTAATTTTCTTGTCAATTTTCCCATTGGGATTTTGCAAATAACTTATAATCGGTTTTCTCCAATCTTGATCATCTACGTCATTAATGTACAGAATCTCATTTCCTTGAGGTAATTTTTCTTTGATTTGAATTATTTCTTGTAACCTTTCCGGGGATATCTTATACTTCGATGCAATTTGTGCTAAGTCATTTGCTTCTTGATTGGATTCTCGAGGAATATATTCGAATGTTATGTCATCGAACATTCTGCTTAAAGTCATTACTCTTTCCAAATATCTGATCAAGTTGATATTAATGCATTTATACTCTTTTCGCACTTGTTTAATCACTAATTACGAATCACCTCTTATAACCACATGTCGAGCTTTTAATTTGATTAAAGTCTCGAGGCCCGCTATTAAAGCTTCATATTCAGCTTCATTGTTCGAACACATAGGTTGAACCTCAAATAATAACTTAGTCGGAATATTGTTTGGAGAAATAATCAGAACTCCTATTCCAGATTTATTCGATGTACTTGAACCATCGAAATACATTATCCATTTACTTATTTCGATAAACAAATTCTCAGTGGAGTCAATTGTATGCTCAGCCATAAAATCGGCAATTACTTGACCTTTTATCGATTTTAAAGATTCGAAGGATAATGAGAACTCTGTCAAAGCTAACACCCATTTTCCTATTCTATTATGCATAATTGGTTTCGATAAAAGAAACTTCAAAATATTATTTCTAGAATAGACCATTACATCATGAGGCTTCATTACGTACTTGAGTTTTGTGCAAGAGAAATACAAGCATAACCCTAATTTCTCGATATCACTATATCGAGTTTCAAGATCATTTAAAATTCTACTTAGATAATACACAGCACATTCCACACCATTCTCATCTTCTTGTGCTAATAAACTCGCTATCGTTTGATCCGATGCTGATACATATAACTTCAGTGCCTTGTTTCTCTTTACTCGGAATCATAATCGGAGGATTTGTCAAGATCTTTTTAATTTGCTCGAAGGCTTCTCGATGTTCCTCTTTCCACTTAAACTCGCTTCTTTTTTCAACTTTAACAAAGACTGAAAAAACATAAGTTTTGCCTGACTGTATTAGAAATAAATCGTCTCAAATAATTTATTTTTCCCAAAAAAGATTGTAACTCTTTCTTGGTTTTTGGAGCAGAGGTATTTATTATTGCTTTTGCTTTATTTTTATCGATCTCGATACCCTTTCCATGTACTATAAATCCTAAAAATTCACCAGCAGATACACCAAAGGCACATTTCAAGGGATTCATTTTTAATCCATATTTTCTCATTCTCTCGAAGGATTTTCTCAAATTGCTTAAGTGTTGATGTTTCTCTTTCGATACGACTACAATATCATCTATGTAAACTTGCATATAATCATTGATCAAGTCATGAAAAATTAAATTCATTGCTCTCTGATATGTAGCTCCAAGCATTTTTTAATCCAAATGGCATCACTACCCATTCGTAAGTACCTAATGCCCCCGGCATCGAAAAGTCGTTTTAGCTATAACATTTTCGAGACACAAATATTTGATTATATCCTGAATAACCATCTAAAAGACTTAACATTTCATTACCAGCTATCTGCATCTATTAGCATATCAGCCTATTGGCATAGGATATTCATCTTTAGGAGTAGCTAAATTCAAGTCTCGATAATCGATACACACTCTTATTTTACCATTCTTTTTAATCACAGGTACAATATTAGAAATCCAATCGACATACCTGGCAGTTCTGATGAATTTTGCCTTCAGGAGTCTCTCGACTTCTTCCTTGATCTTGCACATCACCTCAGGTGCAAATCTTCTCGGTGCTTGTTTTACTGGTTTTCTTCCTTCGATGATGGGTAATCTATGCTCGACAAGATTTCGATCCAATCCAGGCATTTCTTCATATTCCCAAGCGAAGCAGTCTTTATATTCTCTTAACAAGGAGATCATGTCTTTCTTTAAATCTTCCTCGAGATATTTGCTGATATACGTAGGCTTTTGTTCTTCTTCACTCCCTAAGTTAACTTCCTCTAATGGATCCTGAGCCTCGACTTTTTTATAACTTGATGTAATAGATTTTTCGAAACCTAAAGGCGAATAATCGTAAATACAATCAAGTATAACTTGATCGCTATTATTTGCAACTACGGTCGAATAAATCGACTTATTAGTCCTTACCGTGCTACTACTACTGCTTTCTTGGCTCTTCTTTTCGTCTTCATATTTTGTCAATCGAGCCAAGAATTCTTCATAATTTCTATTCATCTTCACCGGCCACTTCGAGGTTGGCCCCCTCCTTGATCATAACAAAACCCTTTTTCTCATTCATCTTAAGGAAACGATCTTCATGTAACTTTGAGTTGAAGTCTTCGACAGTTTCGAAGGTGAATGGTCGAACGAGTGCTAAGTTCTGTGTAGCGCGACCAGCCTGAGATAGGAAAGTTACAAACTCGTGCTGGTCCCCTGGGATAATTTCGAGATGTCCATCTCGATTCCACATAAATAGTTTCTGATGAGCTGTCGAAGGTACAGCTCCCACTCCATGGATCCATTCTCTACCAAGTAGTGCATTAAAGTTGGCGTGCGATTGGACCACAACAAATACAGTAGGCCTTGAGTAAGTACCTACCTTCACGTCTAAAGCGATCATACCCTCTGATCCTGATGTTTTTCCGCTGAAATCGGAAATCATAATGTTGTGTTTGACTAGATCTTTAAGCTCGATGCCAAACCTCTTCAGCATGGAGATTGGCAATATGTTTACTGCTGCGCCACCATCGATAAGGACCTTGTTCACCATTTGTCCTTGGATCTCGATGTTTAATAGTAAAGGTTTCAAGTGGAACCTCATTTCTTCAGATGGAGGGTCGATGAAGGCAGCATCTCTATGAGGTATTTCGCACGATGCCCGAGTTACCCATGTCACCTTTGGCCTTATGTTTTCTCGAATAGAAGTCATCTTCTCGATTAACATCACTCGTTCTTGATATTCCTTGTATTCGTTGACATATTCCGCGGTAATATCGATATCACTCCGATTTGATGTTCGTTCCATTTGCCTTCATTCTTATCATCGAAGAATTCCCTTGAATATTGGCTTTCCATAGGTACAATATTCTCTTCAAAATTTCTATAATTACTCCAGTAAGGGATCCTTCCTCCTCTTCTCCAGGGCCTTCCTCGGAATCTTCTTGGGAATGTTGGGAATCCAAGTGTTTGATCCTTCATCGTATGATAGTCTCTCGAAGACATCACTACTTTGAAGTCTTCCTCTTCCTCCTCGAGAAGGATACATCTCTCTTCTAACCCATTGCCTTTGATTCCCGCTAACACCAGAACCAACAGATTTCTGTTGACTTTCTTCGATAGTTGGTCGGGCCGTTTGCTCCACTTTATCATTTTTCCTTTTGTTTTGACTCTCGATCTTCTTTGTTTGTTCAATTTTGAAAGCTTTGGCAGCTGATTTATCGAAAACCGCACTGCACCGTGGGCATAGCGACACGTCTTCGTCTTTCTCTTTCTTCCTATTCAAAAATTCAACGAGAGAGTCTTCTGCTCGAGGGTATATCTCTTTCTCAAATTCTTTTTCGAATTCGCTCAAGTCGAACTCCATATCTTCCTCCGATACGTCCATTCTGATATGCTTGGGATCGATGTCTTCGGAACATCGACCATGCCTATGAAGGTGGCATTCATCAGCCTAACGTCATCCTTCATCTCAGCTTGGGATTCAATATATCCCACTTGGACTTCGAACGGACTCGTGTCCACTTTCATCGCTGTCTCTCCAAACTTCAGCCTTCCTTGGTCGATTGCATCTTGAATCGTGTTCCCGAAATGTATACAATTGTTAGTCCAGTGTCCATAAATATTATGAAATTTACAATATTTTCGACCACCCCTTTGTTCTCGCGTAAGGCAGCTTTGTGATCTTTGCTTAACTTAATCTGTTTATCTTTTAGTAGAATGTCGAAGATCTTATCTCGCTTTTGTTACATCGAAGGTATAGGTTCGATTTGCCATTTTATCTTTCACTTCATTCTTTTGCAACAATTTACAAGTATATGGAGCTCCTACTTTGAGCTCGCTATATTCACTTTCTCATCAACATTTTCCTCGATATCATTTTCTCGTTGAGGGATCTACTTCATACACATCATTTATATAGGCTATTCTTTCTTTTTTCACAGGTTTCTCAAATTTCTTGTGCCTTTGTTTCTCATACTCGATTTGTTCCACTCTCCTCACTTTATCGCCTAACCGAGCCATGTCATTTAATGGCAAATTTACCAACTTTTTCCTAATCGAGAATTCTAAACCTGCGTAAGCCATCCCGACTAATTCGTATTCAGGAATTTGAGTAAAACATCTTGATTTCATTTGTCTAAATCGATTCGGATAATCATCTATGTTTTCATGATTATATCGTTTTATGTTCATCAAATCAATGAGACTTACTTGAGTTTCTCCTCTAAAGAATTGTTCATGGAAATTTCTTTCTAACTGCAACCAATTATATATCGAATTGGGTGGCAATGAAGTAAACCAAGTGAAAGCATTCTTAGTCAAGGAACTAGGGAAATACTTCATTTTTAACTCTTCACTCATTGCTAAGTCCCCACACTCTATCTGATATCGAGCTACATGCTCGATAGTTGATTCACCAACTTCTCCAGCAAATTTAGTGAATTTGGGTACTTTGTATCCTCGAGGTAATTCTGTCTCAAGAATCGCATTTGGAAAAGGAGACACAAAATATGTCTGATTGGGTGGTCTTAAATCCGTCCCTTGGAAATTCATCCTTTGTCCTAACATGTGATTATATTGCGTATTATTCTGGTTATGAATATTTTGAAATCCCTCATTCAGATTTCCGTAAATATCATTCCTCACATGTTGATATCCGTTCCCCATTTGCTGATATTGATCATCGTTCCGATTCCTTCTTAATAAATAAGGGGGATTAATATTCTGATTGGCATGATTCTCCATCCTCGTTTGTCGAGGTACAGCCAATGCGTCTCCAATTCGAGACATTTGATCCGCTAATATCTCGAAACTAGCAGTAGTATTTTGAACTAATGGGTTTAAGACCGTAGTCAACTGCTGTGATAACATATTCACCATTTCAAAATTACTCTCATCCATTTGTTGTCTAATTATTCCTAGGGAGTTGCTGGAAATCCCAGTATTAGTATTTTCGATATTCTCGAAATTAGATCGATGATAGTCCCTATCAAATGCATATCTCCCATGATCGAGATTCCCCCTAGGATCTAGATTTGGAGGTGTCTGTTGTATCCCTAAGTTTGGTCCATTCCCTGAATTTTGTGATGTCACTGAATTTTGAGATGCCCCTAAATGTGTAGATACTCCAAAGTTTTGTGGCATGCCTAGGGTTTGAAATGTACCTACGTTTGGAGGCATTCCTAAGCTGAATCGTGAATTTCTATGTATCGATGAAGTGCCAGCTCCATTCATGTTATTGGATAAAAAACCAGGTGGTCTTACACTAGTATATGGCCCTGCATATGTGGTTATGGGGTTTCCCATAGTTTGCATATTATTTGATATTGCTATACTAGACCCTACATGGGTGTTTGCCAATGGACCTGGATTTTGTTCATTACTTGCTGGTATCGACGTGCTCACAGTTGTCGACACTACAGGCATACTCCCATTATGCCCTTGCCCCCCAGTATTTGGTGGGAGCACACCACTTAGACCCTCATTGTTATTCTGACTACTTGAGGAATTCTGACTCATTCTTATAACTCTCCCACTTCTTAATCTCATACACTCTCGAACTAACCTCTTTTGTGTTTTTTCAACACAAGTCCCCTACCTGGCGCGCCAATTTGTTTCTGGTGGAATTTTGATCGATTTCGATCCTAAGGGTGTTTTGGTCCTAATCGAAATTCTACCATGTAAGTTCTTTTTTACTCAGGCTAGCAATTTGATTTTCAATCGAAAATGTGTATGAGAGTCGAAAACTATAAGTATCGAGAAATACTATTTTTGGTATTTTATGTCTAAAATGCTCGACTCAAACAAAGCAGTAAAGTATCGAATCGAGAAAAGAGAATATTAAATTGCAAGAAAGTGCGAAAACCCCAAATTTGCAAGAAATTAAGTTTGCAAGATAAATAAAGGACAGGAAATCGAAATGTGCGGGAAATGTAAATTGCTAAAACCCATTAAGATTGCACAAAAAGTAAATAACAGGAAATCGAAATGTGCGGAAAATGTAAATTGCTAAAACCCATTAAGATTGCATAAACAGTAAATAACAGGAAATCGAAATGACATTGAATGTAATATACAAGAATATGAAATTGCTGAATTGAAATGGCTCGAAAGTAAATTACCAAGGAAAATACAGAAAGCGATAAATGTACTCAAGTGAGCAAGGAAATCCAGATTGCCGTAAACTTCATGGTGTTCGTCGTTTCTCCGTAGACTTTTCACTACCGATTCTCGTTCTCTCGCCAATTTCGCTCTTCGTTCCTTCCTTCTTTGCTCTATTTATAGGGCATCTTTCAAGCCTTCCAAGAGCGAGTTAACACGATCGTTACCACGTTCTACGTGCGTATGGCAGTTTTTCTTCTATTGTTTCCCCACGTTCTCATGATCTTCGGCTCTTCCATAACTTAGAAACTGCTTTCCATGCGTGCGTTTTGACTACTTTCCTTCAAGGTTTAGCCGGAGTTTCGATATCTATGTAAACGAGTCTTCCCTTCGCTTTTGATCTAATCGAGAACTTTGTGTACTTGCCATCGATTCCTTTTAACCTTAACTTCATATACTTCAAATTTCTTGGTTGGTTCCATGTTAAACTTTCGATTATTACTCCTACCTTTCCGACTCTACCTTTCGATTGTACTTGCTACGTTCTTTATAATTGATCATCGAAAAGATCTTCATATATTTCGTTCCTCGAATTTCTTTCGTTCGTTTATTGATCATATTTCTGGATTTCATACTAACAAAAGTCATATAAAAAAATTGTTTTAATGTTTTATGGTTAACATTACATATTAATATTTTTGTTTTATCTAAAGAGTCTTACACCAAATTCCTTTATATATAGACCCCGTTTATTCATGGGGCAAATGTGGAAGTACCTCTAGAACTTGCACCAAATTCCAACCATTTATTTATAAATTTAATGGTTAAATCAGTTCATTTGGGTGAGTCACATGTTTCTCTTTCTCCATTGATAAGATTTATATGCCATTATATGGATAAAATATGAAAAAATGATGAGAATAGGAAACGAATAAAGTTAATCAATTTTTCTCAGAAAAATGGATGAAGGTATGGAGGTGTGATCAATGAATTTGAAAACATTTATTTGATTAAAAGATGATGTCATGAATAAAGCAGATGATAAAGTAAAGGATAAACAAAATTGCATGGGTATCAAAGACCTGTTGTACAGTACAACATAATGATACGCCATTTTGTACGTCGTAAATTATAACTGTCCAAAGTAGAAATTGAACTTATTTTATATGTTAGGAAAAGTAACTATGAGCAAGGGGCCTGTAAATAGAATTATTCATGATTGTATTTTATATAAGCACCTTATACCAATTCTGTAAACTTATGTAACACCTAATGAAAGAAATAATAATTGTCTATGTTATTATTACTTTTAGTTTAATTTTGATGATAGTTTATGGCTTAGGATTAAGGATTTTTTTATGATTTATAGTTTCTTGTAATTAAAAGGAAAATAATAAGAAAAATCCTAATCAATAAAAGAGCAATAACAAAAATATTACCTATGTTACAAAATCTAGGAAGATGGTTATAAATGGTGATTTATGAATATATTTTATTTGTATTTTAAGTATATAAATTATATTTAATATTTTTAATATAATTTTAATAAAATAGAATTAAATAGAAATGTATTAATTTATTAATTAATTTGTATATTGTAACTAAATATTTATTCATAGTATGGAAATGATAATTAAAAAAGAAAAGAAATTTTGACTTAAGATATTCGATCAACTTAGCAAAAGGTTCGCTTAGTTAATTACTCAAAAAAATTCATTCTTGATTTTGTCAGGTTGCTTAAAAAAGATCTATTTTGCTAACTGGAATGTATTGAATTTAGTTTAACTAATTATTTCACTACATGAAATATAATTTGCTCATTGCGATGTTGTATAACATATTTTAGCATAATTTATAAATCATGTTCTAATTGATTTAATTAATTAATTATGGATTTTACGCATTTCTACAGTTGTTGTATAAATAGACTTAATAAGAAAATTAAAAGATATAAGTTATTATTTATTTTTATATTTTCTATATTTATATTATAAAATTTTATTTAGTATTCTCTCAGGTTCATAGAGCACACTTTTCAATTTCTTCTACTACTTTTGTACAAGTTCTACTTCGAAGTTATTCAATTTAAAATACATTAGATCAAATGTGTCTTCTACTTTTGTATCATTTTTTTTTACTTTCCACAAATTACATCTCTTCTACTATTTTTCTACACTTGTTTTATTTATTGTTTACTTGCACTTTCATGGATTTCTAATTTTTTAATTAAGGTTGGTTTTCTAATTAAATTATTGTTTTCTCTAGTTTATATTTGATTTTTTATGATTATAAACATTTACAATCCATTACAATCAATATAATTAAGATTATTTGGTTGAATTTATTCAATTAACAACAAATTAATTTTAAGGTTTATGTGATGGTTTCTCTTAAAAGTTTAACTATGTTTTTAGGTCAATTAAATTCAATGAATTAATTTGATATAATTAATTGAATTATGAATATTTAGAAATACAATAGATCTATTTTATAATTATATTTAGGTCTACAAATCAATAATAATAAAAAAGATATAAATGATGATTGGGAAATTAACTACTGTTTTTCATAGTTTTTCTCAATTTTACTATATTATTTTACTGCACAATTCTATTATTATCATTAGTTGTTTAAATTTATTTTTTCATTAGATTCTTAGTTTTATTGTTTTCTTTAACACATTTAAAAAAAAAAAAACTCTTCAAATCTTCCTTTCTTGAATCTTTACAATTGAAAATTAAGTTTATAACAATTCATTGATACTCCTCAAAAATAAGATATGAGTTTGTTTACTACATATTTTCTTGCATTGAATTGTTTGATCACATTTAAACAACAAAATATGTATGATTAGTGTTATAAGGACAATTAAGGATCCAAAACATATTGAAGAAGATATTGTTAGTGGATATGTATATATAACAAGCAATCCAAATGATGTGGGAATCAAGAAGTAGGAAGACAAAAATAACAAATTTGTGTACGAAGAAATTTGTGTGTAATAATAATAAGTCATATAGACCTAGACCATGATAAAGAAAGGGGAATTTGGTATAAGTCTATTTTCTCTCTCCGTTTTGTTTTTTGTTATTTTCTTTCTATAACTATCACTATAAGAAAGTTACACATTAATTATGACACATTTTGTAACTAGTTGTAGTTATTCCTTTATTAATATATTTTGTGACAAATTAGTTATGAATTAATTATGAAATAGTACGTCACAAATTCAAGTAGCTAATAGGGAGATGTATTCTTTTTTTATTTTGCAGCAAATTTCATATCCAATCTGTCACAAAGCATCTTGCTAATTTAAGTGATAACGTGTTATGTTTTCCTAATTATTTGATCTCACAAATTTTTAGCTATTGTGAAACTAAATTATTGCAATTTTTCCTAACTAATTCCTCACAATTTGTTTCTCGCTAATTCAAAACTACTCTCTAGGAATTTGTCTCTTGCTAATATGTAATTAGTCCCTTGTAATTTATCAATTGTTAATCTAAAGTTAATCCCTTACATTTTGTCTCTCACTAATCCACAACTAATCCTTCATAATTTGTCTCTTGCTTCTTACTACATTGTAATTAATCCCTTGCAATTTGTTTTTCGTTAATCCGTAGTTAACCTCTTATAATTAGTCTCTCGCTAATCTGTAGTTAATCCCTTATAATTTGTCTCATGTTAATCCGTAACTAATCTCTTACAATTATTATCTAGCTAATTTGTAATTAACCACTTGCTAATTTGTAGTTAATCTAACTAATTTGTTACTATTGACTCTCTAATATGTATTAAGATTTACACATATTTTGTATCAAATTTGTTGTAGTTTTGCTAACGTTATAGTATCAAATATTTTATAAAAAAAACATAAAACTTATCAACTTTCAATATAAAAGTACTATTTAAATATAGTCAAAATGATATTTCAAATATTTAAAAGGTAATGAAAATAATGTTTTAACTAAAAAATACAATATCAATTGAGAAGTACTAATGTCAAAGACAATTAAAAATAGAAACAATTTTTTATTCTTGGAAGCACATCTTCATCCTTATTTTTCTTTAAAGCCATAATAAAAAATCTTTCTTAAAAGACTATATTTTTTTCTTGTATTTGCTATTGCATAAGTATATGCATTTATGCTTGTGTCTTCATGTGTGCTTGCATCAATGTTTATATATTAGTTTCTGTTTGCAACTACGTTTTCATTTGCTTTAGCAAATTAGATTTTTTAGACATATATGAAGAAATCTCTAGCAAATTTACAATAGAACTATAAGAGAATATTTCCTATTAACTTTATATTATTTTCAATTTGATATTTGTGATGAATTTGCTACAAGATATTATGTTACACAATTTAGTTAAAAATAGTTTAAGAAAAGCAACGTAGATAATTTTTTTTTCAATTACTCTTTTATTTATAACGAGAGATTAGTGACAAAAAAATTTTAACTAATTTTTTTGTTAAGTGAGAGAATAATTAGAAAAATATTAGTCTTCTAATTATTTTGCTACATATTAAATACAACTTTGTTTCTTCATTATTTTATCCCAATTAACTACAAATTAGTGAAAAATAAATTTCGTAACAAATTTTTCTAACTAATTGTTATATTTCTTGTAATGTATTGTTACACAACTTCTTTCTAGTTAGACCCATTGTATCAACAAAATACATACAAATATTATTTCCTTTCATACATCGAATTTACATATTATTAATTCTAAATTATATCATTACATATTTGATCCTTTCATTGAAATGAGTGAGAACACTAAGTTGAAGGAACTTTCCACTAATATTAAGAACATTCTAGAGCTGAGAACACTAAGTTGAAGGAACTTTCCATTAATATTAAGAACATTCTAGAGCTGATGGAGATGAGACATGCTAAGAAAATTGAAAGAGATCATTTCGTTGATGATCAAAAGTTTTCTAGCTTCAAACCTTATTCATCATAATGTGTCACAACCATTCCACATCATTACTATTAAGTTTGATTTTTCACATTTCAATGGTTCTAATGTTTTGGAGTGAATCTTGAAGACAAGACAATTTTTTATGTATTACAATACTCTTAATGGTTAGAGATTGACAATTACAATTTTCCGTTTAAATACAAATATTATTCCATGGTTCCAAATGTTAACGAAGAATAACCCATCCTAGTCATGAATAGGTTCATCAAAGTACTAGAATTGGAATTTGGGTCATCTCCATATGAGTGTCATTGTTCCACTCATTTTAAGCTTGCTCAAACTAGGTCCATATAGAAATGTTAAACTAAGTCTATTTCTCTAGCAAGTTGTGTTTATGGTGTAGCCCCAAATGCATTGTTAAATTGCTTTAACATAATATACATCGTGATGTAATTGCTCAAACCTCAATTTCTATGATTCGTACAATTTCTCTAGCCAAGTTATATGAAGAAATATATAAATCCAAAAACCATCTTATATTGTTAACCAAACTCATAAAATAACCAACCTACCATGGCAACGGGGCAGGGCGGGGGCGGATTTTGCCTCCCCGATCCCCGCCCCCGACTTTTTTAACCATCCCCGTCCTCGTCCCCGATCCCCGCCGACGTTAGAAATTAAGTATCCATCCCAGTCCCGTTGGGTTTCGGTTTCTTCAGTCCCCGATCTATATTATTTTTAAAAAGATAATTATATTTATAATAAATTAATTTTACTATCTATTTTTTATATATAACTAAATATTTATAATTTATCATTATTATTAATTAAATATATATTTTAATTTATTATATTAATATATATATATATATATGTAAAAGAAATATTTAATCATTTTTTATTTATAATATTATTATTATTATTATTATAACACTGCATTGAAATATTTGGATACTTATAACATTATTATTATAATATTGTATTCAAATATTTGATTATATATATAAGTTAATTCATTTTTAAGGTGTCATTTAAAAATATGAAATATATAGTTTATAAGGAAATATTTAATAAGTTAATTTTTATTCAATTAGTTCGAAGTAATAAAAGTTTAAATTATCAATTCCTTTAATCCTTTAAAATACAATTATTTTATTAAGATAAAATTTGATATATGATAAATAAGAATAATAAGATAAAAAAATATAACATAATAAAACCTAATAAATATAAATTATAAATAATATAATATTAGTTACTACTAAAATTTATGTAAAATATTTAGAAAAAGATAAAGAATAAAAAAAATTAACTTTATGTTCATCAAATTGGTTGAAAAAATTGAAAAAAAAATTGATGGGAGAGATTAAGGAAATATGAAAAACTGAACGGTAGGAGAGAATAATGTAATAAATTAATTGATATAAAAAATTAAAAAAGACAAAAAAATTAAAAAGGTGGGTAGAAGAAAAATAAAATTTGGTGAAATATAAAAAAATGACCTTATATATAATAGAAAAAGAAAAGGAAATACTTTTAAAATATTAATATTTTAAAATTTAAATATAAAGTCTGGGCGGGGTTGGGATCGGGGTGGGGATTGCATTACCCATCCCCGCCCCCAATTTTTTAAAGTGGGGAAAACCAGAATCTGCCCCCGCCCCCGGTCAACTCGGGTTTTCCCCGTCAAACTCGGGGCGGGGACGGGTCGGTCCCCACGGGTACGGGTTTAATTGTCATCCCTACCTACCACCCTTACTTCACACACCAACATCAACCCAATCTACCCAACATCATACCAAATTTTCCAATGTGAAAAAATGTATCAGTAGTTGACAAATTCTACATGTGGCAAAAAATTTCCCCTTAGCCATAAATTTTAAAACAAACATTACTTGTTGTTACAAATTGAAGCAGATGAACAAGAGTCCTTACAACTACATGAATTTATGCTTGTAACATCACCTGTCATTTAATGCATTTAATGGGGGATCTTAGGTACTATGAAAACTCAAGGATCTATAAATGGATGATGGTACAAATTTTATTGGATAATGGTAGTATTGATTATTTTTATAACATTTAGTCACTTATTACTTGAAATTACCTATTGAGTCAACTTCAGGTTTTTGGGTTTTAGTAGGGAATGGTCATGCTTTGATAGTTGAAGGTATGGTGAGGAATGTGGAAATCATAATTTAGGATCATTCTCTGCCTGTGTTATCTTTAACATGTTTCAAGTACTCAATTAGTTTTAGGCCAAATTAGTTCTAGTAATAATGCATTGTTATTAAAGTTTAATTTTTAATAGAAATTTTATCACTTTGCATGGAGAGAAACTAAGGCTACTCACTCATACTAGTTCAATGGTATATGTCATATGCATATAACTCATGGTATTTTTGAAGTTTTTACCATGTAACTAAAGGTTTTGTATTGCTTTGATGATTAATGGTTACAAATACTAGATAATCTGGAAAAGATTTAGTCATTTTATTGGACACATACAAGGATCTATTCTTAGTTATTCAAGGATTGTCTCCTAGTAAAACTCATAATCACTCAATTTCCTTGTTTCTAAATGAAAAACTAGTTAAAGTACTCACATAGATACCCTTATAGTAAAAATAAATGGAAATATGTTTAAGGATATATTGAAAGAAAGGTTGATTCTACATAATAATAATCTTTTTTTATCTCTTATTGTTCTTGTTAAGAAATGTTAGTGATATTTTTGTACGAAATATAGGGCTCTAAATGTCATCACTAATAAGGATTATTTCCCAATTTCTATGATAGATGAGTTGCTTAATGAACTATTTAAGCTTGATTTATTTTTCAAGTATCACCAAATAATGTTAAAAGAGGATGACCACTACGAAATAATTTTTAGGACTCATCAAGACCATTATGAGTGGGTTATCATGCCCTTTGGCCTTACTAATGCACCAACTACTTTTAAAAAAGCTTAAGATTGCACTAATTGAAGCTTCAATCTTAACTTTATTCTATTTTTTTTAAGAGTTTTTCCTTGAAATAGATGCTTCAATTATTGGTAGAGAAGGAGTTCTTAGTCAAAATAATCATCCACTTGCCTTTTTCTTTAAGAAGTTGACACCGAACCTACAAAAGAAAATATTGAGAGCATTCAAATTTTTTACATAACTGCTTGATTATTATTTTATAATAGAATATAAGTTAGGTAAAGAGAGTATTCCAACATATGTTTTGCTAAGGTCCTTTTCAATGATATGGTCACAACCACAATGTGAGCATATTCAATATCTTAAAACTACCATCGTAGATGAAGATAAAATGAGGTCCTTTTGTGATAGGACATATTGGTGTACAATGATACATATTGTCACTCAATTTCACTAAAAGGTATGCATAAAAACATTGCAATATATGTCAATAGTTGTTTTATTTGTCCGGAGGCTAAAACTCTAATACATTACTTGTAGGCCTTTTCCAACCCTTACCTATAATAAGTCACTAGTGCAAAAAATGGCTTCTACGTCACCCAATTGTCGTCACATGTAAAAATATACGATGTAAATAAAACGCGGTGGCAATTTTGTAATTAAGAGACATAACTTTTACGTCGTGCACCCCAGCACGCGACGTAAAAAGCTTCTTTTACGTCGCACCTGGGTGGCGCGACGTAAAAGAGGGTTTTTTACGTCGCGTGCTGGGATGCGCGACGTAAAATGTCCCTTTTATTTCCCCCAGACCCACTCCCTCCTCTCGTGCAACTAGGATTTTTGAGAACGACGACGAGAACGATGACAACAACTACCTCTGCACACCATTTTCAATCAGTTTGACACTGGAAAACATCAACATTGTGTGTCATTTTACGAACTTGATATTTCTTCCCGATTGGATTCGAGTTTGAAATCATTTTTCGTCTACACTCGAGGTTAGTGTTCTATGCCATTGCTATATATTTAAATTGAATTCGTGATTGTTTTTGGGGATCTCAATCACGTTATAGTATGAATGTCTCCACTGGATTGTTATTGGAATGTAATTATTTGTTTATTTGTTTGAGTGCATTCAGTTTACACACTCCATTATTGTTGGAACGTGCTTTGTTGTTTGTATATTAATTTCTTTTTACATATAATTTTTAAATCTCTAGGAGTGACGAAACTTTATAACATAATATGAATCGAAGTTGGATGAATGCACGTCGTATTAGTGAAGAGTACGAAAAGGGAGTTTAGGAATTTTTTAATTTTGCTAGTGAAAATGGAAAAGCTATGAAAGGGACATATTATTGTCCATGTGTTCGTTGTTTGAATCAAATTCGTCATAAACTTGAGGATATACGTGATCACTTGTTTGATTATGGTATTATTAAGAGTTATACAATATGGACATGGCATGGAGAAATATTAGACATCCCAACTGTGTCAACTACAGACAATTTTGATGAAGGGATGAATGATAATCTTGAGGATATGATACGTGATATTGGTGAAGAAAATTTTATGAAAGCACATCTATATGATTCTTTGAAATCTGATTTTGCGCAACAATTATACATATGATGTAGTTTTACAAGATTATCAGCAACTTTAAAATTGTTTACTTTAAAAGCAAGAAATGGATGGACTGATAAAAGTTTCACCGAATTATTGGAGTTGTTGAAGGAGATGCTTCCTGAAGATAATACATTACCTATTCGTAACTATGAGGCAAAGAAAATATTATGTCCAATGGGTTTAGAGTACAAGAAGATACATGCATATCCTAATGATTGTATATTGTACAGAAACAATTTTGTTAAATTAAAGATGTGTCCGACATGTGGTTTGTTGAGGTTCAAAAACAAAGTTGAGGAAAGTAGTGGTGAGGAAGAACTAGATGGTCCCCCTGCTAAGGTGTTATGGTATTTGCCAATTATACCTAGGTTTAAAAGATTATTTGCCATAAAAGAAGATGCAAGAAACTTGACATGGCATGCAAATGGTAGAAAATGTGACAATCTTCTTCGACATCCAGCTGGTTCTCCACAATGGAAAAGGATTGATGAAACCTTTCCAGAATTTGGTGCAGAGCCAAGAAACTTGAGAATTGGATTAGCTACAGATGGGATGAATCCTTATGAAAATTTAAGTAGTAAACATAGTTCATGGCCAATTTTGTTGATCATTTACAATTTGTCTCCTTGGTTATGCATGAAGAGAAAATATATGATGTTATCTATGATGATTTCAGGACCTCGACAACCAGGAAATGACATAGATGTATATCTTAGTCCTTTAATTGATGATTTGAAGATGTTGTGGGAAACAGGAGTGGATGTATTTGATTCATATCACGAAGTGAATTTCAGGTTGCGTGCAATGTTATTTTGTACTATAAATGATTTTCCAGCATATGGTAATTTGAGCGGTTATAGTGTGAAAGGTCATTTAGCATGTCCTTTATGTCAAGAAGACACAAGTTATATCCAATTGAAACATGGACAAAAAACTGCGTACAATAGGCATAGAAAGTTTCTAGTTGCTAATCATCCATATCGTAAAATGAAAAAAGCATTTAATGGATGTCAGGAGAATGTGGTTGCATCAGTGCCATGCAATGGTGAACAAGTATATGAGCAAGTGAAAAATATTAATATTGTGTTTGGAAAGACCCAAAAGAAATCCAATGAGAAAAACATTTGGAAGAAACAGTCTAATATTCTTCAATCTTCCTTATTGGTGTAAGTTGGAAGTTAGACACTGTATCGATGTGATGCATGTTGAAAAAAAATGTTTGTGATAGTATAATTGGGACATTGCTTAACATAAAAGGAAAGACAAAAGATGGAATAAAAGCAAGACAAGATTTGGCAGACATGGGTATACGTTCTGAATTACATCCACAATCAGTGGCAGTTAATTGTAATCATACCCCAGGATTACACTGTCATGTGGTTTTGTTCATTGCATCGGAAACCGAGTCAAGAAATGAAAAGCTTATTACAAGGGTAACTTTATCTTTTATTCATTAATTATGTTTTTAAATTGTAAATACATATTGAATAATATATGACTTTTTTTCACTTAGAATCGTGTCTGGAACTAATGTTCTAAGTGGAAAACCTAGAACAAAGACTTTACAGTTCATTTATCCTAAGGTTAGAAACTTATTTATATAAGTGAATACCATAATTATTGTTTGTATTTAAATTTTGAAAATAACATTATGTTTTTTTCATCATTTCGAGTGTAATAAGCAAACAGACTCGTTTGAATGTGGTTACTATGTTATGTATTGGATGAGAGTCATAGTTTGTGCGGGTATAATTGATTCTTGGACGGAGGTAATTGCTTTTAACATTAGTTAGGTTTATTTAACTTTATTCATGTTGCACATTTACAAGAGTCAAATTAATGTTTCAGGTATTTCAAGATCCATCTCCATTATATTACACAAATTAGATAACAATGAGCAAAATTTTTTGTTCAACAATTCTAGTACATAATTTTTTAAGCTCTTGTTCATATTATATTGTGTGTAATATGTAGTTTAGGTAGCTTAGTTTGTATTAACTTTTAGTTTGTAATAGATTTTTTAGTTTGTATGTTTGTATTATATTGTTTTATTATGTAGTTTGAATTATATAATATTATATTTTTAATTTACTAGCTAAAGAAAATTGAATCTCTGGACTGTCTGGTTATTTGCAGGTTTTAGTTGTAAAATAGAATCAACCCAATTTAAAAAAAAAACAGCAAATTTACGTCGCATATTGGTATATGCGACGTAAATTTAGGTCGCATATTGGTATATGTGACGTAAATTTACGTCGCATATACCATATGCGACCTAAATTTGCTATTTTTTTTTAATTTCTAAAAGTTTTTACGTCTGTTTAATGGTATATGCAACGCAAAATTACGTCGGGTCTTGATAACTTACGTAAATTTACGTCGGGCTAAAGGGTCCGACGTAAATTTATGTCTCCCGTTTTAACGTCAATCTTAAATATGACGTAAAAAGCCCTAAATATACCTGACGTAAAAACCCCTTTTTGCACTAGTGAGTGGTTGAGATAACTCAAACTTCTTCCAAAACATATGCAGATAAAAAAAATTAAACTTCAATTGGATCATTTAAATTTAAAGATCCATATGGTTTTAACATTTAAGGAAAACCTCCTTTACTTTTTGAAATATAATGAGGGTTTTGATATTATAAATGACATATTTATTTTAATATTGTTATCTCATTAAACCTTTTATTAATAAATTGATGAGTTTGATTGATATTTTTAACTTGTTAGCATGTTTCTCTCACTTAATTTGAACGGTTCAAATACCGAATAATGTTATGATAATTTTTTTCTTTATTCATTTTGATGATATTTTACTTTCTAAACAATGTTGATTAAAAAATATTAATTTTGTTGATAATCATATATTTATCTTAAAATTATAATTTTTTTAAATTAGTTAATAGTAATTTGTATTCTCTTTTCCAATTATTTGTTAATATAATAATTCTTTTAAAACTAAAGTTATTTTAATTTAAAAAATATATATATGAAAGACATTATTAATGGAAAAAATATCTATTGACTCAATCCTTCTCTTCGAAAACATTGTGCCTAGTTTAATTGGAATTGATTCAACGTATTCACTGGTTTGAATTTAAATTGTAAGCACTAGTTAATTCAGTTTGATCATATACTTCATTTGGAGCATGCAGTAGAATAAATACTGAGGGGGTGGGTTCAAATTGGGTATTCATTTCTAAATGTTTGAATGATTTAATATTATAATTATCAATAGAAATGAAAGAAAAAGTAAATAAACTTAGTTATTTAATCATTCAAAGTATAAACTAGTAAATAAACTTAAACTTAAAACAGCGCGAAACATAGGCTTTATCATATTTGTCTGATTGCATTTTTTTTTTGAAGTTTTATTTTTTAATTTTTAAAATTTAATTTAATATATTTTGTAATAATTTTTTTATCATATATTAATTTTTAAAAGGGAGAAGAGTTACATAAGAAAAAGAAATAGTATCTAACAATAGTTAAAATAAATACAATAAATTTAAATATGTAATCAGTATTACCAAAAAATAACAATAATTTGACAGTTATTTAATTTCTAACATGAATGTCTTGGGCATATTTATTATGTATATGGTTATACATTTTACATAAGCTGCTCGATTGCATTGGAAGGTTTTAGATTAGGGTTTTAGCGCTTCCATCACCGCTTCACTGTTTCTTCGCCTTCGTAACCAACCATGTGGGCTCTTCGTCGAGCTTCCATCCCTCTCAGGTAACCCTCCTCCTTCTCAAACCTTCTTTCTCCATTCATTACTCTTTCGCTAACTGCTGCATTTCTAGCGCAAACCCATTTACCCCTCTTTTTCCCTCTTTTTGCGTTGATATTTTATACGTTCTTCAAATTATTTTCCCTGTGGCATAGTTTTCTCATTAGTTCATACTTCAAAATCAGTAAGTGTTGGTAATGGTTATTTTTTGTGCATTGTTTTGCATAGGACCCGAGGGTTTAAAGTGAGAACTTCTTGTGTCAAATTGGCGCGAACTAGTTGTGTGGAAGAAGAAAGTGGTATCACTGAGTCTCATGGAATAACTTATGGTGGATTGCTGTTGCAGAATACGGGTTTCCATTCGGGGCAAAGTGCATTCCTGAATTTTACTGTGGGGAGACGCGAACTTTCTTCGAGTAGCACCAAAGAGGATGATGATTTGGAGGATGGGTTTTCCGAGCTGGAGACACCTGCTGGCGATGGAAATGAAAGTGACAATCTGTTAGCTTCTGATGCTGACCTATCGGATGACGATGGTGACAAGAAGAATGTCGAGGAGCCACACAACGAGGTTGATGAGGCGGTCCAGCAGAAAGGTCGTGGAAGGGTTGAATCGAAACTATTCAATGAGATCGTGAATGTGCCGGTTGTGTCTATTCATCTGGCTCTGGAGAAGTGGTTAGAAGAAGGGAATGAACTAAAAAGAGAGGAGGTCTCACAAGCCATGGTTTGTCTTCGAAGGCGAAAGATGTTTGTGAAGGCTTTGAAGGTAATTGGGTCAAGTTTGAATTGTTTGCACATTATGCATCTTAATTTCTGAATTAATTAACTAACTTAAACTGCCATTAGTTGTTACTTGTATTTGCGGATCATGGATGACCTGTTTACTTGCAGAAAACAATTTCTGTTATGGGTTCTTGTTTTCACCTTCAATCAATATAAAAATTTCATATTTTATGTTTTCAAGTATTTGTTTTGAGAACAATATATTAGAAACAGAGAGGTGATTATCTGAATCTTACAAAACTGGTTTGCGCCACATTATGTAATATAATACTATCATATCTCTAGTTGAGATTTCAACATACCTCTTCTATCGAGGGGAATTGTCATCATATCCCTTCACATTGAGAGGATTTCAATAGTCCCAATATTGTTAAAGATGACTTTGATACCATATAAGAAATGGAGAGGTGTCTTACTCAACCTTACAAAACCGTTTGTAAGTTGAGGTATGTACCTTATTAAAATGTTATTATATCTCTTATTGATATGAGATTTTATCACAGTAAAAAAAAAAATGATTTTCCTTGTTTTCAAGCCTTTGAAAACAAGAAACACAAAAAAACCTTTATCTAGCTACCAGTGGAAATAGAAAATTAAAATAAATAACATTTTCTCAAATCAATTAGGTCCCAATTTTTTTCTAAATATTGTTCTTTTTGATATTATCATTTCCTTGAAACTCTAAAGTATTGCTGTTGTTCAATTCATGCAATGCTTGTTTGGTTGAGTATTTAAAAGTATTAGCTTTCTTAAAGATAAAGATATAATATATTTAACATCTGAAGCTATGAGTAGTAGTAATATTATGATATAAAACACTAATCCTTATACCTATTTAGACTAACAATCAAGGTTAAGTACATTTTTATCTAGTACGTGGCACAATCCTGGCCGAATTATTATATGATATGTCTCCTATATTCTTAACAGAATCATCAAACATAATTGTTGTATCATACTATTTAAGTCCTAACGGAATCCCATCCATCCTCAAGCTAAACCTGACTAACTCTTAGTTTGTTGCAATTAGTTTTGTCACTGTCTGCTGTTTCAGCCACTATTCATATTCATGATATCTCTTGTGTGTCATACCGCCTATGTTTATCTTTGATTTATGATCTCCAAGTTACATTTTCTTGGTGTGTTTCAAACATTTTTGTCACTGTTGAGCACACCTTCCAGCAGTTACTAGAGTATCTTTATTTTGGCAATCTCCTCACCTTTCATCTTGCTGACACTCCCCTATTGTGATGCCATTTTGACCACATCTTTAAGTCACCCCATCAAGGCTGTTTAAGCCCTTATGATCTTGAGTTGAAAGGAAACACGCACACTCTTTCATGCACATTCTTTGATAAGCTTTTCTATTGCATCTCCACCCTGCATGACATGTGGAACCTCTTTTTTAGAAGCTGTATACTGTTCCAAATTGTCCTCCACATCCTCACCCATAATCTGCCTACACTACATTAGTTTTGCATTTCATGCCTCATCTTTCTACAGTCCAATAGCTGTTTGGAGTTTTTTTATCTCTTTTTGACCCATGAACCCCTCTCCTAAAACTTGTCCTCTTATGGTTTGCAATGTGCTCTGTGAGATCACAGAAACATCCTGGCCTGGCCTCGCAACTTTCCCTGAGGTATGGCAGCTGGGCATATGACTTTACCTGGGGGACCAACAGACCCTGTGGCATACTAGAGAATCATCTTGGTCCTGTCATTTTACCATCTCAATTTGTGCGGTATTACTGTTTGGCTTTTTTCTATAGGAAAACTTAAAGCATAGTGTGAGCTTTAGCGTGAGGTAAAGTATTAGAATATATGAAAATATCCAAAATACCTTGATCATATGTTTTAGTATTTCTTAAACTTTTCTTCAGGGTTTGTTCCATGTTTCCTTACATCTCTTAAGGATAAGTTACCATATTTCCTCATCTCATGATTTGTTTCCTAATTAGTTGGGATTATGATTAGAATATGAGCAACGGTTCGTGCTCCAAGTTTTATGATATGAGCAAATCATTGCAATGTATAATAAAGCAAAATAGGCAAGATAGTATTATCAAAAGTCTATTTTTCAATATCCTCTTTCATTACAAAAATTTTTGTGCAATGTACAATCTTTGCTACAATATGATGTATTTGGTTGGAGCAAAACTCTTTCTTTGGCATAAAGCTCATGGCCTTTTTAATGGGTTTTCACATTGTTGAGATATGCTTTTATTTTTAATCTTTTTCCTATATATGTTCTTAGGATTAGGGTTAAGGTTTGGGTTGAGGCCAAACCTCTTTTTGTATTCTCTCTCATCTATAAATATAACAGTATTAGTGTCTTTTGACATTGTCTTTGAACCTAAAACATTTTTCTCAAGTTGGTATCAGAGCATGTTGATCTTGTTCTAGTTTCCTTTGTTTTTTGTCATCTCCAACCAGTCAAGGACACTGTTCGCCATTGCCGTCTTGGCTGGTGAGACCAAGGTTTGGTGTGCCTCGAGGGGCGCAAGCCATCCCTGCCAAGCGCAACATCAGTCGTTGCTTCATGTGCTGTTACACACCAATCGAAACGAAGTCAGTTTTCTGCACGTGGGCAGCATGTGCCACCTTCTGGTGGTCAGAACCACGTCTGATCACCACTGATCGTCTGGTCAGTACCTTCTGCTTCCAATGGTACCCTTATTTCTCTGTTTTTAAATCTTTGGAGGCTAGGTCTCGTGTTTCTCCCTGGTTAGGGTTTTGTCCCTTGTTTTCTCTGTGTGAGATGTCTACAATAAACTCTTCTCCCTTCTATGCCACTGCCACTATTACTAGTGCCCTTGTCTGGCCATTGGCTTGTCACCTAGTTCTCTTTCAACTTGATTTTGTGTCTGCCTCCCTCATGAAGTATCTTGTTGGTTCTCTTTTTTATTTCACCTACTGTTCCTTTTTATTTTTCTCCCACAGAATTAGTCATTGAATTGGAATACCCTTCCTGTTGATGCGATGGAACATGAACCATTCCTAGTTTTACTTGAACCATTTTTGCTCAATTTTATTATTTGTACACTATTTCTTAGAATTCTGGATTGCACGTGGTGGGGTAGGAAGATTCATGTCTTTTATATTGATTAGTTGCAGATGTTTATTATAATGATGGGGGATTGTTCTTCTGTTGAGAACGCAAACATATTCTTTAGGTCATATTTTCATCAGTTCATTTGATATAATTATTGTCTCATTGAATATTTTTCTAGAAATGTATTCTATATATGCTGTTTTAAAATGATTGATAATTATCAACTTAACATGGTTTTAAATTGTACCCTAAAAGTACAATCGTAGCTGCACTATTATGGTTTTGAAGGTATCTGCAACTGCAATTTAAAACATTCCATATATTTGCTATTTTGATTTTTCTAGTTTACAAGACAATGTTTGGTAATGCAAATTTTCAATTTCTTTTATGATTTGTTATGTAGCTCTCAGAGTGGCTTGAATCAAAAAATCAGTTTGAGTTTATTCAAAGAGATTATGCAAGTCGACTTGATTTAATTGCCAAAACTCGAGGCTTACATAAGGCAGAGTTTTACATTGAGAGTATTCCAGAATCTTGTAGCAGAGACATAATGTACGGGACTTTATTGGCTAACTGTGTCAGTCAGAACAGTGTGAAGAAAGCAGAGGAAGTTTTCAATAAAATGAAGGATTTGGGTATTCCTGTGACAGTATTTGCTTGCAATCAGTTGCTACTTCTGTACAAGAGGAATGACAAGAAGAAAATAGCTGATGTTTTGTTGTTGATGGAAAATGAGAATATCAAACCTTCTTCTCTTACTTACACAATCTTAATAGACACAAAGGGCCAGTCAAGAGATATTGATGCCATGGATCAAATTGTTGATAGAATGAAAGCTCAAGGCATTGAACCAGACATCAAAACACAGGCTGTTTTGGCTAGACATTACATCACGGCTGGACTTAAAGGTAAAGCTGAAACCTTACTGAAACAGATGGAAGGTGAAAACTTAAAACAGGATCGGTGGCTATCCCACATTTTGCTTCCTCTCTATGCAAACCTAGGAAAGGTGGATGAAGTGGGAAGAATTTGGAATGTCTGTGAGACAAATCCTAGGTATGACGAGTGTCTGGCGGCAATTGAAGCTTGGGGAAAGTTGAATAAAGTTGATGAAGCAGAGAAAGTTTTTGAGGCAATGATAAAGAAATGGAAGCTTTCTTCCAAGACAGTCTCTGTACTACTGAAGGTTTATGCAAATAATAAGATGCTAATGAAGGGTAAGGATCTTATAAAGCGAATGGGAGATAGTGGGTGCCGAATAGGCCCATTGACCTGGGATGCAATAGTGAAACTTTATGTCCGAGCCGGGGAAGTGGAGAAGGCAGACTCCGTTCTTCAGAAGGCTGCCCAGCAGAGCCAGATGAAGCCAATATTTTCTACCTACCTTACTATTTTGGAGCAGTATGCCGAGAGGGGTGACATCCATAACGCAGAAAAGATTTTCCTTAGAATGAAACAAGCTGATTATCCATCTAAACCAAAGATGTACCAAGTTCTAATGAACGCCTATATAAATGCGAAGGTTCCAGCCTACGGGATTAGGGACAGGTTAAGAGCTGACGACATATTGCCTAATAGAGCTTTGGGAAACCTATTGATTCAAGTTGACGGATTTAGGAAAAATCCAGTCTTCGATTTACTTGATTGAGGAGGCCAATAGATACCTGTGTAAGAGTTGTTTCTACTCATACGCATGCAACTGTTGTTAGTCAAAGAGTAGGTTAAGAGTCTTTGATTTTGAAATTTTTGTGCGTATGCTTGGAGTTCTTTGCTGTTGCATAATTTTTTATTTGTCTTATATATCTTCCGAATTCTGGTTGAAACTAAACTTGTAAAAGAAGATGCATGATTATAGCAGTTGTGCTGTGTTATTGAAGAGTTTTGGAAGTTAAATAGATCGTTAGCAACATGGTTTGCTTAGGAGCAATCGGGTTCGTTTGCGTTGATTGAAGTAGCAGAATTGCCCTGGCTCAACTATTTTTACTTGTTTAAGGTAAAAGAAATCCTCTTGAATTCTAACCAATTTCATGATGTAAATCATGCGCAGAGTAGTAAAGGGTACTAATAGATGTGAGGCAAACTAATAAGTTCGAAAGTTAACCTAGGAATAGAGAAAAATGAGAACACGCACTTCTGCCAGAAGTTTTAAAAACTTCTATAGGCATCTATATAAAACCCAATAGTTAAAATGTTAATTAATCTATAACAGTAAAACGGCCATTCAATGCTATAAACACAGGTTAAAAAGTTTAACACTTCTCTAGTCTATCATTAAGTTAATGCTAATAAAATAGAAGAAATTCAAACATACGACAACATATAAAAGAAAGATTCCTGATAGGCCTCTTTTGAATCAAAATTTTAATTCAAAATAATCTTAAATGTAATTTATAAAATCACATTGTGAAAGTTTTGTGAGACCATCTTTGTAAGGTGGAGGGAAAAATTGACAGATTTATACTACAACAAACTCTCGAAATTTAAACTAATGCGTTAGTTAACACTCTGATCTGTAGCTTTGAAAGTCTTAAAAACGAATTGATATATAAACAATAAAAAGTGTATAACTAGACCATATGAATGAAACTCTTGTATTTGAAAATATCACTAAATTACAACAATATCCTAGTTAAGTATATAGTCAGAGTGCATTAAAGCTTCGTTTGGATGGTGTGTAAAAAAGTAGAGTAAAACTAAAAAAAATAAAAATAGAATGGAAAGTGACATATCAGTGGAAAGAGAGTGAAAACATGTAAATAACAATACTATATTATATTTTTTAATATTTATTATAATAAAAATTAAAAATACTCATAATGGTTTAATCTATTATGTATACAAACAATACTTCAAAACACCGATTAATTTACCACCGCAATAGATTATTTTGCATTTTCAATCTTTTTCTCAAATTAATGTATAGGAAAAGTTTACACCGTGGGACCCACTACACTTTCAGCGGTAATAAATGCCTAAGACTCTCACTTGCCTCCAGCAAGTTGTATTCCTAGTTGTTAAACTTTAAAAACCTATAGTAATTTGAAATCAAATAGACTAATGCCGTAAATAAAAAAAATTATTAAAATATTTTTCTAAAAAATGTGTATTATCAAAATTTTTATTAAGTTAGTTGTCATCCGCATTGAAACGTTTCGTAACGTTAAATGTATATTATGGAAGAATGTTTTTTAGTTGTCAATGTTAATATTGGGATACCAAAAGATTTTATTAGATATTGATAGTTGAATATCACTTTATTATGATATAGTTATTGGTATCATGTTTATCACCTCCCAGAACTATATGATAGATTTTTTTACTTTCTAATCATTATTTTTATCATATATCGCTTTTATTTTCAACATTTTTAATATTAATTATGGTCCAAGAATGAAACTTATATTTGAGAGACTTTTAACACTTATCTAGTAAATAAAAGTTACAACCTTTAGCTTACTTATTATTTTTATAAAATTAACAATTAGTATTATAAATCACCTGATTTTAATATTGCTAACTCTTTTAAAAGACTTCCCAATTCTTATCCTTTAAAGAGAATAATACCAGGAAATAATAATTCTCAACAAATAAAGTTTTTCAAATCAACAAAAGAGCTTTATATTTCTAAGAAAGAATTTCAAAAGGTTAAAGACTTAACTGATCATTATAGTGAAGAATGATGGAAGAGATAATAATACACAAAAGATGTATCCTTCTTGGCATCCAATGCATGGAAGCATGACTCGAAGTGAATCTCAACAAATAAATTACTCTACCTTCACAAGATCAAATTGAAAAAAATAATAAGGAAAGACTTTAGTTAATGGTTCTCACTCATACAAGTTACCATATAACAAATTTTCTTATTTTTACATATGTTCATTGCATCAATTGCAAACGTGTCAATAAAATAAGATAAAATCAACTTTATTTTATCTTTAAATTTTTTAACTATTATAAGTCTGAGTCAAGAAACTTGTATTTATCTTTAAAGTTGTTGAACATTAGAGGTGGAGGCTAAAAATCTTATCTTTTACTTCATATTCCACTTTATATAATATTCTCGGGTTTGAATTTTATTTTAGTTTAGCAAAGTTTTCAATTTTGCCTCTATGAATGTTTTATAAATATGGGAACTTGTAATGAAGATGACAAATTCAACCAAATACAATTTCTTTTCTCTAAAAATCTTAAGTATATAGTTTATACTATTTATCATCTACTCGGATACAAATATGTTCTATATTTGTCTCTTTTAAGGATTTTATATATCAGAAACCTTCTAACGAGTTTTAATCAATACTCTTTCTTGTGAAAATAAGATGAATCTAGAGTAGACATTATTGTCATGTGGCTGAAGTTTGTCCTAAATGGATTATCTTGTTTAAATAAGGAGGAGTTGAGTTCAAAATGGTATGTTAACCACTCTCTAGGTAGGAAGTGTAGTTTTGACCATTTTTTCTACCTTTAATGTTAATTTGAGAGACTCAACCATCTCACAAAGACTAAAAATTCAAATTTATATACCACTCTCCATCACCAAAGATTTAATAAAAGATTCTGTTTTTTAGATTTGAGTATTTTTAGGAACATAGAAGTATTTTGAGGATCTAAACTTTTTAGAAAAGGGTTTTTGAGATTTTTTCTTTAAGAGAAAAAGTAAATATGCTCTAATATAATAGGAACTCTCTTTAAATATGCTATAATATACTAGGAACGATATATTTTAGAAAATATTTTTTTCCTAAAATTCTCTCCTAACCAAAGGCTCCATGGATGAATAATTGTCTCTAACTATTTGTGATAAGAAGTGGCCTCAATCGTCAAGTTTATTATTGGTGTAATATTTGTTAGGGTGTGCAAGTTTGAAGTTGAATAATCAAACATGAATCTTCTTCTTAACAAGACCAGATTCAGTTTGAAATAACCAGAAGAAGTAATAACGAACAAAACGTTCCTACTCAAACCTCAAACAGAAAAGTAAAAGAAATAAAAAATAAAATGATCACGTGACTTTGAGTAGTAGATGCTGAATTAAGAACATTCTCCAACATTGAGGGAAGATTCATAATTGGGAACAGTCCACAACCTTGGAAGAAGATTCATAATCAGAATTGTTCCACAATTATGGGAAGATTCAATTTCATGTCTTAACGCATTATTCCCGCTATTTTAACTTGTTCTTTTTCCCTTCAATTATTGAGTTGCATAAATACATTTAATATGGGTGGAGCTTAATATATCCAAAAACAAAAATAAAAAGATAAGTTAAATTCAATTATCATTTGAATGATGATGATACACATTTGTACTTTCTTTTTCAAAACACGGTTCTTGGACACTAAAATGTTGAATTTTTAGTATAGAAAAAAAAACTTACATATAATTTTGATATATCCATTTTATTCAATCTATAATTTTGATTTTTCTACTTTAAAATAAGGATATTTAATCTCTTTATTCTAATATTTTATAATTTTTTCATATCCTTAATTTTGTTTTTATTTTTGTATTTTAATTATTTAAGTCATTTTCAATAATAATATTTTAAATGGATATATTAAATTTAGGATTCATTTGAGCTGAAATAAATAAAATAAAGGATATGAAAAATTGAAAACCAACTAAAAATATAGATTTTCGAAAATAAGAAGATAAAATTGAAGATAAAACAAAATAAAAGGATAAAACTGTATTAAAAAAAATGTGCCTTTAATTCTTTTAATTTTAGTAAACGGCAGTTAAGATTTTTAAATCGATATTTTTCTATCTCAAAAAAAAAAAAAAAAACGTGTAGATTTAATTCTCAAATATTACCTGTATTTGAAGTTTACAAATCAAATCTATCTATCACATATAAAAAAATTAAAAATACATTTTAGCCTTTATTATTTCTATAAAATTATACATCAAATGCTACTTAAATATCTCCGATCTTATCATCCAACTTTTTCTTGATTTTGAAAAGGTTATCAAATATATCGAAAAAGAATTTGGGATAAGAACTATCTTGAAAGCAAACTACTCTCATATGTAATAATGTTCCCAGAAGAGTAAAGGCCACCAACTTTTATGATGAACTGACAAATCATTTATAGGTAATAATTTAACAACGGATCAATATACAAAATAATATTGCATGTAATTTTATTATTACATTTTCATTTTCCATTTAATACTTTATTTAGAAAATTTTACAAGAGGATATAACTTGTCATTTGTTCCTTCCTCCGGAGAGAATTCAATTCCAAAGCACCAAAGCCAAATGGAAAAGAAGGAAATGAATCATGATTTCTCCACTGAGATTTTGGTTGCTGAAGTATCGTGTCCTGTTATGTAATTCAAGTAAACTCAACCGCTAAGATTCATACCAAAGACCGTTTTGTACGAAACACGCCAAAATACTTCACCACCACCCTCTTACAAATGCGTCAAAGAAACAAACTCTGTACAATGTTTCAAAGGTATCTCAACAACTCAAAAAGTCATATTTTAAGGTTCTACATTCAGCCAACCATTGTATTTAATTCTTAGTTTTAAATTTTCTGTCATGGCAATCCTTAAGATTACCAAAAAGCACCATAAGCGTTTCAACAACCCTTTCCCTTCTTCAGTTTCAACCACCATCCCCTATGTCCAAGGTTCTCTCTTCTTCAATTCCAAAAGAGTTCCTTCGGATCAGACCTTCTCAATTGGCAGTGATTTTCAGCTTTCTTGGACCTCCAAGAATGGAGGGCACCTCTCAATATCGCACCTTTCTCAACAAACCAGACCTATTTGGTCTACCATCCCCGGTCAGGCTTTTGTCTCGGCTGCACTGGTTGACACAGAAGTGGAAGAAAGTAGAGGATCCTTTCTTGTCAAAGACAAAGATGTTCATATGGTTTGCAATCACCAAACCATTGAGGATATTAAGATTATTGAGGATATTGGGGTGATGAATAGTCAATTTGATCATCATTTGAAATGTGAAGTGGCAGTTTCTCCTTCTGTGTATCAAGGGTTGGAAAAGAAAACTGAATCACAGGAGATTCAGCTTCCTACTTTGATGATCACAGGAAGGCTTTTCAATATGAGTAAGAAGAGTAAAAGGTTTCAAAAGTATGGCATTCAAGCAACTATGCAATTTGAGGCAAAAGGACCCTCTGTATATGCAAGGTATTGGGTTTTGTTCAATCAGAAAACCAACCATGAGGTCTCGTTTCAAGTGAAGATTGAGAAACCTAACTTCATCTCCCGCAACCAAGTCCCCAAAACAGTTTCAGGAGTGTACCAGGGATTCAAGAGGAGGCTGAGTAATAGGAAAAAGAGACTGGGTTGGTATTGGTACCTTTCAAGGCCAAGAGGGTTTGTGCTAGTCTCTTCAGTAGAGGAAGAGATAGGAGACTTGGATATCCCAAAACCAGAAGAGTTCAATAGAATTTGGTTGACATATGCAAGTGATGAGAATGAGAGGTTTTATGGATTTGGGGAGCAGTTTTCTCACATGAACTTCAAAGGCAAAAGGGTGCCCATATTTGTTCAAGAACAAGGTATTGGCAGAGGAGATCAACCTATTACCTTGGCTGCTAACTTGATTAGTTACAGGTAGTGTAATATACAGCTTCGTATGCCTAATTCAACATACTAAATCATAATATATATATATATATATATATATATATATATATATATATATATATATATATATATATATATATATATATATATTGTTGAAAACACAGTGAATGATGATGTATTGTTGGTATTGGCAGGGCAGGAGGTGATTGGAGTACAACTTATGCTCCTTCTCCATTTTACATAACATCAAAAATGAGGTCTGTCTGCCTTGAAGGATATGATTATACTGTCTTTGATCTTACTAGAATTGACAGAGTACAGATACAGGTATTGTTACAGAAATTGTGAGACATAAAATAGACTGTTCAAAAATAGATTACTTATTGCAAGAAATTCTGAAATTGTGCAGTGAATATTTGAAAATGTTGAGCGCTGCATGTAGGATGCAATGATCTTTAAGAAAATAAAGTAAAATTAGCACAGTATTCTTGTAAATATTTGTATCACATGAAGAATGTGTGGTCAATTTTACAATATCTAAGTAAATTGATATATGATGACGATGAATCTAATAATACAGCCTGGAAAGTTAGCTATGACGGTAATTGTGTTTTAAGAAATAAAGTATAAATTATTCATCGGACTTCAACAATTTAGAACATTCTGAACTATTATAATGTTAAGAAGTCATGATTTAAATGTGTATACATATATATAATTAAAGCTTATAGTTCCAAATTTTTGTACACTGGAGCTTGCAGATACATGGAAACTCAGTTGAAGGGCGGATATTGCATGGAAACTCACCTTGTGAACTGATTGAACGTTTTACAGAAACCATTGGAAGACTACCTGAGCTTCCAGAGTGGATTATATCTGGTGCTATAGTTGGAATGCAAGGTGGCACGGAGGCTGTACGTCATGTATGGGATGAACTAAGGACTTATGATGTTCCTATCTCGGCATTTTGGTTGCAGGTAGTCCCTCAACCAACACTTAAAAGATAGGAAAAACAAAAGTACTTCAAGGTCATATATACTCTCTGGATCTCTGCACTTTCAACAAACATGTAATTCACAATTGAGTGTGCTTCTATAGACAATCTTTATTTCTTGATTTAAACCGAGCATTGAAGTGGAGTATTTTGTTTGACTGATGTTAAACAATTTGGTTTCTGCAACTTGTTATGAACAAATTGGCTTGTGCACACACTCACAAACCTGAAACTATTACAATTCTTTGATATTTTTTAATTTACATTGTTACTTGTGTCAACTGCGCAGGATTGGGTAGGACAGAGAGAAACATTGATTGGTTCACAGCTCTGGTGGAATTGGGAAGTGGATTCACAAAGATATTGGGGATGGAAGGAACTTATTGATGATCTTAGCTCTCAGAATATAAAAGTTATGACATATTGCAATCCCTGTCTAGCTCCGGTAATCCTTCCCTTGAATCACTTCAAGTATAAATATTGTAATCACTAACTCGTTTTCTTCAATGAACTGCATTTTATTGTTAGTGAAATTAATTCATGATTGGTCTCTTGCATTGCTATCATAATTTCATTTTGCTAAGTGCCATTGGTTATATAAGACATGTAGCTTGTTTAGGAAATTGAGATAATGTCACGACTATAAACCTGTTTTTTCTTTTGTCTGATCCTATAGGTTGATAAGAAACAAAACAAAAGGAGAAACCTCTTTGAGGAAGCAAAACTGTTGGACATATTGGTAAAAGACAGCAATGGAAATTCATACATGGTTCCAAACACGGCCTTTGATGTGGGAATGCTAGATCTCACGCACCCAAAAACGGCAACTTGGTTCAAGCAGATTCTTGGAGACATGGTGGATGATGGAGTTAGAGGATGGATGGCTGATTTTGGTGAGAGCCTTCCAGTTGATGCTGTTCTATATTCAGGTTTGCATTCACATATCTTTGTTTCTCCTAACACTTTTACTCGGTGTAAAATTCTGACCTGCTTCACAATGTCTTTCCAATGGCAATAGATTGTAAAACACAGAATTGGTTTAAAGTAGTAAGCTAGTTCGTGCCATTTGCTACAAAGCATGTCTTTTATCTTCTGCCAAATCATTCTTCCATGAAAATTTTCTGAACATTTCTCATCATCCAACCTCCTAATCAAAGGATAAAAAACTAGAGATCAAAACTAGACCAAATGTATGAGCATGTGATTATTACTAAGAAGATGCGCCCTCCATTTCAGGTGAAGATCCTATTTCTGCTCATAACAGATACCCGGAACTATGGGCCAAAATTAATAGAGAGCTTGTGGAAGAATGGAAAAGTAACTCCTTGGACAAAGTGAAGAAAGATCAAGAAGACGGTTTGGTTTTCTTCATGAGGGCTGGTTTTAGAGATAGCCCCAAGTGGGGGGTGCTATTTTGGGAAGGAGACCAAATGGTCAGTTGGCAAACAAATGATGGAATAAAGAGTTCTGTTGTTGGCCTACTGAGCAGTGGAATTTCTGGCTACTCCTTCAATCACAGTGACATTGGAGGATATTGTACAGTAAACTTGCCTATAGTTAAATATAATAGAAGTGAAGAATTGCTTTTGCGGTGGATGGAGCTAAATTCTTTTACCATAGTCTTCCGTACCCATGAAGTAAGTAGAATACTTGCATTATGGCATACCCCTTTCATCATGATTATATTTTCGTCTTCTATCTTTATCATCATTGTAGAAGTACATAAGAATACATTTATTACAACAAGAATTTGGTTACTGAATGGAAGATTTTATTCTTTGACATTATAGTGTATTACATCACTTAAGAGAACTTCACCCTTAAAATTAAAAATGGTTATTCTACCGCAAATATTTTCCAACTTTTCTTCTTTTTCTCTCTGGTCTTTAAAAATTACGAAGAAAAAAAATATTGTGGTATTGTCCATGTGGAGTGAAGCAACTTAGCTGATGTACTTAAGTAACATACAAAATTTCTGTTACATGCTTAATCTTCAATTTATGAAAGAAAAAAAGAAGAGTTAATTCAAGAAATACTAGTACTATCTTAATTAATAGGGATATAATCATATGTCCAAATAGGTAACCTTTTTTCATTCAATAAATTTCGTCATATAAAGTTTGCATATATAGCAGTAAGGTACTGATTCTTGAACTGTATGCAGGGAAACAAACCATCATGCAATAGCCAGTTTTACTCAAACCAGAAAACAATGTCACACTTTGCACGTTCTGCAAAAGTATACAAAGCATGGAAATTTTACCGAATTCAACTGGTGAAGGTGATCACAAAATCTATCTCTATAGACTAATTACTATATACTAACCATTAGGCATTCAAAACGTTCCTTTCCATGTTATTTTCTAAACAGGAAGCTGCACAGAAAGGATTGCCTGTATGCCGCCATCTATTTCTCCATTATCCAAATGATGAACGCGTGCATCATTTGAGTTATCAGCAGTTTTTGGTTGGTTCAGAATTCCTAGTGGTGCCTGTCCTCGACAAAGGAAAGAAAAAAGTAAAAGCTTATTTTCCATTGGGGGAGAGTAGCAATTGGGTCCATATCTGGACAGGCAAAGTATTCACCAAAGAAGGAAGTGAAGAATGGGTAGAAGCTCCAATAGGATATCCTGCTGTATTTGTTAAGGATGGCTCCCTCATTGGAGAAACATTTTTGAATAACCTAAGAAGTTTAGGCATTCTTTAATAAAGCAATCTTATTAGATGTGTAACATAGCATGTAAGTTACTTATCAATTCATGTTGCTGAATTATTTCAGTTGTATCATTGCAATCAAAGCTCGTGTAAAGAAATAGTTGGAAGGATCTGAATCTCTTACATCACACTCATAAAGCTGCATAATCTAGAACATTAGCTCATTAGTTTGTTAGTACAACTTCCACATTTATTTCCAGCAAATAGCTCTACAAATGATATAAAACATCAGAAAAATGACACACTAAGCATGGGAAATAGTGTCTACTTCATTCTGCATAACTTTTTTATCTAAAAAAATAACATAATTTACAAATATGCAAAATAGTCAACGACACTAATCATTTCGTTAGTGGTACATTGATCGGTTTGTAGTTTCTGTTTAGTTTTATTTCGTTAAAAAAGCTATACAAAAAACGAGGAAACTTCCCAAGCCTTGTTCAATGATAATTGAACATCTTGAAGTAGAGAGCAGTTCTCTCCAAAGCCAGATATACGAAGTGACAGATTCTACTTAAATAGAATTTTCATGTCTTACAGTTAGACAATTTTAGGCTCATGCTCGTACTTCTGAAAACTTGGTCTTTAACTGAGGCGAATAACATCGTGTAATTCGTCTAGCTGCCTCGGTGAGAAAAAGGCTTTTGTTGTTATTTTTAGTTGTTCTTTTGGCGCTCCTGCATTTATTCCACCTTTACATCATATGGAGAAGAGAAAACAAAAAGACGGCAACTACTCAACATAAATGTAAGCTACTTAGGAGGATCCAATCATTGAGACCTATCATGAAAACTATTTTCTCCATAACACACAACCAACAGGAATAATTTGAAGCGTAGTTGAAAGGAATACATATGTCCTACACAGCTTTCACCATGTGATTATATTCCTACATAGTTTATGCACAGCTACGTTTCTAATCCAGGCTCTTACCTAAATATGTTCCTTGCACATGACTATATGAGCAAGAAACATTTTTGGTTGGAAATACTTGTAATGTCCATTCTATAAGAACTCCAAAGAAATAAAACTTCTAGAATTTATCGTGACCCTCTCATGTAAAAATACTTTTGGAACAATGACAAAACATGGATTTCCACGTACACAATCAAAACCTAAGCATTCTAACATTCGCAACCAGTTATAGTAGCTGAAAAACAAGAAAACAAAACTTTGAAGAAACTTAATAAGACCTGAGTCAAGTTTGACATCTCAATTCTGTCGACATTAGTAGTAGTTACTAACTGGTGAACATTTCAAAGTAAAATACTAAAATCCAATCTTTTATAGCAAGCTGTTGAAAGTCCCACATCCTCTATCTCATGTCATTTGGTATGATTTAAATACATGTTAGGTTAATCCACATATTACCAATTGGTTTTATGTTGGAACTTTAACATGGTATCAGAGCCAAAGCCTAACATCTTTCTGGTTATTGTCATAGGCCAAAAGTTGTCCTTTAGTTGGGTCAAAAGTACCCTTTGCCTGGTCCGGCAGGCTTCGTTGGAGGGGGTATGTTGAAAGTCTCACATGACCTATCATTGAAATTCAAGTCAGAACATTTATCGTCCTCAAGTTACAAAATTTAAATACTATTCCTGTAGACAACAGCATACAATTTTTTTTTACCGGACACCAATTTCCCAACGATGATGAAAATAGTAAGAAAACAAAAGATTTACAATGATTTCCCATATCAATGATCATTTACACAATCACAGTTAAAACATGCACATGCACTGTCACTAGTTTGAATATAGCGTGCACTGTGTATTCCCCCATCCACAAGAAAAATCAAATGGTCCATCAACAATCAAAATAACTTTTTTTTACATTGGACGGACTTATTATGCCATCAAATAAACACTTTCAACACATCCACCACTGCAACGAAGAGCAATTGGATACATGACCAAAATAGTTGAGACAATATCATCACAACAGTGTACAAAACTTCTACCGAGTTAATCACAAGAAACTATTCAAAAGCGTATTATCAGTCACTACAAAAGAAAATATGCAACCCCAATTTTTGTGGTTAGTCTTTTTCTCATTGGAATGCTCAGAAACTAACGCATGGGCAAAGAGAGTTCAATGTGACCGAACATGACATACATAAACCTTCAACTTTCACAAATGGTTGTATGCGCGTGTACGGCGGTGAAATTGCAAATGAGTTTCCTCTCAGTTCCACGTGGAAGCAAATGAATCATTGGTATGTGTTCCCTCACCATTCATGAGTTAAGGTTGTTGTTATTGAATGGAAAGAAAAGGTGTTTTGTTCGTGGGTGGGTGTGTTGAATGAGGTTGTTGTTATCGAATACTATGTGGCATATTCTCGCAAACTCTCTTGGGTGCCACTAAAGAAATATTTTGTTTATTTTGATCACATTTTATGGCATATTCCGTTTAGATTCCTACCTAAGTTGGAAGTTGGGGAAAACAGTGATATTTATTTTAAAATCACATTGCTTATACAATTAGACAAACTCCTATACACTGTTTAGAAAATTTGACAGACTTCTGCAATTAATCAATGATACAGAAAACATTTTACTCGTAGAATGTACGATCAAATTATTTATTTTCATAACAGTAGCTTTAAACACTATAACTACGGTGATTAAATTAATAGTGTAAAACTCTATACATTTTGGTGAGACAAATGTTGCATATATCATCTTATTTTAAATTTACACCGACAACAAATAGAAATCAATAGCCAACACTTGAATGAAATAATGTGAAGTGATACAGAAGCAAAGTAGATTTCAGCAAACATGCTCTTCAACCTTTTAAGAGTGAAATTACACATTCATCGCAATCATACAAAACGCAAACGGATATCTGTATGTAATTAACAGTACAAGTGTTTTGTAGACAGTAAAGAAAACTCACCGGAGCAATCACAATGGCAGATATATAAATAAAAATATCCCACCGCATACAGCTTTTGTGGTAGATGCCTCCCGAGCAAATGATTTAATCCAATGTTTTAAAACCGAGTGGAATCAACGAATGCATAATTTAATAAAATTTAACCAGTTATTGAATCGGTGAGAGTATGATTCCAATATAATTTAATAAAATAACATTTTTATATAATAAATTTATTAGTAATAATATTTTTATAAAAAAATAATAAAAATTATTACTATGAATATCACAAATTAAAATAAAAATTAAAAACATAAAATAATTATTTTAACATAACTAATATAAAATAAAAAAAATTAAAATATACTATATTTTTATAGAAAAATTATATTAAAAAAAATTGATCCAATTCAATCCAAAAATTAAGCTAATTTTTTTAATTTTATCGATTGTCTTTATTTCTCTAATTTTGTCCTAATTCAACTAAAACAATAAATAAATTTCTAGTAGGATTTTTTATTAAATCCTGATTTTCAAAACAGTATTTTGTTCAGTAATTCACGTTCAAACATATTTTAGGCAGAAGAAGATTCAATTCTAGGAACCAGTATTCTGCAAATACTCGCCCAGTTTGATCACGATACACTTTAACTTTGCAATTAAGGGCAGGACCAAAGACGAGCTTAGTAATGATAACTTGTGAAGGTAACATCTGAAGTACATGAATATGATTGGGTACACGTGCAATTACAAAATTTGGGATCATATATGGGGGGTAAATATATGCACTGGACAAATTTTGAACAATAAAATTAGAACCTCCAACATGCCTCCCAAATATTTCACAGCAACTAAAAATAACAGGTCAATTTGTGCCTAAAAACAGTTCTTATATCACCAATGGCTCCATGAAAAAACAGGAGCCTTGCTTCATTTCAGACCTCTCCACGTTCCAGGCCATATAGAAAAATTGTGCTTTATATTGTAGTGGATGGCTAATATGGAAGCCATTCCATTTCTCCACATCTAACTGCACCATCAAATATCTAGCTGATGAACATCAATCATGCTCGCAGAATTTCGTATGAGTTTTTTCCGAATATCCACCTGATACAAATTATAATAGAAATTTGAATTATGTAACAACAATAGCTACTCAGACCATGGTGTGAAACAATATTTTTATTAAAAAACAGTATAATCGTGAATAAGGTCAATTTCATAGTACATAACAGAAAAAAGGATTATACAACAATGAACAAACAAGCATGTCATGAAATAGAAGCAGCTCTTGGTTACTATTGCCCAGGTGAAAGATAGGCAAATGCGCATATTTAAAAATGGTTAACGATCAATCAACACCAACTGTGTAACTAAAATCCAAGTTCATCTTATCAGTCATCCCAAGAGTATTAAATTGTTCGTATAAACTTTTACCATACTAGCCCAAAATTCCACATTGACCTCTTCATTGCATGGGGTGAAGGAATTAACCCTCTTCAACGCAAAAATATATGGTAATTTCAGAGGTTAATGTATAAATAGACTAAAATAAGAAATGCACGGATAATTTCCCAATTTTTTTATCAAAACAAGTATTGAAATTTTGAAATCATTAGTTATTTGTAAAATTTGGTTTCCCCTAGTTTTCTTAGAGTTCAATCTATCTAGTGAAGTATATAGAAACAAATAGATTCAGGAAAAAGAAAAAATTCACAAAATATGTAAGCCATAGGTCACATTACCTGAGTACCCATAAGAGAGGAAAAAACAATACTTGCTTCTGCTGCATCCTCAACTTTTAATTGCTTTAGTAACCTGCGTTCTGGATCCATGGTTGTTTCCCATAATTGTAAAGGCATCATCTCTCCCAACCCTGTATTTATAGAACATACAAAAGAGTATGCTATTAAGAATAGAAAGAAAGAGCGCAAGTGATAAACAAAAAGCAAACAAAGGGTACCCACAGGTATATTTCTGCACAAAAATGTGAGGAAAGACGAGGAAAGTGTTACAAACCAAAACATAAATTAGTATGTTTTCCTAACATAATCGATTATATTGGATTGTATAATGTTTTCCAATCACAACCAATCCCTTGAAATGGTTCAACCAAAGCTTGAATGCACTTTAGGTGGGGGAACTTTAACGACATTTAAAAAAATATTAATTTCTACAGATAATTTTTAAGTTTCAGGAAATTGAAGTGGGAAACTGGTAGCTTAACATGACATCCAATTATTTCCAAATTCATTTCTTTGGCCTATTTGCCGGATACAGTTTCCCCCTTGTAGTCAGATCACTTGACCCACTTCATGATGAATAGCAGTTCTCAACAATAACGATCTCACTAATACATAAGGCAATGTCGTATGAAAATTTATTTTGTCAAAATTGTAAGACAAGCCTACAAATAATTCTAATGCAAGCAGTGTGCAACTGAATAACTTTTAGTCATACCTTTGAACCTTTGCAGGTTGTATGATGCATTAGGAGGGAATGATCTTCGAAGCTTTTTAAGGTCAGCTTCATCATAGCAATAGTGCACTTGTTTTCCCCTGACAACCTGGTTATTTCAGTAAAGATGGCTCGAAGTTAGCATGATGCCATCTGATAGACATTCCATGAAGTAAAAATTTTAGGCAAACCTTGTACAATGGTGGAACACCAACATATATACAACCTTCATCAAACAAAGCTTTCTGCAAGAAAGAACCACTGCATCAATTTTAATCATTTATTTTGAATTATATTCTTATAGGAGCTGGCTTGGTTTTCGTATTCATTAGGAGCAGACTTAGCCAGTATTTCCAGTATACTTTACCTGATATCTGAAGAAAAATGTCAGTAGCAAAGTTCGGATGTGAGCACCATCCACATCAGCATCAGTCAAAATAATAATCTTATGATACCGGAGTGCATCCTTTTTAAAATCCTCTCCCTGAAATGACAAAAGAAATTGCTTAATTAAATTATTAAATAATAGTTAGACTTAAGATTTCTAAAATAAAATATCACTAATAACTTGGTTATCATGCTTCCATTTAAAGTTAGATTTTCCATTTCAATGATAATTTCTAACTTCCCAACCTATTTTCAGGAATCAGTATTACTTTGGGTTCCATTCATAAACATGACAGAAATACCAAATACATTTGTTGTATTCCCTAATTACCATATTCTCTTTCTGCTCACCTTCACATTTATATTTTTTTCTCTCTAAATTCCCTCATTATTACCAAATTAATTAAACAGGAATAATGTTAACCTTCACACCGAGACCAAGACCAAGAATTAAATTTTGGATCTCTTCATTTTTGTACATTGCTGCTTCATCCCTCCTTTCAATATTCAGAATCTTACCCCTCAGAGGGAGAATGGCCTGCATCAAATATGGTCTGATAAGTAGATGCACTTACGCAGCTCCAAATAATTCAAATAAAAATACAATGAACATCAATCTAACAAAGTGCTCCACAAGTCAGTAAACAAAGAATTTAAGTGATTAGATTCAACAAGTAGAAAATTAAGCATTATAAGTACGAAAACCAAATCCATATTTGAAAACTCCTCACAATTTAATATTTCCATTCATCACAGGATTACCTTTGTCATAATGTTTTCTTACATTCACAAGGTGACATAAAGCTGTAATGACAACAACAAAAACCTTATTATACTAGGTAAGCTTGGCAACATAAATCATGTGATGCCATCGGCACAGTAAAGGACCAAATTCTAATGAATATTACCACGAGATCTCATTTAAATTATTACAATTTCCTCTAATATTCTTGATCTACCTCCCCCTTTTCACAGGACTAAAAACTAAATTCTAACATTGTCATTTCTCCTATTCCTACCTTTACTATTCACTACCAAAGAGTATTCTTAAACGGATAGCAATACAATTAAACTTCCCTTTGATCTTGGTAGGTACTTTCCAGTCACAAGTAACCACTCAACCAGTATCCTGAGTGTGATATCTTCAATTCCCCATCATTGGAATATTGATCCTAGATACTAAAACATAGAATACTACGTGATATGACATCTTCTATTTTGTAAGATAAAAGTTTTAATCAAAATTAACATAATTATATTAGTATCATTAAAAAAAAAAATTCACAGAAGAAAATGCTACTTGTACATTTACAATGTTAACACCTATATCAATTCATCAACATCATTATTAATATTCAAATTTTATAGAACTGACAAATATTGTACAAGAATTTGAGAAAAAAAAAATTTCCTTTAATTATTTTCCTTTCAAGATGTAAGTGGCAATCTTTTAATTAGCACGATCACTATTTTACACATCTATGCATTCAAATGAAACTATAACCTTCAAAGGTATAAATAAACTAAATCAAGTAATAGATTAAATAGTTTTTATTAGAGCCAGATAAATGTTAGGAACACACATTTTTTAACACATTTTATTAGAAATCACAAAATTTGACGAGTTTCACAACTTATTTAATACTCTCTTGATTTTGTAGTTTTCAATAAATTTTAAGAAATAAGAGTGTGTTCCAAGCACTTCTCTTAGAGATATAAGAAAACCGGTTCTACACCTTCTTCACCTAAGAAAGCAAGATTTTAGGACAGTTGCTCCTGAATATTGTAGAGTGCCGGGAAGGGCTGTGCATTGTTCACAATCATACACTCAAACAGTTTGCAAGGAGTGTGTTAAATATATAATAAAGCATATCTAGTGTATACACCTTGGAGTAGTGGCGGATCTAAAATTTTCTTTCAGTGGGGACAAAGAATAATATATAATTTTCTTCAAAAAATATTTTCATTTTTTAGAAAATATAGTCTCAAAAAAAATCTAATATTATCTGTTGGTAACTTTGTACATTCCTTTAAAAAAATATCTAATAAGGGTAACACATTTTGTATGGGGGCAAACAAAATTATTTATTTTAAAAAAAAATTGCGGGGGCAATTGCCCCTATACTCCCAGTGTTCATCTATCACTACCGAAGAGCTAGAGCTTTTAGGCAAGATTATCAAATTGAGATTCCAATAGTAAATCACCAAGCTAATTTATTTTATATGAATCATAATATTCAAAAGCAATGGAAAAAGACTTTATATATCATATAGAAGATAAATAATATTCAATGTAAACATTTTAAACTAGACATAGATAAAAACAGCCTAAAGAGAAATCTTATAAAACAATTAGTTATGAGTTTGTGAAGGATTTATTGTAGAAGAATGGACATGAAACAATTAAATAGCTAACTGGAGTATATGCATTGAATGAGTGATTAATAAAATAGTGGAATAATCAAATAAGATAAGTTCATGAATGTTCCTTCAAGCCTTTTTTTTTTAACCACTTAAGCTTACATTACATTACCTGGAAGCGCCTGTCACGCCCTTGTTTAGCACTTCCTCCAGCTGAATCCCCTTCAACTATAAAGATTTCTGCAATAATGGCAAAGAACGTTCAATTCAAAACACGTTTTCATCTCGTCAAGAGATTTACAAAAAGGATCTGAGCTAATTTGACATGAATCAACTATGCTAGGACAAATCTCTAGATACAAAATACTTGTAGAAAATCAGAATACAATATTTTGTATTTATTCTAACAATAACAGTACATTGGCATATATATATATATATATATATATATATATATAATCAGAGAATAACCTCTAATTATGTTTAATTAACGTAAGTATCTATTTTTTTGGTAAGTTTTCTCTACCACTGCCACACTCCAGCAACTTTTCCAGAATCGTTCCACATACAGCTTTTTGCATTCAACAAGGTTATGGTTCATGAAAAGCAGGTCGGGTTGTTTCCCTCTTTAAGAAGTTTAACAGAAAATAAATACTCGGTTTGCAATCCCTATAGGGTCTCTTCACAATGAATGTGCATGTGAATATTTATCTCATTAGTTTAAACAATTTGACTTTGAAATGCATTCTTCATCAAACATCTTGAGTCCACACACTTCAACAAAACGAGATGACTATGTGCATAAAGCATCTTATTGAAACCACTTGAGCTCTTATCCTTCATGGAAATGCTCCCTGACACTCTTCAAACTACTTTATCAATCACATGTCATCCTCTATCCCATAAATTATTAGGTTCCTCGTTCACCATTTCATATATTTCTCATCGTCTCTTTGACCCCACATGTTTGTTCACAATCTAGTTCTAGCCTTGACATGTTCTAACCATAGTCCATCAAATGTATCTTCCCAATAAATTATTGGTCGTAGAAAGGTTATCAACCTATCATTGTTTTCCCTCCTTTTGAGTATTCCTCTTTTTTTGACATGTGAAGTTTTGTTTCTCCTAATATCCCCAATTTAACCCCACTTAAACATGTTTCTCACAATTACCATGTGGTGCACAACTAGATGTTCCCCCAACATACCATCTGGTCATATGACCTATTTAGACATACCAACGTAGCCAATAATTTGTTTCCCTTCTTAACATGAAACTGTACCTTTGACACAAGTTGTAGACTAAAGACCTTGGTAAGCTTTGATATTTCCTAAATATTAACAACAATCCAAACACTATTTGATAATCTCTCAAAGTATACATGCTCCTCACATCATGTAAGAAATTGATCTATTAAATGCTAAGTTAGTGGACACTCTTGTTAATCCTATTGTCAAGTTTTACATATTAGGGAACCTTTATTGGATCCTAGGAGATATCTCAGGTAGGCTAGAATGCTGAGCTATCTCAGTCAATATCATATATTGCCTTTACAATGACTGTTTTGAGCAAGTTCTTAAACTCTCTCTCTCTCGGGAGATATTGGGGTGTAATAATTATGATTCTAAAATATAAAAAGAGTGGCACCATTTATGAAGACATAAGACATGGAAAGATAGTTGGCGTTAAAATGATTTATTTTATATTTTTTTTTAAGTATGTACCCAGATTTAGGGTTACGGTTTGGGCATCAACCTAACCTCTCTTTCTATTATCTCTCGTATATAAATATAACATACTAGTGTCATTTGATGTTGTCTTTAAAGATTTCTCTCAAATTGGCATCAAAACGAGTAAGATCAAGCATCGTCGTCTGTCGCCACCACCGCAGCTGTCAGTCAATGTCATTCTAATCGAAGAAGCTAGGGCTAGGTGTGCCTTGAGGAGCATGACCCAACCCCGTCAACCGTGAAACCATCCACCATAGCATAGGCTCGCATGTGCCAATCAAAGTGGGGATTGTCTCACGTGCTGCCTTTTAATGATCGAAATCCAATCGCATCACCACTATTTGTCTCATCGACACGTTCTAACTCCATTTTTGCTTTTATTTCTCTATTCTTGTTAGATATTTTAGATATTATTAGTCACAATATATGTACTTACCATATTTACTTGTATGACTCTTAATTATAAATATATTACCTTATGTGTATTTGAGACACAAGGGAATTAACCTTATACCTAATTTTTCACTATATTCAACATGGTATCTAGAGCTTAGGTTCTCTTCTTTTCTTTTTTTTTCATCGTCGCCGCCACCCCCTGCACCTGCCACCTCCACTATCACCACCGTTGTCGGAGCCACCGTTGCCGCCCGAGTCATAGTTCAAACCGACGACCACACTGTTCTGCTCATCTTGACTAGACAACCACCGTGTCATTGAGATCATTGCAATCTGAGTCTCCACACGCTATTTAAAGTTTTTAGGATTTTTCTCTATCTTCCTCTATGGCTTCTTCCGCTGCCCCACAATCATCTACTACGGATCCTACGTCATCTTATACCGCAGACAAATATGCTATTTTCAATGAATTTTTCAAATGGAATGAGCTCGTCAGAACTCTAGTTCCACTACTTCTGTTGCACTCACAGATACATCTTCTATTGAACTAACTCAATCTCCTTCTATTGAACCTTGGATTCTTGACTCAAGCACCACAGATCATATTATTGGGAACAAATCTTTGTTTTCTTCTTTATCCTCTCCGAATAATTTACCTTCGATTACAATGGCTAATGGGTTTAGGATTTTGTCTCATGGTATTGGTATTGTTAAACTTTTTTCATCTTTATCCATTGATAATGTTTTTTATGTCTCTGGTTCTCCCTTTAACTTATCATCCACTAGTCATCTTACTCGTCCTCTTGATTATGTTATTTCTTTTACCAAAGATTCTATTTGTTTATAGGACCGGAGTTTGAGACAAAAAGGATATAAGTGTTTCTCTTCTTCTCTTAACCATTATTTTATTTTTAAATATATCACCTTTAATGAGTCTTCTTTTTACTTTAAGTGTCCTTCTCCATGTGTGTTGTCGTCTGCTACTGTCAATATTCCTATTGTGTGTGATTCTCCTGTTAGTCTACCTTTGGATTCTCCTTCACCACCACCACTTCAGGTTTATAATCAAAGACAATGTTCCTAACAACCACCAAATGACTCACGTCTAGTACCAACTCGTTTGTCTCTTCCAACTCCGACAACGGAGTTTGACATTCCAATTGCCCTCCGTAAAGGTATACATTCTACTTGTAATTACTCTCCTCATTATGCTACTTTGAGTTATCATAGATTATCTTCATCTTGTTATACCTGTCTTTCGTCCATTACTTCTGTGTCAATTCTCAAATCCGTAGGTGATGCCTTAGCCCATCCTGGTTAGCGTCGCTTGATAAAATGAGTGTTTTTCAGAATAGTGAAACTTGGGAACTCGTCCCATTACAGTCTAAGAAATCTGTTGTTGGTTGTAGATGGGAGTTTGCTATTAAAATTGGTCCTAATGGTACTATTGATCATCTCAAAGTTCGTCTTGTGGCCAAAGGTTACACACAAATTTTTGGTTTGGACTATGGTGACACCTTTTATCCAATGGCCAAGATGGCTTTTGTTCGCTTATTCATAGCCATGGCTGCTCTTCAATAATGGTCTCTTTACCAACTAGACGTCAAAAATGTTTTTCTTAATGGAGATTTGCATAAAGAAATTTATATGGAGTAACCTCAGGCTTTGTTGCTAAAGGGAAGTCTTCTGCATTGGTATGTCATCTTCACAAATCTTTATATAGCCTAAAACAGTCTCCTAGGGCCTGGTTTGAAAAATTTAGCAATGTTGTTCAACAATTTGGTATGACTCGCAGTAAGACAAATCATTTAATATTTTACCGTCACTCAAGTGTTGGGTGTATCTATTTAATAGTATATATTGATGATATTGTTCTTACAAGAAGTAATCACCATGGCATCTCCCAGATAAAGCAACAACTTTGTCACCACTTTCAAACCAAAGATCTTGGCAAACTTAGATATTTCTTGATAATTGAGGTTATATAATCCAATAATGGTATTGTTATATCTCAGAGAAAATATGCATTTGATATTTTAGAAGAAACTGGGTTGATGAATTCAAAATCTGTTGACACACCCATGAATCCCAATACCTAGTGGTGAGTCAATTTCTTAATTCTTCATGTGCAGATCATTGGAATGTAGTTATCCGTATATTAAAGTACATTAAAGGATCTTCTGGAAAAGCGTTGTTATATCATCACAATTACCAGGCTAAAGTTGTCTGTTATTCAGATGTTGATTGAGCAAGATCTCCTTCTAGTAGAAGATCTACTTCCAGATACTGTGTTTTTATTGAAGGTAACTTGATCTCTTGGAAGAGCAATAAACAAAGTGTTGTGTCAAGATCTAATGTAGAAGCAGAATGTAGAGCTATGGCCTCAGCTACTTGTGAACTTGTTTGACTTAAGCAATTACTTAAAGAGTTACAATTTGGAGATGTCACTCAAATGACACTTATATGTGACAATCAGGCTGCTCTTCATATTAGCTTTAATCATGTCTTTCATGAAAGGACCAAGCTCATTAAAGTTGAATGTCATTTTATTCGAAAAGATTGTATCTGGAGACATTAAGATCAAGTTTGTAAAACTCAAGTAAACAATTAGCAAATATTTTCACCAAATCTTTACGTAACATAGAATTGATATGATTTATATGCATCGACTTGAGGAGAAGTGTTAGATATTTTAAATATTATTAATCACAATATATGTATTTACCATATTTACTTGTATGAATCTTAATTATAAATATATTATCCTATGTATATTTGAGGCACAAGAAATTAACCCTATACCTAGTTTTTCACTATATTCAACTATTCAAACTCGCATCACCACCATTAATGTAATAAGTCTATATAAACTCACATCCACTATGCATTCAAACGCATGGTTTCAATCCATCAACTCTTTATTTCCTTCTCTAAGAAACAATTTGTTTTAAATAATATTGATCAAACATGAGTCAAATCATTCCAAACATCATCAAATGACACTCTATATCAAGGTTATGGAATTGAGATTCAATCTCACTTAAATATTTTCTTTTTCATCATGAAACATAGTTTTGTATCCAATCATAAGATTCGGGTATAATGAAAACTTACTTCAAATATATCATAGATATGTGGTGGTCAACATAAACAATTAAAACTAGAAATTGATGCAAACAATTTAAGTAGAAGTCATATAAAACAAAACTATTAGTTGCAATGTAGTTAAAATCGAGAGGAATAGCCTACATAAGATCACATTAGAGTAGGATCGATGAGATCAACTTAGAAAATCGTGAAATTGTCAAATTGTGAAAACAAGTTTTGCATGACGACCCATAGCGACCGCTTTGGCTGTCACAAAATGGTGTTACGAAACGACCATGTCATGAAATGTTAGTAGCCCAACCTAAATCTGACAACTAGATAGAAAAACCCAACCTAACACACCTCTCTCACACTTCTCCATCACCGCAAACCTGAGTTGTCATTGTTGTTGCCATCATCATCGTTGCTATCATCGCCACCGTTGTTGTTGTCATAGCCATTGTTGCACTGCTACTCAACGTAAAAGTAGAAAGATGTGGAAAAGAAAGAGAAATGGGAGTCTTGAATAAAGTAAAAGAGAGGAGTGCAAAAGGGAAAGAGAAAGGGGGAAAGGAGTGGAACACATGAGTGATACTTGTGTAGATCTAGGAAGGGGAAGAGGACTAGTAAAAAGTCCAATGAGTGTATAACTTTTTAAATAAAAAATTGTTATCATAAAAAATATATCATTAATTAATTAATAATCATTGATAATATAATTTTTTTATATTATTATAAGATTTAATTACATTTATAATAATTTATTATTAAATAGTAATATAAAATTAATGTTAATTAATTTAATTTATTAAATTTAATTGTATTTATCATATTTTATTTTTAAAAATATTTTCGAAAAGATTTTATATATATTTTTAAGTCAATATTATATAGTAACATATTATATTTATGTAAACTAAGATCTCTTATTCGTGTTACAATATTACGATTTACGATTTTGGAAACTCCTCTCACTTAAAATCTTGATGTGAAAACCTTGACTAGTTGTATCTAAGCTTGTGGAATCTTTATTTAAGAAGAATGGAAACGAAACAAATAAATACCAAAATAGAGTATATGCATTGAATGAGAAAGTGACAAATAAAGGTGAAATAAACAAATAAAATAAGTTCAAAATGTTCCTTCAAATTACTTTAATTTAAAAATTTAAGCTCACATGACTTTTAAATTTTTTCTCATGATGATTGGTGAACAGATAAAAACATATGGATAGTTGAATCGTATTGGTGGTACAAATTTCATAAATTCATTCACGTATATAGCCAAAAGGCATCGAATCATAAGATTATGATAAATATGCTCTACATATAATCTCTAGAATTGTGGCATAACCACCATGTAACGTCATAACCCAAGCATCAAATTATTATTGAAACCCCAATACTTACAAACTAAGCTACATACAATTGCCGGAGGGAATCAACCTACAGCCTTAAAAATTGAAATATATCTGAACGATAACTGAAAAGGGTATACATTTGAATCCCTAAACATAATTAGGTGGCAAGACTAAAAGTCAAAGCTAAAACTTGAAAGAAATACACTGAAATAAAAATTTTCGGGAGATACTATCAAAACTATTTTTTTTACATTGTACTGGGAAAGCCATGGGACCAAATAGATTTTAGGACAGTTGACTATTTTTTATGAAAGTCTTTATAATAATACCATCTGAATTTGGGCTGGGTCTAACTTAACTTTTGGAGTTATATCATGGGATAAGGATTTTCCAGGCCATTATAATTATAATATTTAGCCTTAGTTGATCTGAGCCACAACAAATGTCATATTCTAAGAGTTATGATAAGTGAAATTAACAGTAATAACTCTAGGTCAGTCACAAAACTGTGGTTCAAATGGTAAGTAAAATAAGTTCCACAAAATTAAAAGGCATACCACATTCTTCAGGATTTGAAGATGAGCAATCAGCTAGTTTTCCCGGAAGAGATGAAGATCTCAATACACTCTTTTGTCTCACCAATTCTCTTGCTCTTTTTGCTGCCAGAGCTGCCTAAATAGACAATAAATTCACAAGAGGAAGATTTTGGTTAAGCCTAAATCCTATCAGGAGCAATAGATTTACAATACAAAACTGTTAACTCAAAAAAGAGATGATTACCTTAAAAGCATTAAGAGCTTTAGAAAGTATTGAATCCAGTACATCTGGATGCAATTCTAAATACTCAGTAAGATAATCCTGAATAGATTGATCAACCACTTTTCGCACCTCTGGATTTCCTAACCTTGTCTTCTCACATCAATGAGAATGGTAAGAAAAAAACTTGAAGCAGTACCATGAAATGCAGGAAAAGAATTAAGATTGTGAAAACTCCAATGTTCCAGTAGCCCTGATAGCAAGTATATAAGCATTCCATCAAACTAACGTAAAGTAGGTAATACCTTTGTCTGTCCTTCAAACTCAGGGTTTGGGACCTTGACTGAGACAACACATGTTAGACCCTCTCTTACATGCTCACCACTTAAAGTAATATCCTTATCCTGCAAAGAACATTAAACACTATTTAACAATCAAAAGAATCCATGTTGTGAATTATTCATAAAATAATCCATGAACCATTTCAGGCAAAAAGGGACGTATTTGCTATTTTACAGTTACCATGTTTAATAGAACATGTCAACATGTACAGAAGTTCCAGTTCTGTAAAGAATACATTATATAATAGGGAAGTTGTTTAGTCTTTTGAGTGAATAGTAACTGTAGTGCACCCAAAGTTAAGGCTAAAACAATGTAGTTAAAGTATCAGTATGTATAGTCAGAGAGAATATCAAAGTAACAAATTCTAGACCAGGAGTTTCGTATTTCAGGAAAGTAGCCATGCACAAATTGACAAGAGAGAAATAAATGAAAAAAAAAAAAAAAGACTACAGCTGAGTAATACCTTAATAACTTTTGACTTCTTTCCTAGGCCATTCAACGTTCTTGTTATAGAAGCCTTCATGGCATCAATATGAGTACCACCATCAATAGTGCGTATACTATTAGCATATCCCAGTATTGTATCTGAATATGCATCTTCACACCTAGCAAAGAAATGAAATGAATCACATATACAGAAAAGGAATTACGAATAGTTGCCAACCATATCATACAGAAAATAACAAAAATCCATCATTGATTTTGAGCTTCTGCCTTTACAAGATATAAAAGGCTAGCCCTAACTTCACAATTTAATTCTTAATGAATAAGCAATCAAGTGCCAAATACAGACAAATTAATCCTTACACACCAGATGAAATGTATCTAGCAAATTGGAGTTGGAGTGCTTACCATTGAAAAGCTATATCAACTGTGATGCCATCAATTTCTTTTCTAAAACTCAAAACATCATGAAGTGCTTTCTGCAACAGAAGGTCACTAGTCAGTAACCATTTTACAGCTACTGAAAACATCAAATCCACATCCAGATCCAAATATATTGCATAATAAGTAGTCAGTTTTTCCATTAGAAGGAACAAATTGAAGCGATGAAACATTTTATAAATATAGAAAATCAAGACTGATAAAATCAATTAGCAACACTCAGCCATCCTTATAAGGAACAACAGTGAACACTACTTACAAGCAATGCTAACAAATCCAAACTGCCAAAAAGATACTCAGATTAAAAAGAAAGATTGTTACAAACCAAAACGGAAAATAGAAAAAAGATTGGTTTTAAAATGCCATGTTCTCCTCCAAGGTTTACCCCTTCACAAAGGGTTACCTTAATTCCTTTCACAACTGAGCTAATGATCTGTTCTCAAAAACCAACAAATCTCTTTCAATCTTCTTCCCTCCTTCAATTTAAGACAGCCACCCAACTAATTCTGTAACTAACAAGAACTGTAACTGTAATGCCTTATTTCCAGTTCTAACTACTTGGCCCTTTTTCATTATTCTGCTGCCATGGGTGCTAGCAGACATCAAGCCAAATTTATTAATGCTCATGCAGCATGTAAAGAAAACTTAATGTACCCACATAACTGACAATGAAATACTAATACATACTCCTGTGTTAGCATTGTCTTATCCTGCACGGGTCATTAATCTGCCTGACAAAACATAGATATAAAGCCCTGGTGGTGATTCAGCAGGTTGTGTTAGCAGCATTACTCCAAAACTGTAATGAGTAATACAACTTTCATAATTTATTATGCAAATCCGAATCTAAATGGTACCATTTAAACATTTTTTATCTCAAATTCCATGTGAGCAAGTTTTAACAGATGTGAACTTAAAAAGGTTGTGCAGTAAATATTATATGCATTATGATAGATATTTTTTAGAAACATAACAAAATGTGATGTACACAAATATAACAGAAACTTATTTTATAATTGAAGAAAGTAGAATGAAGGATAAGAATCCTACCTAAGCAAACCAGCACAAAATAGATAAAACAAAATTGGTATTAACCATACACTAAAAGCATTAAAGGTAAAATGAGCAGGACCTTATCTGTGTTGAGCCATTTCACATATTCAACCAACCCCCCAGCATAGAAATATTTGTTATATTGAACTTTATCTGGATCATTGTCCTCTTTCTGAAGCGTGATTGTAAGCTGCAAAAGTCAAGAAAGCCTATAGTAAGACACAAGGTAAATATATAAATGATCTTCTAGAAGACTTTGACTCAAAGCTGGCTCAACGAGGGACAGTACATTTTTCCCCTTTAAGCCACTACAAAAACCAACGAATATTACTTGCATATTCAAAGCATAGCCAAACATAAAAAATCACGTATAAAAGGATATGAAGGGTTAGATTTCTGTTGACACGAAATAGAATGAGCTTGACCCTCTATTTTTTTTCGAGAAATACAACAAGAAATTTGATTAGAAATGAGGGGCTAGGCTTCATTTTATTAACTTTAAACATCAGATATATGATTTGTTTATTAAAAAATTGTTGTGCTTGTGCCTAGAATTTCTCATAACTCTGTCCAAATTCAGTAACAAATAAAATGATTATTATTTTATTCAAGATAAAACAAATTAACTGAGCCATATGCTAAATTTTGGGGGAGAATAAAAAAATAGTTTTAATTTTAAACAAATGTACCTCGTAAATATCTAGTGCTTCATTGTGGTTAAGACAATGAAAAGGATCATAAATCTAAAATCCTATCCCATAAATCAAGTAAAAATTTCTGCATGTTATCTATAAAAATAATGAAATTTCGGGAAACTTAAGAGTTTCTGATGCTGAGTACATCAAATTAATTCTTATTAAGGTGGTTTTTGTATGAATGTTACATAGTCTAAACAACAAATATTACGGTAGAAAAAGTGAATATGGAACATAATACAAACCAAGTCTTTTAGCTTAATTCAGATAATACTTTTATATTGGAGACATTACTAGTAATCCCATTCAAATTGGTCAGCATTACAACCAGGAACTATAATTTTTTTTCTCCTTTTCTTTGGCCAACTTATAATTTCTCAGTTAATTTTATGTAATTGACTGCTTTTCTTTTACATACAATACTTGAGGCAAATATTAAGCCCCTTTATAGTGAGTGACAATGACCCTTCTCTTGTTCGATATTCAGTGTTTAACTGGGTATATCAGAAACTCCAGCACTTCCTATGAAGTTGATCCAAATGATGTCATTGCTTCACAATACAGAAAATATCTGGTTCTATCGAGGGACCAAATGCTGTTCCACAAGTTACTACTTTGTGTATCTAATTGCCATCTCACGCTCCACTCCAAAACAAGAATGTCACTCAGCAACTGTCCGAGAAGCTTAAAATATTAGGTGAAGGCTCACGAATAGTTCTTTATATGCGGCACTCACCCCTCAGGACCTAAAGCATAGAAAATACACAGACCCGCTTCATCTTATGCTTAAAGTCAACTTTAATTAACCAATTGGTCATGGGGACTCTGATACCATGTCACAAACTCTCCCAAAAACTAAAGCTATTGATGAAGGGTCATGAATGATTTTTATATCTAACATAGAAGTTCTATAACTATAGTCACTGGAGAAAATTTAGTCACCTATCAACACATTCATGAAGTAATCAAAACACACAAATAAAATGTTACGATGATGAATCCATATTTATGACCATTTCTAACAAGAAAAATGAATGTTGAATGTGCCATCACAAATGGATAATACTACATTAACAACTTCACCTTTGGGTTGAGGAAAGCTAACTCCCTAATGCGTCCAGCTATTGTGTTGTAATCAAACTGAATAGCAGTGGTGAACACTGCATATTTTGATAAATGCACAGCATGTGTAAAATTTGCAGGGAAAAAAATCATAACCTAGAAAGTAGAAATGGCATGATCATAACATGAACCTTCTTTGTCAGGCCAAAATCTGACACGTGTTCCTCTAATATCTTTCCTTTCATCCGGAAGTACAAGGGCTTTCAGAATAGTCACTGGCTTTCCGCGAGAATATGTTTGTGTGTATTCCATTCCATCACGCCAAACTGTTATCTCTAGTGACTGAAGTTCAATAGTAAATAAGATCTTTAGATAACATTGTTGACTAAACATACTAGCAACCTTGACTAAAAGAAAAATGTAAAAGTGATTGCATTATTTGCTAAATATACGAGAATAAAACAGCTATATCCATTGGTATAAACCTTGAAAAAGTTTCAACTAAAAAGAAAAAGGACAAAATTGATAAAAACAAACCTCAGACAAGGCATTAACAACAGACAAACCAACACCGTGCAAACCTCCTGAAACAGAGTACCCACTGTTGGCACCACCAAATTTTCCACCAGCATGCAAGACCTGCAAAGTGCATAAGAGTAAATAACTGTTATCCAAAATTTAGAGTAAATATAAAATGTACTCCAAATGTGGGGCAAAATTGTGTTACAGCATAAAGTCCAAGTTCCAACCTTTTCAAAAGTGAAAATTTTAGAGGGTGTTTAGTTTGAAACATTTTCTCTTTCCATTTTGTTTTCTGTTTTTAGATGTTTGGGTAGAAACAATGAAAACAACATTTTATCATTATCTGTTTTCACTTTTTCCTTTATACACATCAGGAAACCAGAATCAAAATGAAAATAGAAAACATTTTCTCAAACCCAACAGCTCCTTATCTTTATGGAACTACAAGAATGATAAGTTCCACCAACAATACAGAACCAGATATGGATGACTCTAATCAGTTAATTAATATCCTTGAAAACTGTCAATCAAATTTGCAGAATAACACAGAAGAATCTCAGTCATATGTGCAGATTGTTAAATGACTTTCTTGTCAGATTTATCATGACAAGTTAATAGATGGCATAAACACCAAGTTCGCATCACATTTTTCTGGAGTCAACAGATAATCAAGAGGAGGAAACAGCTCCATATGCCAAGTGTAAAAAAGGACAAAAACATTATTACCTCACTTGAACAAATCGATAACAAATTTAAAACAAGGACACATGGAAAATAAATGGAAACAATAGAAAGAATAATAACTAACAGTCATTTAAGCAGGAAATCAAGTCTAGAACTCAATAAATCAACTAAATTTCAAACTTCCATGCATTTTCTAACACTATAAACTGAATTTTCCATGATAAAATAGTTCAACTATATTTCAAACAGTCATGCATTTCCCTACACTCTAAACATAATTACATTGACAAGAGAAAATAGAAAAACAAACTCATTTGAATTTGAATTGCATAGACCTTCTCAAGAGCCATAGAACATAGACCTTCTGGAGATGTTTAAAGCATATAACAAAGCAATTATCTACACTTATTCAAGTATGCATCATAATACCGTCAACACTGTCTCCAAGGCAGACTTCTTTGTAACTGGATGCAAGTCAGTAGGAATCTGCATTCCATGAGATAAATTATATGTAGTCAAAATAAAGTAAAAGATAGTTACTAAACACTGATCAAAAGAGCACAAGAGTTAACAGTTTAAAATCTTGATAGAAGACAAATTTAATTTATTTCCACAAAATAACCATTGCTAGCATTGTCAACTGTCCAGTAGTTGGTCATATATAATATTGAACTCCAAAAATTAAGAAAGTTAAAAAGGAAATAACAGTTAATGGTTACATTAACGAATAAAAGTATCATACTACACCCAACTTAGGTTTTTTTTCCAGACAATTTAAAAGCCAAGGTTCAAACTTCAAATTACATAAATTAGATCAGTTATACAAAACTAAATATCAAAGTAAGATACATATAAATAAAGCACAATCAACCATGAGAAAACTTAAACAACAAACAAAGCATACCCCGCGACCATTGTCGGTAATGCTCACAGAATCATCTGCAAGCAAAACAACATCAATCTTGGAAGCAAACCCAGCTTGGGCTTCATCAACAGCATTATCCAAAATTTCATACACCTAAGACACCACATAAACTCTTCCTCAATCAGAGAAAACTCAGAACCAAAACAAAATATAAACAAAGCAGCCTCAAGAAAACGAAACTATAAGACAATACCAAATGATGCAACCCTCGTGGGCCAGTGCTTCCAATGTACATCCCGGGCCTTTTCCTCACGGGATCCAAGCCTTCAAGAACCTACATGTATCAAACAAACACATGCCACTTCCAAACTATATTTAACAAAGCAATTAACTAAACCAAATACTATAATACTAACTAACGAGGAAAACACGCGACATCATATAAAACTCCAGACACAAAATAATTCACATTAGCACCCATAATTTTTTAGCACAATTAAATTGACACGTCAAAACAAATTAACAGAACACCTGAATTTGATCAGAACTATAAGCTGTGGAACTTTCACTTTTCTGAAAAGCTTCGGTGGTAGAGAAAGAAGACATAAACGCCCTTGGAGTAGCCGCAATTGGAACCGAACTGGGAACCCAGAATTTTCTAAGATGAAAACTCGTCCTGAGAAAACCCAGAAAAGAATAAGGACGAACAAATAAACCCTTCAGGCTTTATTATCAAAATTTGGAAACTTTTTTAAAAGGGGCAAGCAGATAGTGAAGTTATTATGCACACCTGGTTTTTGTGAGAGTAGGAGGGAGAGAAGAAAAGCGCGTATGGAAGGAAGAGGAGGTGAAGAAGCGAGAAGCCATGAAGCGAAACAGATGAGGGCGATGTAGAAGAACTTGTGCCATCACATTCACATTCACAAGTCAAATACTCTCTTCCCTTTCCCTCCTATGCTACCTTGAGTTCACTGACGCTATCTTCTTTCTCTAAACCCTACGACATATTTTAAGAGCAAACTCAATTCTTAATACTTTCCCTCCACAAGATGATTTTGTAAGGGAAATAAATAAATAAATACCCACACGTTTGAGTATAATTTTGAGGGGTTTGTAATGGATATGGTGTGGTCAAAGATAAAATATATCACTCTGATTTATGGCCGTTCGATGTCATACAACTTTTCTTTCTTATGAAAGTCAGTATTTTAGGATTTGTTTCGTAACAATTAAATGGTTGAGAAGGCAGAAAAGAGAAACAAGTTGGAATAAATGATTTTGAATAAATATTTAAAAGTAGGTGTCCTAAAAGTCGAAGGGATTAAGAATAATAGCTGAAAATCAATCTACGAAACTTAAAACTAATAAAACTCAAAAATTTATTTCAATTTATATTTATAAAAATTAGTAAACTTATGTTGTAATTTATAATTATAAAATTACATCAAAATTTTGAAAATTTAATATAATAATAATCGTAATATATTTTTTATTTGATAAATTTTTATTACAAAATTTTAATGTTTAATATTTTACAATTAAAAAAAAGTTTATAAATTTTAAAGAATAAAAACAAAGTTACTTCAAAATTATATTAAATTAAAACTAAATTGACTATTTTTAATTTTATTTTTAATGAACTATATTAATGGATTTTACTTTCTGTAAATATATATATATATATATGATAATTAATATAAAATGTTAATACTTTTGTAAAATAATATTTTACAATATTTAAACAAAATGTTTATAAATTTTAAATAGTCAACAAAATTACTTCAAATTTCATGTTAAATTATAACTAAATCGACTATCTTTATTTTTTTTAAATAACATTTTGAAATATTTTTAAAAAATGTTTATAAATTTTAAATGGTCAACAAAATTACTTCAAAATTTATGTTAAATTATAACTAAATTGACTATATTTATATTTGTTATGAATAATATGTGAGAATTTTACTTCTTAATATATATTAAAAAATAACTGAGGAATGATTATTTAAAAAAAATTAATGGGAAGATTTAATTTCAGATTTTTTTTTTATTTTGTCATATAAATATAAGATCTTTTAATATCTTATTTCATTTTTGCTTTAATGATAAATTAAATTTGAAGATTTTATTTAATTTCATTTTCATCCTTTTACCAAGTTTTTCTTATACTTTCTCTTGTTTTACCTTATAATAATCATTACGATTAGTCATCTTTACCATCGACCCAATTACATTTGAAATTTTTACTCTCTTTTTTTATAATTGATTTCCTCCAAATTATAATATATTTTTTTATAAGTTTAAATATCTTTAGGATATTATAAAATCACTCATTATTTACTAGATCTTCTTTTCTAATATAATATTAAATCTTGCAAAAATAAGATTTTAGACGAAAAATCTAAGGAGAAATTCATCTTAATGATACAAAACATTTTTAAGTTTGTATATATCAAGTTTATAAAACACTTTTTCCTTATTGACCCAAAATTCAACTTGATCAATATATTCATAGTCAATAAGATTATAAGAAGATTGATCTGCTTGTGATACCTAAAATAAAATCAAACATTATAATAAAATACACAAAAATTATTATTTATTATACTTATAAATATAGTTATACTTATCTTTCAACGTAAGTTATAAATAACATTAATTTTATTCTTCTGTCTTTGATGTTCTAGTCTATTTCTTCTTTTGGTGTGAATTTTTTTAAAGACACCTAGTTCTCTTAAAGAAAAAGTTTGACTAAGAACACAAATTGTCAAATTATGCATAATAGGTGCATTGTTCCCAAACAATGACCACCATTGATTTAAAAAATATATAATTTACTTAGTTTTATAACCAATTAATTAATCATGAAAGACAAAATATATAAAATATAATGGCTTGACTAAGATCTTTGATACATATTTATCTCAATAATGGATTGACTAAGATGTTTGTATGAACACAAGGTTGGACTAATAAGTTGTTGCATGTAGATTGAGTTTCAAATATTTTTTCCAATAAGCCTTAATAATATTTGTGTAATATTGATAAGGATCTTTTTTATGTTTGAACATCTCTTTGATGATATTCTTTGCCCTTTGCACACCTTCATACATATAGTCAGAAGAAGATCTTTTATCTCCATCTACAATTCTTAATAAAGACATCTACAATTCTTAATAAAGAGATTATGAGATCAACAATCTTTACAATCTTAAAACATCAAATCCAAAACTTTTGATCTAAAACAATATTACTTACCATTTTCTTGTTGTAGTTTTTGTGAAATTGTGTATGGTGAAATATTTGTTTACAACTAAGACTTGCAAGTCATTCTTGTGATCATAAATACTCTTTAATGTAATAAACGTAATTACAAACCTAATAACCCTTAGATGGACAATTTTTTTCATCATTCTCTTTTCTTTAACCAATATAATAAATATAGTTATATATCTTGAAGACTTTCTTAATAAAATCAACAACATGTGACAATCTAACAATATCCTTTAATAGGATATTTAAGTAACAAACAACTCAAGATCAAATTCTCATATCTCATGAAAATATTTTTATAATTTTTTAATAAAAATTGCAAGAAATAAGTTTCTTACAAATTTAAAAAATTTGTACAAGAAAATTCATAGAAAATAATTAATATTTTAGGAGTGATAAATTGTACTATATTTTTCATGTAATAATTTACCTATAACTACATGATTTGTTGCATTACCAAACATATTGTGAATAATATTTTGAATTCTTACCTAATCAATAGGTAAGTTTCATAATGTCATATTCACAATGTTTGATGCATAGAAAAACTACACAAATAAAATACCTTAAATATTGTTAACAACAATAAACAAAAAGTGGGTTAAAAATATATGAATAAGTAAATAAATAATAAAGAGTTAACACTTAACCAGTTGGATAATAAACTAGAAAGTTTATCAAAGTTCTCTACCTTTAATTAATTCATCCATTATTCATAATTGTTCATCCATGTGTCATAATTGTGCATCTAATTTTGTTTATGACTTTCTACAAGCAATTGACACTCTCTCTTGCAATCTCCCAATAAATTAAGTTTAAGTTCATGATAAGATGAACCTTTAAACCAAGACTAATGTTAATAAATAGATCTAAAACAAGTTCAAAATATGATGAATTTATTTATTAAATAGAATGCTAACATGATAAATCCATCAAACAAATATCATCTTTGCTTTGTGTATTGTTTCCTTACTCGCAAGTATACTTTTCAAACTTAGTTCGGAGCGAAGAGTAGTCCTTGGTGAAAAGTAACTACTAGCATCAATAATGACTTCCTTTTTTCTTTGTTTGTAGTAGTTTCAATCTTATCCACATTCTTATTATTTAAACTTCTTCTATGTTTTATCTATCTTAACCCTCTTTTTTCTCCTTCGTTTCATTTAATAGTTGTTGAAATTGAAAATCAATATCATATAAAAACTTTTTGCAATAACTTATATTTCCTTATATGCCTTCAAGATTATACTCCATTTTATTTATGTCCCCTCCTTTATAAGAATTGAGTTAATATAAACATGTGTGCATATTGATTTTTCCATCTTTTTAAATGTAAATTATCCCATGTAAAATTTGTTTTTCTATGAATTACATATGAAGCTCCAATCAATTGTTTCTCAAATGACACATTAACATTATTTTGATTATTTTTCATAAGAGTATTATTTACACTTGGTAATTCCTACATTCACAAATAACAAGCACATAGTTGAAAAAATATTGTATAATGACGAGAATGATCCCTATGATGTATGATGTAGGGCCTTATCAAAACCTCCTGAATAGTATTATAATAATATAAATAATAATATAAATAATATACAAAGGTGTATTGATAACTTTAAGCTAAGATATATTTGTTATAGGAGATATTATAATATCTAGTAACGTGCGGGAGGTATATCTATTACATTTTATAGTAGCATGCAAGGGATATATACTTAATGTACTAACCCCCCACTCATTGATTCAACTTGATGATAGAGGGTCCCTAGTATCCAATTTTAGAAAACTCTAAATTTAGTTTGATGAAATATGCATTGGAACGGTAATGAAAATCTCTCCAAAAATGTAGTTCTTTTATAGTGTTCACATTCACATTGTGACACCTGCAAAATTATTTTATCAAATTAATTTTCAAAATAAAGAGATTATGGTAGTGACAATAATGGACTATGTTGTTGACAGCAAAGACGACATCAGAAAGGGACAATCGAAGGTAGTGGATAGTAATTGAGAAAAGAAAGACAATAGTATAAAAGAACGAAGAACACAACAAGAAGACATAATTTTATTTTTTCTTTTCTTTTGGGTGTTCTCATGAAGCAAATAAGGAAAAAATAAAGAGAAAGAGAAGGGTAATCATTTAACTTGTTAAGTTTATTCGATTTTTACTTTATTCATTATGCATTTGATTTTAGGAGGTTCCAAACCGATTCCTTGTCCAATCAATTCAATAATGTAGTTTGGTCTGATTTTCATAATTATGAAAAATATATTAATTTGAAATTGGAAATATTTACAAAACCAAGCAACTTGAATGTTTTGGTGTACAAATACAAAAAATATATTTTCCATTTTAGTGGAAAAGATTTTATACAACTAAATAAAAAAATATCCCTGGCAAGTTAGGATCTGAATACAATTTTTTTTTCTATTCTAACATTGAGATCTAAATATGAAGGTGGTTATGTTTATTTTGTTTGTGTTATGTAGGTATTTAGATTTAATGTCTTTGTTAGTTGTATCAAGTATAAAATGAAGAGAAACTTCGTTGATAGTTGTTTCATTTCTTTACACAAATTTTAGCATGTGAACTATAATTTGGCTGTGACTCACATGATTACTCGTTAGTTTTTTTAATAAATCAAAATTTAAAAAAGATGATAATAACTTATGTAAAAGGAATATAAGACTATAATTGATGAAAAATAAATTATAATAATATTGTTGACGGTGACAACTTAGTAAGTAATTATTATTTACGAAAACTTCAATTTCATTTATCTTGTTTATCTTATTACTTCTTTTAAGTTTTATTAATGCAAAGAGTTTAAGTTATATATATGTTGCATGCATCTAAGAAGAATTTGCATCATATTTATAATTAAAATGGTATGGTAAAATGTTCAAATTTTATTAAATATGTAGGTAAAAAAGGTTGAGGTATCGTTTCTATTATTTGTTTTCATGGTATGTATGTATTAAACATTTTTCAGATAATATTTTTATTTTTATATTTATATCTTATTGTACTAATTAAATGCACCAACATATTTGTAAGAAATGTTAATAAAAAATTTATTAATATTTTTATATTTATATTAATTAATGTACAAATTAATTTACCAACAATATTCAAATTTCAATAATACTTGTTGAATAATCTTGATGGAATTTAAAAAAAAAAAAAAATCTCATCTGCCAAGGATATATCCTTTACTTCTTACTCATACACTTTAATATTCTCTTACCTCAATTCGTAATGAATAAGATAAAATTTGAAAAATTAATCATCTTACATGAAAAAGACTAATATGTTACACAAATGATAATTAAGGGGAGAATCCATTATATTACCTTTATTTTGTTTCTTTGACATTACACATTGGAAATAAAATTAAAGATTAGAACTTAAATTTTAAGTCTTATTTAGTATGTAACCAATAATAACTTTCAAACATAAGTTTTATTAATGTGTATTGCATTGACTACTAATTAGTTAATTTATATGAAACTATTTTTAAGATGATGATCCTTTCATATTGATTTTTCTCCTTGCACGTGAAAGAAGCACAAAACTAGTATTACCCACCATTTTTTGTGTAAACTCTTTCAAGTTTGCTTCGGTGTTTCTGTTTTATAATATGATACTGATAATGTTACTATATTACTAGCAAGAGAGGAGACAACTCTTGTGTGAGCACAAAGCTTTGTTACTAAAGACATCTGATTCAGACCAATAGCAGATCTTGGTCAGCTATGAACGTACAAAATGGTACCTTTATTAGATTTTGCTGCCATGAATGAGAATGTCCAACAGTTTTTGCTTTTAAAACCCAAACGTGAAATGACCAGCATCAATTTTTTCTCCTAAGAATTTGGTGAAAAGAAAGAAAATTTCAATCCAGGTTAGAGTAGAATCAACCACATTAAGCTATATTCAGAAACTTCCACAAATTACGTGGAGCAACTAATTCTAAGTTTTCTTTCCGAAGATGGTATACAAAAAAATATACAAGACATGGATTCCCTACAAAAACACAAGGTTCCTTCTTTACACCTTACCCCTGGGGTCGAGACAGCTTAAATACGGGAGACAGGGAAAGAGAATAAAAAATTATAAATCAACAACTCTGTTCAGCACCGGGGGAAGAATTCCTTACACAGGATCACAGCACTCACTGGCAATGAGTTTTGGCTAAAAGTTACGTGCATTCCTGAAAATCCAATGAAAATTTCCGTAAAAATTAAGCATCCACACTGCAACATAGTAGATCATTCCTCGATAGGCTTACAGTAAAACTAAGATACCAGCCTTTGCTTTATAACATATATTAAGACTGAAATCCCCTTCATTTTCAGGATCAAATTGTTAAGTTATCTTAATGTGTAGAACCAGATCGGGCGGGGTGGTTACTCAAGTACCAGAAGAATTGCACAATAGGTAGAGGTTTTAATGCAAATAGGAAAGGCAGTGGCACCAGCTTAAATTCAGTTATGATACACAGCAGCATTTCATTTTTCTAAGTTCACGTTGAGATCATATATTTTGATATCAATATCCTTCCAAGTGCAGGATGCATGATGAGAAACTCAACAAGTTTTCAAACATATATTACTATCAAGTTGCTCGTACTTGTCTAAATATTTAAACAGTCGAATTTTTATTATCAATGATGAATGCTGATCCACTCTGTACCCTACACACCAATCCAGAAGAGCCAAACCTAGACTATTTGACAGGGATAACCATGTTCAAGTTATCTTTTCCTTTTTTATGCTTAACAATAAAGAATAAAACAAACAACATCGCAGTGAAAAAAAAGAAGAAAATTGACCTGACAGAAAATGAATGGGAATTTACAGCCCCCCTAGGAGCACTTGCTCGGCGTGCCCTATGATCATTTTCCTTGCTTATCCGCATTGCAGCAACTTCCTTCTCCATAGAAGCAACTTCCCTTCGCATTTTTCTGGCCTCAACTTCCATAGCCTTGTTCAAAGTATCAACCTTCTTTGCCAACATCTTCCAACATTAAAAAAAAATTGAATTAGACGAGGGAAAAAGTGGAATTGGTAATCTTATTTATGAATTGAGATGATACCTCTATTGCATCATCCTTGTCTTTAAGAGTCTGGTCCTTTTCATGACAAGCTTTCCTCAAAGATATAACCTCCTTTTGCAACATGTCATACAGCATTCCTGAAACATAGTCTTCATTTACAGCTTTAGATTTTTTTACCGAAATACCATTTGCACTCTTCTCATGAGTAGTAGTTTCACTGGTGACGTTCTGATTATTGGTGTTTGTTGGCATGTTATCTACCCCATTTGCATCTGAAGTTGGCCTCTCTCTCTCCAAGTTTCTACTACCGCCATCAAATGATCTAGATGAAAGTTTGGCATGTTTCAGTAACACATTAGCATTATTTGATCTTAAGGACCCTGATCTTGAAATTGAGGTTTTCCTCGTTAGATATCCATTGGAAGAAGATGCAGAGATACTCTCAGATCCACCAAAAGACTGTCGCCGTGAAGGCCCAGCAGCAATGTTTCTTCCATCTGATACAGTGAATTTGGAATTACCATTAGATGTCTTAACCCTTTCTTCCAAAACTTTGAAGCGCAATTGATATTTTTCCTGGGAAATCAATTAAATATTTTAGAATAAGCTTTTCAATAGGAATCAAGTGTTTGGAGTCAGATAAACATTATACACCTTCATTTGTGCCTCTGCTTTTGCAGTGCGCTCAGCTATAGCCAATTTATCACGTAATTGTTGCATCTCACCCTACAAAAAATATGTAATTGTAAATGCTTTCAATCAAACCTAAACAACTTCATCTAATATATGTTCCATCAAATAACTTCAATCTAGCACTATGTTATGACTGAAAATAAATCAAATAACTTAAATAATATCATAAAAAAAATCTCAGCTTCTCTTACAGTTTTCCAGTTATGACTGACTACCCTCTTTACCAGTCAGCGATCCGCTAAACTTGACATCAGAAATATAAACATCCAACCACAATATAACCAAGAATACTAGCGTCAAAGATTAAAACAGAAAAAATGAGATATCTTAAACATGACACTCTGAAGACATCAAATCAACAGGAGTATTTTGTGACAACTGCGACCAGAAACATCCAAATAACTTTCAAAAGACAAAGCAAAAGTAATTTCTGAGCTGTTTACATACCTGAAAAAATTTTCTTTCTTCTAGCCACTGCTTCACAGGCATCACTTTATCATTAGCATCTTTCCACTCATTTGCAACTACAGTCGCAACCCTGTTTGCAGTAACTTTGGCACGAGCTACTTCCCGCTCTAAAATTTTCCTTTCCTCCTGTGTGAACTTTGAAGGTTAGAACAGCAACTAAGAGCATCTGTAACAGACTCAAAACAACAAACAGTATATATGATGATGAGAATCTAAATAATGGTAATAATTACATTCATCTCTTGCACTTTGCGCTGGTAATCGCGGACAGCATTAGCAGCAGCCCCACCAGCCAAGACTGCCTCTTCAAGTTCCCGAACAGTTTGGGTTAGTTTTTCAACTTCAGCAACCTTTTGCCGAAGCATTTTGTCCAGGATTTTGTTCTCTTCCTAACATGAGAGTGTAAAATACTTCATTGAATTTTGCATTCCAATCAATGAGCTTGAAAAATATATATGCCTTACAAGCATGTATAATCACAAGGAAATTAAAAGAAACTGCAAACCTGGCATATTTCAATCTGTTTCATCAACTCTTGGTTTTTGTTTTGTAGATCATCAACCAAAGATGCTTTTGCCAAAGCAATCTGAACCGTTCTCTCAGCCTCAAGAAGTGCAGCTTCCTTTGATTTGGTTAGCCGATCTAGGGCCCTGTTGTCATCCTGCAGCTTCGCCACCTAAAAAATTATAGCAGCAAGGATAAATCATGTATACCCCTTTGGACTTGATTCTGATCATTGAATGAGACATCCATGGGACATCAAATAGGTGAATAAACCACCATCCAGTCCCAGCTAAAAGCCAATTCAATGCATCAATAGCAAGAAAATGATACCTCCATCCTAGCAAGCTTGAGCTCTGCCTCCAGGGGCGCAATAATAGCTTCAATAGGAGGCATTTCATCGTCTTTCTGTGCAGCATGAACTCTTCGAAGCGTGGCTTCCGCAGCAAATTGTGCAGCCAGTGCTGCCCTTTTCTCCTCATTGATTTTTTTTTTTTCAAGGTTCTGTCAAACATATTACTAGCATCAAATGGCACTGAAATAATGGCGATTAGGAAGTGAAGAAAAGATCCAATGAGGTAATAACTAGTGTAACTACTTGTACTACCTTACTTTCCAGAAGAACTTCAGCAGCTTTTAGCTTTTCATCCACCTTGTTCAGCTCATCTGTTAGCTGAGATGATTAAACAAAATTAAAACACATGTCATTATAATGAAATTTGAAATCTTTAACAACCAAAATCTTCATTACATACAGACTTCACGTAGCAAAAGCCTTGCAACATTTATCCTTCAGGTTAAAAATAACTAAAAGCATGTTATCCTAGAGAGATGAGAATATACTAAAGTGAATGTATACAGTAGTGCATTGTTTTGCTTCGTCAAAGATAACAATGAAAACAAAATGTAGTAGTATATTGCTTGAATTGAAATACTTGTTTATACGACATAATAACTAGGTAACTAGGTTCCTTGTAATTAAAATACAATTAGAAAAGAACAAGCTATCCTGAACCCTGTAACAACTTACTGGACGCAGGAGAAGCAATACAGCTTCCTCATCTATCTTCTCAGTTCTCGAAGATTTTTATACATTATATATTTCAAGCTCAATTGATTTAAATTCATTGCTGCTCTGATTTTATAATAAGAAAATAGTTTTAAGAAAAACCACTAGCCAAATAGACGTCAAATTCACTGTATCAGACCAAGCAAATTAACGAAAGACCTATTATATTTTACTGACCAATTGAGCACTTAATCAAGAAAATCAGAAATGCCTAATTTGACGGTTCACCAAGATAGACAATATCCCTTTTCCATCTTACAAGTTATCATAAATGAAATTTTCTTTTCTGAAAAATTACAGAACAGATTAACAGCATAGGGCATATAGAGATAGATACCTCTTCAACCCCCTTTTCCTTAAGACGCTCCGAATTCCTCAATGACTTAATTTCCGCAAGTGCATCCCCAAGCTCCCTATCTTTCTCTGCAAAACCAGCCACTCCAGTGTTAATAAATAAAAAAGAAAGAAACACGTGACAAAAGCATAATCAAACTAAACTACCATAAATTAAAAGTTATTCACCAAACACGCAAAAAGTAATCACCTTGCCATGTATAAATAAAGCAAGTGCATTTTTAATTAACTTTTTCTAAGCTTAGCTCAGCAAGCTCGTGATAGAAAAATTGAGAAGAATCAATTATCTATTTATTTTTTTATTTATTTTTCGGTTTTACAGTCAATTTGAACATTGCACATTCTTTGACACACACGAACGAAGAGGTATCCGAAATGATATTTTATTTTTCGTTGAGAAAGAAGTTAGTGAGCGAAATTGAAGGTGAAGAAATGGTGGATGCCTCGGAGTTCGTTTTGGAGGCGCGTGAGCTCGACGCGAACCGGATCGGAGCCGTGGAAGAGGGTGATGAAGTCGTCGGAGGGTTTCTTGGGGCGAGGCTTGAAGGACTTGGCGTCGGGGTCTCCGGCATTCCCAATGTGGGTGCTCGCCATCCCAGATCTGTTAGCGATGCCTCAACCTCATACAACAACAACAACAACAACAACAACAACCCTAACCAACAACAATTTCAAACTCAAAAACCAGAGAGAGAATAGTGGGTTTGTTTTTATTGTTAACGTGTGTTGTCACTGTGTTGGTGTTGTGTAGTGACAGTGATGGCAAGGAGAAGACAGCGTTTGGAAGATAATTGATAAGTAAATAATTTTTCTGGGAAAAAAATAAAATAGTTTTTATACAAAATTTAAAATATTTATAAATTCATTTATAATAAAATAAATTAATTTCTTCCAAATTAATTAAAATTTATTTTGTATTTAGCTCTCTGAAATGTAAAGGGAACAAAAGAGAATAAATAATTGTGCTGTATCATTTTTTTATCTGTTTGAAGAGTTAAAAGAAGGAGTTGAAAATTAATGTACCTCTACCCAATCAATTAAAAGAGTTGTGTACCTTTTAGAATTCATCTCCAGCTTTCTCCACGCAAGGTTTTTCCATGTTCCTTCAAGACGCGTGAAAATGAGGTGGTGGGATTTTTATTTTATTTTTTTATCATACAGATATTCTTAATTTTATTAAATATAATTTTTTAATCATATCAATTTATTTTTAATCTTAACTTTTAACTTAATTATCTCATAAATTTATATTAAATTTTTAATACAGTGTTTAATATGTTATAAATGATTAATAATTTTAAAATATTATTTTAGTTAGAATATTTAATTTTTTATATGCTTTTATATATTTTTCATAAGATTTGATTTTAGTGAAGTTCTTTTACACTATTTTAATGGAATTGAATATAATTATTATAATTTTTTATAAGAATGAAGCCGTAAGAATTTAAATATATTGATAAATTCTTCATATATTTTTGACAAGTTTTTCTTTTCTATTGGTCTTTCCAAACATTTTGGAAATATGAAAAAATACCGGGCTAAAATAAGGTGACGAAATACCATCTATCACACACTTTAATTCTAATAATTCAATTTGATTTAAGCATATTTGGGAATATGCTTAGATTTGGTAAAGAAACATTGGACTCAAAGTGATGAAATATAATCTATGATAACATTCACTTGAAACGATTCAATTTAATATAAGCATGTAGAAGTGACTTAATTACATCAAATTTTATAATTTATTTATTAAATAAAAAAGTTTATAAATAAAAAATTTGATAATTTAAACTTTAATTATATAAAATTAGTATTTTTAATAATTTGTTTTCTTTTTGAGAGCATTTACGTGTAGTTTGTAGGGTTTTACTTGTGGTCATGGAGTTCTTGACATGGGAGCTTTTGAGATTTTGCAGGGAAAAAGTAAAATAGAAGTAACAAAAACTAATTTTTTTATTTTCTTGTATTTTAGGGTAGATGATTTAAACTGTGAAAGTGAGTTGACCATAATATTTGGTTTATAAAGAATTAAATTAAATTATGTGATTATAGGTTTTGTGTTTGTATTATGGTTTCCATTGAATGTGATTATGGGATGATTTACAATAAAAATGCTCTTAGGTTTTTTGAATGTTGGATGTGCGGAATGTTAAGATAAAATAGGTAGGTTAGTGCACTTAAGTGATAATATATCTGTGTGATGGTTGATCCTAGATGTAAATATTTGCTTATGAAATATATAACTATTATAATTGAAATTGAACTATTAGATCACCATGTAACTTTTAATTTATTAAAAGACTTGTATGTATATGTGTTTTTCTATGGAGAAGAAATTTTATTTTGCATAACAATTACATGTGTTATATACTTTTCATTTTATAATTTAAGGATTATTATAATCATTAATACTTATAACATTACAAATAAATATATTATTTACACCAATTTTTTTGCTCTTTTTAAATAAAAAAATATTAAATTACACGTAATTTTTTTTTCAAAAAGCCATTTCGAGTCTTAAAAGAAATTTTACAAATTTCTCAACAATTTTAAAATTCTTAAATATCAATTTTCAAATTTTCATAAGTTTATTTATTTGAATAAGAGAAAGTTACGTGTAATTAGATTTCACGTTTTCATTGTAAATAAAAGTATATTCATTTTTTGTTCTCGCAACATGCTAATTCTCTACTAGAAGAAAACTTAATAAAGTCTTAATTAACATATTATCAACTATAGATTTTTTTTTTAAATAACTAACATTTAAACTTAACCCATTCAATGAACCACATTTTATAATATATTTGTATGTGGCAAGGATTGCCTTGAGTTTGAAATGTTTAGTAAATTATAATGATTATATGTACATTTGCATCTATTTGAGTTTAAGAGGATAATCAACTAAATTATGACTTATTTTTCAAAAACACTAAAATGAATATTTATTAGATCAATTGATCATAGAATTTGATAGGCTTTCACATAATATTTCAAGAATATTCAAGAACAAGTGAAAATTGTAAAATAAAAAATAAAGAGGGAGAGAAAAAAAAAAAATATATATATATATATATACATGATATTTTATATTAGTTCATACTCTTATTTAAGAGCTAAGTTGTTGTCTAGTCACAATAATTAGGTTTGCACTAAAAAAACAAAATTTTACAAATGAACAACAAATACAATTTACTCAAGAAACTAAATCTTAAACCTTACAAGAATGAAAAGATGAGTTAAATTTAATTACTTTTTTTATAGAAAATAATTAATGGAATCCCAAATAGAATAGGTATTACAGGCCATTAAATATGGGGATAGAGTGGACAAATATCTTCATATATTATTATATATTATAAATATATTAATCTTTATATTTCTAATATAGTGACACCCTATTAAAATACATTATTTAAAAAGTCTATCGAAAAAGATATGTCTAACTATTTAAAAATAATTTTTTCTATTACGTTGGGGTTAACATTCACATCTTTAAAATAAAATATCTGTAGCATAATAATATAAAAAAATGTCCATGACTTTCCTTCAATAACTCATTATTAGGATTGTTTACTTAAAACATCATCTACTCATGTGTAATAATGTAATTATCACAATTCAAATCAACACAACATACAAAATAACATAAATTAATGATACAATTTTTATCATATACGCATCACAAAATATACTTATTTTCCACATTATGTATGAATAAATAAGGTATAACATGTATATACAATCAATCAAGTGTTTAATCTCACAGTAGTCTTTAGGTTACATCTCATGTAATTACACATTAATATACATATCACAAACTTCATTTTATTTCTTGAAGACTATTACGCAATGAATTAAGCTCAAATATTTGTACCTATCACGCTACCTTTCTTAAGTGAAAATCTTCAACATATGTACATAATTACAACAAGTAAAGAATTTAGATATATAAGTTAAAAACAAATATTTTTTTCTACAAATTCATGTTTTTGTTTAGGGATTCTCGCTTGAGCTATAATTTATCACTTAAACTAGAATTTACACCATATATCATTCTTAATCTTTGGAGGTCTCTTGCTTTCGCAAGAAATTATCTTTTGAACAAAAATTTGACCATCCCAACTCTTTCTCCTTTAAGATCATATTGTTTGAGTGAAAATGAACCTGAGACCAATATTCCCAATTTATAGGCCTTATCACTCAAGTAAAAATGCGTCACTTGGATGAAAATTATGCAAACAACAACTTTACATAACTTTCAAATATAGCCTACAATCTAAACTTAAATCAATAATTCACTATTGCATACATTGAGTGATCAAGTCACCACAATACATTCAAATACACTAAAAAATCAAGTTACTAGTTTTCTTTACCTCAATGTGAGCTCTTCTTAGTGGAAATCTTTCCAAAATTTCCAAGTCAACCTAGCTTTATAGGACATTCAAATTTATGCTCTAAAAGGACTCAAAGTCCACAAGTTAAACACAAAACAAAAAATTTAGGTTAACAAAAATGTTTCCTTTCCAATGAATCAACACATACGAGCAAATTTTACAGGATACATTTTACTCCTAACCCCATATGCAACCCATCCTAGAAAAGGGACAAGAAGAAGTTACTTTAATGAAGATTCTAATAAAATAGAAATCTTCCTTTTTTTCATTATGAATACTAAAACGTGTTTGGATATTAAACAAATGAGAAATTGGTAAGGAATCTTAGAAAAAAAGCCAAAGAATATGAAGTTTAAAGAGATTATGATTTTAAAAAATGAAGTTTGAAATACACAATTTTAATATTTAAACCATTTTTAATTAAATGTAAAAACTTTAAATTTTAGTCTATTTAACTATAATACTTGAACTACTAAAATCTTGATTCTTATGTAAATAATATAATAATATAAAAGAATGCTACTATAATTTAAATAAGGTTGAGTGTGAGATGTGTAAAATTTATAGTTACTAATGGTAAGAGATAAAATGTGTATATTGAATATTATAATTAATATGCAAGAGAGGCATAAAAGATTTTTAATTTATAAGAGTCACTTAAATAGATATATCATATGATTAAATGTTGATAAAAGGTTCTACTTCGATACACTAATAACATGTAAGTGTGTAAATAAATATTTTAAAGGATAATTTATTGATATAAAATGAAAATATAGTATTAGTCTTAAAGATTTGACGACCATGATTATTGTATCTTTAATTAATTTGAAGTTAAATTAAATTGTTAACTTATCTACTGATGTGATATTTTTATTTTACCATTATGTTGATTTATATTAATTAATAGGCGATTTTCCAGAAGTACTTGAAGAAAGCTTTTGATTATGTTTATATTAGTGGATGGAGTTATAAATATTAAATAGTTTGAATACGTTGAGACGTAATGTATATTAGTTATATTATATAATCATTTTTAAGTTATATGTTTATTCATGTTAAATATCAATAATAAGGTTGTTACGTATGATTTCAAAATTTAATTTTTTAAAGAATTTGATTTGATTTAATCAATTTATCATATAATATATTTTATAGTTACTATGTTTTCATTTACAAATTAAATAATTTAAAAATATTTTGATATATCTTGTAGCGAGGATAGAGAGAAGTTACTAATCATATAAATGATTTTTTAAGAAAATAAATTATTATTAATTAATAACATGTTCTTGCGTTTGATTTAGTGGAAATAGGTAGTAGTTAAGAAAAATGTCTCATTGTTAGTAAAAGGATCCAAAGTAAATATTGAGAAAGTATAAAGAAAAAGTGGTATATTAAATATAAATTGTATTTAATGTAAAAATGAAATTATAAAACTTAATTACGAGATATCGTAGAGACATAATATTAATAGAAATTGTTAGAAGTTAGTTAGATTAATTAACAACCTAATAATAGAAAACAACATTTATATTTTGGAATATTTGATTATTTAAAGGTTTTGTTATAAAGTTTGTTAGCTGATTAACTTTTTTTTTTTTTCATCTCTAATAAAATGAAATCTCAATTACATGTTTGTTTCTCTTATAATGAATTGGATTTTATAGTAAATTGATGGTTGACTTATTGTTAATCTTCGAGTGTCATAGTCTTCTCTAATCTTCTAAGGATAAAATTCACCAAACTCTCAATTCATAATACTTGACAAGTTATGTAAGCATAAACCATGTATCCAACTTTGCAAGAGAAGAGTGCAACAATAGGTTATAACCTTAAGAACCATGAAATATGTGATTTTTTCAATAGGAATACATCACCTGATGTGTTTCTAAAACCAACTTTATCATCAATCTAGTCAAAATCAGAATATCCAATCAACTCTTCTTCATTTTGATATATAGCATTTGGTAATAGATACCAAAATCAAATATTCATTTAATGTATCCCAAAAGTCTCTTATTAGATGCAACAAGATGAGAAATTTTGAGTTTCTCCATAAATATGCTCAACAACCCAACACCAAAACAAATATCTCGCCTATTACAACATATATCTTAGTTAGTCAATCATCTGCCTATAAATAATAATATTTACAACACTGCTACAAATATGCCTTTCAACGTCGGTTATATAAGGCTTTCAACATCGGTTATACAACCGACGTTGTATCAGGCGACGTTGAAAGTATACACTTTCAACGTCGGGTATAGATAACCGACGTTGAAAGTGTATACTTTCAACGTCGGGTCTGGATAACCGACGTTGAAACGCTCGCTTGAGCGAGATGGAACCCGAGAGTCCCCTTTGTTTCAAGCTTTCGTCACTCAAGCGAGTACACTCGTCGCTCAAGCGAGATGGAACCCGAGAGTCCCCTTTGTTTGAAGCTTTCGTCGCTCAAGCGAGTACACTCGTCGCTCAAGCGAGTAATGTTTACTACGTCGGTTATGGTATGAACCGACGTTGATATTAGCTTTTCTACGTCGGTTATTGGCAGAACCGACGTAGAAAGTCTTTTTTTTTTTAAATGGACGCTTTGTTTATACAGGGTACCCAATGTTTGTATATATACATACCTGCAAATTTGAATACAACCCAGGCAGACAATGTACAAGATATAAACAATTGAATGTGCATCCAAAAATAAAATTGTATCCAAAATTATAGTGTATCCAACTACTTATCTACCAAATACACTAACTACTAATCTAACTAATAAACTAACTAGTAAACTAACTAGTAAAGTAACTAAACTAACTAGTAAAGTAACTAAACTAACTACTAAACTAACTACTAAAGTAACTACTAAACTAAGTACTAAACTTGCCTACTTCTAACTTTAACAAACTTATCGGCCCATGTGTTTCTAATATCGTCAATGGTCTCTATGGGCAATGCTTCTCTGTCTGAAAATACCTGTTACAAGAAAAAAGATAATTTAACAGAGTATCCAATGACACAATACTCGGGTCTTTTATTGAATACTAAATTTAAGCAAACCTGATTCCATGTATCCTCAGTCTTGCTAACAACAATCAGCCACATCCAAGTGCATAACATAATATCCGCACTCATAAGATCCTGGTTGCCTATTACACTACAAAAAATAATATATTAATTTGACATATAAAATGAATGATATAATACATAAATATAAAATGACTTACATTAACAAAAATCCAATCTGAGTCGTGCTTTTGCTTGTGTGTCCTCCATCAATTGTATTGCAAACCTTAAATGCACTCGTGCAATACAAGATATAATGAAACAATTAAGTAACAAAACAATTAATAATTGTTTAAATTATTATAAGAATGTGTACCTGTTTACAATGTTTTTAAGATCTGCATCAGGTTTCTTGCCCAATGGAGCGTAACCAAGCCACAACATTCTGCTTTGGGCAAACAACCAACAACCGCCAATAATTTCGCTTACATTACAAAAAGTTAGGATAATACAATACACTATAAAATTTAATGCGAATAATTTCATACGCTTAAATACTTACTGATGGTGGTAAGCACCCAAGTAAACTTTCTTCCTTGACTTCATCATCCAATTTTGGATGTATATTTGAACTTCTTCTCTCTTGTTTCCTGATTTTTGTATGGATTGGGGCTCAAAAAATCCATACACATCTTGGGTGCGTTGTTCCTCCGACAATTCATTCATCATCCTAAAGTAGCCAGTTCAATGTACATTAAATATGACGATAACTTCAAATAACATAATTAGTAAATAAAAATAAATACTTACATTGTCCAAAATTGTAACACTGCTATGTTTAGACACCGATTGCCAACTCGTTATCTCCACAACGATCGGTGTGGTCAATGTAAAGGGGAAAGTTCTTATTGTCTACCCCTAACTTATCAACATCCCACTTCACTTGAAAAGATTGAATATACAACCGTGGGACAACAAATAAGTAGTTGAAAAATTGGATTTTCCGGGACATCTACTTCCTTACCTTTACTAGTATGGGAAGTAGGAACCAGCTTAGGCAACCTGGGTGGCTTCGAACATCCTACATAAAATAACATTGACTTGAGAAATAATAAAAAACAAGTATCGGACTACATATGATAATTAACGTAAAGTATATGCAAACCTTTTTCAAAATAGGCCTGATTAGATGTCTAGGCCATGCAATGAAGGTCCGGAGGGCTTGTCCCACTCGTCATCACCTCGCTCGTGGGCACAGGTACAAGAGCATAAGCATCTCGAACCTCTTCAATGACCACTTTGGCCAAGTTAGGTGCTAAAGGCACACTATGAATTGTAGAGGCCCCCTCTTCAATTGAACCAACCGCCACCAATCGTGGTTCGGATCCATCCTCATCAACATAAAATTCACACTCGACTCGATTACACAAAAATAAGACATTAATTATTTAATATGCACATGAATTTTTGTCATTAAGATATCATCCACACATACCCGAGTGGTCGATGTCCGCAACAACAACAACAACCTCCCGATTAGTAGCAGGAAGCTCTTGATCAGCCAGTATTTGGCTCAAGACAACTACCCTTTGTGCTAACTCGTGCGGCAGATGGAGGAGGAACATCCATAGGTGGGTGGGTAGGCTGTGTGACACCTATGGATGCTAGACTTGAACCAAATACACGCATCATCTCCTCCCGAACTCGTGCGGTAATGGCCGGTGTCGGCGTCGCTGTCGCCTCTTCAACCATCGCTGGTCTCAGCCTTCGCTGCTAGACTCTCCTCCAATCCGGCCATCTCCTGCCGGCTCAATGATGTGGTGTGGGTATGGTCTCGATGATGGAGCTCCAAAATATGCTCGAATACCCACACCAGCTCCAACAAGCACGAACACGCCCTGGGTGTTCTGGGAGTCCAATAGCAGTAGTTAATATATCTTCACGACCACGGGGAACGAATGTTCCTCGTGTATACTGCTCCTCTAAAGAATCCTACAATTGAGCATTATATATTGTAAAAAAAATTGATGAATGACAAAGCATGGTTAATGAGGTTGAAAGAAACTAATTTGACTTACAATCCGCTCAACAATCAAGCGGGCCTCCTCCGATGTCATTTCACCGGAGGGCTTTTGCCGAGCCCTCTTCCATTTTTGATGACGTTTTGGAGGAGATGGTGGGGAAATTTCTTCCTGGCTTACACCGAAGAGGCTAACTCAGCTTCTCGGAGTTTAGCCTTCTCCTTCATCATGCGTTGCATCAACAAATCATACCCCCACGAGACGGACGGTGGGGGCCACATTCAACCTCCCGAATCTCCTTTCCTTTTATTCGCTTCTCCTGCAACATAATATCATATTACAATGTGCTAAATTAATAAGACAATATGGAAATATACCAAAGTTTTTAAATAGTAACATACCTCCCATTGTGGACCAGTCCTACTCCCGACAAACCGCTTCCAAGTTTCCTCATCTATGTCATAACGCCGACAAGGAGTTAATCCTTTGCTAATGGCTTGGTCATTAAAAATCCATTTTGAAGTCAATGTCGACTTGAATTGCCTCCACATTTTGGCAATAGATGACATGACTTTTCTCCTAACTTGTTCAGAGTTAACAATATCAAAGTGATTCTCGCAAAAACAACAAAATAAATTAGGATAACAAAGTTTAGGATCTAACTTAACTTAACATAATTTAACGAGTTAACAAAACTCACCAAAATATCTTGCCAAATTAAATTTTTGCAAGTCTCCTCCACATAATCCCAAGATGGATGCAAAATAGATACCTAATTATGAACTTAAAACGTTAGATATCAATCCATTTACATATGCCGACCATATATGCATAACAAGTTAAAAACTCTAAAAAATTACATACCTTTTCTCTAGCAAGAGTACCCAAGTAGGACCTAAATTGAGTGTGATGTGGCCCTGATATTTTGACAGTCTTTGGATCCACACTCACAACCAACTTATCTCCTGCCATATGACGAACGGTCAACTTTTTCAACCGTGCGGCTTGTCGAGTCCTCTTTAGAGATGGGGGGGGTGGACATGCCGGAGGAGATGCTGGAGGAGATGCTGGAGGAGATGGTGGAGGAGATTCTATTTGCCTGTTAAAAAAAAATTAAGTTAAGTTTTTGCATAAATTGGAATATAAACACAATTTATCACATATTTGAAATATAAACACAATTTATCACATTTTTTCAATATAAACACAAATTAGCTATGAACACATAACTTAAATAGTTAAGTTTTCCCATATGCCTTCATCATGATCTTTACGAATAGCATGAACCAAATCTTCTTGCATATCATCAATACTACTAGGCATCCGTGATGGAGTGGGGATGTTAATAATATCATCTAATTCATCATCTTCTTCATGCATAACATCATTCCCTTTTGCTTGGAGTACCACTGACCATCTGTCATTACATGGATCAGTTACATAGAAAATGTGATACAGAGGTATCTCTGAATCTATCTTCAATTTATCATACAGCTGACAATCGCGTGAATGTTGTACATCCAGCATACAGAGGTATCTCTGAATCTATCTTCAATTTATCATACACAGCAGCATGTGCTTGCAGAAAATTCTCTTGACCTACATCACGAATCATGTCTTCTATTCGATCTTCCATTGTCATATCCTCCTCTTCCTCAGCTTGTGTTACTATTGGTGTATCAATCACTTCACCATGCCATGTCCATAGGATATAATTCTTCATTATCCCATCACATAAAAGATGTTCCCGTATTGTCTCTAGTGTGTGTACTCTCCCATTAACGCAGTTAACGCATGGACAATACAATTTTCCATTAACCTTGGTGTCATTGTGTTCGGCAAATCGCAAAAATTCTTCAACTCCATTCTCATACTCTTGTGAAATACGACTTGCATTTACCCAACTTCGATCCATTTTGGAATTGGAGTCTACAAATGAGAAACCCATAAAACGATTAATACTAATAATCGTTATCTCTAATGAAATCTATACCAAAGTAGATTAATTTGTAACGAAAATTCAACAGAATTTCGTCTATTTTTTGGTCAAAACCAAATTTGTATAAATTGAGATTATAGAGTTTTCATTGTTACTACCATCACTTATATAACTACATTGTTATATGTAGTTTTCAGAATTCACACTTCATGATTAATTTCTAACAAAAATCCTGCAGAAGTTTCCTTTGTTTTTTGGCAACAATTTTAAATGACACAAGTGAAACCCGACAATAAAAGCCCCACTGGCATATTCAAGCAGTTCAAGTATAATTGTACACATCATCAATACATTGAAAAAAACTATAATATGACTAAGAATTGAATCAACAGTTAACGGCAAATGACTAAGAATCTCTACCTATGAAATGTAGTAAGGAAACATCGTACTTGTGGGTTAAGGCAGCGATGAAGGTGCGCACCACGTAGAAACAGAAGCAGCGCTGCACCGGGGTGGAGGTGGAGGATGCAATGCAGGCGTTAGGGTCGACGGCTGTGGTGAGCGGACAATGCAATGTGGGTGGAGGCTGCGGTGGGGGTGGAGGGTGGGCGACTAGCATCGCGGTGGGCGACTAGCGTCGCGGTGGGGTAGAGGCTCCGGTGGGGTGGGGTGGAGGTGGAGGCCGTGGTAGGGTGGAGGTTGAGCCTGCGGTGCGGCTGGAGTCTCGCGGTGGACGGTGCGGCGCCTACCGTCGCGGTGGGGTGGAAGCCGCAGTGGGGTGGAGGTGTCTGCGGCGGGGTGTCACGCGGTGCGCGGTGGCGACGTGAGGGAGGGCGTCCGGAGAGTCCAAAGTGAGGGAGGCCGCGATGCTGGAGAGTAAGGGGAGTGGCCGCGATGCTGGAGAGTAAGGGGAGATACAAAATGCTGGGAAAAAGGGGTTTCAACGTCGGTTATACCCACACCCGACGTTGAAAGCCCATGCAGATGGGTTTTCAACGTCGGGTAAAGGCATAACCGACGTCGAAATCCTACTTTCCACGTCGGGCATGCTAAAATGACGTAGAATGTGTCAGAATTCGACTTTCAACGTCGGTTGGTCAACAACCGACGTTGAAAGCATATTTAACGTCGGGTAAGATATAACCGACGTTAAACAGCGACGTTGAAAGTATATTTTCTAATAGTGCAAGCTTCCCATCTTCATCATTATCAGGATTCAAATTTGTCCAACTGGTATAATTATTGCATTACTCATCCATTCTAAATCTTGAGCACATCTTTGACATGTTTACTTTGGTGAATCAAAATATCTTCCCTGCCTTTGATAAACTCCAATCCTAGAAAATATGACAACTTTCCTAGACCGATCATCTCAAACTAAACTTTTATCCTCCCTTTAAAACTCTCGATCAAAGTAATTGTGAGTCAGTATATATCATGTTTCTTTTGCCGAGTTTGCCAACAAAATCTCCTCAAAGTTATTTTCATCAACACACTGATGAATGTAGAACATAGTTTTACAATCACGTTTCTTTTCCTCTCGAAACGTCGCACCTTGTACATCGATGGGGTTCTCTTATTACCCCTCATATCCATTCAAAACTATGTCCAACACTTCTTGAAAACCAAAAATGACCTTCATATTCACACACCAATTATCGTACTTATTCAAGTTCTTGTTATCGAATACCGACATGTTACTATGCAACTCAATTCTTGTCATCGTCATTTTTCTTCTTCATTCTTGATCTTAAAGTTCTTGATACCACTAATAATAGAAGGGGTTACAAATAATTATTGAGAGAATATCAAAAGAGAGGAAGATTTAAATTGTATTCAATGAATTATACAACTGAAATACAAAATAAACAATATTAATAAAAAAAGTTATTAAAGTTTAGATTAACTAACCTAACTAAATAATAAAAAACAAAATAATTATTGAATTATTATTTAATCATGATATTTAAAATATGTCATATTACGTGTATTTATTTTAAAATAGGATGATTTATCAATTTTTTTCCTTATTTGTATTTATTATAGTTTTCTTTATAATTATTTCTCCACAAATAATTTAAAAATATATATTTTTTAAATTATACTTTAAAATAATATAAAATACATTCATGAATTTATTTTAAATAATAATATAGTTTAGTTTATATCTAAATTAAATATATTTTAAATTAATTATATAATTTAATATATTTTAAATTATTTTAAATTAAGATAAATATTTTAAAAATGATAAATAAGTGTTGTCATTAACTATATAATATATTTTTATAATAAATATTAAAAAGTTTAATATTTTTAATAAATAATTTAATTTAATTTTTTCATATTTAATAATCAAAATTATAATTACAAAACTTAAAAGTACTTGAACATATTATTAGTAAATTAAATAAATCACAATATTATAATATTATGGAAAATAAATATTATAAATAAATAAAATCAACAAAATTTTGGTTAGAAAATTTTAGATTCAATACTAATATAAATAAAAATATTAAAAATATTTAATCACTAAATTTACAACGTCATAATAAAAAATATATTTATCTCAATTGAAAATAATTTAAAATATATTCAAGAATAATTATTTAGATTTAAATTATATTATATTATTACTCAAATTAATTTTTAAATATATTTTAAATTATTTTGAAGTATAATTTTTTAAAAAATTATATTAATTTTTTATTTCAAGTTATTTATAAGAAATATTTATAAAAAATAAAAGAAAAAATAATACAGGTAAGAAAAACTAATAATAATAATAAAATTATTAAAATGAAAAGATTATTAGATAAAATTAAAGAAAAATAAATTTTAAAATATGAGTTGTAAATGAAGTTCGTATTAAAATTATGAATGGTAAAACATATCGGACTTACGAGTAGATCCTAAATATGGTAGAGAGGTTTGATATTTTTTGTCTATTAGTCCGGTTTAATCCGCTCTACTAAGTTTGTTAACCCGTTAGGTCAACCATGGGACAAGGTGGACTAGTTGATGATTCGCTTAATTGATAAAAAATTATTGTTGTTATAATGCAATCAATCATAAATACAACATATAAAGTTAAAATGTGTGAAAAGAAAATTTAAAAAGTCTCACTCTTGTCTCATTCACTTATTATGAATACACTCTCATTTTTAGAACACAAACTTCTTTCACTCATCTTCTCTTTTCTCTTCTCATCTTGTTTTATTTAAAATATTGATTATTTTTATTCTTATAACTTATATGAAAATTACTCAATAAAACATAACATTAAATTTTATCAAATAAAAAAATATAATATAATTTTTATTTTAAGTATTTAAAAATTTTAATATAAAAATAAAATATTTTACAAACATTAGTAACATTTGGTATTATTTATTATAATATAAATTTTATCTTAATTTAATCATTTTAAATTATAATTTTTTAATATAATATGTCAATATATATTATTAGTTTAAAAAATATATATTAAATAAATAAAAGATAATTTTATTATTAAATTAATTAAAATTAATAACTTTTAATTAAAAACAAATAATTAATTGATTTTAAAAAAATTATAACAAACCAATCTGTTACCTTTTCAATCGGTTCTTTCGACGAAATGATTCAATATCTACTATCATCGTGATTTTACCAAGTGAATTTATTCTGTCTTATTTTTAACAAGTAAAAAACGTGCTAGAACATGATGATGATGGATCCATTTTATAAAAGGTTAATAAATTTTAATTTTAAAAAATGAGTAAATAAATTAAAAAAAAAGTTTGTGACAAACCAATCCGTTAACTTTTGAATCCGTCTTTCAAGGAAATAAGTAAATTTATTGTATCTCATTTCTAACAAGTCGAACATGATGGATGAACCCATTTTATGAAGTGAAACCTTGTAACCCTGTACTGGGAACGGAACTTTGTTTTTTTTTTTTTATATCTTATGTTATTTAAATTAAATAAAACAGGCATTTGAATAATATTTTAAGCATTTCAGTCATAAATATATTTGTTATTGTTAAAAATGTCGGAAAATATCTGGAGTACTAGGGACAGAGATGAATGACACGTGTGATAGAAGCTATGGCGATGAAAACGTACACGTGTCATGGTAGGGTGTAGGGTACGTAGAGTAGAGGAAGAGAAAAGGCATAAAAGTAGAAACCTGTCATCACAAAACTTTATTCCAATTCCAAACATTGTGTTAGGTTTGGTTGGGACCCTTTTCTCCCTGCACCACCTGCATTACCCATTTTGTCTTCTTCAAATATCAACTTAATTTTTGTTCTAATAATTTTGTAACTCAAAATTTTGGTTCAAATAAAAATATAGTGGCATATTTAATATTCTAGTTTTCAAAAATCAAACATCTTTAGTTTATATTAAATATTATCCTAATTATTAATAAAAATGTTAATGTTTATTTGTGATCGTAATATATATGTTCAAGTTTATTATTGAATATTATCAATATCGTCATATCAACATTCTTTCTTTAAAATTTGAAAATATATCAACATGAATCAGAATTTTCTAATTTTTAAATTTTGAAAAAATTAATTTTTATAAACAAAACCAATGTATATACTTATGGAAATTATGATATCAACGGTGATTTAAACATAAAAAATTATATTATATGTTACATCAATTCATACATTGAATGATATAAATCATGTTTCAATTTTTCTTCAAAATAAGTAATTATGTTTTTCTTAGTTCAATATACTATTCATTTATTAATTAGATTGATAACTCTTTTTGTTAAATAATTTATTTGATTATTATTTTTTTTACGTTTTTTTTTACAAACAAGCTTCAAATTTAAACGTTTATTTAGTGAGTAGGAGATAGATTAAATATATTGAATGAAAATAAATTTGTAAAACGAAAATAAATGAAAAAAAGAGTGTAAAATCTAAAGGTATTCTATTCACAAAAATAAAGAGGAGGCATAAAGATTAACAACTTGTTTATTTATTATTTTTAAAAATATTTATTGTTTAAACTATTTCTAAATCATTTTAAGTAATGGATAAAAATATTAGCATAAGGAAATTTCTTTTTCTTGTTAATCTATCATTATAATTTAATTTTATATTTAATCTTTTAAAAAACTCAATTTTATCATTTATTTCTCATTATTATTATTATTATTGCATTTTTTATAAGATAATTTTTTCTTATTTTTATTTATGTCTCATTATTATCATTTCCTATCTTGTATTTTTTTTTCAATATTTTTATTAATTATTATTGTAATACCTTTACTAAATAATTCGAATATATTGTTTTTACTATATATTTTTTATATCAATTAATATTATAATAGTAAATAATAAAAATATTTATAAATTTAACTAAATATCTATCTAAAATTTATATGTATTATTATAGAGGTTATTTATTTATAAATTCAATTATTCTTGTCTCACATATATATTTGTCACCGTATCAACAACAAAAACAATTTGAATAAATTAATGCATAAAATTGAACATCTAAACTTACATTTTTATAGTATATTTTCATTATTTTGGACTACATTAGGACTACACTCCCTCATTCATTAAGATGCAGCCTAGTCCACCATAAGTTGACTTGTAAAGTTTAGGCGTCTTTCCATCTATCCCTTCTGGCGGTACCTTTTCATCTAGAGGCTCGAAGAGGAAAACCCACATAGTTGATATTGATCTTAATTTGAAGTCAAGAACACAAGGATCTACCAAATGGTGGATAGGATGAGAGAGAGCAACAAATATTCAGATAGGCTAACGGACTTGGTAGAGCGGCATGTTGTTGTCGTGGAGGCTCAGACCGCTAACATGCCTTGGTGAACAAACTTATATAGGAAACACATTATGATTCAAAAGAGCTTTGTTATGGCACATTATTCTGCATGAGATATATGTCAAATGTTATGTGAATTTAACCTTTTGGACGATCAACTTTAGTTACAATGCTATAAGTTTATCTGTAGAAATCACATCCATAAAGAGATGATTTTTTGTCTCCCACCACACTTAACACTAAATTACTTGTTGAAGCATATAAACGGAGGTGATCCGTCTCTCCCACCATAGGATATCTAGGACAGATGTATCATATTTTATAGTTAATTTTACATTTAAGTAATTTGTAATACATTATTGTTTACCTTATGTTATTTGTGTACTAGTAATATATTAAGCTTAATGAAAAAAATTATTGTGTTTATTATTTTTGTTTGCTTTTTTTCGCTTTATTTACTCTATCAAGAGCCAGTATATAAACTTATTCCTTTATCTTTTTTGTTTATAATTATATTGTATTTTTTTTTACAGGTAACATCTACATCTTTCTCATTTTTTAATTTCTACTTAATTTATTTATTTTACCTCACAAGGTAATTTTGTCATTATACTAAAAATACTATTATTCAATTATCCTATATTCAATAACATCAGCTTATAATAAATCTACTCAAATATCTTCAAATCTATTATCTTTCTTTCAATCCAAACAACCCAAAAAATTCACTCAAATTCATTCGATCACGTCTCCATCTCAATCCATCACAAGTTGAAGCAAGGTCACAAACTACCAAATTATCATGTTTTAATTTAACATGTTTAAAAGTCATCCATTGAATAGATAAAAATAGAAGGGAAGAATTGTAGATAAGTAAAATTATACTCCCTAATCCACATCATTCCAAAAACAAATATTCTCATCATAACAATTTTTATTTTATTAATATTTTGTATTGTTTGTAATTTTCATTTTCTTAAATGGTAACTTATTGGTTTTAATTAAATTGAATAAAAAAAAACTTAGTAACAGGGAAAACTTGAAAATAGCCAAATTTTTTTGTTATCTCTCTACATATGGTAGATACATATGCTTTTGTCAAATCCCGAATAAAAAAACAAAAGCTTCTCCATGTTTAAACTAAACCAAACATATTTTTGCATTCGTCTCAGTATTAAATTTTTGTTGGAAGTGTTTCTCTTTTCTGTCATTATATCTTCCCCACAATTTCTTGCATAACAATCGAAGTCTAGAAAAAGGATAGTTGAGTAGTTATTCGTTGTTCGAAAAGGTGGTTGTGATGTTTGGAATAAACTTTAATCCAACGTTTTCTCTGGAAAAGGTAAAATAAAAAAGAACAAAGAAATTGGTCCCCTCGGTACGAGCGTGCAATGTTTCGATTAGAAAATATGAAACATCAAAGGTTTGTCTCTCTCATTCATCTTACAACAACGTTCCCATGCACCTGCTACATCTGTGTGGACTCATTTCATACGGTATCACATCCTTTGTTCACCTATTATTACACTTCTCTTTTAAAATAAAGATCTAATTTTTATATTAAAATTAAGTAACTAATGCTTATAGAGACAACTACTGCTTACTGAGATCTTTCTATTAAAAAAAAAAAACTCCCATAGCAAAAATTATTTCTTATGCTAATACATACCTTTTGTAAATCATAAATAAATACTATTTGATATTCCCTTTTTTATTATTATTCTCTCATTTTTTTCCAATTATATCTATATCGGATATATTTTAAAAATATCAATAATTTGAATTACGTACTTTGAAATGTTATTAATTATGATTAAGATTACTCAGAGTAAATTGTCTGCTATAATCCAACACAGTTTAGTTCATGCTCGAAATTACTAACTCAATACATTAAATTAATATAATTATAATTATAAAAATATCAATTTCGTGAATTTATCAAAAATATTTTATTTGTAAAAAATGTTTAAACAAATATCATAAATAAATTTTAAAGATAAAAATTTAAAATAAAACACAAACATAGTCATATATTTGTGTATGACCAGTTTGGGTTATACATTAAAACATGAGAGTAGTCATTAAAAAAAAAAATCATATATCTTAAATCTAATTTATAACACTCCTCTATATGCAACCAAACTCGAAAGTTATACTAAGCACCTTTTATATGTGAAAAATGTTTGATATTTCTGTCATATATAACTGTATATTGATGAGTAATCTTTATAAATAATGCGAAGATCTTAAGGACCACTCTCATGATCAATAAGTAGATATTGATTACAAATTGTGAAGTGTTGTTAAAACCCATTCAATTATTTTCTTGAATTATTATGTTTTTAATTGAAACCTTTGAATTTGGGGTTCTCATTCAAGTAATGAATATCTACTGTACCGACTTCAGAGCAATACAAATCTTTTCTTACTCGGTTTTTCTTTTAGTAAGTGGGAATAAACAAGGATAGAAAAACTATGTAAATTTCTTCAGCAATTAGTTAATCATAAAATAACGAGTATATAATTTAGTCCTTCAATTTTAATTGTGTACTATTTTGATTTGTAAGTTTTTTTTCTGTTAAATTAAGTCTTCTTATTTTTGAAAACTAATTAAAAAAAAAAAAAAACACTACATCATTACTTCCATTAAAATATGTAAGAGTAGACGATGGGTTTAGGGTATAAGAGAGTTTGAAAGTGCAATAAAAAGTTAATAAAAGTTAATACAAGTTTAAGACTAGGGTTTGCGTCTAAATGCTTTTGGAAGTATAAGTTTGGTGTTTTAATTGGTCACTCAAGATTAGAAGTCAATTTAATTTATTGAACGTATAAAAGAAATTAAAATTGACATTTTAAATTTGTTCCACTTTCTCTTGCATACCAATTATCAATTGATGAAAAAAAAAAGTTAAATGACATTTTTATTATAGCATAATTCTTTTTTTTTTTTGTTCTATGATGGATGCTAGAAAACACCAGCTTGGTATAAGAATCAAAGGAATTAACGGTTGGAATTGTGTGATTTAAGTGATTGTGAGTGACGTGGAAGCATCAAGAATAGTGATGAGCATATGTCAATGTGCTATACTCTATAGCTAATCAACAGAGAATTTGTAGGGTTACGATCGTAAAACCATGCTTGTAGAAAATAATCGAATTAATTGTTTAATTGCGTTTGTTTCAGGAAGAAAAATATGAAAAAATAATTTAAAAAAAATAGTAAGTCTTATTCTACTATTTCTATTTATTTCTATATTTTTTTAAAGTTTTTTTTATCAAATCAATCAAATTTATATATAATCTTCAGAAGATTGTTTTCTCTTTTTTTATATATATAATTTAATAATCCTAATAAATTTAAATTTAAAATTGATTCAATTTTGTTTGATTAATGAAAATATTTTAAATAATATTTATATAAAATTTATAAAAGAAAGATTAATATGTGATTTTTTATAACATCTCCATTATAATTATATATTTTATATAAATCCATGAAATATATAAAATATGTATTCTTGTTTGATTCGGAGTCTCAGAAAATATAAAATAAAAATAAAATTTAAACTAAAGTTTTCTAAGTCTGGATCTCTCACCACTTAAAATATGATCTATATTTTTATCTCTAGTATATAATTTATGTATTAATATAATACTAATATACAAAAGGTATTTTTATATATGTTATTTTTTATTTTTAACTAATGGGATATGTAAATTTATATTAGAGTAATTATACATAAAAGTGTAAAAATTTACATAATTATTCAACTTATTATAATTGAAGTAAGTTTATGTTTGTATTTTGAGATGGTTTATTTTTTCTCCCTTAATAATCACTTGCGAGATTTGTAATCATTGATTATATTTTTTAAATTTACGTAAGTTATTATTATAATTGAAGTAAGTTTATCTTTGTATTTTGAGATGATCTATTTTTTTCCGTTAATAATCACTTATGATATTTGTAATCACTATTTATATTTTTTAAATTTTTTCTTAGGCAATGATGGTAATGATAGTAAATTCTTCTTTCTTTTACCTTTTTTACTTCTCTTCTCATGTCTTTTTGAGTTTTTATAGTTATTTCTCCTCTGTCTTGAGTTCCTCTAGACGTTCAATAATAATAATTCATTGGAGATATTCACATATTATTGTAATTGAAATCTAAAAAACAACCACAATTTCAATTTTTAATCACACACTATATACCCAAATGTTTCAATCCAATTAGGAAAAAACATTCAAAACAACTAATGGGTCATAATAGTGATATCATTGCCGCGCACCGTACGAAAAACAACCAAAAAACTCATATAGTGGTCGCAATCTTAGTCGCTAAAAAAAAGCCATTGTGCGCAAGGAAGACAAATATCTAGAGGAGATATAAAGTTAATTTTATGTTGGAGCATATCAAGTCTAATATAAAAGAGTTGGTTTTAATTTTAAAAATATCATTGCATTTTTTGTTACGTCAAGTAGTAACTAATATGACAAGAAAAGAATGACGTATAAAAAATATATTTTGCATTCGTGTGATTATAATAGTTGAAAACAATATTCACGACAAAACTGATTAGACTTGTGGTATAAAAGATGAAATCATAAACAAATTTTCCACCTTTCATTCATATTTTAAATAAGCAATTTACACATCTTTCCACCAAAATGTTATATCTCATATCATTACACTCACATTCACATCACATTTGACCCTACTTCCAAAGAACAGGTACATTAAATTAGACTTAAAGATTTTTACTTATCACACTCCCTTTCTTAAGTGAATATATCCAACATAAGTATATCATTGAAATGTATTCTTGGAGACCTAAAGGTTAATCCTTATAATAAATATAGTTCTCCTTTTACAAATTAAAAAACTTATTTCATTATCATTATTTATTTTTTAGTAATTTATTAATTTAAAATAATAATTAATCTTAATAATTAGATCTTAAAATAAGTGATTGTTAGAGATTTATTTTAATATTTACTCTTAGAATAAATAACTTTTTTGTCAAATTAATTTATAATACATATATATATTTTAATAAAATAATAGTATTATTTTTATTTAAAAAATAATAATTATTTTATAAAACGAATCGGTCCATAAACATATGGATTAGACTGACTTAAGTTTATAAACTAACCTGACCTAAATTCATGTAAATCATGACCTAAAAAGTTAGATCAAAATAGACCTAATTCAATTTAGGTCGTAATTTTTTGACCTAATCTAACATATTTCTTTAGTCTTTCATGTCAGTCCATCAAATTAAACCTATTTTGACACTCTATACACATAAATGCAAGAAAATTATTGTTTATAATAAACAAAGTCATACATGGAAAAATGTTTTCACTTAAGTATACTCTCACTTTAACCAAAGTTCAGCTATATTTTTTTTTCTTATGGAATGATTTCACTTGAGCAAGCATTGTTGCTTGAACAAAATCTCTTTTCACTTGAGTGGTCAAAACTTACTTGAGCAAAAATATTATAAAGTCATATCTTATATCCCAATAACATTTTTTTTGAGTGAAAAACTTTTATTCGAAGAAAAATAAATAAAAGACTTTTCTATATTTCAAAAATTTCGACGTTCAAGCGATTAAACTATCTCTTAAATGAAAAGACTTCAAAAAGGACCATCATGCTTTGTTGAATTTTGACTTAAACAATAATATGTTGTTTAATGAAGCAAAAATAAAAAGTTCAACACAAATTCAGAGACACCAAATACATTTATGAGAGATAAATCCTGTTATACAATTTACTTCCAACCAAAGCATGTTAAACTTAAACTAACCTAGTTATGTTTACCTTAACATGTTCAACAACTCATATTTATAACTACAATATAATTATCCTAATCAATTACACAATCTAATTCCTATAATTTCATATAATGTGATCAAATTATCTTCACGCTTCAAAACATCTATCCTAAGAAGTTAGAGGACTTAAAACTACTCTCTCTTACCTTAAAATAACCTCTCCAAGAGAAAAAAATTCTCAAACTTATCACAATACACAAGATCTTCAAACTTGCTCAATTAAGCCTAAATTTAATAAACCTAACACATAATTTAGAACTTAGACCAAGAAAAAAATCATCTTACGCCACTAATTTACACATGCAAGCAATCCCTAATTATATGCACCCAAAAACCCTCTCATACAAATACTCTTAAAAATGGGTAAAGAGAAATTTACGTTGATAAAAAATTTAATCGGTTGAAAATCTTTTTCTCGTTACAAGAACATAATAATGTACTTGAATATATATATATATATATATATATATATATATATATATATATATATATATATATAAGTAAAAACTTAAATAAAAATCAGAAAATTTAAAACTTAAAGAAATAATGGTTTATAAAAAGTAAAACCTGAAATATAAAAAAATTCTATTAAATTTTATTTCATTTGTTAAACTGGAAAATTTTAGTCCTCACATTTTTGCTAAAACATTGAATCCGTTAATATATTAAATAATTTAATAAAAATAACACAGTATCTTTCAGTAAAATATATATTCTAACTTGAGAAAATCAAATTTCAATTTCTTGGTAAAAATGTTGTCCAAAATAAGTTGTAACCAAAGACTACTATTGAAAAATTATGCCGCCGTTTATGTTATTATTTAAAAGTTAAACATATACTTCAAAGAACCTACATGTCTCTATTAGGTTAAAACTTTTATTATTTTTATCTTTGCATACTTCACCTACAAAATCTTCTTTTTATTATTATTATTTTCTTTCCTAAACAGAGAGTGCCAAAATAAGGTCATTTTCTAATTAAAATAACAGCTTAAAGAGGGAGTCACTTTTCTCATGAAAGTTCATAAAATACAAACGTCATGAAACAAATTCAGTTACTAGTTAGTAATGTCTTTCTAATAAATATACCAAGAGAACGTATATATACATACATACATACACCATGGAGCCATATGTGCAACCAACCACAAAACATCAAACAGGAAATGAAACTAAAGAGAGGAAATCCCCCCCTCCCCCTCAAATAGAGGCTGATTTCTGAAATACAATGAACAACTATAACCTAAAATACAGATACTATTTCTACATTTTCCCCTTCAACAACTTCTATCTATCATACACCTATATAATCAAATTATTGAAACTATTTGAAAGCACAGAAAAGCTTAAAGAAAAATGTTGCACCATACCAGCAGTTGGCAGAGTAGAAAAATCATAGCATCATCTAATGTTTATAGCACCACAACTAGGCTTCTAGAGGAATTCAATGTCAAAAGACACCACCTTCCATTGAAACTCATTTAGTGCACATGATTGATGCATCGGTCTTCAAGAGGGTCATCATCATCATCAGGCTTGAAAAAAGTCCACAAATGGAGCCTTGCAATGCTTCACTCCCTTGGCCTGGCAAGCCACAGAGAACTCAGGGCTCGCAGCCGCGAGAAATAGTCGCTAATTGCCAGAAGAGCACGAGCTGATTGCCTCGTCGTTAATATCCGAAGCATTTGTTGTAGTGTTTGCTGCCTCAGATTGTCAGCCTAGAAACATCATGTTTGGAATAGTTTAGGTCTAATTGTTGTGCATGCATGTCATTGAATACTTTTACTTCCACCTAAGGCATGCAAAAATATGCAATGAACACTGTAGAAAGTGTGAATATGAAGTCCTAGTAACACTAATATTTTCAATCATTCAATCTAAATTTATACTATTTTTTCTTTGATTTTGGACTTTGTCAATTAGTACTGTTTTTTGACACAACTTGTATGTAACAAGACGACACAACCTCCACAATCCATCGAAAAGTCATAGGCAGATTGATTTTGTATTTATTTATAGCCTTTGTCAGACTTTTCTACCAAATAGACAATTCTTCATTCAAAGCTGAAACATAATCTTTCTTTTACGGAAAAGAAATAGGGAACTCCATGTAAACCTAATAATCAATAAGATTTACCCACATCTATGTATGCATCCTCCCTCCGTTCTAAAACAATAGTCTAAAGGTTGAGAACTCTTTAGTTCAAAAAGATAAAAGTTGAGAACAGAATCAAACTGAAAAACAAATGGAAGTTTGATGACCTGGCGAAGAAAACCCTCAAGTGTACCAAGCTTTCCCATGGCCATAGCCATTTGCCCCATGTAATTTGCCACATTTCCCGAGGAGCCTGATGAGCTGGGTGAACCATTAGCCAATGTCTCAGACAGTGATTGCTGCAATGCATCCATCCCTTGGGAAAGAGCATCTTCAGCCTGCTGGGATGAATGCTGCAAATTGTATATGCCCATCAATTGTTGCTCAGTTAAAGGCTCCAACTGACTCACAAGAAGCTGCAACAGTGTCAATCCAATCTTAGACAGGCATACCGTGATAAAGGTGAATGAAATTTTAAACTCAACACTAGAATCAATTGTTGTCAAGATAAAACTGTCAAAATTGACATTTCTTCTTCATTTGGAACCTTTCTCTACAATATCTATAGGTTATATATCTTGATTCTTGTGTTGCAGTGAATATGATGACTGTTCAACCACATATAAGTGAAGTCTTTTTCAACCTAGAAAAAAACATGTAATTTCAGAACATGGATAAATGAGAAACTTCTCACCTTGAGGAGTTCAGACGAGCGAAAGCCTCCAATCCACATGAAACACCTCTCAGCCGGAGTCTTCCACATTCCTGACAGAATGTGGAAAACATCAGCTTTTGCTGCAATACCTTTCAGCCTGAAGATATCGTCAAATTGTGCCATGAAATTATCAACAATTGTTCGAAGTTCAATATCTCCAGCATGAGAATTTATTGCAGCCCTTAGCTCATTTGTTTGCCGGTTATGCTCTTCTAACCATCGTGCATATTCTACATCAAACGCCATAGCACCTGTAAAACAAGATGATTAAATAGATTTAGTATTTGAAACAGAACGCAAACTTCTTCAAAACCCTGCCAAGACCATCCTTGCTACTCAAACTATAACTATTCCAAATAGAAGATAATTTAATCCAACAAAATTTTTCAAGATTGACCATACAATTGGAGGTACAAAAATGTTTAAATACCATTTCCACTCATTGACTGGGCCTGATCTCCAGTGCTTGATATAAATATTCCCTGCAATAAGTTAATAACCAAATTGTAACACCTTATCTAGTAATGGAATTCAATTAATGAAAGCAGACAAAAAAGGGGACTAGATTGGTACCAAATTTGGAAAGCACACAAAAAATATAAGTGCAAAACCAAACCTGCTGGCGAGCTCGCTGGAGCTCCTGCTCCAGTTGGGTCAGTTTCAGCCTACTGCTCTCTAATTGTTGCACATATACCTGAATGAATAGAAAGAATATTTAAAAAAGTAGTAAGGAAATATACACAAAACATATGACAAATTGTTGGATCTCAACAATATGTCACATTGAACAACTAACCAAGTTAAGACAATAATTTTAAAAGTTCATCTATAATTAATAGAAAAGCCCTTACCTTTTTCTTCAGTCGGCTTTTCCTGGCAGCCTCGCGATTTTGAGCTAGCCGTCTTAATGTCTGAATGAAAAATAAAATAGAAAAGTTAACACTTAGTAACAAAAGACTTATGTCATTTGAACACAATTACTGCATACAACCTTTTGATCTGATTTATCTTTAGATCTATCACTGGATTCACCCCTTTCAGGCTGCCAAACAACAATGAAGCACCATATTTTAGAGTACAAATAAGCAAGCTTTTATATGTTTGACAAAAAAATTGGAATGATAAATTATTCTTAAAATCATAACTCTTGGGGGCATAACCATTAGTCATTAAATTGATAAATAAGCTAAATCTACAATACAGAACAGACTGTATTATACAAGAAAAATAAGTACCAGTTGATTTTTGTCTTCGGTGTCATCTGTTGAAGTATCAGTCCTGGGACTAGCATCAGCCATGTTGGTCTCTCCCCAATTCTCACGATGACCAGATGTTGAAGCAAGAGTTGTTTGAGAGTCTTTCTGTAATGCCAATGTCTGAGACCCAGCAATAGCTGCAGAGAGGTTTATATCCGATGTTGCAATTGACTGCACCTTACATGTAAGAGAACAGTGTGAGATGTATGAATCCATTATATTTTGTAACTTATTGATTCTCGAAAGTATGTAAGCACATATAGAAGATAAGAAATTACCTTATTTAAAGCACCAAATTGAATATCAGCACCCAGAGCTTGGCTATTTGATTTCATTTGATTAAACACCGGATCTGAAAGACAATATAAAAACAAAAAGGGCAAATAGAAGTTGGATAAGGTACCAACAGGAGTATATATATATATATATATATATATGAAGTTTCTGAGGCAAATCAAACATTTCTGGTTTAATGACCAGTTATTTCATTCCAACCACAATCATACATCTTGTAATTGCTTTTCAAGGATCATAGTTGAGGACACACGCATTTCCTCTGGAAAATGTAGAACATAAAGATAAAGATTTGAAAGGTAGAAACATGTGAAGGTTCATGTTAACAGCTATGGAACAAGTGAAAACCATACAAGAAATATGAATTTTCAATATAAATTATACATCACAATCAGGCACAGATTTGTGGCAAAAGAATACTACACCATGGTGAATTCACAAAGTTGTGCTTAAGCAAACAAAATTCGACCAAAAAAATAAAGATAACAGATTTTCTCCAATAGATACAAATAAAATGATATCCTTATCTTAAAATGCAGCATAGAAGCAGCTTATGGGAAGAACTGGAAAGAATATCATATTATTGCTTAGTTGGTATACAACAATCTAATTTGGCACAGAAGCCAAACAAATGAATCCTGAGTACTGACTGATGAGTGCATACAGAATACAAGATAAAGTGAGGCGCATCTTTCATAGAAATAAAGATATTACCTCAAGAGGTACAAGATATAGAATGGAAAGCTCATGTTAGGAGCAAGTCACAAACAAGTGCAATCACTTAAATTGGATATGAATCTGCCTTAAACGCTCAATAGAAAGTACAACAATACAAGCAAAGGGATTTTGAGACAAGATATTAAATTAATAAAACAGCAAATAACAGCAACCATGAATACCACATAATAAAAGGAGTGCAACAGTTTTAGATCAAAACACGAACAACATACTTCTGCTAAGATTAATGCTATCCTCGACACGGAATCCAAGAGATTGCTCCAGGGTTCCAAATTCAGAAATGCGGGTAGGATGATGAACATTAGTTGCGTCTATGCCCCTGAAACCAAAATCACCAGAACATGTAAAAAAGGTATCTGAATGCATAACCAATCATCCAGGCAAGGCTGAGAAAGCCTTGCAGTCATTGACAAAATACATTTTTCCAAGCTAAACAAAAGTCATATTTGACCACTCAACATCTAATAACAAATACATGAGAAAACTCAAACACAAAAAGTCATAGTAAACTTTTAAGAAAATATGAAGCCACCAAGGAAGGAAAACACGAGCCTACAGTACAGGGTTGTATAGTTTCAACTACTTCCAAGAATTATATAGAAGAAACTATGAGGGATAAATAAATCAGCATAATGAAGTAAACCGGAGAATTTTCTTCCACGCTAGAATAAATAATCCCCAATATACAGATAAATTAAATATAAAATAGTTTTCATTATTTTCCCGTCCTCTGTAACCAACAAGACCTAAACTTCACCAGCAACACAACACCGTTCCCCAACAACATGAATAGTTTCAGTTCGTTACATAAGAGTTCTACTAAACTAGAAATATACCACATAAACAATCTACCAACATGAGAAATATAAGACAAAACAAACTTGATCCCAGAACAAAAATAAACATTAAGCAGCATAAGGGTCCTCCGGAAATTTTACATGGAACTAGAAGAAGGCAATGGAGGAGCGTAGCTTGGCATCCCGTTCACAACCTTGTTGGTGTCCTTAGTGTTAAGGTTAACTGTTCTACTTCTGCTACCCATCAATGACCATGCTCAGCACAACGACCATCATATCTCTCCACAAATCTTAACCCCAAAAGACCCTGAACCCATTTCACAAAGCACACAACTTTAGTCAAGCTCACCTAAAGGGAAGAAGAGAAACTGAAGCACACAAAATCTTCAGCAAGTAAACCACAATTTAACAAGCTTCTCAAAGGTAAAATTCTAGACAAACTAACTTCGTGTGAGCTCGGGAAACAGGAATCAAGAACAAACAGCCTCAAATTCGGTGTCAGAACATTGGAACCAAAATAAGTGGTGGAAGAACAGAAAAAATAAATAAAAAATAAATAACTGTAAGACAGCATCACTCTCCGTACGCCTGTTCGAAACAAAGACAAAATTATGGAACTCAAGACCAAAAACCTCTGCAGCATCAACATACCCCCCCAAAAAAAATAAAAATAATTTTTTTTTTGAAAATTAAAACAAAAGGCCCACCTTCTAAAAATAAAGCTCAACAACATAAACTTGCAAAAGGGAAGCGTCCTAAATTTGATATCAAAAGGGTAAAAATTAAAAAAGGGATCTTGAGCAACCTGGTCGCATGAAAATCGAAACTATATGAACTTTCTACAGATTTAAACAACACCCAGAAGAAGAAACCGATGGAATAATAGCCCTGCAAACCCTAACGAGTGACAAGTTGACGATAAATACCAAGACTTTTTGACTTTTTTGATTGAAGGGAATGGCACTTCAATATTTTATTATTATAATATAATGATGTTACACAGTACAATTTCATCTCTAACCCTGGCAAATTTTTATATGCTTTTTTTAATAATTTATTCGGTGATTGTTGCTTATGATTGAAAACAAATTTTATGTTTTTATTACCACACCACACACTCAAAGACGAGCATCATCAAGTTGATCTTTTTGGTGTAATTATAAATATTTTATGTATGGAGGGTGGAAAGAGAGAGAGAGAGAGAGTGGAAGAAGCGTGACGTTCAGACCATTCCATTTTCTTGCATACGTCCTTTTCGTCTGAAACTATCCTCCATTTGAAAAAAAAGAAAATAACTTGCCTTTTTAAATTCTTCAAATTTCAGTTAACTTTACCGCTTTTTGTTTTTTGTTTCCATCTTTCTTTTTACCCTCCGCTTGTATTTTCATCGCCACACCACACCATACCATACCATACCAGTGCTGCCACACTTTTTCTGATCATATCCTGTTCGTTCATTCCTTTTCAAGCATTATTAATAAGGAAATATTTCATTTTTTTTATTTAAATGCAAAGAAAAAAGATTCTTCTTTTAGTGTGGAATTGAAGTAGTTGGAACAAAAGAAACTTAGAAAATACCTTTCAATTATTTTTATTTTCTATTCTGAAATTTGATATATTATGCTTAAAAATTAATGGAGACCACTATAATGTGATTCTTCCATTATATACTACATAATATAGTTAAATATAAGATTCAAATAAAATAATGAATGATTCAAATCTTTTATCAATCTCAAGCAGAGGAATTGTGTAATATTCAATAACAAGGACAGGGAGAAGGAGTGATAATCAATACGAAAGAGAGAAGGAGATTGAATGCACATTCATCAAGAACATGGGAAAAACTCAACACAATTTATGATGAAATATAAAGTGGAGTTGAAATCCTGTAAATTATAATTTTTAGATTAAAAAATGAATTTGAGAAAAAAAATATTTTCATTAAACATGATTAAAAAATAAAATAAAATAATTTATTTTTAATTGTTTTATTTATTATTTTAATATTGTTTTTTATTATTATTCTTATAATAATATATCTTTTGATTATTTTTTAAATTCAGCACACATAATTGATTTTTTTATTATAATTTATTAATTGTTTCATATAATTAATGATGCATCTGTATTTTTTTGTTGTTGTGTTTTTCTCTTAGAGAACAGATTGTATCTGTATGTGATTTTTAGGTTTGACAAAACAATAATAATTCTAATGTTAGTTATACATATTAAATAAAAAAAGAGAGAAATATATCTATAAATATTTTTATATTGATTAGTTTATAATACGTTATCTAGTTTTCAATTAATCAATTAAGTTTTACTATTAATAACTAAATATATAAGTATTTTTGAGATGTTTTTTAATATTTGTTTTATTTTTAGTTATTTTTCTTGTATGGAGAATAGATCTAAATGTGTAAAAGCATTATTAATTATAAGTAAAGAGAGAGAAAAAAAATCTTTATAATAATTTTGTTTTGAGATCTTTATTTTTTTGTCATATTTAAGTGTAAATTAAAGGCTTGTATTATCAAAATAAGAAAGTTAAATAATATATAATTATAAAAAGACAAACAAACTTTTTTAAGAAAAAAAAAGACTGAAACCTATTTTTAAAAAGTATAGTTTCTTGGAAAATTGTTTTCTAAAAGATAAAACTAAATGTGAAAGACAGTAATTTAAAATTACAGTGTAGTAGTGAAGAACATATACACTTTTCACTTTTCAGCTTTATACCAACCATTTTACCCAACAGAATCACCATTGACTCATCTGCGGAATAACACGTGAGTTATTATTACATAAAAATTGCTATTAATTTATACATCAAAGTTTTGATGCCACACCAACATCCACTCCTTTGGCTCATTCATTTGGCGTATTCAATCACTAGCTTTTCCCACCACACCTATCTCCAATTATAAAAGGGGCTGCTAAAGTTTCATTACTTTTTTTAATTCAGAAATTATCATGTATACTATATAACATATTTTTATTCTATTATTCTCGTTATTTTTTCACCTTTCTAAAACTCTCTATCATGAATAGAGTTCTATAAATAGTACATGTGCTTTCTGTTTTGAGCTATCAGTTCTCTTTTATAACATATTAGGTAATTTAAATGTCAGAGATAAACTTATGTTTTATAATTTTAATATTTCAAATTTTCATATTTATTTATGTTTTCATATTTTTTTATTATTTATTAATAATATATTATTTAAATCTAAATTTATTCAAAATAATATAAATTTATTCATTACGAAACTGCATTTATTTATTTTGTTTTAACATTAACATAATCGACGTAGCAAAGAATAGGGTTATAGAAAACAGTTTTCTAAATTAACGAATGTAAGAATTGTCCGGACATACTTAGATTTCCCTTTTCAAAATCACGTAATCCCACCTCTCATTTTCGCGTATGAACAATAGTAATAAATTTTAAAATATATAAATATCAGTGTAAGAAAACTTTTTATGCTAATTATTTTAATTTTTTTTATATCAATTCTACATTTCACATTGATCTAACTAAAAAAATTGTATTTTTATTTCGATTATTAAATAATCTAGTAAATAATTACTCGATTATATAATAATATTTTTTATGAATATTTGATCCAACAGTTTTAATACAACAATAAATTTCAAAATAATTATTTATAAAAAATAATTAACATAAAATCTAGATAAGTCTCGTTCAGTTGAAGAAAATTCTTTTATAAGATAAAAAATCATCATGATAATTAATTTAAAATTTATTTAAATATTTTAAAATAAACCATGAAATACAAACTAATGCAGAAAATTAAAATAATATTTCCATACATTATCTTTGTTGTAAATAAAAAAAATAAATTTGTGAAAAGTGGTGGTATAAACATAAAAAGACAAAAAATAGATAAATATAACGAGAAAATAATAAAACAAAAAAAATAATAAATTGAGTGTAGTTATCTAACGTACAAGAGACAAAATATATATAAAAAATAAAGAATATGAAAAGTATAAAATAAATTTGAAAAATTTAAATCTTGATTTAAATAATCATATTAATTATTTATTATAATGATTTAATTTTTAATTAATATAAAAAATGTATTGTATTTAAAATTGATAAAATCAATTTTTATATCGATTTAAAATTAAACCCTCGTTACAAATACTTATTATAATTATTCAAAATACAACCGTCATAAAAAAAATATATAAATTTATATTTTATAAAATCATTTATAAAAAATATTTATTGTAATTATTCAATTTTAAATTAATATAAAAAATTAAAACTGAATTATCATAATAAATATTTTTAATATCAATTTAAAATTAAATTGTGGTAAAAAAATTTAATTATAAATCGGGATAAAATATTATTTTTATGATTAATTAAAAATGGGTTACACATATATAAAACTAAATTATATATTTAAATAATTAAATCATATCATATTTTAACACATTCAAGTGATTTACTTACTTAAAAGTATAATCGATGCAATGCAATTTACTTTTTAAAGTTTCCAATGTATGCCTTAAATACTGAACTCAATCATACCATATAATAAATTTTGGATTGACATGATCTACTTTTGTTAAAGTTTCGATTAGTAATAATAATAATAATAGCATCAAGCTTTATCTGAAATGGGAACACGAGGAAGGAGCCATGCATAAGCAAACAATGGTAATAATCATACATTTGTTTTTAAGACTCAAATTCAAATCTAAAATCTAAAATTCTCATCACAATAATTTTTTTGTTAAGACTTAAATATTAAAGTAATACCATATGATTCATTGGAGATATAGAAGAAAAAGTGTGCCTAATGATTTGGCTTCCTCGTGTGAACGCTGAAGGTCCCAAGTAATAATTATTCACCACAATATTTACAATTACATTTGAGTTTGGAAAATGAGAAAAAGAAAGATAATTTATTAATTTGGATGGGTTTAGAATTTTGTTTGTAATTCAAACTAAAATAGTTCAGCTAAAAATAAATTTCTTTTTGAATAAATAGATGGAAACGTATAAAATATATTTTCACCATTGGATTTAACTACAAATCTAATTAATATTCTGTTTGTGTCTAAATTCAAATTTAAGAAAAATGTATTCATGTTCAATTTATTTAACTGTAAAAAAAACATTATCTCATTTAAATTAAAAAAAATGCTTTTATCTTTAAATTTAAAATTCATTTATAATAAATACAATTGAAAATAATTTAAGAAAATGCATTCTTTTAAAATATGAGAACAAGATATGAAATAATCTTAATCATTATTACATTTTTTATATTTGAGTTTAGATATTTTACTCTAATTTATTATTAGTACATTTCATTGATTTATTTTACATTAGATTTTATCAAACATAAAAAATCAGTTTGAAGTTTTAAAATTAGTTGTATTGATTATAAACATTTAAGATTAAACTATAATTTTAGTCATTATTTATATGTTTATTTTTTATATTGTAAAAAAATGTTTATTTTGATCAGTTTATAACCCAACAAAAAACATTTTAGTTAACAAAAATGATTAATATACCAAAATAAAATACCACAACATAAAAATATAATGTAACATTTAACTAATACTTAATCATTGAACTCGATGTTAATATCTATAAATTATTAAAATAAATCACGAATTTCAATTGGAGAACAACGTGAACAATCATATTGAAATGTCCTTCGTAATAATATTATTATTATGATATGGTCCCTAACAAACTACACTTTTCCATGCACGTTGAACCACAACATGAGTATTCATTGCAACGTGGCAGGTAGTGGTACTTCCGTAATTTCGACTATTAACAGGGGCTTTTCTGTTGGCGTTGGAAACAGCGAAGCATGAATGAATCCGATGCACTCTTCCCTTTTTTCTCCACCGCGCCGCCTCCAACAAGTTTTGTTCGCTTTATGAAATGACAATCGTACCCCTTCCTAACAAAGTCAAAGGGGTAACTTTGACTCAGAAATATAAATAATGGGATCAACTATATTTTTATATGTCTTTTAGTTTTTAAATAGTTTATTCATGTATTTATCATATAGGGTAGAGAGAAAAAGAGATGAAATAAAAAAATTACTATATTTGATTATAATTAAAACATTATTATATTTCTTAATTTTCAAAAATAACCAAGGCCTATGAAAAAGAACATAGAAGTATCTCTAACAATTATTGATTGTGTTATTAACGTTGTCTCCAATGGGTCAAAAAGCACACTATCTTTTTTTTTTTTTTTTTTTTTCTGTTTTTGGGTTACAACCTTAACAATCGAGGACAATCACACCAAGTCACATGCTTAGGAATGAATCATAATTATTATAGGGTAGTTAAGAAAATAAGCACTCATTAGCGGATCCTTCAATTTTGGCATACATTTTAATATTAATACCTCTCGTTAATAGTTCTTTGAATTATTATTACCTCAATTATAATTTGTATAAATAATTAATATTTTTTAAATATAAACATTTTTGAAAAAAAGAGTGTATTCCTATATTTTGACTTGAATATGTTTATATGTTTCCAATTCTTGTCAAGTTTATTTTAATTTTTCAAGGTAAAAAAAGTCAGTCTCCTAATTAAATTGTCCTCTTCAATTTTTAATGATAGTTTTTTTAATTTTAATGAAAAGAAATTTTTTAAATTAAGTAATTAAAAATATTTTCATCATTGATTAATTTAAGATACCAAAAATAAACTAGAATATTAAAATGTAAAAACATAATTAAATCTCATATATATAACTTAAAGTTATAATTAAGAAATAACTCTTTCTATGGTTTAGTTAGTTTATTCTATTATAATATAACTAGTGTAACTTATAATAATCTTCTTTTCAAGATTATTTTTATCGGAAATTGAATTGATGATTTTTGTTTAAATATTAATTATTGGATTTTAAGTTATAATTCAATTGTGATCCATCTACCTAAATAATATATTTATAACTGAATGAAAAAAGGTATTAAGTTTATATAATATGGAATTATCAGTACTGTTAATAGTTGAAAAGTGTTACAAGAGATATTTAAAAAATTAAATCAACATTGTTTATTATAAGAAAAAGTTAAATTGAATTACTGGCTATTATTGGCATTATTTTTATCAAATTTGAAGGTATAAAAAATATTTTTCTTCGTACTCTATTTCTTGAGAGTGAGAGTGAATTGTTAATATATATTATTTAAAATATTTGTAATAAAAGTTATGTTATTAAGATGTTTAAATAAAATATTAATTATTTGAAATAATTTCTAGTTAGAAAAATCTTAGATCACAAAATAAATTGTTCAAATATGACAGGCTACTTTCAATAATTTATTTTTTAAATCTTATATGCAAGATAGAATCTAAAACTTTATCCAAAGAGTTTTGGATACAATTTTACATGTACTATAAGTTATAAAGATTACACTAAAATTTTGTAACTGCACAGAAGTAAAAACTATTAATCATTACACATGATGTAGTCACGCAACTAATGATTAATATTTGATCTACAATGGCCATGTTAATCATTAGACTGGTTCATGGCTCTACTTTGGTATATATAGCAAACCAAGTATTTTCAAAACCCTAATTTTGTTCATAGGATATTTCTACGTTTCTTTTTATACTAAAAAAACTCATATTGTTGTATAGTAAAAAAATTGAGTTCACATGGTTTTTTTTTTTATGATATTTTAGGGTTGAACGTGGAGACAACAAATTGGAAATGACAAGCAAACGTAAGTAAATTGAAAAAAATAAAAGTGTACAATTGAGAATAGGGTTTTCAATGTTTGCCAAAATTTTATTAATGAATAATTCTTAAGTGGCATGACACGTTCTATTGAAAGAAAGTTGTTTCTTCCTAAAATTTAATGAAAAAAGAATGTGCAATTAAAAATAAAAATGGAAAGAAGACAAATTAGCCAGCTCAATTGAAAAGGAAGGAAAGTAAAAAAGAGGGATGAAAAAATATTTAGCACTCAAATTGGTTGGAGTTAATGAATGATATAGTATTTTTGCTTTGTCTTTTCATTGATGCTTTTTTTGTAGGCCTTAGAATCATTGATGCTTATTCACTTTCAAATCCCTTTATTTTAGTGGTCGGAAACTAGATCCAAATTTAATTAACCTACTCATTATCACTATGTGTAGGTAAGTTTTTCTTCCTTTTTATATATATTTTTGAACATTATCCCACTTACTTACCATCATATTGGTTGCCCCACCATAAATTCCAACACATAAACCACTTTCTCTTTTCATAGTTTTACAATCTCACAATTCCCAACTTAGTCCTTTCGTTTCCACAAACTTTGTCATCACCTACTTTTCAAAAAGTGCACTTCCTTTTCTTGCTTCTATTCTATTGTGTCACAACTACATTTCATTCACATAGCCACACAAATTTGTGAGAATGATATAACATGCTTCTTTCTCTTGGCCATCTGATTAAGTATTCAATCTCAATTAATCTAAACATGCCCAACACTTCATATAACTTGGACTTCATGTCATCTTGTTAGGCCTACACCGGATAGGATCACTGTATTTACTATTTACACTCTCCCTTTATACTAATGCACTCCTCTTTCTTTTTCTCTTTTCCAAACTACCCCACTAAACAAAAGAACCACATTCCCCCACCGTATCAAAGACTTGGTCCAAACTTAAGCATATCGAAGTTTAAAGTTAGAAAATATCTTTTAAATAAGATTGTGAAAATAAGTTTAACTTGATTGATAAAAGATTCGATTAAGTTTATTTTAGCTCTTAGATTAGGTTATTCACCGATCCCATTTTATAAAATATTAATAATTTTTTAAATAAAATAATATTATTTTATTAAAAAATATATATTATAAATTAATTTGATAAGAGATCCATTTATTTTAAAAATAAATATAAGAACAAATCTTTAATAATTACTTATTTTAAATTTTAATAGTTAAAATTAATTATTATTTTTAATTAATAAATTATTTAAAAATAAGCATGTTAATAAAAAGTGAATTTTTAATTTTAATTTTAATATTTAATGAATATATTCTCTTATAATTTATATATTAAATTTATTTATCTTAAAAAAATAATTTTATTAATATAATTTAAATTTAAAAATATATATTTTTTATTTTTTAATTTTCAATTAAGACAAATTTGAGTCATTAATTCATTGGTCTTACTTAGGACTATGTTAGGCTACAAATTATAATCCGTTTTATAATATTTTGATAAACTCAACCGTGCATTTTGATAATTATAATAATTGACAAGACAAAAGTACATTTGAGAATGTGTTTTATGTTACAGAGAGAATTAATGGGGAAAGAAACGAGATCATGGAAGGAGTGTATTAGCATAAATAGGAGTGTAAATAGAAGAAGCCTTAATTTCCTAACCAGACAGTAATATAAGGCCCATATTCCAATCAAAGTTATATTGTATTCTCCAGAACATTTTAAAACTAAGAAAAAAGAGGAAGTGTGAAGAGAAATAGTGTTGAAAAAAGAAACGACCTTCAGCCACAAATTATTGACCCCAAAATTGTAATTTACGCTATTTTCCTTTATTCATATACCAAAATACATTTTCAATAACTTTTGAAATTTAAATCTTACAACCAAAATTTCATAAAAGAATAAATTCCAATTTATTTTCAAACTACATTTTGAATTTTACTTCTAGAATACATTCAGAAACACATTTTTGTTAGAAATTTAATCTTAACATTACAATGAAAATATAATGTGATTAACTATTATTTTCAAATATAAACCAAATCAAATATTTTTAAATTAATTTAACACACGGAACAGAGTATCTTAATTTATCATATAATAATATTATTCCATATATATGTGGAGGTGTTAAAATGTGTGACTTGATCTTTAAATTATCGAATGTAAAGAAAATACATTTGACCAAACATCTACCCCATCAAAAACTTTTAGAATAGATGTGAAATATGATAGCATGGTTTAAACGTGAAAAAACCTTGTTATATGGTGTATATAAAAAAGATAATTCAACTACACACAGTACCTATAGAAGAAGACAAATAAATAAAATAAATACAACTAACCTAAAACTAGTATGTAGGTAGAGTCTAAGAAACACGTTGTTTATGTCTTACCACGTATTACACCATTTATAGCTTTAACATTTAGTAGAGTTTAACCCACTTCATCTTATCAACATTATCTTTATTATAACTTTTTGATATAAACATTTATCAATACATTAATCTATAAACTAAAAGAAACTTTTACTAGAATACTAATATATTTATTTTTAAATTATATGCAATTTATTTTTAGTTTATATTGTTTTACATGTGTTGATGAAAAAAAATCATAAAAACATGGTGGAAAGCTGAATTGATAAAGCTTGATTATGTTGACTGATGAGGTTCCCTTCGTGTCTTCTTGCAAAATCATGGGACCAAAGTGAAGTTGAGATTGACGAGTCGTTTGGTTTGGTGGTGGTGATCGAATCCTCCACGTCTGTTGCTTGTGTTGATGCCATGCCTAGCTATCAAGTCTTGAAACCTAGATCACATTATTTTCCATTTGGACTAGTTAGGCAATTATTATAAAAATTCTAACTATATGATTAGATTGAGTTCAAAACGAGTGATTTGTTGGGTGATGGAATTATTCATCACCACATGTTCAAAAGACATGTTGGTTCAATTCAGTCAAAGGTCGTCGTAGACAACAGTGAACGAGCATGGTTGGATCATGTGAAGATTTTCTTCCATCTTGATAATTTAATGAAGGTTCAAACGCCTACCACACTTCTGTGCATGATCACCATATATGGTAAAAAAACATTACACGTCATGTCAACCAACGAGATAATTTTTTTACAAGTACAATTCATGGATTGAACTCGATAATAAACATAAAAATAAAATTAAATTAAATACACCCAAGTCAATTTTCCCTTATCTAACTCTTCAACATTTTTCTTTTTACAGAATATAATCAATAAAACAAAACTAAAATAGGAATCTCGTTTGACCTCTTACGTTGTTGCTCATACCCTAACTAAGGTTTTGAGTTTTGTTTAAATAAAAGAAAATTTGTGTATTTGTATTGGAATTTAAGGTGTTACATACATATAGAGTAAAAATACAATAAGAATAAGGATAAGGAATTTGACATAAGTTTTGTCCTTCATTTTTATTTTTATTTTCCCTTATCCAAATCACAGTTATTTACGTTTTCAATTTTACAAACAATATAAAATCAAATATTCATGCATTTAGAGAAAGTATACAAACTCCTCTTACAATTATAAAAATCATGTATATTCTTCAAATACAGAAAATATTGTGAATGCAATGAAACTGATGCGTTTAAGTTTTCATCTCCATATTTAATTAATATAATGAGAATATATGAAGCTTGAAAATGAGATGATGGTCACACATCATGGAGCCCGTTAACTTTTAAATTGAGAAAGGACAATTGGCAGAGACAATGAAACCTGTCCTTGACAATTAATATTTAATCCTTGGATTTAATGAGAAGAAAACTTAGACGTAACGTAGTCATTTTCTGCTTCCAGGGCATGTTTCGTTTTCTAACCCTCGTGAAATATCTCTCTGCCATCACACTCGACCCTTTAAAGTAAGGACCATATTGTTGAAAACTCAAGTGTCGACTTTGGTGTATCGGTGGTATACACCCTGATTCTTTTTTCTTTAGAAAGCCTCGGAAAGAGGATTATGTATGAACACTTCAATTAATTAGGTCATTTTCCTTGCATCCAATTAATTCTTCATCACTAAGCCTTTTCATTATTCCAGGATTTAATTAGTTTTCCATTTATTTGAGGACTATAACTTATAACTTCCCTAAGTAAACACTTCATTAGTTGTTCATTTGAGTTCTCGTCTTTATATTCTTCTTCATTTAATTTGTCATAATACTTGCTTATGAACTTTTCTTATTCATAAATGCGAGACTATCAAAGTGGAAGAGGACCATCAAGAATTGATGCAAATAGAATAAACTGATAATCATTGTAAGTGATATTAGACCAATACAAATCTATGATAAACATAAATTAAATAAAATAACTCAAATGAAAAAGCTAATGTAACAAGTATTATAATATTTACAAGCAAATAGAGATGATAAATATGTTTAACTTTGAAAGTAATATGTTATATATATATATTGTATTTAAAATTAATTTAATATATGTGATATATATTTAAAAAATATATTATGTTTTTATTAAGTGACTTATATTATTACAAGTTTTGTCAAATATGCTGTACTTGCAAAATAAGTCTCTAAAATATGTATACAAAATTCAATACAGTTACGCAATCATTTGCACTCAACATAATATTTTGATATATATATATATATATATATATATATATATATATATATATATATATATATATATATATATATATATATATATATATATATATATATATATATATATATATATATATAATCATATTTATATACGTTCAAATATATAATATTTATTCATTTCATATATTATAATAAGATAAATTAATATAAAATACTTGTATTTTATAGTCATTAATGAATCTATCGTATCATACACTCGATAATTTTGATAGAAAAAAATTAATTTCATTTTCAGAATGCAAAATTATAAAAATTGTACAAATAGTTGTATAAATTCAAAATAGTACCAAATTAACTAAAAAGTAACAACATTTTTATATGAAAAAACAAAAATAATGATGAAAATTTAATAGAAGCTTCACACACCCTAACTTCTCCACATGAACTATGCTTGTGCATTTGAAGTTTAATGGTATTTGCAAAGAGATATTGATGGATTCAATGAATTTGAACTACTCTAATTTTGTTCAAGATGAAAACATTAATTTCATCAAATATAAGGTTGAATGTTTAAAAAATGTAACATGTCCAAAATTAATTCGACATGTATATATATATATATATATGCATAGAACACACAATAATGTGTTGATTTTTACTCTCTTTTTTTATTTACTTTTTCAATAGTCAATAACTTTCATTTAACGTGTGATCATTCTTGTGAGATAATATGTTTTAGACTACGAATAGTTTTAATTTTTTTACCACTTGTGATGTAATTTGAACATTAATATGAACATTATTATCTATAGAGACACTATTACCAATTGATAATTACTTTATATTTTTTTGTATTGGACAATTTTTTGAAACAACAAAGTCATTTTATATGTTGACTAAGCTACATGTTTTATAACATCATAAAATATCTGACACAACTTGTAAAATCTTTCAATTGTATACAAAATTGATTTTGGAAGAAATACTCTAACTCTTTCCTAAGTTAGAAACAACACTAAATATCAACAAACAATATCCTTAAATTCAAAAACACTTGACTTCATTTTGAACACAATGAATATTCACATAAAATCACTACTACAAATAAAGCCTTCAACATCGGTTCAGGAAGACTTTCAACGTCGGTTCTAAGAAACCGACGTTGAAAGTATGATTTTTTAAATTAATAATTTTTATTTATTTACAACCCCTTTACCCCCTTTATTTATTTAGAAGTCTCCCCTCTCTTTATATTATATTTTTTAGAAGTTTATTAATTTTTTAAGAGAATTGTTATTGACAAGATTCGAACTCGAGTACTTTAGAGTTGGAGGCTAATACTCCAACCAAGTAAACTACTAGCATTTTCTAATAATAACTTACAAATAAATTATATTTATATACAAATAAATATATATCCGTGTAAATATATAAATATATAAATACAAATATATTTATATATTTTGATATATTTATATATTATATATTTATATGTTGGATGTGAGGGCACACTCGAAAGTGAAAGTGTGTGTCGAGTGAGTTTTCAAAATTTGATGCTAAATTTGTGAGCATGTATCTTTATATGAGTTTGTAATTTAATGACAAAATATAATTTTTATAATTTTATTTATATAATGATATAAAATAAATTTAGGAAACGCGTTATTCGCTCTCAAGCGAAAAATACCAATTTTTGCTCAAGCAAGACTTGAGTGAGTGAATTTCCGTGAGCTTTAACATATTTTCACTCAAGCGAGAGTCAATCACACTTTCACCATCGATCGAAAAATACCAATATAATTTATTTGTAAGTTATTATCAAAAAATTATAGTAGTTTAGTGGTTGGGATATTAACTTTCAACCCTAAAATACTGGCTTCAAATGCTCGTCGATGACAATTCATTAACTTAAATGAATTTTTGGCTGAAAAAAAAATACTTTCCAGAAAATATATACAAATAAATATATATTTACATGGATATATATTTATTTGTATATAAATATAATTTATTTGTAAGTTATTATCAGAAAATTATAATAGCTTAGTGGTTAGAGTATTAGTTTTCAATTCTAAAATCATGAGTTCGAATCTTGTTAGTGACAATTTTCAAATTTAAGTGAATTTTTGGTGAAAAAAAAAAAAAGACTTTCCACGTCGGTTCCCGAAAGTGTCAATAAGAGAAAAAAAAAAAGACTTTCAACGTCGGTTCATATGGGAACCGACGTAGAAAGTACTTTCTACATCGGTTGACTAAGAATCGACATAGAATGTGTTTAATATTCAACTTTCAACGTCGGTTCATCTAGGAACCGACGTGGAAAGTACTTTCTACGTCGTCTCAGCTATAACCGACGTTAAATGACGACGTAGAAAGTATATTTTGTAGTAGTGAATATTATTTCTTTTGATTACCCACCACTTATGCTTTCTTCCAATATGTCCTACAAACAATCATTTCTAGTACATGACATACTAACAACACAACCATTCATCTTTCCACTACTGAGCTTGAAACCCAATGAGTTTCAAATGAGTGTAAATAAATTGTTATTGTTTCTCAATTTTTGTGCCTTATCATAGAGTGCATTGTCATTGTCTTACAAAGTCCTGTAAAGTTGTTTCTAAATTAATGTATTCATTAAAAAAAAAAAACATTCATACTCTCACTATGTTACATGGTTGAAATGTCAACCTAAAATTGATCTTTCAAGAGACAACAAATCCATATTTTATGATCATCAATTAGGGAGTCCAATCACTTATTGTTAATCAATTCATATTGTTCAACAAATGCACTTCAATTTGCAACAAACTCAATACTTATATGAGATTCATAAATTATTCGTAACAATACATAATACTTTGGTACTCATTATATCCTCTGAACTTTTTAGGTATCTTTTTCATAATATGCTATAAGCACCACTTATGATGGGTAGTAGGAAACACAAACTCAATTACGTTTTTCATGACCATGCATTGATCTATAACAATTTCAAAGGGGGGCCTAGATGACATGTGTCACATCCATGCCTAAGAAAAATAAAATAAAAGACTTTATGTCTTCACAAGATAACAACTCTCATTCAAGTAAACTTGAATGGTCATGATGATCTATTCCAACAAAAGGGGCAAACAACATGTCATACTTGTTAGTCAAATATGTTACGTCAAATGACACTATATCACCAAAGTACTCAAAAGCTGTCTCTGACTTCTAGCATTTGCCAAAAAAAAATAAATAAAAATTAACACGAAAGTCACTGTGTAAGTCAAAAGTTGTACATGTAGTATTAGAGAATACAAGAAGACAAAAGTTGAAGACTTTTCAGTGATTTGGTGAGAAAAGAGATAAAGGAGGACCAATAGAGTAGTGAATAAAACATAGGGTACTTGAACATGTTGTTTATGATGTGTAAAAGTTAAAAAATGTTAACAATATTTGCTCAAATACAAACCGGTTCAACTGTGATGTATTAGTCATTATTAATATTTGGTTAAGCAAGTAACAAAACCACTCAACAAACTACACAAACGATGAGCATTAAATAATATCTCTATTTTTTGTCTTGTGGTTACAATGTGCTACTATCGTACCATTTCTTAGCAAAATTTAAATAAGATAGCTCAACCAAATATAAATCTGCTTAGAAAATGTCATCAATGCTTCATAATCACTCTATAGTGAATAAGTTAAGTCAATTTTGTGACACTTCATCTAGACATACAATAATAATTTTTGCTCAACAATAAATATTGTTCCATGTATCATGCATTTTTTATACAAAATTTTGATTACACTATTTTGTCCTCAATTCATGTTGAAACATGACCAACAATTCATGTTGAAACATGACCAATACGCACAAATGCATTAATGATCTACCAATTGATAGTATAACATGTTGTCCTTAAAAGATTCTGCATAATGCAACAAGTTGTTCACTTAAAAAAAAAAATTGAAGTGTAAAGTATGTGGACTCACCTAAAGGTATGTGTTTAAAAAATAAAACACCACCAACTCAAGTAGTATATGCAATATAAAAATTCATCAACATCATCGTCATTATGAAGTTGCTCAAGTTTATAAAAAATATTTCCTAACAAGATATGATTCTCAACAAACAGTTTTTTGTTTGATGATGAACATCTTCATCAAAACGAATGTTCTCTCATACTACAAGAAGGTCTAAAATCAAACAATCATCTAAGGGTGTAAAAATTATTACTTTATTTTATTTATTTAAGAGCATTTTTTTTAAATCTCATTTACTACATAATTCAAACAACAATGACAAAAATATTTTCATTTTTTTCCATGAATAATAACAAGTTAAAAGGGGTTTATTTAATTTTACTCTAATAGTTGATAATAATATTATTAACTTTGCTAATCCATCATGTCCTTTATTCATGTCTCATTAGTTCACCAACATTATATTTAGTTCAAAAATATCTCATGTCATGAACCGTACTTGCACACACATAAATAAAGACCAATTTTAGACACACAATTATAAAAAAAAATACTTTCACAAAATCTAACAATTATGCATATTCAATACAATAAATTTGTTGCTATATTGGAAGCTTGTTGAAATACAAAGTATTGAACAATTAACTTTTGTAATGAAAGTGTATTGATGTGTGTGAACATTGCTCCAACAAAACAAAAACCACATTAAGAAACTCAAACAAACTCGATTCTTAACCAGATTTTACAATAAGCTAACTAGATAAGTATGTAGTGTACAAACTACATTTTGCAATTTTTGTTCATAACCCTTAAGCGACTCATCTTTCTCACCCTTAACCATCACAACCAATTGCTTATGTTCAAAGTAGACATCTTGAAAATATTAATACTATTTAAAATTATTTATCATAAAAAAATGTTAAACCTCTTCTTAAGTTATTGAAAATTCGACATGATCTAGTGCGTATAATACCACTTTTTTCTAGTGTAAGATTAGGTAAAGTGACCAAGGTGAGACTTTTCCATCCTTTGAACCATTTCCCAGAAAAATAATGCTCTAATATGATTTGTGGATTCTAAAAGCATAAAAACTAACCAAACTCAAATTTGTCTTTAAATCTGCACCCTTCTTCCAAATTTTATAAGTGTACGAAGGAGCATTCCTAGAGATGACAGGAATAAAAAAGCTCTCAAAGTGGAATGAAATCTCCATGTATAAGTCTTTAATCCCATGGTCCCTACCAAGTAAGACAATCTTCTACACCATTTTGCCCAAGTCAAAGGCTGATGTGCTTAATTATTATATAAGAAATACTCTCTTCTATGTGGAAAACAACTTTATGAAAAACACTCCACCCTACTCATTCTACAACTCCAATAACCATCAACATATTGATAACCATTTCATCACCAAATTTCACAACAAAGAGAAGAGAGATATCCATGTGTGGAACATCAAGGTAGTTTAATCATAGCAAAAGTGGCACGAGCCTTCTGTTCCTCTTAAATTTTTAAAAGAAGAGTAAACAATAAAAAGATTGTCATTCTAAGATCCAATGAGGGATACCTAATCGACCTCTTAACTAAATTAAGTAGATAAAAATACATAATTTTGTTTAGAGTATTTTATGGCGTATGTAAGGTACCTTTTGGTTTCTCATATACTCAAAGATGATTATGTTCCCGTCCTTGGTCACCAAGCGATCCACATTCTTGGTCGAGAAAATCTTCTTGTGAGTGTTTTTGTCTATAACCTTGAAAAAACAATATAGTGACTCAATTTGGATAAGATCTTCTATGACCTCTCGAACATTTCTATATGTTTTAGTAGTTAGAGGTGTCAAAATAGGCCTAAACCGATGGACCAACCTGAAATACTTGAGAAATAGGTCAGGTTAAGCGAAAAAACTTAAGACATAAATTGAATCAGACCAATTTTGACTCGACCCATTTAAGATAGGCCTAAATGAGCTTAGGTTAGACTAATTCATACGCTTATGAGCTGATCCGTTTTATGAAATAATAATAATTTTATAAAATAAAAAATAAAAAAATATTATTTTATTAAAAAAATATGTATTATAAATTATTTTGATAAAAGATCTACTTATTCTTCTAGAAAGTATAAAAGTAAGTTTCTAAGATTCACTTATTGTAAAATTTTATTTTAGAGTGAATGAATCTCTTCTCTTGTAGCTTAAATATTAAATAAAGTTTAATTTTATTAATATAACTTAAATGGTAAAAATACATTATTTATTTATTTTTATTTTATTTATTTTAATTAATTATTATTTATTTTTATTAGGTAAAAATTGGTCCATTAGCCTAGCATATGATTGGGTTAGGCCAAAAATTATGGTTCACTTTAAAATATAAGTCAAACTTAGCCATCATTTTTTTTCACTTGGTTTGTAGGGTCAGGTTAGGCTAGACTAGACTGTCCATTTTGACAACTCTGTAAGTAGTATGTCCGTAATTTTGATTCCATGCACATCACTTAGTATACTCTATAGGTGTCATTCTAGGTTCTGGAAGTTTGACCAACTCCATTTTACATGCTTTTCGAAACACTGTCTCAATGCTAGATTTAAAGGTGTGAACCTTGTCTCATCATGTTTGTCATCTTGTTTGATTCTTTTGTCCAAACCGAATATATGGTCAGACTATCCATAAATGGTTCTTGTCTTAGACTTGAAATTATAACGTGAATAGTCACGTCAAAAGATAAATTATGAATTAAGAGACATACCTCAATAAATTTGTTTGTAATAGGAGTTAAATGCATAACACTACACAAAATTTGAAAATCTTTTAAGAAGGGCTAATTTTTTGGATAAAGCTAGAAGTAGCACATAACATAGAAAGCATATCACACTAAAAATCAAATAAAGGGATAAAAATATCCAGTTTTTTAAACAAATATTCATAAACAAAAGTGAAGTCTTCGATATTTAATCAGACTTTAGTAACAACAAACTTAATATTCTCATCATACCATAAAATTTACATATATCCTTTACAGAAGAGATAGTGGTAAGATAGAATGAATAATGATTCACCTTTTCGAGTATCCAACTATTTTCAGGTTCTAAGATAGGAAGAAACCTAACTTTTTGACTCCCCCTAGTGGAGCTCAGACTAGCCTTAGTGACTTTTTGGTGAGTCTTATAAGCCCATTATAACGGGAAGAAGTCTTACGATGGTAACACTCCCTTGATTTCACCACAACTATTACCTAAGTAGGAGAAGTTATTTTCTCCATAGAAGTAAAGGAGTTAGATAAAACCTTTTCTTTGATGAATTCATGATGGATGAACTTTGCGTTTCCCCATCAATTGTTCGACACGGGTAGAATTACTAGAGTTGCTGGATGGTTTAGTACCATACAGTATTTAAGAGAATAAGGAAATGAATTGAATATACATAACAAATGAATATGAAAGGAAACTAAAAAAGAAGACTCAAAGAAGGTAAGTGCAAATGGAAAACAAATGTAAAATGTAATGACATAGCGGGGATGTGACTCAAATTTGATATTTTGATTGAACCTCAGCATAGATTTTAAGAAAAAACCTTGGGATGTTAAAACTATTAGTTAATGAATGTTAATAATAATAAGAATACTTATGGAAATAAAAAAAGAAGTGTAAACTTTTAGTCACACGTATAAGACTAAGTATACTACACTCAATAAATTTTATATAAAATACAATATGTATAACTCATACATAAGAATAACTCATGCAGTTATTATAGTTTGAATTAACTTATAAAGCTATCAATTCATTTATCTAAATTAAACTTTAAACTCTGACTTGCGGATCCACCTTCACAAAACGAAAATATTCTCTAATTTTGATCATTTAAAAAATATATTATAATAATAATAATATATTTTAAAATAATAAATAACATTAATATAAATATAATTATAATATTATAACAAATTATAGAATAAACAAAAATAATTAAAATGACAATTTAATTATAAATATTATATTTAAGTATTATTACTTTGTTTATGTACCATTCAATTTTGTTTTCATACATTTTATTTAAAATCTTTAATGAATGAGTTACACAGTAATAATATGTCACAAATAGTTAAAGGGAAAAACAACTTAAACGACAGCGTTTGCTGACCAGCTTTTCTAAAAGATATCATTTTGACCTTGTTTATTATTTTATAATTTTTTACATTATACCACATATTTTAAAAAATTATTTAATTAAAAAATTTCGATAATAAAATGAGTAAAAATACTTGTATGATAAAATTGATGAAATGATAATATTTAAATAGTAAAATGTATAATTAAGTTTAAAGTAATTAATTATCTCCTTTTAATTTACGAGCCACGTCTTTTATGTTCAAATAAATGTCTCTTTTGAAAAAAAAAAAATTATTTGACGTCGAACAATATTAAAAAAAAATCCTTTTTATATAACTTCGACCTTCCTTATCTAAATAAGTCGATGTTCTATAGTTATTGCTGTTTACAAAATACACAAAAGTTTAATTCAGCATCACATTTTTCTTAGTAACATTTAGGACAATTTATAATCCTCTAAAAGATATTTAGTTGTACATATTTTATTACTAACTTTCTACATTGAGAATTTTCATACTTAACTTTAATTTCACCAATTTTATTATTTGAATTTACAAATTATACACATTATAATCGTTTTTATTAATTTAATGCGGTTAATGTAAAATGAAATCTAGTCTAAAATAGAATAGGTTATATATCACATTTTAGTACCGAATTTTCTATTTTTGTGAAATTTATTATTGAGCTTTCTATTTAGTAATTTTACTATTTAACTTTCAATTTGACGATTTTTTTTAATTTCGTAAATATTACCATTAGGTTTTAATTTTGCAAATTTTATCATCTTAATTTTGAAATTATACATACTTTTTTTCTTTTTATCTATTGAAATTATTTTACTAATAATGTGATGATGTCACCAATAAATAAGGTGAGAAAATCTCGATGCAAGGGAAAAATGTTTGATGTTATTGGATAGATTAAAAATAAGGATATTATACTCTTAATCATAAATATTAAATTATTTATTCAATTTATCTATATTTTATTATAGGGAATTAATTTAAAATTTGAGGACCTATTTTCTTATTATTTATGTACATCATTCAACTGTCTTGTATTTTTAATATTTTATGTAGTTTAACATTGGGATAACAATAAAATAATTGGTACAATCACATAAAACTATGCAATAGAATAAAATGAAAAAAATATATAGAAACTTAAAAGTTATTTTTAAATAATAAGTACAGTATAAAAATTAATAACTATACTTTTTTTTTAATTTTATCGATATAGATATAGTTTTTTGATATAATTGTTAAAAAGAATTAGAATGACTTACATAATTCAAAAGAGTGGTGAATTGGGTTTTAAAGAGTTTTTTTTCAAAATCTAAAATTGTCTTACTCTTTTCAATTTGAAAACAAATAAAGATGAATCTTTTTCTATGAATCTAATTGAAATAAAATATAAAATATGTTTCAATTCTTTTGAAGACATCAAGATAAATAAATAAAAGATAAGAACACAAAAATGAATATTGGTTTGATTTCGTAGAATCTACCTCCAGTTATTTAAGGAATCTTAACTTGAATTTTCACTATAAATTTTTTAAGATTGAGATTACAAATATTCACCTTTAAAATCTAATCCAAGAACATGATGCATATCTTGGAAAACAAACCTTTTAACAAGATTTAATTAGAAAAGAATTGAAAATGGTATCCTCACAATTTTCAAGCAATCAAATACCCAAACAAAAGTTATAAAAGAAACAAAATCACTTGGATTTGAATTATACACTACACAAATTCCTATAGCCAAAATGTCTTAATTCTTAATATAATTCTCACATAAATATTTCACAATTGGTAGCTGTTTGAATGCCCATATGATCTCTTTTTTTTTTTTTTAAACTTTTATTGTTTTTCGAAAGTATTGTATTATTGACAAAAAAATTTCTTCAATTTAAAGAATCAAAATAGTTTCAACTAATTTAGATAATTAATTTAAAAAAATTAATCGATTAATTTGGTCGGTATTTAAAAAAAAACTATATGATCGAACATCGATTATCAATTTTTGGCAGAATTTACTCGATTTGATAAGAATACAAAAATATATACTGATTCGATTTCACATAATCTACTTCTAGTTATTCAAACAATCTTAACCTAAATTTTCATTATAAATTTTCAAAGATTCAGATTACAAGTTATTAAAATTGAAAGTTTAATAATAAATTTCACAAAAATAAAAACAAAATGCACAATTTAAAGTATAAAATATATTATTATAAAAAATTTGTAAAATAAAAATGGAAAGATTTTTTCCCAAAATACTCCTTTATAATAAATATAAATATAATTAAAAATAATATGATTTATAACTTTTACAGTACATTTATGAATCTTACTTCATTTTCATGAATCTCGTATTGTTTTAAAAGTTGAAGTAAAAGTAATTTCTCAAATTTCCAGAGACATTTTTAAAATAAAACTTTAACAGGAAAGATTTCAAAATGGAGGAAACAATAACTAAATAATTAAATTAATATATATATTTAAAGATAAATATGAGATTGTATTGTTATTTATATACATTAATTAATTAAATAGTAAAAAAGATAGAGTAAAGGTAAATAATTTTATGAATAAACGTGGCACGTGTTTATTCTCCTACCATGAAGCAGAAGGTGTCAAATCGTTTGAGTGGGTCGTTAGTTGAATGCATGGAGTCATTGTTGGTGGGTGCAAGTTGTATGGCAACAACATATGCAAATTGATGGAGAGGCAAGTCGGCGTTTGGTGTGGTTGGTTGCAGCCAAGTGAGAGTGGGGTTCTTGACATCAATAGTGGTTTGTGATTTAGTGCATCCCACCATCCACCTCCTACTTGTTAGGTCATGACCATCTTCCATAAATTTTAATATTTAAAAACAGAAATTTGTCTATAATATAGTCTTCGTCAACTCAAACATAGATAAATGAAATCTTTAAACATATTCGAGATACAAAAGCTAAAAAATAAACTATCTGAATCATAGAAGTCCTAAAATGAATTTTAAATTTGAAAATAAAGAAATGAAGTTGCTTGCATAGAAGGGCATCTGATTCTGAGTGACAGAGCTTGGGGTGAGGCTGACATCCTTTACCCTAAAAGCTTGTATGCCCTGGTTTTCTTTCTCTGTGCTCTCATACTCTCACTCTTTCTCTTCTTCTGCCACTGTGAGTGCCTATCTTTATCTTTATCTGTACTATCTATCACAGGGCCAGCTAGCCCTACCTCGCTCTCGCTGGCTCCGTATTAAGCCTTTATTAATTAATGTACTATGTTCTATGCTATGCTATCATGTCTAACTCTACGTATTCTGTTATCACACTCACATGAATCATACAAAAACAAACAAACTTTAATAATATATATTAATAATGAGAGTAGCAATTCGTCGCTCCATTCTAACCCCATCCTATCGATCAAATAATTATCTAATTTAATTTATATTTTAAAATTATTATAATTTTTAGTTTGATATGGATTTTTGTTATACTAATAATCAATAGCCCGTTTTATTTTATTGAAAATTAAAAAATATTAATTTTTTAATTATATTAACTAAATTATTTTTTTAAGATATAATTATTTAATATATAAATTATAAGATAATAGATCTATTCAAAATCAAAATAATAATTAAATTTTTTTTTATCATCATTCTTATTTTAACGATCTAAAATAATAATTAATTTTAAATATTAAATCTTAAAATAAATAAAAGTGTCATATTTATTTTTAAAATTATAAGATGTATATATATATATATATATATAAATAGAATAATATCATTTTTATTTAAAAAAAATACTTATTTTATAAAACAAGTTGAGTCATATAGATTATAACATAAATGAATCAGGCTAAAATAGGTCCGATTTAATTTGGACCATGCCTTTTGAGTCGACCCATCGAGTAATCATATTTTTACACCTTAAGAATAACATGAAAACCCATAAATAAAATAAAAGATAAAAAAATTGATGATAGGTAATAATAAAATTTTATTATTAGAAGAAATTACAATATTTTCTTTAAATTTAAGGAAAAAACATTAATATTATCTCTAAGAAGTAAGATAATATACATACTATGCAATGTACTAACAGAAAAGAAAATAAAAGTGGTTTTTGAGATTATTTATAATATAAACATTATGTTAATTTTAAAATAGAAAAAAATAAGTACCAACATATAATTTTCTCTATAAGAGACTTATCTTCTAATGTTCTCTCACTTAATGATTTTGATTAAACTAATTAATTATTCACCGTATATTATTATTGTCTCACTTGTGATAACTGTTGTCCTTTTTATAAGAGAAGAAAAATAAGTTGTTCAAACTTTTAAAGGAGAAATTTATTTTTTGAAATGATTTTGTTGAACAACTCTTTTGGAGGGGAACAAAACCCCCACACCTTATTCCTTCTCAATTCAAATTTTAGTTGAAAGAGAAAATTTTTGTTTTAACTTTTTCTTCTCTCTTTCAATTTTATTTTTGATTTTTATTTAGTCCTTCCTCACTTGTTGAGGGGTGAGATGACATAACTTTTTTTGTGTGAAGAAAACTTATCTTGTCGGTGTGACCATCATGGATAGATTGTCTATCATGTTGTCATGACCTATTGAGTAGGATATGCCCAACACCCATAAGAACTACATCACAAAATATTTTCTACATGTGAGTGGCGTTCCTCGTGATGTTCATGCCTTCTCCTAAAACTCTCACTTTTATTATTTTTATTTTTTTATTTAGGAGTTGGGCAAACATGACCCTTATTTCTTCATCTCTTTTTTTTCTTTTAATAACCTAGGCTTATCCCTAATCGAAGACCTTTCCCTACACCCCCGATAGCTACCACCCACACTAGAATGACTTGAATGTGCATGAAAATAGTCACTCATTTTTGTTCAAGAAATATTTTCACAAAAAAATTGAAAATATTTTCACAAAAATGAAGTGACAAAGGTTTTCACAAAAAAGTTTTTAAGTGTATGTGTTACACCCTTAAGACTAAAGGAAGGTCACTATTCGATTAGCGACTTACCTACATTTTGCCACGAAAAAATAAATTTCTAATTGCAAAAATTAACACAAAGTAAACTAAACGAAAACCTAAGGTGAAAGTCCAAGTGACACTCAAAGAGCCTCTTGAAATACTTCCACCAGACTCATGCGTGTTGTTATTGCAAAGTTTATGATGGAAGATAGGGTTGTACTGTGGCGGATCTTGACCATTGATCTTGGGAGGGCCAAATAATATATTATTAATAAATATAAAAGGAAGAAAGAAGATGAAAGGGTGAAAAAATAAAATTGTAGATATATACTTAAATATATTAAATGATCATTAAGTTTGAGGGGAACAAAATCATAGATTATATAAGAGTTACAAAACTGAGGAGGGGCTGAGAGGATAAAATTGTAAATATACAAGTAAATATATTAAATGTTCATTATGTTTGGGGGAACCAAAATCATAAATTACATGGAAGTTACAAAATTTTGGGGGGGCCACAGCCCCCCTCAACTCCCAAGAAGATCTTGCCACTGGTTGTACAAAAGACATTTTCCCTAGACACCCATAGAAAAATTACAACAAAAAAATGATACAAGAAAAATCTGTGACAAAATTACAACAATGAGTTAACAATGAAAATTTTTGTAGCAACCGAATTTTGTGACGAAAATTTCTGCTACAAGGCTATTTTATGATGGAATTTGGTGAGTTTTTCTGTATAAGTTTAAGGTTCCTTTTCAATCAAGCCTCCTTAAAGAAAACCTTCTTCTTTATTCTTAACAATACTTAATATGCTACCTTGGAGAAGAAGTGAGTTTCCAAGAAATAAGGACAAACAAAGAGGTTATCTTATTTCTTAAGTGCTCAAGATGCAAGAATCAAAATACAAGAGATGGACACAATCAAGTTATTGGATTATTATATGACACAACTTAAGAAATTTAAAAAGACAAGCAAGAAAATTTGGCAAATTTTTAAAAGGAAGCACATAAAAGAATCCTAAAAATGGGTCTAGAATTGATTACAAAATAAAAAGATTCAAGTTGAATCAATTACAAGCTCATTTAATCTTGGCTGAATTACAAACTCCTATTCATTTTTTTATACATGTAATATTTCAATTCAATCATTATCTTAAGGAGTGTGAGACTATTTATGAGTTGCAAACACATTTTCTCATTTTTTTTTGTTTTTCTAAGGCTCGACTTTTTCCACTTTGACCTTCTTTTCTTTTCAATTTTACAACTTTAATTGCCTTTTGTTTTTATAAGACTTAAGCCTTTTTTACCAATTCAATTTCAAATCAATTTTTATGGTATAAATTCAATAAAAGTCGAAATCGTATCATGCATGGCATATTCAAAGACAATTGATTCAAATTTCAAAAATTTAAAGGAAACTAAACTAATATGGCTTGTACAAAAGGATTTATATTTAGAAATTTGCTAATGATCTAGTAGCAAAAAAAGTACTCAAAGTACAAGCCAACATACACATGGTTCGGTCCCTTACATACAAGACTTGATTTCAATTTTATTTTCTAACACATGTGGGACAACATCTATGGAATTATGAATATATAAAGACTATAGATGACTTTTTAACACAATATAGAAGATTATAAAATTGAAAGCTAAGTAAGAAAATCTATGGTTACACATACGATATTTTTAGAGAAATTTGTAAACATACAATTGATTCAAGAAATGAAGTAAGCAATGAATCAATTACAAGTAAAGTTAAATCACTAAGACCAAACTGCAAATGACTCAAAAAGATTGACTCAAACAATGGTATACATGATCGAATTTTAAAGGTGAGAAGAAGAAAAGATGAAGGTACTTATCTCCTATAGACCTCCATGCCTAGCTCTTGATACCAAATTGATGAAAATATTTTTCCTCCTTCCACTAAGTATGGTGTAGAAAGTCCTGCACCATGAGCACCCAAGAATTAACCAAAATTATTCTTCAAGTTTTTAGAGAAATTTGATACTAGCTCCTCCAGGAAAGATTCTTTGTTAGGAGAATAGGATAAATAAATCTCCAAGGACACTTTAAGACAAGTCCAAACGGGGTACAAATAATTTATGCAAGTTCCACATACTAAGCTTGATTTCATTCAAATGTACTCAAAAAGCTACACAAGGGATCATATATATAGTTGTTCTTCTCTCATTCACTCACTCACCTAGGGAATATGAGACTAAATTTGCTTCTAAAGGCTATGCACCATATTTTATAGCTTCAAGTCTCACATACCTCACTTTTAATTACATTTATGAGTTTATATATTAAAAAATTCTCAAATGTTGCAATCAAGAGTTGAGGCTTGAACCTCCTTGAGTGTTTGGAGAGATTTGGCTGAATTTGAGAAGAAAAAAATGATATATTCTCTTTTTGTAGTAGTTAAGGCTTGAACTTTGCCCTCTTTTTTCAAATGCAACACATTTGAGTCCTATCTATGCATGACAACGGGGCAGGGCGGGGGTGCGTTTTTCCTCCCCGATCCCCACCCCTTACTTTTTTAACCACCCTCGTCCCCGCCCCGATCCCGCTCGGGGTTAAAAATTAAGTCTCCATCCCCGTCTCACTGGGTTTCGGTTCCTCGCCCCCACCCCGTCCCCGATCTATATTATTTTTAAAAAGACAATTATATTTATAATAAATTAATTTTATTATGTATTTTTTATATATAAATAAATATTTATAATTTTATAATTATTATTAATTAAATATATATTTTAATTTATTATATTTATATTAAAATATGTATGTAAAAAATATTTAATTATTTTATATATATATATAGAGAATATTTATAACATTATTATTATTATTATTATTATACTATTCAAATATTTGAATACTTATAACATTATTATTATAATACTGTATTCAAATATTTAATTATATATATAAGTTAATTCATTTTTAAGTTGTCATTTAAAAATATGAAATATATAGTTTATAAAAAAATATTTAATAAGTTAATTCTTATTTAATTAGTTCGAAGTAATAAAAGTTTAAATTATCAATTTCTTTTAATCCTTTAAAATACAATTATTTTATTAAGATAAAATTTGATATATGATAAATAAGAATAATAAGATAAAAAAAATATGACATAATAAAATCTAATAAATATAAATTATAAATAAAATAATATTAGTTACTACTAGGATTTATGTAAAATATTTAGAAAAAGATAAAGAAAAAAATTACTTTGTGTTCATCAAATTGATTGAAAAGCCTAAAAAAATAAATAAATTGATGGGAAAAATTAAGAAAATGTAAAAAATAGAAAGGTAAGAGAGAAAATAATGTAATAAATGAATTGATATAAAAGATTAAAAAAGACAAAAATTAAAAGTGGGTAGAAGAAAAATAGAAATTGGTGAAATATTAAAAAAATAACTTTATATGTAATAGAAAAAGAAAAGAAAATACATTTAAAGTAATAATATTTTAAATTTTAAATTTAAATATAAAGTCGAGTGGGGACGAGGTCGGGGTCGGGTTGGGGATTGCATTACTCATCCCCGTCTCCGCCCCCGACTTTTTAAAGCGGGGAGAACCCAAACCCGCCCTCGCCCCCGGTCAACTAGGGTTTTTCCCATCAAACTCGGGGCGGAGACGGGTCTGTCCCCACGGGTACGGGTTTAATTGTCATCCCTAGTCTTATCTCCTCTAATTTTGACTTTCTTCAAGCGTTTATATATGTGAACCCTTTCTAAAGTTGCAACCAAAAATAGAACTTGGACTTCTAGCTTGTATGTAGCAAATTTAAGTTAGGAAAAAGGTTTGGTTGAGACTATGCTTTGGGTTAAGATGCAACTCTCCTTTTGGTTCAACCCAATATTGTTCCTTGCTCCTTTCTTTAATATTATGTCTCCTCTAAGTTCAACATTACTTTGAGAAAGACGTTTTCCAATGTTTATATATCAAGGAGTTTCCATAATGTGTTTATATATCAAGGAGTTTCCATAGTGTGCAACCAAGTGTAGTGTGTGAAGGGTGGTCATGGTTCTCTCCAAGTAATCATGTCAAGCTCTTAGGTCGTGCCTTGTGTGTTGGATCGTGGTCTTCTGTGTTGGATCAAACATGTCCTACAAAAAAGACAAAAGATCATTTTTACAATTTTATACAAAGCAAAAGGTAGAAGATGATTCTAATAAGAGAGACTCCAAAGGAGAAGTGTTCTTGAGAAAACTTCCTCTTCTATCCCTTAGGTCTTTGGCCTTGGTTGAGACCCAATCTGTTGTGGCCTAGATGGTCCTCCATCATATTTTATATGTTGTTGTTCCCCAATCTTCATTCTCAACTATCCAAGATGTCTATAATGCTATCTCATGAAAGTTCACCTAGAATTTGAAGTTGTTGAAGATGCTTTGTTGAACAGTAACCTTGTTCCTTTTTTTGGATACATGTGTTGATGAACTTCTTAGAGAAGAAAAATGTTTACTTATTCAAGGATCCATGACTCATGATATTGCCCTTTCAGAACTTGTGACATTTGCATATGTTGCCCAAAGCAAAGGTCGTGATATGCGACATGTCTAATGTTTTTCTTATAAACAATTTGTAGATATTATCAATATTTGTAATAAAAAGTGTTATTATTATTCCAAATAATAGGGTCATTATATCTATGATTTTCCTATGCATCATCCAACAATATCACATCATTCTAATAAGACATTTCATGGTAGTACCAATATTGTATCTCATCCTCCTAGTCATGATGTATTTAATACTAGTGTGTAATAACCTGAAATGATCCAACAAATAACATTTTCAACCTTGAGTATTTAAGATAAGTCTTCTATTGTCTCTATTTCATAGTTTCTTGATTTTGATGTATCTAATCATATGACTGGTCCTTCAAACTACTTACACAATATACATTCTTTTCATGGTAATCAAAAAATTCAAAATTTTTATAGTAATAATATTATTATCATTGATATAAACTTTGATATATTCGCGATGTGCTAGTATCACTTGGCTTTACTTCAAAATTATTGTTTGTTGGCCAATTAGTTAAAACAATTTTAGTGTTAACTTTTTGTAGGTTGATTGTCTTGTGAGAGCAGGTATTAGGGAAAATAATTGCAAAGGAGACTAAAATGGGAGGATTGTTTCCTCTCCAATTTTGTAATCGTCATTGGTCTTTTGCTTGTAATAATATTTTGAAATGTTTTGAGGATTGACATAGAAAATTGAGTCATTTAATTTTGTTGTCTTGTCTCACTTGTTTAAATATGATTTACTGAGAAATAAAATATTGTTACTATTGAATTTATTTCTTGTTTTGTTTGTAAATTGGCTAAAATACTAGTACAAATATAATATTTTATGATGACTTTTTATGACAATTCTAATTCATCTATCGTAATATTTTTAATAACAGTTCAATTCTGAACCAACATAGAAAGTACCTATTACGATGATTCAGTTTTGAACTAACATAGCAAGTAACTTTCTATGTTGGTTCAAAATTGAATCGTCATGGTAAGTACTTTTTATGTTGATTTAATTTTAAACCATCATAATAAGGAACTTTCTAAATTGTAAACTTGAATCTTTTTATATCGGTTCAATTTTGAATCATCATAGTAAATGTTTATTATGACAGTTCAATTTTGAACCGACATAAAAAGTGACTTTGTCAATTTTAAATTAGGCATTTTCTATGTTGGTTAAAAATTGAACCATCATAGTACATACTTACTATGACAGTTTACAATTGAAACGACATAAAAAATGTCCATATTTAATTTTTCCAAATTTATTTTATCATCTTCAACTTTCTCATTTTTCATTTTTTTCCTTGCACGTCAAAGAACTCTAATAAGCTTCTTCTTTCTTTTGTTTCATTATCTTCTCATTACATTTATTTACTTTTGTCTTTCTCATGCTTTAACCATCACTTCCTATAATATTGTTTCTTCTTCATTTACAATAAAGATAATATATAAAAAATATTGTCTCATTTTTCTATATTAATTTGTATATCATGATTTGTTTTAATAAAATGTTCTAATATATTTTAGATTGCAATTATTATTATGATTTGTTCTCTTGTGAATAATTTTTCATCCAACTTGAGAATTATTTACATTTTATATTTAATTGTTTTTTGTATGAATAATGTTTGTGTTTAATATTAAAAATTTGTTGTTGTATTGAAACCGTTTGATAAACTTCTTATGAGAAATATGACTATATATTAAAAAATTAACACAAGATTAGTAAATACTTACTATGTCAATTATTTAACAACTGATATAGAATGTATAATTTTTTATGTCACTATGTCGAATCAACATAAAATGTCTAAAATAACTGTTATAAAAAATATTTTTTACATTAGTGAAAGTATAACACTTTTTTCTCTCTAGTAGTCACTGTGTTTTTCATTGTTTTGAAATGATTCATGGTGATGCTTAGGATATGTCTCTTGTGAATTCCCTAACTCATTTTAAATATTTTATTACATTTTTATTGATGATTAAAATTGCTTTACTTGAATATATTTTCTTCTATTTAAATTTGAAGTATTTTTTACAACATATGTTAAAATAAATTCTACCAATATTAAAATATTTCCTTTTAACTCTAATGGTGCATATCTATTCCCTAAGTTCTAGCAAGATCTTCAACAAAAAGAAATCTTGTCTCAAAGAGCTTATCTCAATACTTCTTAAAAAATGACATTATAAAACGTAAGAATGATCACTTGTTGGATCCACTGGTTGTTTTTCTAAAGTTATGTTATATTCATATTTTTCTTTATTGTGATTATTGATTTAGATTTTTTTTTATGTTTTTAAGACTATTCTAATTGTTTTTATAATAAGAAAAAAGAATTTATTTGACCAATTTCATATATAAAGGACATTTCAGGTACAAATCTTCTTTAAAAAATAAAAATTATAAATGAGTCATATATTTATATATGACATGGTCATTATCAAAATTTAATTATAAATTTACTATTAGAACACAAACGATTTTCACATTAATAATTTTAAATATATTAATTATAAAATTGATATAGGTCACCAATTAATGTTAAAAAAAAACCCTTATTAGATGTATATCTTTCATCTTAAAAAAACAGTAAATTGGCGAATCAGATTAGATTTCCTTAATATTATTAAAAATAAAAATTACAAAATTAAATTATATATAAATGAACTTATTGATATAAAAATTAATCATAATAACATCTTTTGTTGATGATACAATTTAGTCATGAGAACTGTATATGAAATCACAATATATATTTTGAAATTATATATACTGAGTGATCGACAAGTGTTAAGTGGTAAAAAATTGATATAATTATGTCTTGAATTATTATAAAACCACTTAACTTATGTTAATTTTAATATATTTTTCTCCTAATATAGGATGAATTTGAGAATACCTTGATACAAGAGTAAGGAGCATAATTGTCAGCATAATTGGAGTAAAATTGAAAGAAAGAAGAGCGCTTAAGCGAATGAATGATGCAAGGTCTGACCCAAATTCTCTTATAAAAAGATAAGTTGTATTTTGAGAAAAAACAAGCAGTCTTGGAGGAGAGGAGACACGATTACTGTTAGGGTTTTGTCTAATCTTCATCAATTCTTCACTTTTTCATCAATTAGAGCATTGTAATGGCCAACATGAGTGACTAACTTCATTTTCTTAGGATTCGGTACACTTCCTTTGAACTCTTTTGTATCATGGTGATATTTTGAGATATTAATCTATGCTTTGATGTTGTTATTTTTATCCTTTATGTTTTGAAATGATTTATTCTTGATTGTTTGAGGTATGATTGGAAAATATATCTTGAACCCTATATCACGGTAAGAATATTTGTTACGTTAATTGTCATGAATGAAATTAATGTATCAATTGCTTAAATACCCTAAACCTAATGCTGGAAGATCTCTTAATTGTGTGAGGAATCAACATTTATTAGGTTTTCTTATGAATTTCATGTGTGAGGAACCAACATGGATGATTTGAGTAGGTGACATCAACATTGTTAGGTTAATTGACGTTCTTAATTGACATAACTATTACAAAAGAGGGATAAGGAAGGAAATCAATCCTAAGTACCTTTAATTGATATTTTCTCAACAATTTATAGTTCTTTATCATTTAATTTTAATTCAACTCTTTATGTAAAACTTATTCTATTTTAATTTACTTAGTAAATATAAAATTGAGAATTTCTATTGAAACTGTTCATCATAAGATCAACTTTTATTTTATCAAAATATTATACTATAATTAATAATTTTGGTACAATTTGGCAATAATTCAATAACAAGTTATTAGTTGGCTCCATATATTTCCGATCATGTGCTCCTGCCATTCAAAAGGTGTGCTTTTGGATTAAATATATGGTAGTGCGATGACCTGGACAAGTTTGAACAGTGTTACAGCTATTTTTTATTTTCTGGATATGATTTTCCAACAAAATATCTCATAACCTGACTCAGATAGATGATCATAGTTGAAATCATTTTAAAATTGGATCGAGGAACAGAGATTTCAACGTTAACATGCAACTCATACGTGGTGCAGTTTGTGCCACGACAATTGAATCCTAATCTTTTCTCATACTCAATATATCTGAAAAGAAAAATGAAAATTCACGAGTGTAGCGGTTGAAAATGAACATGGCCAAATAACATAGGCGTTCTGATAAATAATGATGTAATTCGAATATACTTAAAGAATGAGTGAAATCTTAGGGGTAAAAGTAGATTATCAAATATTTACAACTTTTTCATAAATTAGATTATCAAATTTCATTAAATGATTCTACAAACATACTGACGGATCATTTATGGATCCATGCACTACTACAAAATATATTTTCTACGTGGTCATTTAACGTCGGTTATAGTTGAGACGACGTAGAAAGTACTTTCCATGTCAGTTCCCAGATGAACCGACGTTGAAAGTTGAATATTAAACACATTCTACGTCGGTTCTTAGTCAACCGACGTAAAAAATACTTTCTATGTCGGTTCCCATATAAACCGACGTTGAAAGTCTTTTTTTTTATATTTTTTTTTACTTATTGACACTTTCCACGTTGGTTTTTTTTTTTTTCACCCAAAAACTCACTTAAATTTGAAAATTGTCATTGGTAAGATTTGAACCCAATACTTTAGAATTGGAGGTCGATGCTCCAACCACTAAGCTACTAGAATTTTTTGATAATAATTTACAAATAAATTATATTTATATACAAATAAATATATATCCATGTAAATATATATTTATTTGTATATATTTTCTGGAAAGTATTTTTATTTTTATTTTCAGCCAAAAATTCTCTTAAGTTAATGAATTGTCACTTGGTAGCATTAGAACCCAGTATTTTAGGGTTGAAAGTTAATATCCCAACCACTAAACTACTATAATTTTTTGATAAATAACTTACAAATAAATTATATTGGTATTTTTTGATCGAGGGTGAAAGTGTGATTGACTCTTGCTTGAGTGAAAATATGTTAAAGCTCACGGAAATTCACTTACTCAAGTCTCGCTTGAGCGAAAATTGATATTTTTCGCTTGAGAGCAAATAACGCGTTTCCCAAATTTATTTTATATCATTATATAAATAAAATTATAAAGATTATATTACGTCATTAAATTACAAACTCATATAAAGATACCTGCTCACAAATTTAGCATCAAATTTTGAAAACCCACTCGACACACACTTTCACTTTCGAGTGTGCCCTCACATCCAACATATAAATATATAACTATATAAATATATCAAAATATATAAATATATTTGTATTTATATATTTATATATTTACACGGATATATATGTATTTGTATATAAATATAATTTATTTGTAAGTTATTATCGAGAAAATTCTAGTAGTTTAGTGGTTGGAGTATCAACCTCCAACTCTAAAGTACTAGGTTCGAATCCTGTCAATGACAATTCTCTTAAAAAATTAATAAACTTCTAAAAATTATTAATTTAAAAAATTATACTTTCAAATCGATGTTGAAATGTAGTAGTGATGGGGTTTGCTGTAGATATACCAGATAACGTGTGTATAATAAATATGAGGTTAAAAAGATAAGGAAGAATTTTAATACATAAAAATTATTTTAGTTTATTATTTAGTTCAGAATTACATCTACTTATTTAATGAAATCAATAAATAATTTATTAATTTTTAATAAATTCATAAAAAATTTAGTATTTGAAATTTATTTCATTTCAAAACGTAATTTGTATTTAAATGATTCATATATGGAGTTTGCTTTCAGAAATATAACTCCTCGCCTTTCGTGCAATCTCACCAATCTTTTATGCATTCTCAATTCTTGTTTTACAAATTCTTATTTGACCAAATCATTTAAATAGAAAATTTTATATTAGGTTTAGAGATAGAAAAATTTATATTAGGTTTAGAGATAATCTTGCTCGAATTAATATGAATTAATAACTTTTTTCACACACTCTATTATTAAGTTATATCCAAGAAAAAAAATTGTATATAATGATCTTAAGTTTCAATAAGATAGTGGTGACAATATAATTGCAAGTAGGTAACAATTTGGTGGTAATGTCATTCTTAAGATTATATGGTATTGTGAAATGGTGGTGAAGTGATAACGAATAGGAAATAACTTATTGGTAAGATGATAACATGTAACAATTAAGCATTGTGAAATGCCGATGAAATGATAACAAATAGATTATGACTTGGCAATATAGTGAGAATTATGGATAAAGAAAACTATAAAAATAATAAAATTTTATAATCATAATGAAATAATAATCATAATAATAAAATAAAGATTAATCAAGTTTGAAATAATTTAAAAATATATAAAATTAATTATTAGATAATTTTTTAATTAAATATATGTAAAACATGATATTATATCAATTTTTATTTTAAATTAGGTTATTTATAAGTTTTATATTTGGAATAGAATTATATTTATTGTCAACTATTAATCTACTTAAAAATATATGATTTGATGTTAAAATTATGATAACAAATTTAAAAGTATAGAGTAAAATAAATTCGTAACAACAATAAAAATTCTTATGTTATATTAACGATGAGAATTGGAATATGTAGAAATATACTATATAGAAACTAAAAAAAGTTGTACACATGAAATTAGATGAAGAAATCCTAAACTAAGAACTAATTGTTTATTAGTTTTAAAAATATTTTTTGTTTTATTTTTTTCATAATTATTTATTAATTATTTTTTTGTATTTTATTTTTTTTAAAACTAAAAAAAAATCATAATGTATTAAACATGTTTTCTATTCTAATTTTAATTAATGAATATTAAACGTTTTTACATTAAATTATTCATTTTCACGATGATAAAATTATCAAAATTATTCTTTCAATATTTATTATAGGTGTTCTTAGTATTTTATTTTATTTTTTATTTATTAAAAATAAATTATTAATTTTTTTTATTTATTTTAAAAGCAGCTTTTCAAAACGAATTTCTAAAAAAATAAAATAAAATTGAATAATCGTAGATATTTTTAATTTAAATAAAAATAAAATCCAATAATTAAAACCTATTAATTTGATTTAACCATTATTAGACGAAGAAGGAGAGAGATAGTGTGTGATTTTGTTATTAATTTAAAAGACATAAAGTCACGTAATTTTCTTGCAACTTTTTTTATCCAAAGAAAGTCAATGCACGTGCATAGAAAACATAGATCTAATGTATACGTGGTTTCATACCTGCTGCTGCAGCTGCTTCTCTTCAAATTTTATCTTATCTTATCCTACGCTTCCACTCTTCTCAGTCTTCTGACAAGTCATGTGGTCAAGCTCATCTTCATTTCCTTCAGCACATATTCAATAACTTTCTCTTTTACTAATACATTCTTAAATTTCATCAAATATTTCCTATAATACTTTCTTCCTTACTTATAACATATTATTTGTGCCTTATATCAAGTATTAATAATATTAATCCACATATAAAGTGCTTTCAATTTCAAATTCTGTTACAATTTTATCAGTGTTAGTAATTAAATGCCTTGAAATGAATCACTAAGCCACAAAACACAAAAATTTCTTTCTTTCTTCAACAAAGGATTTAAAAAATTACTCATTATAAATATTGATAACCGTAGTATTTTCACTTCAAATTGGCTATCGTATTTAAAATTTTATCATTTCTTCTTTAAAAATATTTTGATAAAATAAAAAAAATTTAATTTTTAAAAATACAAAACTTTTTACTATAGTAATTAAATTAAAAAACACTTTTTCAATTTTTTTTATCACAATTTGTTTTGAGGTTGGAAAATAGTTCAATTCATTCATTTTGACCTAGCCTGTAAAAAAATAATAAGGTCATTGATATTTGATTGTCAAAATGGGTTATAGATATTAGTATATCACATTAAAGGATGTAACATTAAAAGGTGTACGGATTAGTAAATCATTTTACAATATTTTTTATATAAATTATATAATATATCTTTAGAATGATTTTTAAATATGTATTTATTAATTAATATTTTTATTAAATAAATTTAAAAATATTATATTTGTATATTAAAATAATTAATTATAATTAATAAATGTTTATAATTTAAATTATAATATTATAATATATTTATATATTTTAATAATATGATATAAAAAATTAAATATTTGTAATTATAAATTTTTAATAATATAATATAAAAATTTAATAATTTCAATTATTTTTTTATTTTATTTTAATGTATAAATATGTTTTTAAAATGATTAATAAATAATATAATATAAAAAATTCAATAATTTTAATTATAATTTTTTTATTTTAATTTTAATGGTTAACGAGTTTGTTTACTCTTATTCAACCTTAATCGATTAAACAAAATAAACCAAAATAAATTAATAAATTAAAATTACAAATCTGTCTCACTATTTTTACGTGGGATTAAGATGGATTGGGTGGAACCTAAACTATTCTAGCATCCGAAGTGCGCCTTAATTTTGGATGACTTTCTCGTGTCCACTTGTAATACCAGACGTACAACGTGAGAGAATCATATTTTGTAGTTAGAATTGAACAAGAAAGAAGAGGATGCATTCATAAACAGTGAGGTCAGCAGCAGTTGATTTGAACCCTAGCCAACTTGGTCATTGGGACCATTCTCCAGCCGCCCAACTAACACGGCTCGGCTCAGCTCGGCTCCTTAACCAAATTAGCCAAATGATGTCATCTTTAGTTTTCCCCCTGACGTCATCACATCTATACCCTTCCTTCCATGCGTGCCACGTGGCGCCAAGTTGATTCATTCTCACATTGTTCAATCGCAGCAGCGCGTGGAATTACACCGCAGAGAAGTGTTATTTATAGAGATAGCTTTTGCATTCAATGCTCACCAAACTTAGATTCAAACTAAACAAAACTTAGATTTTATGAGAAATTTTGACTTACTCATGGTTCATGAAAATCGGATTGAAGCCATGAATTTGGATTAGATTCTCATTTAATTACTGTTTTGTTTTTTTGTTTTTTAAATACTGCCTAAGATAATTATTATTGATATTTTCTTAATAAAAATTAAATAGAATTAATGGGAGTACTCAATGTATAACAATATGTTGACCTCGTTCACTTTGACATTTGGATTAAGATTAACTTAATTTTATAAAAATAATTTATTTTAAAGGAAAATTATATTTACCCCAAAATAATGCAAATAACACTCACATTTTTTATCTTATTGTAATATATGACATTCACGTTCTTTTCTTATTTAAAAATTTTATATTTATAAAAATTTATGAAAATTAAAAACTAATGTTTTAAAATATATAAAAGCTAGAAAGATATCTGTGAGTGTCATTTAGCATCACTTCATGGAACATAACTGTAGCTTTTTTCTTGTTATAATTATGAATTTACTTTTCAAGATATAATATTTTTGTTTTAGCTCATATATATTAAAACAGTTCATTTTAGTCTTATACAACAATTTTAATATTTTTTTAATCCTTGCTAAACTATCTAAAAAGAATAAATTGATACGTATGTATGGATTAAAAATGGTATATTTGAAACTAAAAAAAAATGATATTTTTAAGTATGTTCACTAAACGAGAGTTGTAAATATAAAAATCAAACCAAATAATTTTAACTTAATGAGTTTAAACAATTAAATATATTTATAATTTTTATTCAAAATTAATTTTAATGCATCCTGTAATGTTTAAATAGTATAATATCAAATATTTTAATTGCATAGTTATAAAATTAATGACCTTCTTATTTAATATAATTAAACACAAATATTACATTAAATATATATTTTTTGTTTACTATATAGAATAAATTACAAATTTCATTCTCCAACTATTATTCTTTCTCCTAAATATTCTCTAAAGTAATAAAACTATTTAAATAATCTTTAAATGTGAATAATATTATATTGAATTTTATAAAATAAAGTTTTAATTTCAAATTGTTAGAATAATTATTAAATTTATGTGTAATTATTAAGTTTAAGTAGGGGTAATGTGTTGGAAACATAGTTGTTTTATTATTGTATCTAGTTTTGTACCTAGGTGTCTAGTGCAACCTTACATCTTTTATGCTCTCTTGTATCAGACTTCTCAACATAAATAGAAGATAAATAAGAGGGGTAACTAAGCCCTCCAAACTATATTTCCTATTTCTTAACGTTTAATTTGATATCAGAGTGGGTTGATCCTGCTCTGCCTGTCTCAGTCATCTTCGAAGTCACTGTCTATTGTCATCCATCGTCGTCTGCCGCCATCCACCGTCACTATTTCTTTCTGCAACCACCAGATCTGGATCGCCTCTTCGAGCGACAACCAACCCTGTCGGTCTCGGAAGTCAGTTCCCTCCCACGCGTCGTCACACGCCTAGTCAAAATCGGTTGCAATCAGGCACGTGTCACCCATGCACCACCTCTCCCCGTCTGAACATTGTCATGCCACCTCCGTGGGTATCGTCGAAGCCTTCCCTTCCTGTTCTGACCCTCAAAACTTCATTTTGGCGTAGTCCAAAAGCCATCCTAGCGAAGGTCACCTCAGGGGTCTCTCTGCCCTAGTTGTTTTCTGGCTTTTTATCAACAGAAATGGCTACTGGAGTTGTTGTTTCATTCTCTAGAAGTCATTCCATTACTTTTGAGAAACTAAATAGAAGAAATTACCTTTCGTGGGCTACATCTATCGAAATATAGTTCCTTGGCTAAGGTCATCATGATCATCTTGAGAAAGATGAAAGTCATGTGCCTCCTGAAAAGGCTGATAAGTGGAAACAAGTTGATTTCCAGCTGTGTGCCTTGCTATGACAAATTGTGGAACCGAGACTTTTGATTTTCCTTAGAGCCTTTAAAACTTGCAACATTTTTGGAAGAAAGCTTAAGACATTTATGCAAACAAACTTGCATCTCTCAAACAAACTAACCATGATATGGTATCCTTCATGACCAAAGGGCAATCTGCAGTTAAAGAGCTAAAGATGTTCTTGGAAGTATAATTTTTGGCTGAAATCAAGAAGAAATTTGATAAATATTAAATGGTGATGATCCTTCATGCTTTACACCCAGACTTTGATCATCTCCGAGATCAACTTCTTACTAGTCATGAGGTCCCTTCCATGAATAACTTGACCACATGCCTCCTTCGAGTCCTAACACCTCAAAGCAAGAAAGTTTATGAACCGGTAGAACCATCTGTCATGGTTGCCACACGAGGAAGAAGAGGATGTGGCACTAGGGGAGGACATGGTGGCCGAGGGCTTCCTTAGTGTACATATTGTTGTTAGATATTGTTTATATATTGTTTGATATTGTTAAAATATTGTTTGATATTGTTAACCACAATATCAAACAATATCTTCTATTTATTCTATTTTATTTCAGTTACTCTTTTAGTTGTACCTCTCTTTATTATAAATAAATTACCCTATGTATGGTTTATACATAAGGGAGATTAATCTCAAACCCTATTTCCTCTATATTCAACAACTGTAAAAGGATGGGTCACACCCAAGAAAACTGCTTCTCCTTGTGTGGTTTCCCTGCCAAGACAACCAATGTCTTTAAGCTGAAACTGCCAACTCCAGATTCATTGAGGAAGAATATCAAGAGTATGTTAGGTTAAAATCTAACAACTTGACACAAACATCTGAAACTCTGAGTACATCAATAGTCTGTATTTTCCAATCCATGGAAGGTCAAAATTTATAGATAATTGACTCAGGTGCTTCTAATCACATATCCGATAATAAATCTTTATTCTCATCCTGTTCTTTTCAAGAAAAACATCATTTCGTAATCCTGACAAATGACTCTAAAGTTTCTTCAAAGAGAGTCAGTCAAGTCTCATCTCCTTTCCTAAATCTAAAATCTGTCCTTTTTGTCCCTAATTGTCCCTTCAGTTTAATTTCATTAAGTCAGTTACCCAAAACATTAAATTGTTCAATAACCTTTGATAACAAGTCTTTTATTATACAGAAGCGTGGTTCGGGGACATGAATCGAAGAAAGATATGAAGCTAGAGGTTTATACCATTTTGGATATAGTCCACATGTTTCTTGTGTTATAGCCCCAAGTTCTAAATTATTACATGAACAGTTAGGTCATCCTCATTTGTCAAAATTAAAAAAATGGTCCATGAGTTTAGTAGTCTTCAGATCTTAGAATGTGACTCCTGTTAATTAGGAAAACATGTTAGATCTACCTTTCCTAAAAGGTCTGAAACAAGGTGTAGTTCTAATTTCTCTATTATCCACTCTGATATTTAGGGACCTAGTCGCGTCTCTTCTTTTAGTTTTAAATATTTTGTCACATTCATTGATGAATACTCGAGATGTACTTAGGTTTATCTTATGAAAAATTGTACTGAATTGTTGTCTATCTTCACATCCTTTTTGAATGAAATCAAGAACCAATTTAGTCAAGTAATCAAAATTTTAAGAAATGATAATGCTAAATAGTACTTCTCATCCAAATTTTCTACAGCCTTGAGTTTGCATGGTATATTACATCAATCCACTTGTCCTCATAGGCTACAACAAAATGATATAGCAGAAAGGAAAAATAGACACTTAGTTGATACTACTTGTACCCTATTTCTTAGTGCAAATATTCCTGTCCATTATTGGGGGATGTCATCCTAACTGCATGCTTTCTTATTAACAGGATGTCATTCTCCTCTCTCAATAATAAGGTCCATTTCTCTATTATTTTTCCAAATGATCCTCTCTTTCACATTTCTCCCCATATGTTTGGTTGTGTATGTTTTGTTCATGACATGTCTCCAGGGTTGGACAAGTTGTCTGCTCGTGCTAAAATGTGTCTTCTTGGGCTATTCTCCAATTCAAAAGGGGTACCAATGTTACTCTCCTGAAACCAAGAAGTACTATATTTCTGCTAATGTTACATTCTTTGAACATAGTCCTTATTTTTCTTCATTCGTTCAAGATGTGCATGTCATTAAGCAAGTCCCTCCTATACCATTAGTCGAGTCCACTAATTCCAGTATCTTAGCTAATCCTAGTCTTGGTCAAAGTCCTCCTATTGATATCCATGGGACCCAAATAATTAGTCCAGTTATCCAAGAACAAGGTGAAACCTTTACTTCAAATTCTTCTCAATCGTCACCCAATACCACGACTATTGATAAAGAAGATCCAAACTGACCCATTGTTCTTAGAAAATGTACTCATTCCACTCAAAACCTGCATCCTACTTATAATTTTCTTAGTTATCATCGATTGTTGCTCTCCTATTGTTCTTTTCTATCCTCAGTATCTTCTATTACCATTCCAAAAAATGTGACGGAAACACTTGATCATCCTAGATGACAGTAAACCATAATTGTAGAAATGCATGCTTTTGACCAAAGTAATACTTGGGAGCTAATTTTCCTCTCACTTAAAAAAAAAGGCAGTTGGGTGCCAATGGGTTTATACCATTAAAGTTGGTCCTAATGGTGATGTCAATCGTCTCAAGGCACGATTAGTTGCAAAAGGGTACGCTCAAATTTATGGAATTATAGTGATACTTTCTCTCTAGTGGCCAAGATGACTACTATCTACCTCTTTTTTGCCATGACAATAATTAGTCATTGGTCACTCCATCAATTGGATATAAAAAATGTCTTTCTATATGGTGACCTTGCAAAGGAAGTATATATGGAGCAACCTCCTGAGTTTGTTGCTCAGGGGGAGTCTGGTAAGATTTGTAAGTTGAGCCGCTCTCTCTATGACCTTAAACAATCACCACGTGCTTAGTTTGGTAAATTTAGCTCAGTTGTTCAAAAATTTGGGCTAAAACGCAGTGAAGCATATCATTTAGTTTTTTATTATAATACCCATCTTAAGAAATATACTTACCTGATAGTCTATGTTGATGGTATAGTTATTACAGGAAATGATGTGGCCGAAATATCTCAATTGAAGGAGTACTTGTGCAAACATTTTCAAACCAAGGATCATGAGAGTTTTAAATATTTTTTGGGTATTGAGGTAGCTCAGTCAAAAGATGGGGTTGTTATGTCTTAGAGAAAATACCCTCTTGACATCCTACAAGAGACAAGTATTCTTGACTATAAGCCAATAGATAATCCCATGGACCAAAATAAAAAACTAATGACGAAGGAAGGTGAATCATTCCTTGATCCAAAAAGATATAGGTGGCTAGTTGGAAAACAAATTTATCTTACGATTATGGGACTTGATCTATCTTTTGTAGTTGGAGTGGTTAGTCAGTTCATGCAGACCCAATATATTGGCCATTGAAATGTCATCATTCGTATTTTAACACTGCTACAGATATGCCTTTCAACGTCGGTTATATAAGACTTTCAACGTCGGTTATACAACCGACGTTGTATCAGGCGACGTTGAAAGTATACACTTTCAACGTTGGGTATAGATAACCGACGTTGAAAGTTTAGGCTTTCAACGTCGGTTATTCATACCCGACGTTGAAAAGTGTATACTCGTCGCTCAAGCGAGTACACTCGTCGCTCAAGCGAAATGGAACCCGAGAGTCCCCTTTGTTTGAAGCTTTCGTCGCTTAAGCGAGTACACTCGTCGCTCAAGCGAGATGGAACCCGAGAGTCCCCTTTGTTTGAAGCTTTCGTCGCTCAAGCGAGTACACTCGTCGCTCAAGCGAGTACATGTTTACTACGTCGGTTATGGTATGAACTGACGTAGAAAGTCTATTTTTTTTTTAAATGGACGCTTTGTTTATACAGGGTACCCAATGTTTGTATATATACATACCTGCAAATTTGAATACAACCCAGGCAGACAATGTACAAGATATAAACAATTGAATGTGCATCCAAAAATAAAATTGTATCCAAAATTATAGTGTATCCAACTACTTATCTACCAAATACACTAACTACTAATCTAACTAATAAACTAACTAGTAAACTAACTAGTAAAGTAACTAAACTAACTACTAAACTAACTACTAAACTAACTACTAAACTAAGTACTAAATTAATAACTAAACTTGCCTACTTCTAACTTTAACAAACTTATCGGCCCATGTGTTTCTAATATCGTCAATGGTCTCTATGGGCAATGCTTCCCTGTCTGAAAATACCTGTTACAAGAAAAAAGATAATTTAACAGAGTATCCAATGACACAATACTTGGGTCTTTTATTGAATACTAAATTTAAGCAAACCCGATTCCATGTATCCTCAGTCTTGCTAACAACAATCAGCCACATCCGAGTGCATAACATAATATCCGCACTCATAAGATCATGGTTGCCTATTACACTACAAAAAATAATATATTAATTTGACATATAAAATGAATGATATAATACATAAATATAAAATGACTTACATTAACAAAAATCCAATCTGAGTCGTGCTTTTGCTTGTGTGTACTCCATCAATTGTATTGCAAACCTTAAATGCATCGTGCAATACAAGATATAATGAAACAATTAAGTAACAAAACAATTAATAATTGTTTAAATTATTATAAGAATGTGTACCGTTTACTAATGTTTTTAAGATCTCGCATCGGGTTTCTTGCCAAGTGAGCGAGAACCAAGCCACAACATTCCGCTTTGGGAAAACAACCAACAACTGCCAATGATTTCGCTTACATTACAAAAAGTTAGGATAATACAATACACTATAAAATTTAATGCGAATAATTTCATACGCTTAAATACTTACCGATGGTGGTAAGCACCCAAGTAAACTTTCTTCCTTGACTTCATCATCCAATTTTGGATGTATATTTGAACTTCTTCTCTCTTGTTTCCCGATTTTTGTATGGATTGGGGCTCAAAAAATCCATACACATCTTGGGTGCATTGTTCCTTCGACAATTCATTCATCATCCTAAAGTAGCCAGTTCAATGTACATTAAATATGACGATAACTTCAAATAACATAATTAGTAAATAAAAATAAATACTTACATTGTCCAAAATTGTAACAACTGCTATGTTTAGACATTGATTGCCAACTGCTATCTCCACGAGCATCGGTGTGGTCAATGTAAAGGGGAAAGTTCTTATTGTCTACCCCTAACTTATCAACATCCCACTTCACTTGAAAAGATTGAATATACAAGCTGTGGGACAACAGATAGTAGTTGAAAAATTGGATTTTCTCGGGACATCTACTTCCTTACCTTTACTAGTATGGGAAGTAGGAACCAGTTTAGGCAACTGGGGTGGCTTCTGAACATCCTACATAAAATAACATTGACTTGAGAAATAATAAAAAACAGATACCAGACTACATATGATAATTAACAGAAAGTATATGCAAACCTTTTTCAAAATAGGCCCGATTAGATGTCTAGGCCATGCAATGAAGGTCCGGAGGGTCTGTCCCACTTGTCATCACCTCGTCACGTGGGCACAGGTATAAGAGCATAAGCATCTCGAACCTCTTCAATGACCACTTTGGCCAAGTTAGGTGCTAAAGGCACACTATGAATTGTAGAGACCCCTCTTCAATTGAACCAACCGCCACCAATCGTGGTTCGGATCCATCCTCATCAACATAAAATTCACACTCGACTCGATTACACAAAAATAAGACATTAATTATTTAATATGCACATGAATTTTTGTCATTAAGATATCATCCACACATACCCGAGTGGTCGATGTACTGCAACAACAACAACAACCTCCTGATTAGTAGCAGGAAGGTCTTGATCGGCGATATTTGGCTCAGCCTAACTACCCTTAGTGCTAACTCGTGCGGCGAGATGGAGGAGGAACATCCATAGGTGGGTGGGTAGGTTGTGTGACACCTATGGATGCTAGACTTGAACCAAATACACGCATCATCTCCTCCTCGAACTCGTGCGGTAATGGCTGGTGTCGGCGTCAGCTGTCGGCTCTTCAACCATCGCTGGTCTCGGCTTCACTGTTAGACTCTCCTCCAATCCGGCCATCTCCTGTCGGCTCAATGATGTGGTGTGAGTATGGTCCGATGATGGAGCTCCAAAATATGCTCGAATACCCACACCAGCTCCAACAACACGAACACGCCCTGGGTGTTACGGGCGTCCAATAGCAGTAGTTAATATATCTTCACGACCACGGGGAACAAATGTTCCCTGTGTATCTGCTCCTCTAAAGAATCCTACAATTGAGCATTATATATTGTAAAAAAAAATTGATGAATGACAAAGCATGGTTAATGAGGTTGAAAGAAACTAATTTGACTTACAATCCGCTCAGCAATCAAGCGGGCCTCCTCCGATGTCATTTCACCGGAGGGCTTTTGCCGAGCCCTCTTCCATTTTTCATGACGTTTTGGAGGAGATGGTGGGGAAATTTCTTCCTGGCTTACACCAGAAGAGGCTAACTCGGCTTCTCGGAGTTTAGCCTTCTCCTTCATCATGCGTTGCATCAACAAATCATACCCCCACGAGACAGACAGGTGGGGGCCACATTCAACCTCCGAATCTCCTTTCCTTTTATTTGCTTCTCCTGCAACATAATATCATATTACAATGTGCTAAATTAATAAGACAATATGGAAACATACCAAAGTTTTTAAATAGTAACATACCTCCCATTGTGGACCAGTCCTACTCCTGACAAACTGCTTCCAAGTTTCCTCATCTATGCCATAACGCTGACAAGGAGTTAATCCTTTGCTAATGGCTTGGTCATTAAAAATCCATTTTGAAGTCAATGTCGACTTGAATTGCCTCCACATTTTGGCAATAGATGACATGACTTTTCTCCTAACTTGTTCAGAGTTAACAATATCAAAGTGATTCTGCAAAAACAACAAAATAAATTAGGATAACAAAGTTTAGGATCTAACTTAACTTAACATAATTTAATGAGTTAACAAAACTCACCAAAATATCTTGCCAAATTAAATTTTTGCAAGTCTCCTCCACATAATCCCAAGATGGATGCAAAATAGATACCTAATTATGAACTTAAAACGTTAGATATCAATCCATTTACATATGTCGACCATATATGCATAACAAGTTAAAAACTCTAAAAAATTACATACCTTTTCTCTAGCAAGAGTACCCAAGTAGGACCTAAATTGAGTGTGATGTGGTCCCGATATTTTGCCGCTCTTTGGATCCACACTCACAACCAACTTATCTCCTGCCATATGACGAACGGTCAACTTTTTCAACCGTGTGGCTTGTCGAGTCCTCTTTAGAGATGGGGGGGGGGGGTGGACATGCCGGAGGAGATGCTGGAGGAGATGCTGGAGGAGATGGTGGAAGAGATGCCATTTGCCTGTTAAAAAAAAAAATTAAGTTAAGTTTTTGCATAAATTGGAATATAAACACAATTTATCTCATATTTGAAATATAAACACAATTTATCACATATTTTCAATATAAACACTTCATGATTAATTTCTAACAAAAATCCGGCAGAGTTTCCTTTGTTTTTTGGCAACAATTTTAAATGACACAGTGAAACCTAACAATAAAAAGCCCCACGGGCATATTCAAGCAGTTCAAGTATAATTGTACACATCATCAATACATTGAAAAAAACTATAATATGACTAAGAATTGAATCAACAGTTAACGGCAAATGACTAATAATCTCTACCTATGAAATGTAGTAAGTAAAATTGTATGACTTTGCCCAACAAATATAAGTGTAACAACATCGTACCTGTGGTTTAAGGCGGCGATGAAGGTTCGCACCACGAGAGAAGCAGAGCGTAGCCTGCAGGGTGGAGGTGGAGGATGCAATGCGGCGTTAGGGTCGAGGCTGTGGTGAGCGGACAATGCAATGTGGGTGGAGGCTGCGGTGGGGGTGGAGGGTGGTTGACTAGCGTCGCGGTGGGCGACTAGCGTCGCAGTGGGGTGGAAGCTGCAGTGGGGTGGAGGTGCTGCGGCGGGGGTGTCACGCGGTGCGCGGTGGCGACGTGAGGGAGGGCGTCCGGAGAGTCTAAATGACGGTGGTAGGTGGTGGCCGCGATGCTGGAGAGTAAGGGGAGTGGGCGCGATGCTGGAGAGTAAGGGGAGATATACAAAAATGGTAGCCTATTCAAATGGGAAAACGGGGTTTCGACGTCGGTTATACCCACACCCGACGTTGAAACTCGATTTATCTCCTGTTTTAATCGATTGAAACGAGATTTAATCGATTAAAATAGTTATGATCGGTCATAACTGGATTCTGATCGATCATCCTGACCCTTTAAGAGATTTTAATCGATTGAAACGTGTTTTTAATCGATTGAAAAAATTCTGATCGCTCATAATTAAAATCTGATCGATCACATTTGATTCTGATCGGTCATATTTGTATTCTGATTGGTCATAATGAGTTCAGAAGGGTTTTCAACGTCGGGTGAGGGCATAATCGACGTCGAAAGCCTACTTTCCACGTCATGCATGCTAAAACGACGTAGAATGTGTCAAAATTCGACTTTCGACGTCAGTTGTTGACCAACCGACGTTGAAAGCATGTTCAACGTCGGCTAAGATGTAACTGACGTTAAACAGCGACGTTGAAAGTATATTTTCTAGTAGTGTAAGGTACCTCAAAAAAAACTCCAAGACAAGGTTTGCTATTTGAAGATAAAAGAAATGTCTAAGTCTCCAAATACTGTGATGCTGATTGGGCAGACTCCCCAACTGATAGACGTTCTACAATGGGATATTGTGTATTACTTGGAGGAAATATTATCTCATGGAAAAATAAAAAGCAAAATGTAATGGTCAGATCAACTACTGAAGCTGAATACATGAGAATAACGTCTCTTACTTGTGAACTTATATGGGTAAAACAATTCATTGGAGAACTTAATTTTTGTGAAGTCTAGACCATGAAAATGTATTGTGATAATCAAACTAGTGCTCTCCAAATTGCGTCAAATCCAATGTTTCATGAAATAACTAAACACATAGAAATTGACTGCTATTTTGTTTGACAAAAATTATTGTCCAGAAAAATTTGTATTGGGTTTGTTGGATCTAATAATCAACTTACAGATATGTTGACCAAGTCCTTAAGAGGACTTTGAATTGAGTTCATTTATTCTAAGCTTGGTATATACAATTTGTATACTTCTTATTAAGGGAGAGGGAAGAGTGTTGGAATAATGATTAAGTATATATGTAATAATTAAGTCTGAGTAGGAGATAATGTGTTAAAAACATCTATCAGTTGTCCCGCTTTTGTACTTACATATCTTTTACAACCTTAAATCTATGTTCTCTTGTATCAAACATTTTAATATAAATAAAAAATTATTAAGAAGGGTAATTAAGTCCTTCAATCTATATTTTTCTATTTCTTAACCTGAAGTCAAATATTATAAATATGATTAAGAAGATAATTATTTTTGATAATATATATCAATAAAATAGTTAAAAAAAATTGTTTAAAATATAATGTTGATAAAGTTAGGTTTGGATAGAAGAAATGATTAGATAAAGGAGAAATCTTTGATGGAAGAGAAAAAGACAAAAAGAAAGAAAAACCGGAAACACGCGCCCAGTGTCGGCTGGGGAGTGTGTTCACGCCATCACCACCATCGCTCACACTTTCTTTCACTCACACACTCACTCATCTTCTCTTCCTAATAACTTTCCATTTGCCCCGACCCAACAAATCATTTTCTTTCACTTTCTCTCCTCTTCCAGGAAAAACGCCCCTCCTTTTATTCCCCCTATTCCATGTACGCTCCTCGTTATCCTCTCTAACAAACTCAGTACGACACGGTTCCATGGACACCGCCATGCGCACCACCAGCGTGCAACAACGCACCCCTACAAAGAAAACCAAACCCAGGAAGAAGAACACCCCTCACCCTGTCAAAGTAGTGTACATATCCAACCCCATGAAAATCAAAGCCAGTGCCTCCGAGTTTCGTGCCCTGGTGCAAGAACTCACCGGCCAAGACGCCCAGTCGCCGCCAGACCCCACACGCCTCCACGCGCTCGATTCCTCCGATGATTCCTCTTCCGACAAGGTTACCAATGTTGATGACCACGTTCTCCCTCTCCCTCAGGATCCCAATGATTCCGTACAGCATCAGCAGCTACTACAACAGCAACCCTCTTCTTCATTTGAGGCTCTGGACGACGATGTTTTCACACCCCAGATGATAGAGAGCATTTCCTCCCTGCTTCCTCCAAGTCTATTCTATGAATCTCCCCATCTTAATCACTGGTGATACTATGCCACTGATGCAGTGTAATTAATTATTGTTATTACTATTATGATAATTATGTTTTTTCTTTGGAAAGGTGAAGCTCGAGTTAAAATCCAACTCAATTGATTGTCTCTCTATCTATATATATACTAATAAATGGATAGGTGGATGATTGTTTTCAATTGTAGATTTTTTGGACCCTTGATTTGTGAGGTATATGCTTGTTTATATATAATTATCATATGTAATTGCTTTATGTGACTCAATAGCTTCATGATTGGGTGATTAACTGTGCCTTAATGATGCTAACTTTCTTTGATTTGAATGTGGTTTTGTTTTTTTGTGTGTTTGTTTATCATGAAAAGGAAATTAGGGCATTGGGTTGTGGGGTTTTGGATGCTTTAGGAATGTGCATGGTTGCTAGCTTGATTCTTACCTTCCTTGGAAGGGTTTTGCACAGAGGCTCCTCGGGGGGATTTTTCTCTTTACCCTTGTGGATGGATAAGTAAGTAAGGGTAATATGTTGAAAATTGAATGATTTGCTTTGGTGGTTGGAATTGAATTTGATGCTAAAAAGAGTGTGGATAGAGAAATAGGGACCCAATTCATGATGAAAACTTCAATGACCACTTATTTTTAGCACATTTAATGATTCAAACACTAGAGTTTGGATTGGAGAAAATCTTTGCCCATATTATACCTAACCACGTCTTTCTCCTTAATTAAGATTAATTTTTTATAGATAATCTTTTTCGCTAATACTCATCTCAGCATAAGATCTGCTCAAGTTGTTACAATGGGTACAGATGCAGTGAAAAATTCCTAATTAAGATTTGAATTAAGAACATTGTTAACTTACATAAATCCTAGTTTCTAGAATTGATTTTGATTTTCAGTGATTTAATTTATATTTTAAAACTATTTATTTGAAGAATGATATGATGTTGTGCACTTTCTGATGTATAACTATAAAATAGAATATACTTTTCTATAGTAATATGATGTTAAGTTGAATAATATTCATGAAGATGCATACAAACCGAATTTACTCATTTGCGAAATATTGTTTCCATGTTTAAGAAGTCAAACCCAAGTTTCAAATCCAAACTATATATATATATATACACACACTGACTCCCTAACACCAGATTACACACAGCCATAAACATTGCTTCAGTGACATTTTGTTTTCAATGGTTTGCTGACAATGAACAAAAGCAAAATTGATGGCTTAAACTGAAAGCTAGATATTCCTATATATAGAATATCTTATCCTTTTTTATAGTATGAATATTGCCCATATAATATTGCTGTATTTTGGCATATAGTTATTGCTATATATTGGTGTATATTCTGCCACAGCTCTCTGACATTTTCCTAAATTATGAAACTTTATGAAAATGGAAAAGAAACTGTATCCTGTGTGTACAACAAAACCTCATACAAAGAAAGAGATAAAAAGATATAGAGAAAATACTTGATTCGACAAGAGATATACGAAGAAAACAGTGAATAATAATTAAATAATATAACTCAATGGAAGTTGATCATATATTTAGCTTCCAGTTACAGTTGACAATAATTAGAAATGGAACTTTATTTAAACACACTAACAAAATAAAATGTCTTTATATTATTATTCAATCACTAGTTACTATAAAATACATATATTTAGAGTTATCTTAAAAGAAATTACTGACAGTATAAATTTTTTACTAACAAACAATACATAAGTATTAAACCCTTAGTAGCTATTGGCTGTTTGAAGCATCTGCAAAATCCACTTTCTGAGGATTTGAATCTTATCTGTGTTTTAATCAGTAATGGAGATATAATATAACCCTTACGTTAGATAATCAAACTCTTAATTATAAACTGAATAAACCTTGTGGAAAAGAGAATTACGCTGGTATGTGTGTACTGTTAGCCTCCCAACCTCCACATCCATTTATAGAAAAGTTAGCACCAACTACATAGGACTTTTATTTATGAATTACAGTGGCAAGATGAGGCAAGCAGTCACTTCAGACAATGAGACAACATGGTTTGAGAAAGACCCATTCAGTTACCTCTCATGACGATTACACAATTGCATTCGGCCAAACATGGAAAAAGTGAACCCTATATATATTCATGTATATCCTTGCACAGTTCATAGTTCAATATATTTTTAACTTTCAATCGGTGAAGGAGGTGTCAAAATTCATCTGCATACTAATTCGTTGTTTCATGACAACACCTTTAATCATCTTGTTTCTATACACAGTGGTTGTTTCCCCATGATTCACTTCTGGGAAGAAAGCGTAGTGATGGTAATTTTTGGTATGTATTTCCGCTATATATAGTTTAATTTGATTCAAAGGAGTTGAAGGAGAGTGTGCAATAATTTGGTTCAATTTTTGTTAAATTAAATGTGAGAGATAAGATAATATATGATGCGCGCGTCTCATCAGAAAGATTTGGAAGTAATTATATGAGGAAAGAAAAGGAAGTTATGTGTGTGAGTGATGCAAAAAGGACCAAATTGAAGGACAAAATTGGGTTATTTCCTGCAACTTGCATCTTCTTATGGATCCTCTCTTTCGTAATGGTGGGGCGAACCTTTTCTTCTCTCTATCAACTTGCAACGGGACTTCCATCATTTTATCAGTTTATGTATGTCTTGGTCATGTGATAAGACTTTTTATGTGTCAGTTTCTGGGATGCTTCCTTTCCAATTTTTATTCCTTCTGCGTCAAATGACTTCTCAGTAGCATTACAATAAAACACTGCTACATCCATTCAATTTTTTAGACTTACCATATTAACATACAATTTTGTTTATTGTACTATTAATATAATAGTTATAAAAAAATTATTGTAAATTCAATCACATGTGTCGATCATATCCACAAAAGTACATGCCTCAATTATACATATATTTATATAACACATGTTGACATTTACGATTTCATCATTAATCATTACAAATAAATTTGTGAATTGAGTCGCAAGTTCAAATAACTCAGGTTGAATCGATGATGAATTTCATGATCCAGAGTATGTGTGTCAATTACATAGCACTTGGAAAATATTTGGTTTGGTTACAAATCATAATTATTTTAAAAATAGTTTTTATTAATAGTATAATAAATTAAATAAGTAATCAGTATTAACTAAATGATTTTTTTTTATAAGTAAATTTGTGAATCCAATAGAGTCAAACACGAGTTAAACCCGTAATAGTTTTCAAATTCATACAGTTCAATTCCACAGAAATCAAATAACAACACATTATATATGATGATGATTCAGAAATATTCAATTTTCTATTACTGACTATAATTATTTTCTATGCGATTTCGTCACTAATTAAATAAGCAATCAGCATTGACAAGAAATTTTCCCATTAAATTTATATAAATTTCTTTTGAAAAGCATTGTAATATTTTCTTATCATCTTTGATGTACGAATTGATTAAAGGAATGAACAAAAAAAGAAAAGAAAGAATATAGTACAATTTAAATAATTGACATGCACAAGTGTCTGAAATTATTTATGAAATCAATTATCACTTTTCAAGTAATTATCAATAATTAATTTGCCATATATATTCACAATCACAATTCATTGATTTTTATTTATCTAATGGTGATGATTCTTTTATCTTATATTTTTGTTTCTTTATTTTATCAATACAATCTATTTACCTATTTTAATTTCGTTGGGTTTCTACATTTTTCTTTTCACTCCTTGTCTTTTTAGGCTTAATACTCGTTGGAAAAAAAATGCTTATTTTGAAATATAAATATGATTATAAAAAGATAAAAATAAAATAAGAAATGAGAGTTAGCTAATTCATTAACAAATAATAGCCATGCTCATACATAGTCAATGTTGAGATTCAATTAAGTTCAATTTTTTTATGAATGCAATAAATAAATAAAAAATAAAAACTGAACCTTGCCATGAAAGGTTTCAGAGAGAACAAGATCTGACTATCAGCATAATTCAAATGGTAGGGTTGAAACATTGAAGGCCTCATCAATGATTTTGATTATTTTTTCATGATTTTTGATATGGATGAATATGTTCCAATCACAGCACAAGCGATTCCACAGGCTGCAATTATGACGCTAAGTGTGACCTAATGATGGCAAGAAGAAACATTAGTAAAGAGAAAACTTTGAAAGATGAGAACTTTTTTTGGTAAATTTCATTTTGCTAAAACCCCACAATTTAAAATGCGTCTAAAGTCGATTATCTAGTCTTACAATTAGACAACAAAGCTTTTAATTTTGTTGGGGATGTACGGATTAATTATTTTTTAAAAATATAAGAAAAATGTCGTGTATTCTCAAACTCATGAAATTTTGTTAAATACTTTTCTCTCTTAAGTGCATGTTATTTATTATATGATGAGGATTTAAATAACATAAAAAAAAAAGGTTGCACTATAAATCACTTGTTTATTCATTTTTAAGTTCACGTTATTTGTTTAACTCATATTTTTTAATGGGAGATAAGAAATTAGAAAAAGGAAACAAGTGACTTATAACACAACAAAAGTGAATAAATATTTTTTTAATTACTACTTTGCCACCTTTCTAAAATGAATGATCATATTGTACCCCAAATGAATAAAATTAATGAATTTAATATTTTCATAAGATAAATACAGTTAAGGGAAAGAAAAACTATCAAAATGAGCTAGACTCATACCTGTGTATTTGTTGCATTTTTTCCCACGATTTTCAAAAAACATATACTTGGTAATACCACTGCCTGGAAAATATAGGAACTCAATGACAGTTAAATCCAAAACATAAATATTATTATTTGACGTCACAAAAACTTGAGTTTAGATTTTGACAGAAGCATGTGCATATTCATGTAAATCATAACTGGAAGCTTACCACTAATACACTGAGGAGAGAACCAATTAAAGCCATCACAAGACCTGAAATTACAATAAATGATGATAAAGTCCTGTTCTTCACATCACATGACACATTGTTACGGTGTCAAGTGTTAACTTATAGGACAAATTTTCATCAGATGACCTGAAATTAAGTGACTGGGACAGAATAATTATGTAGTTATATATATATATATGATTGATTTGTTTTTCTGTTTTTTTAGGGTGATAATGACTTTTTTAAGATGTATATATACATGATATATAATTGGTTATAGATATTTAGTATTTTTTTTATCTCCTTCTTCTATATTTTTTTCCAGTTGAGTGCAAGAACTCACATAATATCATCACTAATCTTCTGTCATTGTATTATTTAAAAATTTGTTTCTTTTTTATAATTTTATATTATCTCTATTGTTTTTATCACTACTTCTTAATTATCTTTTACCTATCTTCTTTACTTTTTCATGACAATTTCGAATAGTCTCTTCGATCACTTTATAAATCCACAAAATCCTTTGTTTCTTCATTCAATAGAAAATCATGTTTTTGTTCTTATCACTCCTTCACTAGCTGGTAACAATTATCAGCAATGAAAATACAACATGATTGTTGCTCTTAAAACAATAAACAAAGAACAATTCATGTTTGGTACTCTTTCTTGTCTAACTTCAACCAATTCTCTTCACAAAACTTAAAAAAAATGTAACAAAATGGTGATGTCTTGGCTCACATGCTCCATGACGTCTTCCATTAAACAATCATTTATGTGAATGAACATTACTTCTAACATATGAAATAATCTTCTTGAACGTTCTTCGCATGGTGACAAGTTTCAAATTGTTGATTTGCCAAAAGAATGTCAAAATTGCAAGCAAGTTGATTCTAGTGTGTCCCAATACTACACTCCTCTTAAGATTTTGTGGAAAGAGCTTTCAATATATCATGTTGTTCTAATTTATATGTGTTCTACTCCTTGTAAATGTGGTTTACTCTTAAAAATTCAAAAAGAACGTAACGATGATTATGTTATCAAATTTCTTTATTGTCTCAACAATGATTTTTCTTATATTTGTTCCCAAATCATGCTTATGGAACCTATGCCTAATCTTGTGAAAACATTCTCCTTAGTTTTTCAACAAGAACATGAATTCAGTGGTTCCTACTCCAATAATTCACACGATTCTATTGCTAATGTGATTTTTCAAGATAACTCTACCAAAAAATATTTCCCAAATTATAATAATTTCTCCAATTCTCATGGAAGAGGTCGTTTCAATAAACCTTTTAGCCGAAATAATAAGTATTGTGATCATTGTCAAAGGACCAATCATACATATGAGAATTGTAGGATTAAACATGGTCTTCCACCAAATTACAAAAACAACAAAATTTTTATTGCTTCTTCTAAACCTTATGCTAGCGATGCTTAGCCCTTTTGCTATCTTTGACCTACTCTAGAGGTTGATAAGGTAGATTCTAAAATTGGTTTCTCAAAGGAACAATATCAAGTCATTCTTGCCATGTTACCACAATCACATAAAACCTATCTTCATGTGTCAAGTATTCATCAATGTACTTTCAACTTATCAGGTTATGTACCTTCCTCTTCTACTTGGTGCTATTGACCATATTTTCCCTTTCAAATCTGCCTAATACTCTTATACCTATTTCTCCTATCTCAATTTGATTGCCTAATCAACAATTTGTCACAACTAAATTTTCTGCTACAATTGTTTTGATAAATCTTATTCTTCATGACATTCTCTTTGTTCATGACTTTTCTGTTGAATTAATTTATATTCAAAAATTAATTAATTTTCATGATTATCTCGTCATTTTTTATAAAAATTATTGTGTTATTATGCAAACAACTACCTTCCCGATGATTGGAGTAGCTAAAATCGATCACAACTTGTTTCATCTCTTAGGAAATAACACCTTAAATTTATTTGATTAAACTATTATTTCTTGTCAATGTTCATTATAGCACACTACTCTTCTTAATAATATAAATTCTCTTACTTTTTGTGGCCCATGAAATTGGGTCATCCATCTAATAAAATTCTACAAGTTTTAGCTTCTTAATATTCTAATATTTCTTTTAATTTTTTTGATGATTGTGATGCTTAATCTTTTGCTAAACAATTTTTTTTTTTCATACTCAACTAGTACTACCACAACAATATCCTTTCTTGAATTAATTCATGCTCATATTTAGGGCCTTATTACTATCATTTCTATTGATGATTACAAGTATTTCTTAACCATAGTTAATAATTGTAGCATATTCACTTGCATTCTTTTTCTTAAACCAAAAGTGATGTGAAAATCATTCTTCCACACTTTATTACACTGACTAAAAATCAGTATTCTTGCAAACTAAAAAGATTAAGATCTAATAATGGAAAAAAGTTCTTCATAAATAATTTATATAACACAAAAGACATTTTTCATGAAACTTCTTATGTTGAAACCTCTTAACAAAATGGTATTATTATAGGAAACATTGGCATCTTCTCAATGTTTGTAAAGCCTCGGTTACAAACCTAGAACTAAAGGTTATTTTTGTATGACTTATATTCTAAATCCCTTTTTACTTCCATAAATGTTATATTTCATGAGAACATATTTTCTTATCATACTTTATTATCATATATTTCACCAATTTTAGTAGCCTTTTACTTTACCAATTTTACCTGTCATTACTGTTGTAAATAGGATTGAACTCCAATCTCTAGACTGAAACCATAATTGGACCTTGGTTCATCTTCCTTCTGGAAAGAAATTAGTTGGCTATATATGGATTTATAAGATCAAACATAGAACAAATGGTTCTATTTAGAGGTTTAAAGCTAGACTTGTGGCAAGGGTTTTACTAATACAGAAGGGTGAATTATTTTGAAACTTTCTCACCAGTAGTAAAACTTACTATAGTTAGACTTCTTTTGGTTATTGCTAGTGCTAACAACTGGTTCTTGCATCAATTGAATATTGACAATGTTTTTTTTCATGGAGACTTGCATGAAGAAGTCTACATAAAATCTCCTCCTGATTTTTCTCCTTCTCATCCAAAACTTGTTTGTAAACTTCAAAAGTCCTTATATATGACTCGAAGCAGGCAAGCTGTAATTGGAACCGGAAATTAACTTTTGAACTTCTCTTCTTAGGTTACAAGCAAGCCTTTGTATATCATTATCTTTTTGTTAAGACTCAAGGTTTTATGATCATAGTCTTTTTTATTTATGTTGATGATATTGTCCTTAGTGGCAATAGTTTTTCTGAGATCCAGTTTGTGAAAAGCCATCTTCATTCCTGATTTTGTATTAAAGGTTTTGACCCTCTCAAATACATTTTAGGCCTTGAAGTTGCTTGATCTAAGACTAATATGGTTTTAAATAAAAGAAAATACTACTTGAAATTACTTTCTGAATTGAGAATGCTTGGTTGCAAGCCTTCTTCTACTCTTGCAGATCCTTGTGTCAAGCTTCATGCTAATCAAGGCACTATAATTTCTGGTCCTTTTCCATTCAAAAGACTGATTGGTAAATTATTATATCTTACCAATATTAGGCCTAACATTGGCTTTGTTGTCCAACAACCTAGTAAATTTGTTTCCTACCCAAGAGAACCACACATGCAACTGGCAATCCTTAAGTACTTGATAACATTCCTGGTTCTAGTATATTTTGTCCATATAATAATCTTCTTAAGATATAGTCTTTTTCATATTCTAATTAGGCAACTTGTGCCACAACCAACAAATTTGTTATAGGTTATTGTGTCTTTTTGGGAAAATCATTGGTTACTTGGAAATCAAAGAAATAATATAATGTAATTAGGTCCTCTTTTGAGGCTGAGTACAAGACTTCAACTTCACTGACTCGTGAACTACAATGGCTCTAATATTTGCTTCATGACTTATATATTGTTGTTCTTGTTCCTTATTCTACATTTTGTGATAGTCAGTTAGCAATACAAATTGTTAAAAACCCAATATTTCATGAAAGAACTAAGTATATAGGTTGATTAAAAATTCAAGAAGGGCTTGTCCGATGGTTTCATGTTCCTCCTGCTAGCCAATTAGGTAACATGTTCACCAAATCCCTTTATCCTAATCCTTTCAAGATTGTTATTTCCAAGTTGGACCTTCATAATCTATATATCCACCTTGAGAGGGGTGTTAGGAATAACATCTCTTCATTCCATACCTTTTTAATACAAGATTAGTTTTTTTTTTGTTTCTTTTTGTTTTGGTTATAACTAGTTTCTTGGGGTGTATATAATAAAAAACTCAACATTATATAAGACAAATAATCGATTATAATCATTCAATATTTTTTATCACTTTCTTCTTCCTTATCTTTTTTTTTCCCGTGTTGAGTACAAGAACTTAGTCACATTTGTACCATTGTATGGAATATATATCCCTGAAGTATTTACATTTATTTACTTGGGTTAACCAAACTACAATTATCATTTTCTTTAGTGTACACTTTGACTAATTATAATAATTGAAATGTATTGTATTAAAAGTTTAATACTTACCAAAAAATGGAATCATAAAAGCAGCACAAACTGTAGATATAACCAACATTGTTCTAAGAGTAACGTAGCACCAAGAAGTACTTGAAATGTCATTTGGTAGCAATTCCTCAAGACTCCTTGCCAATGGGTTCATCATCAAAGCATATTTGTTCAAAATTAAAGAAAAGGTAAGTTAATTTAATGAATGTTGAATACGATCAATCCATGTTGCATTTTAATGAGCAAGAATCAATTCATTAAAAAGGATATTTGGTTAATGGGCTGATTACCTGAAAAAGAAAAAAAAAATCTAAAGTAAGATACAATGTAAATGTTTAATAGAGAGAAACAAAAATTAAATAAAAAATACTAAAGACTTCCTAAATCTTAGCATCTTACTATTGTCCACAATGCAACTCTGGAAGCTAATGCATCTCGTGGTAAATTCAATGTTATTTGAGACAAAGTCCCTTCACCAAACATGAGGAATCCCATGATTGCTGAGCTACCATATACAAATACACATAGAATAAAACTGTAACAAATAAATCAGAGTTAGGTAAACAAAAGAAGAAATGAAGACTCATTCATCTTGAGAAAATATTAACATTGAAAACAACAAGTGTTTTCAGAAATTAAGAACATCTTGAGTTTCCCTTATCAAGTTATAGGAACATACCTTGAAATCACTGCCCTGGTAAATTCTTTTTTGTTAGCCATGGACTGATAAAGGTTTGGAAAAACTGAATGTCCTGCAAAGCAAAACCCATAAACACCAAAAGCAAAAGGAAGGCCACTCCACTTCATTAATGGACCATTGTGGTGGAATCCAACATCATCTGTTGTTGCCCCGACAAGAAACATACACAGAATAATCAGAGTAGTAGATAAAACCCCTCCAGCTGCAGAATCATCACAATTAATATGGTAAATATTTGCTAAAATTGATTGATATCAAAGTTCCTTCAACCAAACATGAATCTTGTTGAGTTTGGAGAACCTGAGAGATAAGAGATTATGCGAAGATCCTTTAACCAAACAGTAGGGAGAATAATAAGTGCAGTTAAAATTGCAAACAAGTGTTTGGAGTCCAACTGAAGACTCCCTAAGTGTAAGGTTGTTCCCGGAAACAATCCAGTGAGGTTATCTCCTTCCAAGATGATAAACTCCACACAATATGACTGCGTTCATGAAAAGAGATTTCATACATACACATTTATTGCAAAGTGAGAAAAAATAGTGCTTATTAACATAAATATATATATATATATATATATATATATATATATATATATATTTGAATGTAATGCAATGTTAAGACTTACATATAACTCAGTGTACAAGATGATCTGTTACAAAAAAAAAGAGTATTGTTAATAATTTTGTATTCATAAAGCACCAATGTGAAAATTAATACAACCATTATAATTTGTATGTCAACATTTTAGTCATGTTATTAAGAATTTACATGAAACCACAATAAATAGAGAAAAATTATGATATGGTATATTTTGTCTGTGACTAAAGATGTACAAGAAAATGATCAAAGACAAAATTGAATCTTTACATAAGGACATCTAGCATGTGTATCAAACAAAGTTCATGATCCACAATCTCAAAATCTAAGTGATTGTTCTATTGCATTGGTGTGTATTGCAAAAGATATTGGTAGCAAAAGGTACATTAGAGTTCATTCTCCAAAATTGTTCTATTGCATTGGTGTGTATTGCAAAAGATACATTAGAGTTCCTTCTCCAAAAGTACATCCCAACAATTTCGTAGAGGTAATCCAAACATAAATTTAGTTTCATTAAGATCTTGATAAGAGAGGTTTTTTAGGGGGAAGGTGATTTCTACAAAAGTTAATTGAAATCAAAGAAATCCTTACTGATATAATAAGTCGACCATATCTTCCAAATGCAGCTTCTCCTATATCAGGGTAGCTAATGATTCCTTCTTTGCTTTCAAAACAGTGTTTCATAAGGTCTGCTGTATAACAACAAACAATTGCAAAGAAAAGCATCACAATCATACTTGCCCACCCAGCTTGTTTCACTGTGTACGGTGTTGAAAGAAGGCCAACTCCAGCCATCACATTAATCCCTGCCCAAGTACAATGTTATCTCAAAATTTTATGCTTTAGAAGGAATAGGATTTGGATATTATAAGCAAAATTACAAATTTGAAGGTAGGAGACTAATCATGTGTCTACAAAGTTTAACCCAAAAACTATAACCTTTCAAATCATCATATTTACTATTTAGTAGTAAGAATGAGTAGAAAAGTATGCATACATGCACTCCAATTGAGCTTATAATGTGTATTAAGAACAATTGAATATAGTTAAATTATTCAAATGTGCTAATAGATATTATTAAAGATTATCCATTCTTAAAATACCATTAAATATTGTTTGACTGAGGGTACATCCATAACCAACAGGTAATTCTTCAGGAATTTGCATCTGAACTGAAGCTTTCTCCCACCATGTTGATTGTCTTCTAATGATCCCTGCATGAGCGAGTTCCTCAGCAGATAGAAAAGATGTCTTTTCATCACTTTCTAAGATACTCTTTGAAGGACCACCGATAAAGCTTGAATAAAGAACACTTGGTGCTCGTATAATTGATTCAAGATTTGGAGCAGCAGAAATTGTGTAAGAATCAATGGCATCTCTGTCATATAAGAGTAATGATAATAAAGGAATAAGAAAGAAATAGTGAATGACCTTAGGATAAGGGAAATAAAAAGACAACCCACAACATTTTAATTATATATAAATCATGTCAAAACAACCTTACACAACAACAATTGACACACAAGTGTAGAAATCAGGAGGAACATGAGATGTAAACTATGCTCTATGTTTGATGTACATTAAAAAGAAAGCATAACAAATAATAAGATTTCATGAAGAGAAATGACATTGAGGTCAAATGGAGAATGCTCTTTATACCTGTAAGTTTGAGGCCACTGTTGAGAAACGAAAGAAGATTGAGGAAATGCTCTACGATTCCCCTCATTGTCGCTGTCATATTGATTACTAGTCTCATAATCAACATTTTCTATATCGTGATGTTCTTCGTTAGCATCTTCGTCCATGAAAATACGGGGATTTCTTTCTTTATTCTCCTTGTTTGACATTCTTACAATTTCACTATAATGCAACTAAAACTTTTTACAACAAGATCAATGTATATATTTTATATCTTTTATGTTACTTCTATTATTTTTTAGATGACAAAAGTAACTATCACACTTGACTTGGATGTTTGAATTTCTCTACGTCTAATGATGAAGAACAATTTGAAGCAATGTTGGAAAAAATTGAAGGAAAAAAAGGTGGTAAACGAAATTGATATGAAGAAGATGCATAACGGTTGCATTGTGAAGCGGAAGGATGATACACAAAAGTGACACGTGTTATGCTAGGAACACAAGGTTTTATCGGTGTACAAAATTTGTCCAGGAAACACTCTCGGATCAAGGAAAATTTCATCTACTCCTTATTTTCAATTAGTTTTATCCATTGATTAACATTACAAACAATTTAAACCATTAATATATTTTATATAATAATAATAATAATAATAATAATAATAATAATAATATTATTATTATTATTATTATTATTATGTTTTGACACAATATCTTTTCAAAAAAGTGCAATTTGGATTAGACTTTGTTTTTTTATGTTGCATCTATTTATATTATGTTAAAATATTGAAATATAATATTTTTTTTATTTTAAAACGAAAGAAATACAAAAATGCTAGAGTCATGTATAGTAACTAAACTCAGATAAAATCTATTTTATGCAACACGTATATCTTTCAAAACTCTCGGAAAAATATGAGAGTAGTTGACAATGATCTATAGTTATATGAAATGATAATTTATTTTAACTATGATATTATAAAAAAATAAATTTAAAAAAATAAAAATAAATATTTAATTTCTAATTTTGGAATAAATGAATTATTTATCTCTGTAAAAAAGATGAGTATTTTATCTTTGTAAAAGAGTTTGGATTAATATTACTTAGTTTATTATTTAATATTACCTCTCTCTCTTTGTGCATGTGTTGCTCTAGGATGAAATCTTTGAAAACCACACAAATTATCTAAGCTTTGAAGTGATAAAATAGCATGGGCTAAATGTTTATGTTGTTTTACTTATATTTCTTAAGCTGCTCTTTCTTTCGAGATATGATTGTGTGTTTTGAAGTGTCTATATTTGGTTGATCAAATCAACCAACCAAACCTAACTAGGTCAATAGAGATGTGTTGAACTGGATTTAATATAAAAATAAAACAAAAAATTAACTAAAAAAATAAATTATTGGATTCAGCTATATAAGTGTGTCCAAACTAATATTTTAAAAATCGGGTTATTATTTCGTAAAGTATAGCTTTAAGTTTTAAATATTTAATAGGATGGAATCAAAATTCAATCGAATTAAATAAAATAATATTTTTATAATATGATAAGTTAATTAATAATAATAATAATAATAATATTTAAAAATAATAATAAAATTTATTAATAAATGTTATAAATATAAAATATATTAAATAAGGTAAGATGGATAATTGTTAAAATAAAATGAAAATATAACAAAATAATTATTATTTAAAATTAATCCTATGAGATAAAAAAAATTAAAATTTATTCTATCTTTTATATAAAAAAAATAATCTTAAATTTTTGCTTTTATAAAAATTTTTTTACCTAAAAACCTTAACAAGTTTTCTCGTTTTTACCAATTTTATCTTGATTTATTAAAATTTGATTATTTAAAAACAACGAATCAATTTCTAATTAAACTTATTTTCAATTATCCATGGAATCAACTGATCATCTAATTTAATTTTCAAAACAATGATTCAATCGTGTTCAAACTTAAGTATTAAATAATTTATCTGATCCTATTTTCAAAATAATGATTCAATCGTAATTAAACTTAAGTCGTGTACGTCGTATTTCTAATCAGTTTTTTATTAACAATTAATATTTCATTTTTTAGTTAATCCATGATAATAATTTGATATATCTGATTTAAATTTTGTTGATTAAAATTTTAGGATTATAATTAATGTAAAATTGGTATCTTGAGATTTTAGAATTCTAAGTATAATATTTTTTTTCCTTATCATTATTTTACTTAGGATTGAACTTATGTGTATTCTGTTATTTAAAATATTATGAAGTAATAGAATTCGAATTGATGAATTAGGTCAGGAATTTCTTATGTTACAAAGTGTTGGAGGCATATTATAGGATCTTAACACCAATTAATGTTAGAATCACGCAGCGAAATGTTAGCGTGGTCGGACAAAAATCAAGGGGGGTGAATTGGTTTCTTAACAAAAATTAGGTTTTCAAAATTTTCTCCAAATTTTACCGATTAAAAACTGTGTAAATGTAAGTAGAGAAGAGAAGAGAATCTTACACAAGAAATTTATACTGGTTCGGATCAAAAGACCCTACGTCCAGTTGCTAATCACTCAAACAGAGGATTAACGTTGTCACTATAATCAAGTTGTTACAAACAAATTACAATTGAAATGATAAAGATAAGAAAACACCTCTCTTGAAATCCACAAGAGATGAAGAACAACTTTCCCTAGAGACGGCACAACACACAATCCACTAAGAACTCCACTTAGTGTTTCTTATCGCTTCTAGCCCACACCAGATTCCAAAAGCCCATTTTTCTTGCAACAAACAGTTCTCTGGCACTACAGCACTTAACTTTTGTATGAAAAAGGTTGTTCTTATTTTCTGAGTGCCATAGAGAAGCTTAAGTAGAGAAATTAGGGTTTGGGAATTGGGAATTTCGGAATTAGGGTTCTTGGAAATAGGGTTTTCGAAAATAGGGTTGATTTGAAGTTAAAAATCAAAATCTGACTGAAATAATCGATTAAATGAAGTATTAATCGATTATTACGAGCCAAAATCAACAGAACCCTAAAACTCTCGTTTTAGTCGATTAACGTGTGGTTTAATCGATTAAACCAGATGAGCGGATACGTGAAAATAGTTTTTCTTACTCGTTTTAATCGATTATTTCCCTATTTAATCGATTAAAGCCGAGCCTGGATCATAAATTTGAGCTTTTTGAAGCTTCTAAGGTGCAGACTATGTATCGGCTATCTTAAACTCTAATATTACGGACTCAATCTAATTGAAACAGAGTTATTACAATACAAAACAAGTCTTCAACATTCTAAGTCTTTGAGTTCTTGAATCATCATCAAAATCAACAATCTTCATGTTCATCAAGTGCAACATCAAGTCCTTGAATGTTCAACAATTAATAAATGGGTGAGTAAAATGATTAACTTATTCAAATTGTTACTTTTAAAATATTTGGAGCAATTGAAATTTTAAAGTATAAATTTACCATTGAGATATATGTGTTATATTATATTAAAAATAAAGTTAAAATTTTGTAATAATAATTTTAACATGTCATAGGGTGTAACTACACCGATCAAGGTGTACGAGACACATTAGAAAGAATTTATTTCGCTATTTTAGATTATGATCTCATCTATGAAGTTGTAACAAATGAGAAAAAAATATTAATATCAAAATAATCCTAGATGTTGCGTAATTAATTAAGTTAGTTTCATTAAAAAATAATTCTTACAACTTAAGTTAGGATTATTTTAGTAAAAAAAAAAGGTGTCAAAATTAAAGTAAACAAATTTATGTTATTTCTTATTTTACACATAGTAAATGATTAAACTAGATCTTAAAATAAACATAATTTCTAGATAATTTGTTTACCTTTTAAATAAAATAAGTCCCAACTCAAGGGTTAAAATAAATATAGATGTTCATAGAAACATAAAAGAAAATAAGTGAGATAACATTTAAAACTTAATTATAATAGTAACTTATCATATGTAAATTTTATTTTAAAGTGTTTTAATATTTTTATTTAAATTATGTATTAAGAAATTTCTATTATTATTTAAAATAAAAAATATATATTATATTATTATTATTATTTTGATTTAGATAATTATGATTAAAATATTATTGATATTTTATTATATATATATATATATATATATATATATATATTTACATTAATAAAATATAAGAGTGAGGATCTCAACCATATCCTATATCAATCAATGATACAACAATTTAATCATTTACTCAATTATTTGATCTAATTAACTAGGTACACAATTTTCACAATATTATCATTAAAAATTATATAAAATCAACAATATGTTTCCATTTTGTAGAAGTGTGTCTTTCTTGTGAAATCCGAAAACTTGTATGTTTTTCAATACATAATAAATTGTATTATTATTTTGTATAGCATTTTATTATAAAATGAAAAGTATTTCTATTACACTTGAAAAATATACAAATATGGAAAGAAATTATACTAATGAAAAAATTATAATATCAAAATAAATAAAAATGTAATATAGGAAAAGAAAATACCGTATTATTCCAAAATATGTCATAATAAATTTACAAATATACATATAATTAATAATATAATAAAAATAAAAAAAGATCAATTTAGCTCCTAAAATTTCAACTATTATTATATTAGTCTCTGAATAAAAAAGTCAAATAAATTTCTGATATTATTTAGAGGTTTAAAGTTTATTAAATCACCACTTGTTTTCATGTTGGTCCGTAGTGAAATTACTCAAGTAAAAATAACGACATACATTTAGAAACTGAATAAAAAGGGGTTAATTTTAGATTCTCAAATACTTTAGAAAAATAGGAACTCATTTGATTTTTTTTTTCAATTTTAAAACTAGCACGATATATGGTGAGATATAACTTCAGAATTAAATTAACTGTTAATTCAAATAAAAAATATTGACACAAAGAGTAAAACGAAAATGATTAATTTTGGTGAGGCTGAGAAAATATAGTTTTGTTACATCTCTTGTAAGTAAAACAAATAGAAACCACAGCACGAACTTCCTAAACTAGGACATGTTTATTATTGCTTTTAAAAGTAATTTTATAATTTTTGGTTTTTAAAAATTAAAATTAATAAAAGGTACTTTTTATTTTAATTTTCTATTTTTATTAATATGTATCAATATTTTTACTTTTAATTATATTATATTATTTATTTTATCACCGTAAATTATCATAATATTTTTTAATTTTTATCACAACGTCATTATTTAAAATAGTTTTTAAAAATACAATTTTTAAATAATTTTAAAAAATTATCTATATAAATGTTTTTCCAAAACTAAAATAAAATTAAATGAAACAAATTTTAAAAATTTCAATATGTCACAGTAGACCATGAAGCCAAATATATATTTAGTTATCTTTGCAATTATTAGGAATGATAAAATATATGATCTAAAATAAATTATATTAAATTGAAATTTATAAGTGGGTAAGTAAAAAATATAACTATTTACATAAACTAAATTGATCTATATTAAATTATATTTTAACTACTTAAGCTATTTTAATTCACTATTAAAAATACAAATTATTTATTCAATGTTAAAACATAATTCAATATTTAAAAATTTTATTTATTTATTCAGTCATATTTAATAAAATAATATTTTCTAATAATATAATAAATATATAATAATTTAAAAACTACAATAATAAGAAAAATTAGACTACCTAATCCAAATATATTAAAAATATTTTATTTAATTATCTTATCTTGTTGTATATTATTAATTTTCTTTTATATGTTATTTTATACAATATTTTATATCAATTATTATTTTTTTGTTATTATTATCTTTTGAGTCCTATATAAGGAGACTTAATTAGGGAGTAAATTTCACTTTATCACTCGTTCTTAAATACATTACCCTTTTTGTATAAAAACTGATTTGAGCGTTAGAATGTCTTTTGCATATGTACCTCTACTCTTTCGAAAGGAAACTACCTGCAACCATCTTGAAGTCGCTGCTTACAATCTGATCTACTCATCTCCTCAGTCCAACCTCAAATCTTCTTGTCGACCTCCACTAGTTTGGTAAGAATATTTGACGCCTACCGTGAGACCTGGTAGAATGATCCCCATGATCTCTTCTCCTCTATGATTTTAACTCACAAACATACAGTGTCCAACTTTGACGATGACATGAACCTTATATTCGTCATTAATAACCTCAAGAAGGATATGGAAGGGTGTCAACAAAGGAATCACAATAAAATAAAGAATATGAAAACACATAATGATACTAGGCTATCACAAATTAAAAAAAAAAAGTAGCTGAAGAATTACAATTAATTCAAAGCCAACATTAAGCCAAACTTCAAACTCTGCGAAACGAAGTAAAAGTTTTAATTCAGCAACATCAGACAAGTAGGTCAAACATAAATCAAGAAGAAACCACCACATTAGGTTAAAAGTGAACTCAACAATCGATAACGCCAACCAATAGAAACCCATATCAAACTATAAGTCAACCTGCACACAGATTGGAGAATCCACCCCAATACATGATGATACAACCAAATATTACTGATTTCATCAAAACAATGGACATAGTACTAACAAATGTCAAAAGGTTAAGGATGTCATCGAAGAACTTATAAGATATGGCTCACTCAAGGACGAGGATAAAGGGATATCGCGACCGACATTGTGGAAGACAAGGAGGATATTACGGAGGAGGTCGTGGAGCACCACCTCTACCACTACCAACTAACCCTTCTTAACAAAACCATGTCGAACAACATCATGAAGTCAAGGATAGGGAGATGCATAGTCTTACACCCATTATTTAAGGCATCATCAACACCATTGTAAGGGGAGGGTTGTCAAGCTCGACTAGAAAAAGGCATCTCTGAATTATACACAATACTGACACCTCGAACAAAAGGACCCAGCCACTAATAACTTTCTCAAACGATGATTTCAAGTCCCACGAGCCCAATCTTAACGACCCAGTAGTGGCCATTGCTCAAATGGTAAACTGGGAGATGAAGAAAATACTAATTGACCAAGGGAGTTCGACAAATATCCTATACTGGTATACTTTTCTTAAACTCGATATTCTTCAACCACTAATCCGACTTTATCTCGAGCCTTTACTTGATTTCATAAGAGAATGCGTGCATACTAGGGGATACATTACCCTACTAACAATGTTTAGTTCGTCTTATCACAACAAACGAGTAATGGTCTGATACATACTAATAGAGGCAGCAATATCCTATAATATCTTAATAGGAAGACGAACACCGAATCAACTCAGAGTCATCATTCCATAACATGCCAATGAAATTCCCAGTCAATGATGGATCTATTGTTACAATTAGATCGAACCCAAAGGAAGCATGTGCATGCTATATTAAGAGCCTCAAGATCACTCCTTATTCGTTATAGAATAAGAAGGAAGAACCAAAAAAGAGCGCAAAGCTTGCAAAATGTTGCATCATAGACACACCGGTGGACCTTGACCCACAAAGTAAGTTCGGAGAAGATAAACCTAATTATCTAGGTTTGAGATGTAGCTAGAATACGTGAAGAAACAATAAAGCAAAGAGTAGCTTGGCGACATGATCCTTTAAAAAAAAGGAGATTTAGTATGGATTCCTCAAACTTGGAAAGCAACATACTTCAAGTCGTGTCATAGTTGATTATACATGTCCCTAATAGTATACCTTACTCAATGATGCAAGTATAAAAATTTGTGTATTATACCTTACTTGGGGACATGAGTATAAAAATTTGTGTATTATACCTTACTTGGGGATATGAGTATAAAAATATTTGTACCTTACTAGGGAATATTCAAGTTTGAAAATCTTTATACCTTACTCGAGGATACAAGTACAAAAATCTTTGTACCTTACTCGAGGATATATGAGTATAAAAATTTGTGTACCTAACTCAGGGATATACAAGTATAAAAATCTTTGTATCTTACTCGGGGATACGAGTATAAAATTGTATTCCTTTACTCCAGGATGAGCTTGAAAGAATGTTATGTTGTTTTACTCGAGGATGAGTATAAAATAACCCTACTCGGGGTCACACGAGTTTAAAACTATTACATTACTCGGGATCACATGAGTACAAAACTAGTATCCTACTCAGGATCATACATGTAAACCATTATTCCGATTAATACAAGTACCGCAATGATTATAAGTTACTTAGAAAGTGAGTCATAAAAACCTTACACATCAAGATTAACCATACAAAAAACCTTAATAGTTTGTTCAAGGAAATTAGATGTCCACATGATAACTTTACACATAATTATAATCAACTAATCATCCACTAACTCCTCATCCTAAACACCCTTTCTCGATATCAAATCAAAAGACGTTAAGATGAGAAATAAATAATGAAGCTTGACAAATGACCTTCTAGAAACTGTCTTAGTAGCTTTCTAACATGTTGTTTTTAACCTCGATTAATTGGTTCTTATGTTATGACAACTCCTCTAGTATGGTAATTCGGTCCTCTAATCCTTTACTTCGGTTAATTTTAACATGTAGATCGCTCTCGGTCTTTAAGAGTACGAGAAGTGAGTATTTCATTCTCTTTAGCCTTGGTAGAAATGATCTCTTCATGAACCTTCAAACTGTGGGTAGACAGGTGATCGAATCACCTCTTGGGACCGTCCTTACCTCTAATGATTTCTCTTGAAGTGTTAGGAAACAACTCGAATACTGATGACAAGTGAGGGGTTGATATTCGGTTGTGTACATCTGACACATTCTCTAAATTCACAAAGTTACCCTTGCCAAAAATAGGGGACTCGGCATGAGGAATTACCCTTTCTCTCTTTGGTCTTGTCGAGTATGAGGACTAGCAAGAGCACGATCGAGTTCATCCTATATCTTTTAATAATCGAATTTAGGTCTCATTATCTCGGTCAAAGAAATATGTTAGAAACATAAAATGATTGTGATAAAAAACATAATCAAAATATAAATACCTCTGAACATAATCAGTTGATCTTCAGGCAGAGAAATATTAAAATAATTTATGAGACGAGGTAAGCGTCTTATTAATTCAATATCTTTGTTGTTGGGGGAAGACAACAAATGTTCAACTCGAGACCTAAACTTAAGGGCTACTCATTGCCAATAGAAGGGAAAGCAAAAAGTATTAATTGAGTAGTAAAGAAGACTATTAGAGGGGTCAGAAGGAGAACATCTCACTTGAAAAAAAATCGAACTTGAAATTCTAGAATCATTGGGTAAAGATAGTGAAAATTTCATCATATTGAGCACCATTCAAAGATATCCAATCGATCTCAACACCATATTTCAATTGTTAAAAGTACATAAAACTATTACTCTACTTGGGGTCACATGAGTTATAGGTATATGAGTTATAAAAACTTGCATCTACCTTATTCGGTGTCACACAAGTAATGCATACCTTACTCAGATGTATGAGTTATTAAAACCTACCTTACTCGGGATCACACGAGTTATATATCTCTTATTTGAGGTCACAAGAGTTATGCATACCTTACTTTAGTATACAAGTTATCAAAACCTGCATTTACCTTACTTGAGTTCACAAGAGTTATACATACCTTACTTAGGTATACGAGTTATCAAATATCTTTTGCATGACAAATAAATAAGCTTTACTAAGTAAAATCTCACTAATATATCTTTCTCTAATCGAATAATGATTAATAAAATAAACACGTTTAAACTAAATACTATTCAATGAAATGATTAACTCAACATTTAATCCATTTGACCTCTATTTTTAAAGGAATTCAACCTCTAAGCTTGGGGGTTTGTGTACCTACCCAACCCAAATTCCTTAAAATTACTTTATTTATCTTATTATATATTATTAATTATCTTTTAACTGTTATTTTTTATAATATTTTATATCAGTTATTATCTTTTTAGTTATTATGATCTTCTGAATCCTATGTAAGAAGACTCAGCAAGGGAGTAAATTTCACTTCATCACTCATTTTCAAATACATTACTCTCTTAAAAGTTGATTTGAACGTTAGAGTGTCTTTTACAGGTGAGCATCCACTCTTTCCAAAAGAATCTATTCTCAATCGTCTTAAAGTTATAATTCAAAATCTAATCTATACCTTCTTATTCGATAAAAACAAAAACTATTATTTACTTTACAAATATAAAATATAAATATCGATAATAATAAAAATGAAATAAAAATTTATTAAAATAATTATTATTTAATATTATAATTTTGTGAGATAAAAAAATAAAAAAATATTAATTTTTTAGTAAAAATAATTATCCTTAGTTAATAAAAATTTGATCTTTGTTTTTTATATAGAAATCAATGAAATTAAAAAATTCAATTGAATGTTTCAATTTTTTCAAATGATTCTAATTTAATTAAAATATTTTTTTAATAACGTATTTTCGATGATTTGGCCCGATGTTGAGAGGAGTGATTTGATTATTATCAATAGATATTCTACCTTATAAATTATTGTAAAATTAAGTTTAAATAATTCTAATTTAGATCCAATTAATTTTAAAAAATTAAACTAAAATAACAATTAAGGTCAGTTTTCTTTTTAAATAATTTAATATTTTTGTTGTAATTCAATTCAATAATAATTTGATTCGATCAAACACTTTAGCTGCAACGGCGGTGGGTGGCTTGGTGATGTGGGATATAAAAGATTAATTTCACACTTCTAAACGCTAGAGACTGCGCTTAATGGAAAGATGGGTGCTAATAATAATGTCAAAACTGATGGGCTGAACAGGTGGCCCAAAGTTATTATTCAAAAAATGTTATGGTACATAATTTTTTTATAAGCGTTTTTATATTTGGAAATAAAAATATTATCACTATACTTATAACATTTCTCTAACTACAGAAACTGAAAATTTAGTTAAAATTTGAAAAACAGTCAAACTAGCAAGTATTGAAAAACTAGTTAAAAAATATAGTTAAAAGTTAAGTTTGTCCATCAAATTATTACACTACAAAATATTCCTTAGCTAATTCTCAACTAATCTTTCACTAATAGGTTTTAGCGTGGATTAGTAAGAAATATATTTTTTACTAAATCTAGATAATTAATAGTGAAATATATATTTTGTAGTAAATTTTGCCTTGATTAAATTTTTTGGTTAATAGAAGCTACAAGTTTCATTTCTTTTTAACTAATTAGTTCCACAAATTTCTCACTACGTTTTCCTACTTCACATGTAATTAATTTCTTATAATTTTCTCTCACTAATCAATACCTAATATCTCATCCATGTGTTCTCACTAGTTCTTAATTAATCTTATGAATTTCTCTTTCACTAATCAATAGTTAATATCTCACTAATATTCTCTGGATAATCCTTATCTAATCCCTTAAAAATATTTTTCATTAATTATACTTTTTCTAATCTTTATCTAATCCCTTAGAATTATTTTTCATTAATAATAATTAATCTCTCGCACATGCTATTGTTAATCCATAACTAATCCCTTACAAATTTTGTCTTGTTAAAAAAGTAGTTAATCTCTCATCAATGTTTTATCATTAATATGTAGCTAACTGCTAACAATTTTTCTTTAACTAATCAATAACTAATTTCTTGTTAATGTTTTCCAATTAGTTGTAGTTAATTCCTTAGTAATTTGTCACTATTTCTACCAACATTTTAATATCAAATATATTTTATTAAAAACATGTAAACTACTTGCGTATCTTTATAAAAAATAAATATAGAACTTTAAATAAAAATATATAAAAAAATACTAAAATTAATCAACTTTCAATATCGAAAAATATTAATTCAACACAATAAAAATAATCTTTCCAATATATAAAAATAATTAAAATGTATTAACTTAAAAGTACTTTATCAACATAATTAACATAAAAACAAAAATCTTGAATCTTTGTGGCATATCTTCCTTTCTATTTCTTTAAAGCGTACAGTAACTTTTTCTTAAAAATCTGCATTTATTATTATATTTTTGTTGTTATGTACATGTTTGTGTTTCTATTTGGGCCTTCATTTGTACTCATGTTAATACTTGCATATCAATTTATGATTATGACTATGTTTTCAGTTACTCTTGCACATTAAATATTTGTATAGCCTATGACTTATTCTGTCAAAAGTGTAGAATTTAGATTTTGGGAGGAGGAAGTACGTGAAATAATGTGAAGATTCATACTATAACCAATGTCATAGATTCTATCTTCCCTATTTTTAGTGATAATTGTTTAATAAAATATTAAAGTTAATTATATGAAAGTTTAATATTAATAAAAATATATACGTATTCACAATGAAATCTTTTATTTTATTAGACACATATTCACTTTGTTTTTACGAACTTTGTTGTATAATTCATTATAAAAAAAAGAAATAAACAAAGTTTAATATTTGTAAAATTTATACACTTTTACCGTGAATTCTCTTATTTTGTTAAACATATATTCACATTTTTCCATGAACTTTGTTGCAAGAAATTAGACTTAGGTTCTTCTTCCTATCAAATAATATATAATTCAAGATTCACTTAATATACAAGTAAGAAATACAACCTAACTAAAATACGTTATATAATTGTTTAAATGTAAACATGACATATTGAGAAAACATAAAAATTATATTGTATTAACATTAAATCTAATATTAATCTTCAACTAATAATCAATATTAATTAACAATTATTTAACATAAATATTATTAGTTCAGAAACTCAAATAGTTCGAGTTTGATGGGTTGTCTTATCAGAAAAATACCGTATCAACTTCATCATGGTAAGAAAATACAATTAAGAAATGTGAAATTTAACAATTAAAATTAAAATAATTATTTTAACTAATTATTATTAATATATATATATATATTAATGTGATATTTTATATAAATTATAATTTTATTTTATGATAAAAATATATGTTGAGGTATTTATAATTTTTGTTTACTTATTTTTAAAATTTTGTAATTTTTTATTTATAGAAAAATTATGTACTTATTATATATATATATATATATATATTTTTTTTCTACTTCTCTACTAACTTATATTATTAATATATATATATATATATATATATATAATATGTAGAAAATACTAAAAACTTAGCATTAGAAAACATCACTTGTAATATATTTTTACTTTTCATATTTTTATTTTGAAGTAAAAAAAATCTGAATTTGTTTATAAATAAATATATAACTATTATTTTTTAATTATTAAATAAATTAGTAATAAATTTAACTTCAACAAATGTAATGAAAATGTCAAATTCAACTTCCATTTAGAGTTTTTTTAATGTTTGTTGCTTTTAATTTACATCTTATACTAAAGTATTGGTGCTTATGAACTTTTTGATAATTAATCGAGCTTAAATTAATTTCAGAAATAACATACCTTTTTATTTATCTTTATATTTGAGATCCATACAAAAATAATAATAAGGTTGGCTCCACAAGACAATATAATTTGTTCTCATTGAAATTTTGTTTTGAGCCCTTTAGCCATCATTCGTTTGTGGTTTAAAATGAATATTGGTGAGAGCAAGAAGTCAAGAATTGTATATTGAATGAATAGGATTCATTTCTTGGGAAATAAATTTACTTATTCTATCTCTCTAGTCCTAATTTATATATAAACAAGGTTTGCTTATAACCTAAGAGATGCAATGTTCCCTGCCTAACATGCAAGTTTTATTGCAATAAACGTCATGAAATGTTGTTTCTTTATATATACACATACCTCTGCCACACCTACCTCATTGTCACAGGTCACACCTCTTTACACCAAAACCAAAGAAAAAGATGGGGCTATCTCTGCAGAAACTTGCACCTGGTTCCACATCTAACTCTCTTATCGTCTTCTTTATTTATTGTTGCCAAAACATTGTCACTTGTCATATTTCTCTCATGCATGTAATTTTACTTCATAGCTCCTCATTTAGTTGGATTTTGGACGATGAAGTGAAACCAATCTTAATTATTGTATGGAGTAAACAACAATTACATTGCATCCACTATGATTATGTTCTTGCATCATTTATATATATTTTTTTTCTTAAAATTTGAGACAGGGGCTGATAACAAAAAACTGAAAGAACTTGACCCAATTATAGAGGAAGTGTATGAAAAATTAGTCGGAGACGAAGGGACCATCGAATTCCCAGTTTTCTACAGAGCAGTATGCGAGATTGTCGAGTACTTAACCATTTTCGTGTTAAAAGCTTGTCAAATTATTATTTTATTAGTTGTAAAATGATATGATTTCTTAACACTTTTCTCTGTCACAATTGTGTGTTTTGTTTTCTCAGGAAACTCAATGAAAATCTCGGAAATACCCAGATCAAACTCCCGGCAACCAAGGATCTGGAGAAAGAATTCGATGTACGTGCATGTTTCTATCTATGCATTATGCATAGTTGTTGATTTACCCAAATTCCTTGTACAAGAAAACACTATTTCAAAATTTTAAAATATTATTCTATTAAAAGTATTGTAATATTCAAATAAAAGTTGTAAATATTAAAAAAAATATTATAATATTCCATCAAGACTATTAGAATTTTTTTTATAAGGCAACAGGATACATGTGATATTCAATTGAGATTTTAAAAGATTAAAAAAAATAATCATTTGATATTCAAAATCGTATAAAATGTATATTGGGTGTGCTGAAATGTGGGTGTTGGGGAAGCTTTTCTATTGGACATTTGTGTTATAATACTTCAATTTTTTACCACAAAATCTATCAAATAAGTTTTATATTTTTACTTTTAATTTATGAAGTAAGGGTGGAGGAAATTGAGCATTGCAGCATATTAAAGTGTTAAGAAGTTCTTATCAGGTTTATATATATATATATATATATATATATATATATATATATATATATATATATATATATATATATATATATATATATATATATATATATATATATATATATATATATATATATATATGAGTTCGAAATGGGTATGTTAAAAGAGTAAATTGCAATTCCAAGAGTTTCTCTTTTTGATCATTCTAGCTAGCTTACAGTAGTACATTATAGCAGTTTAGGTTCTTAACAATTGACAGTTGATTGCTGTTTGTTTTTTAATGGGAAATGTAGAAGCGTGAAAAGAAGAAAGAAGGGAAAAACAATCCATTGACAAAAACAGAATTCCAGGAGATAATGAAAAATTTGGTGAAGACATCAGGATTCACTGGTATAGGGGCAAAGGAATCAATCTTGTGCATCTTTGGTGTTCCATTGGCTGCTCTGTTTGTAAAGCAGAAAGTGATGCCTGAGGCAATTCGCGATGAATTTTTCATTCCAGGAGTAACTTCTGCCACGGTTTTCACCCTTGCTGCTCTCAACAAGATTTGATATATATATGTTATGATATGACCAACCAATAATGTGTTATTGCATTACTCTGTACTTTTGCAAGTTCATAACTTCAATGGATATATGAACCAAAATCGATCGGTTCCATGAATTCCTACTCACCTCTCTGGGCATTTAGTCAGAGTTTCGTTCCAAATGCTGGAATTAATTAGTCCTAATTGTACTGTACAGGTCCCTTTATTACATAATAAATTAGTATAAAATATTAATGGAATTAACGGTTTAATAATTACTTTCATGTTGGAATGTTCATAGACTGAATTAATTTAACTTGACAGAAATAGGCTAAACTAAAAGTTTGAAAGAAAAAGGGAAACCGAAGTCAAAGAAGCTAAAAATAACATTGAAAGCCTCGTCAACAGTAGTTTTTAAATTTTCAAAAACTAAAACTACCTTTTAGTTTTTAGTTTGTAAATTTAGTTCTTCTTATTAATTTTAAAAACTTGTCGTCAATCTAATAATTTTTTTTTTCTGAAAATCTTGTTGGGAGTGAAAACATTGGTTAAAGAAGAAGAAGACAAATAAAAACTTCTGCACTATAATGGTTCTGAAAAATCAAAATATGTGAAGCTATGTACACTTGAAGTTGCAGCTTAATCAACTCGTCCATATTAATCAGAAAGCTCTGAAATTTTTTGGATACTTTCTATACTTTGTAATGAAAAGAAAAGAAAAGAAAAAAAAGAAAAAACAAGAAATGAACGCCAATCGTTATTCTTTAATCAAATCGAACATTAAATACCAACGGTTGGACAGTTATTGCGCACATTAAACAAACACAAATTGGAAAATTTGTTAAATGTAGGCCAAGAATAGAAAGCAAAAACACCTTGATTTTAGCACTAGTCTCCATTTGTGTCATGGCTCTTAGAGGTTGTAGGATATGTGACCCACAGGAGCATGAATTTGTGACATGAATCAATCACACGGCACGTGCACCAAATTAAGGACAGGTCCTCTAACTTACTTTGCAAGTGACAGCTGTCGGTAGTTTGACACAGTTTGAGGGGCATCGTGCATCTCCTGTAACATCAACATGTCCCCGAACTCTTTGGAAATTAACATGCCAAGAAACAAAAAAGCCCGCGACAACATCAGAGACGGTTTAGCTTCATCAGAAACAAAAAACATGAGAATGAACACACCATTGATCCCCCCCTTTTCTTGCCACACAAATTATTGCATGTTTTTCAAGGATGCATAAACAAAATCTTTCTTTGAATGCATTTGAATATGTGGGGTTTTGGTGATTATTATTCGTAAGTACCAAATGTCAGGATCAGGATATAAGGAAGAAAGGAGGATATAAGGAAGATAGGAGAGCAAAATGATTGGAAAAGATAGCGGAGTTATGAAGGCGTGGGAGGCAACGATGAGAAAGACACATGCAGTTGCTAAGAAGCGTGCAAACAGTATATTTGGGACGATATCTTTGGGACAGGCTGCGGAAGCAGAAGATATCCCGGATGATTATGATGACAAAGAAGATGAGAACGAGGTGTATGACGTATACCTTGAAGAGAAGGTTCTAGCTAATGGGGATTACTATACGGGGGAATGGGCAAATAACTACCCACATGGGCTAGGGAAATACTTGTGGACCGATGGGTGCATGTACGTTGGAGATTGGTTCAAGGGGAAAACTAAGGGAAAGGGTAGGTTCAGTTGGCCTTCAGGGGCCACATATGAAGGGGAGTTCAGGAGTGGTTACATGGATGGGACGGGGACTTACACGGGGTGTAATGGGGAGACTTATAAGGGGCAGTGGGTGCTGAACTTGAAACATGGTCATGGTTTTAAGAGTTATGCCAATGGGGATTGGTTTGATGGAGAGTGGAGGAGGGATTTGCAAGATGGGGAGGGGAGGTATGAGTGGAAGGATGACAGCCATTATGTGGGGGAATGGAGAAATGGGACTATTTCGGGTAAAGGGAAATTTGTTTGGGCTAATGGGAATGTGTTTGAAGGGTTTTGGGAAGATGATGTACCAAAGGGGAATGGGACTTTCAAGTGGCCAGATGGAAGTTATTATGAGGGAAATTTCTGCAAGGACAGTAAGGATCAGGATGGGACATACCATCCATGTGAGTCAGCAGATGGGGAAGGGCCCAGTGAGTGGGATCCTCAGGAGCTGTATAATGAGTTAAGTGCGTATGTGGTTTGCCCTGGAGAGAAGGTTCAGGTTATGCCATCACATAAGAGGCTTGCGGTTTGGAGGTCTACAAAGTCGGAAAGTGCTAAAAATAGGAGAATGTCAGTGGATGGAAGGGTGAGTCTTGGCTTGGATAGAGGTGATAGGTTGCAAATGTGGGATGCTGTGGATAGTGATGCTAGTAGTGTTAAAACTCCAACCATGGGGAGTGATCTCGAGGAAGATTTGACGGCTTTACGTGTGGAAGATGTTGCTGAAAATTTGGGTCAACTCCAACCTCTGAGAGCACCCAAGAAAGCAAAGAAGCAGGGAGAGATCATTTGCAAAGGACACAAAAATTATGAGCTCATGCTCAATTTGCAGCTCGGAATTAGGTGTGTGAGTGTGTCTTGATATCTTTCTCAAAATTTCCAACCATGTTAGAAATCTGGTTGTTTGTGCTTCTCTCTGTGTTATATGTGCTAATTAAGTGCTCTAGTTATGTTACAGTACAAAAAAACTCACAAAAGAGAGTTGAAATTGCCCATATGGAGAGCTAGAACTTGCTTTATTTTCTTGCTCTATGTTTACTTCCATCTTCTTGCGGACCCAAATTTCATTTCACTATCCCTTAATATTACGTCAATGAATGATATAACATCTCAAGTGTCAACCACCTCTCAACAGAAAGGAAAGATGAATCTATGGTTCATTCTATTTCCTTCATAGAGAATATTCATTTCTTCCTATTCATATAACTCCAAACAACTCTATTTTCTGCATATGTAATTTGACAGGTTATAAAGTTATTGTTCTTAAATTCTTCATAATTTCAGGGTCTCCTATTGCTTTCCTTTTACTCTTCTTGCCTATAACTTAACTTCATAATATTTCATATTTTATAATTTCTTGGACTTCCTAGGCATTCTGTAGCGAGGCCTCCCTCAGCATCTGATGTTAAGCCTGCAGCTTTTGATCCCAAGGAGAAAATATGGACAAGATTTCCACCCGAAGGATCCAAACATACTCCACCACATCCATCGTGTGACTTCAAGTGGAAGGACTATTGCCCGGTAGTTTTTAGGTCAGCCCTATATATTAATACTTAGTCTGTTCTTCCTGTTAGTTACTCTCTGCATATTATACAAGTCATTCAATGAACAGATTTATTATTTATGCATGAAATTTCCTTTTGTCATTACGCTAATATGTGGTTCCCTCCTGCCATAAACTATATTAATGCTGAGTTGAATTTTCATATATTATCAAAGATTTTTTGATTGTCAATCAATTGAAAAATACCTTCAATATGACTTTTCAAGTACAGTCAGTGGGAGCCGTGAACACTTACGGAAACCCATGATTGAATGACCATGTAAAAACCTGTGCATTATTAATGCATCTCGATTAAATTCAATGCTATTACGTAGTCAAAGTGAGTAAAAAAAATGGACAGAATTCAACTAAAACTAAGCTATATTCAAGGAGTTTGATGTAGTTATTGAATGAGATCACATTACACTCTGTCCTCAGAACTCTTAGGAACCTATTCATGGTGGATCCAGCTGATTACATGTTATCCATATGCGGAAGTGAAGCCCTTCGCGAGCTTTCCTCTCCTGGAAAAAGTGGCAGCTTCTTTTATTTGACCAGTGACGACCGTTACATGATTAAGACAATGAAGAAAGCTGAAGTGAAAGTGAGTTCCAGTCTTATCTTGCCATATTTGAAATTTTTTAGGAACCCATGACACATTTCTTAAAATTTGACGATGCTTGATTTGTGTGCAGGTTCTATTGAGACTGCTTCCATCCTATTATAATCACTTTCGAGACTACAAAAATACTCTTTTGACAAAATATTATGGCCTGCATTGTGTGAAGTTAAATGGAACTATTCAGAAGAAGGTACATTTCAACACGCGATGTCCCTTCTAACAGAAATTTGTATGAAATAGCGATGATTTATTTGTTTCCTTTCAACTTTAAACTTTTGATATGTTTTATGTTGTACAAAATTCAAATTTTGGCATTAAGTTAACCAGTGTTTTATTCTTATTGAAAATAGATATTTCTATGAAGTTTCTATAGTTTGAGTATAATAAGCTTCATAATATGTTTGGTTTCCAGGTTCGGTTTATCATAATGGGTAACCTCTTCCGTTCTGAGTTTATCACCCATAGACGCTATGATTTGAAGGGTTCTTCACTTGGACGCACCTCAGATAAGCCTGAGACAGAAATTAGTGAAACCACTATCCTTAAGGATCTGGATCTTAATTTCATATTTCAACTGGAGAAGTCCCAATTTGAAGAATTTTGCAGGTTATAAGGATTGTGATACCATAATTTGTAATTTTATATCTGAAAGCTAAATTAGTTTTGAAAATCATTTATTTAAATTGTGATCAAATACACGTCTATAAAGTGGCTTGATTTTCCAATCATTAGTTATAACTTTGTATAGAAGTTAACCAATTGTGAATCAAAATTAGTTTTGCAGTTTTAATTTGTTGTCTTATGTCAAATTATACTAAGCATGTCAAGAATATATTTTGTTTTCCAGACAAGTTGATAAGGACTGTGAGATTCTGGAACAAGAGGGAATTATGGACTATAGTCTTCTAGTGGGCATTTATTTCAAAGATATTTCGCCAGATGGGGAAATTATTCCGATCCAAGCTCGGACCCCTGTTGGTAATATTCTTACCCTATATGAAGTAGTTTATAACCTCAATGTGTAATAGTTGAATGTATGTGAGTGTCTGTTTCTGTGCTTTGATAACACAATAAGGACCCTCTTGCTTTCCAGCTTCTGGTGATTCAGAAAATGAAGGAACTCCCCCAACCTCAAGTGAAGACACAAATGAACCTCCTTCTGATTCTTCCAGGTGAATGTCTGTTTACAGTTGTTTCATCATACATAACTATACTATTGTATGTGCTTAGCTTTATACTGCCCAAATTTAAAACAAGAACAAAGACCATAGTCAAGTTGCTTGCAGCCATGCAGTGAACGAGACTTAGCCTTAATAAGAGCATTTGCAATTAAATTTGTTTACAGAGTTCTTAGACTTGAGAGCAATTTCACCTTTAGAGCAATTGATATGGTAGTTTTTTATATATACAAATGAGAATCGAGCTTATATAAACAACGATTTTTAATGGTTCTTAAGAATTGTAGAGACATACAGCACAAATTTGAAGATGTAAAGGATAGCACTACTGAAGAAAAAAGCTTGTCCAAGTTTTTAATTCTCATGTGGTATTATAGGACTCATTAAACTTGATTTAAGCAACTTTATTATGGTTGTATCTTTGAAGATGCTCTAACATGACTGCATACCGGATCATACAGTTAGCAATAAGCCATGTCATTAACAATGAGTGTGAGTGTTAGAGGAGAAGCCTCAAGTCCTATAAATGCATGTTCACCTAGTATCAATTCATCCAATAACAATGAACCTCCTTTTTACTATCTAATAGTTACCTTTTTTTTCTCTATTTTTCTCATTCCTTTTTCCCTTCTCTAATTCAATTCTGTTAGCGAAGCCCAATGGTAAGGTAGCTAAGAATTTTAACTAGACTGGTGGTTGTTGTGGTAGTTTGGAATTTTAACTTCTTGATTATTAGCATCTTTACTTAGCATTATCCTTTCAAATTAGACACATCCTCTCCCCTCCTCCCTCCAATATTTCTCTTGAACAAACTATTTATTTCATCCTAAGGTCATTTTTTATTGAATTAGCAGTTGATAAGAATGCGGAGTATAACATTTTCCAAATAATCTAGTCTGGTTTTAATATTGCTCTCCATGTCTACGTGACAATTATATCCAAGAATTTATCATTCCTGCATGATGAAAAGCTCAAAGCTTAATATGGTCTGTGTCTATCTGGGTATCTGCAGTGTCATATTGGGTGTGAATATGCCAGCAAGGGTTGAAAGGACGGTGAGAAGAAGTGGTTGCGAACTACAGCTTATAGGAGAACCAATTGGAGAATTCTATAATGTTGCGTTGACTTTTGGTATCATAGACATACTTCAAGACTATGACATTAGCAAGAAGCTTGAGCATGCTTACAAATCCATTCAATATGACCCGACTTCAATATCAGCCGTTGATCCTATACAATATTCAAGGCGTTTTCGTGATTTCATACTAAGAATATTCACTGAAAACTCATGAAAGGTATACATGGTTCTTCATTTTCTTATCTGGATACAGAATGATTACAAATATCCAATGCAAAAATAGCAGTGTTGGTGTGCTGCAAGTTTCGCCGTTGGGAAGGAAAACAGCAGTGATTACAACATGATTTTGGACACTAATTCAACCATATTCTTTATTGTATGTTCTTAATTTCTTACTTTTTTTGTATAGTGCAGACGTACAGTATAAATAGTATAAGTGAATACATAATGGAGAACGCTGAAGCAAAAGCGACTGTGTATGTGCATGTTGTAGCTAGAACTAGAATATATTACTGTATCCATTATTAGTAATTCTTTTCCAAGAGATAAAGAGGGGTCACAGGGAATTCCAACATTTTGTATCTGATTGGAATGTATATACTATACAGGTGAATGAAAGTGGATCAATGTATATGTATACAAGTTTTTTTTTCTCTACTTCTCTGCATGCCTTTTCATCAAATTTAGTCTGTCATCAAGTTCCAATTCTAAGAAACTTCTCAAGAATACACTTATGAGAAGGTAAAATGATATTTTTGTCATAAATTACAATCATTTATTTACCTCTGTTATGAAAAGGTTGAGAAATTTACTAGATGAAAGATTAAAAAAGATTTGAATGATTATATATATGTTTTTTGCTTCTAATACAAACTTCAATTACTACTTACAACAGAAATCTTATATACAGAGAAGAGTACAATCAGCGCATGATAAAAACTGTTAAAATTAATTACTATTTGCATATTTTAAAGATAAATTAAATTTTCACTCAACCTTGCAAAATATTCTATCATAGGCTTAGTAAGAAACCTTATTGCCACTAGATATCAAGTAAACATGATCAATCACATTGCCTTTTTTAAGACATGTATTGAAAGTAGAGATCAAATAATTAATAAGGGAGGGACATCAAAGAAAAAACATACAAAGAGCTTTAATAACACGAATAATTTATCCGATTTCAATAAAGTCCCACAAGAGTTTTTCTTCATACTTTTTGAATAACCTTCTCGATTTTGAATTTGTTAACCTTTATCATGAACAAATCTTGGATAATGATTAATCTTGAAAACTCAAAGACTCACTCTTGAAAAAAACGAATAGAGAACTCGATTGATTGAAGCAAGTTATGATATCAATTTGTAACAGAAAATTTGAGAAATTTATTATATATTATACGAAGAAAGCTTACATTATTAAGCGACGTTGATATTGATATAGGATTAAACTAGGATTAGATCGAATCATACAACCTCAATTAAAAAAATGAAAAATAAAAAAAATAGTGAAAACATAATTAATTCTTTTTATTTTCTATAATTATTGTATGGAAGTATTTTTCTATAAATTTATTCAAATTAATCATACTTCTCTTATAATACAATCATATTTAGTTTATATATTATCCCACCTAAAGTCTCACAATGTTATGCTATTGGGCCGTGTGCCAATGTCATACTAGAATGTGAGTATTGTGTAATTTAAAGAATTATAAATGATTAACTGGTCTTAGACGAAATGGTCTCATGTGATATTTATTTGAGTTAAATATTGGTAAAATAATAAATGGTTAAATCAATGTTATTTGAGTTAGAAATAATTAAGTGGTCTTAGAGTAAAATAGTCTCAATGTGATATTTATCTAAGTTAAATATTGATTTGGATGATTAAATTTATCCTTATTAATTGTTATTGTCTTAATGATGTTGATTCTCATATTATATTGGAAATAAGAAAATATTTAATTTAATTCTACAAAATTGATTTAATGATACAAATTTATGTACTAATATGTTACTATATCTCTAATCCACGTTAAATTTATCCAACGACAAATCGCTTGGCTTTAGGATGCTGTAAAAGCCACTCTTTACAAATAATTTTGTGTTATCAATTCAGAAGGGAAGCCATGTCCACTCATCACGTAAATTGCCAAAAGCGTATAATATAGTATTAGTTATTTTGTAGTGTTAATTAAGTGTATTTTTATCGTAGACTCCAATACCGTGCACATGTCATGATGTAATCTTGATTTAAATTACTATGATAAATTGTATTTAAGAAAAGAACAAATTGTAGCCATATGAATTATGAAGTGTTTTCTTGTGGTGCTGTTTGTGTAAAACCGTACCTGTCTTGATCTTATATGGGCAGACATAGATATGGATCAAGTATAACCGAATGAAAAGCCAAAATAAGAATCTTGATTTTCAATTTAATTTTACATTTTTATCGTGTAGTATAAACACATGCTACAGATAAAAAATACACAATATGCAGCATAAGCATTTGATTTTAAATATGTGCAGGCTAAATTAAAAATTCACAATATGTTTAGTGACTAAATTATGTCTTTAACCAATCAAAATATGATTCCTGCCTGAGGAGTAAAAAAGACTTTGGCGTTCAACTTTGCAAGTTCTTATTAAGTAATTTGTATTTTTATATTTTTTATGAAACAAGGAAATATGTGGGATAATAAAATTAATATACTCAATTTCTATTTAAAAATTATTAATAATAATATTATTATATAATTAGATGAATTCTTATATTTTACTTTTTTTTAGTAGTATTTAAGCTTTCTTATTCAGATTTTACTATATATATATATATATATATATATATATATATATATATATATATATATATATATATCATTATGTTTAGACATCTACTAATGAGCTGAATATATTAGTTAATGTACTATCATGTGATAGTGATATATATTTATTAATCATCCATTGTATGTGATTTTGACTAATCTCTCATAATATATAATCTTCGTCGATTCCCCATTACATATGATCAATCCCCCATTATATGTGATCTTGACTCATTCTTAATGATACATGATTTTAACTTACCCCGCGAATGATCTTAACTTATCTCCATGTGTGACATCAACATGTCATATTTTAGTTATTACCTAATATTTATTCTACAACGAGGAGTTACAAATAATACGAAGAAACTTGAGATTCAAGGGACATAAAGACCATTATGATATGAGATATAATGTAAAGATGTTGTTGATCAATATGTAATAAACCATGTGTTTAAGATTTATGAAGTCTCATCAACTTCGACAGGATAATGAAGGACTATGAAATATTATATTATATATAATTTTTCAACTAATCTAGAATCTGACTCAAAATGACTCATGACTCATTTACGACATAAAAGTCTTATCAATCACGTATTTAACAAAAAAAAAACATGTGTCATATAAACAAAATATGTTAATTTTCTCCCTGACGCTAAACTTATTTAGTTATAGATTATCTTATGGTCTATTATCTCAAAATACTATAGATTGAGATATTATATATTATTATATGCTACGTTATGATTTATGATCAACCTAGACCAATTATAATAGACAAATTATAGTAAATTTTTAAAAGAATTAAGATCAGATTCTATAAAAACCAAATACACAAATTCATATTTCTAATTTATTTTAACTACTTTACTTATCTTTTAATATCATGCTAATAACTATTACTAACTTAAAACTTAAAAAACATAATATATATATATATATATATATATATATATATAAAAAGTTACTAACAAAAATGAAAATAAACTATCTATTATATTTTTTAATTTAAACATTAGTCAAAAGAGAAATATTATTAATAAGAATTCATTTTTTTATTAGAATAATTAATATTTATAATTTAAATTGTAATATTATAATATATTTATATATTTTAATAATATAATATAAAAATAATATTTTTAATAATAATTATTTAAATTTTAATTTTAACATATAAATATTTTTTAAAAATAATCATTAAATTAGTATATTATATAAAATAAATTAAAATAAACTAATACTAAAGAGCATCAGCATAAATTTGTGTGTTGGCAAAAAATGTGGACGCTTTCCATGTGTCTAGAATCTCTTGCCTAAAAGAAATATTACTTTTCTGAAAACATAAAAGAGACTTGCATTGTTTCCCTTTGCATCTGATTCTGGTCAAAAGTGTTTTCAAAAGAAGAGTCACAATGCCACTTATAAATGAACACTAACACTGTCATTTTTCCTCAAATTTATTTACATCTTTTATATCTCACTTTTGTCAATAATTTAGGCTACCAAATAATATTTTTCAATAAAAAAAACGTAAAAGGTGATAAATTTAAGTACAAAACATTGCAAATAAATTTAAAAACATATAAATATCAATGTTATTCAAATAGACAATTATATCTAATTAAAAGAAATGTTGTTCAATAATAATGAATAAGTAAATTATATTTATTAACTTAAAAATGAAAAGTTCTTTTTTTTTTTTTATTAAAAAACTTGAGAACACGAGAATAGACAAAAGTAAAATTTAAAAGTAAACAATATAAAATGAAAGGTTATGGGAACTTAAAAGATATTCAAATACATAAAAAGAAACTAGAGAAAGATAAAATAAGAATGAAATGACTATATGAAACTCTGATTGAATTAACTTTAAATTGCATAAGAATAAATTATCAAGAAAATATAAAAAGCGGTAAAAAAGATCAATGAAAGCGGAAACTCAGATTGTTAGAAATTTCATGATGGTTGTCGTTGTCCTATAGACTCGTATCAGAAATTTCTCAAGTCAAAATGATCTCCCTCAACCTCTCACGCTTAGTTCTATTTATAACTTGCTTAATATAACCACCTAAAACGGTTAAAAACTGCTACCGCATGTTCCTATGTACAGAGATAACTGTTTTCTTCAATTTTGATTGCAGAAATCGAATTCTTGAACTTTATGATGTTTCTCATCTCCCTTAATCTTAACTTGAGACTCGATACTTCACTGTTATCGATTTTTTACTCCCAACATTGTCATCGAATTTCTTCTATCAACTTTTCGATTCATATATCAATTTTTTCTAACTTTATCTCTTAATGCAAAATAGCAACAGTAGAAAATAATAAAAATGAACGTATTTTACATAAAACTTGAATTAAAATGATCAATGCTAAAAGGTTTGGTAAAAGATAAAATAAAACGTTTATTAATGACTTGCTATTACCTTGAAAACATTTTATTCGTAATCAAAATTTTCATTCTAGTTTTTCCGTTAGCATAATATTAATCATTAACAAATAGATTAAAAGTACAAATTAACCAGTGATGTTCTATATTCTATGCACTAACCTTTTGGCGCACAAAAATCACTTTTGGAATTTAGCCATGATTGTCCATTTATTCGTATTTTATAAGTTCTTCAACAACCACTTCCATTTCTTTTATTGGGTTGGAGACTGCATAATCCTACGTAACTTGTAGAAAGAAACAAAAATTCCTGATTCCATGCTAATACCAAATTAACGAAATTTTAATTATAAACTTTGGTTGCATAATTACTATTTGGCTTATATAATTGGGTTCACGTGAATACACGAATATTTCCTATTCTATTACCATTAATCCCCTCCAGCACGTCAATAAACAAAACGTGATGTAACGGCAACCGGGAAATACCGGTCATTCCGCCGTTGTTACCTTCGTCAACGGAACTGGAAGTTGCCAGTTAACGTTCAATACGCATCTTGTGACGTCATCGTATTTGTTTTTGAAAAAAGAAAATAAACGAAAAAAATATTCCAATGTTTGAAATTTGAGAATAAAAAATGTGTGATCGACAGAGATTCTCCGATCCGGGGGTCCTCGCTTAAGGAAATAATCTGGTGCATCCGATATCATATTGTGTCCATAATTCTTATGATATGAATTATGCTGTCATATTAATCAAAACTATCAGAATACATCTTAATGGAATGAGTTCATTAATGAAACAATAATTTTTTTTATCAACTTAATTAAGGTTGATTTTTTTTTTAATTTCTCTCTTCCTTTGTCATTTTAAAAAAAATATATCTCTTGACTTTCTTCACAATTCGTAATCCTAAACCCCACTAGGAATGTTTTCTTTAGTAATGAAGAGAAAAATACGTGATAGAAAAAAAATAGTGAAAAAGTGTAGGTATTTAATTGAAGTTAAATACAAAAGAAATAGAAAGAAAGATGTAATGATAAATATATTAAGTGATAAACGAAAAACTATGTTTCACCATCTTATAAAATTATTATTATTATTATTATTATTATTATTATTATTATTATTATTATTATTATTATTATTATTATTTTTCACTTCCACCAAACATATTTCATCGTGTTATTACTCCCAAACAAAACAATCCAAACCAAACCAAGTGGAAGTTGTTCATGTCTAAAACATATATTAAAAAAAAAAAAACAGAATGGTAACAAACTGAAAATGTATATAATGCCAAATTATACTGTTTCAGAGCTACTATGATTACATTCCTTTAAATTACCGTTATGACTATCCCGCTGATTCAATGAAGATGCCTAAAAACCCTTAACTATATGAGGCATGATTGGAGTTTTCTTCTGTAGAAAGCAGGGAATAAAAATAAAACTCCTCGTTAGGAATTTGAATTGAATTTGTTGGGAGAAAAAGCAAAGTGGGAGCGAGAATCACGTTCCTCCAATAGGACGGGAATCTAGGAAGAAGGGTGTCCCACGCGCGCGCACCGAACGCGACGCAGGAGGTAACGGTGGACTGCAGCACAGAGTGAAGAAACCCAGGGAGAGTGGCGCGGAGAGAGTGCGCACGCATTTCAGATCAGGTCCACAGACGAAGAGGAGAGTAAGGTTTGGAGTTGGTGGCGTGTGTGTGACTCAGACATTTCCCCTGTGACTCAGGCTCTTCCTGACCTCTCCCTCTTCTCCCTTTTATCTTAATTCTCACTCACCCACTCCATTCTATTTCTATTCTCCACACACTCACTCTCACACTCTCATCACTTTCTCACCATGGCGCTGCACTCCGTCTCTTCCGTTCCCCACGTGCTGCGCCTCTCCGAGCCATTCCCTTCCCTCCATAACGCTCACCTCCTCCTCGACCTCGCCCCTCTCCGCCGCAGACCCAAGCGTCGTAATCGCAAACTCACGGCCTTTCCCTCGCCATCCTCGCTCCCTCATTCCGCCGTCCAAGCCGTTCTCCACCTTGACCGCTTTGCCGACAACCGCCTCCATGCTTCGCCTGCTTCCTCTTCTTCCGATTCCAAACCGCAGGTCTGGTTTTGGCTTCCTCGTAACAATTTTTTAGTTGCTTTTCTGTTTCGTAATGTTTCGTGAGATCAGACGTTGTGGATCGGAAGATAGAACGGTGGAAGAAAACACTATCGGATCTGTTCTACAGTCAACCGCGTCAACGCAACACTGTAGAAAATCTCGCGAGAGGATGAATCTGCTAGAATGAAAATCAGAAGTTGAACGGACATGAATAGTTGCGAAGGAGAACTTTACGTAACTTTATGCCAGCTCATTTCGCTGACATGATTATTCGCGATCATTCTGATATAATCGTTACTCAGTACTTTACTGTATAAGAAAGGAAGTTTGTAGAGGAAAATGCCATGGCTATTTAGTTGGCAGGGTAAATTTTTTTTTGTAGCGAATTTCCCAGACCTAATCGCTGTGTATTTAGACGAGGAAGAGTGTTTTGTGGGAACATAGGTTTTCTTTTTACCTAGAGATAGCTTCAGAGAACTTGGGATTAAAAACACATTCCAAAAATGATTCTGTCTTCATCTGGAAAGAGAATTTGTATAACCTAGAAGCTGGAGGCAAGAGACCAAGTCCTCGATTGAAGGTCCTTAATAGAATCCCTGTAAAAAACTCCTTTAAAGCAAATAAACAAACGAACATCAATCACGAAGGCAAAGCAAGGAATAGAGGCTTCCCGTACCCAATTAGCCACTGTCCTTGAAATTAAGACTTGGAGACTTTTTTACTATTATGAAAAATCTAGCCCGTAGTTCAGAGGAATAGAAAATTAATGGCTTATGTAATGCCAAAGTAATTTTTCAATCCATAACCTTGCATAAGAAGATTCCCCGACTTACTCCGTCATAAGCTTTCTCCAATCTAAACCACACTTCATTGTCCTTTTTATATCTTCCGCCAGTTTGTTACTAAGCAAAACTGTATCTGAATTCTAAAATTTGTCTAGCTGTTCTGAAGACACTTCGACTGTCAAAATTTGTATCAGGAAAAACATAGAGAGGACCTTGGTAATCAGTTTGTATAAGCTAGTTACATGACTAATTGGCTAATTATGTTCATCCTTAACTTTCTAGATTATGTCCTTCAATGGCACTGGACTCATGCATGGAGAGTAGAATATCTTGCCATTGGATTTAAGCTATCCAACTCCCTATGAAGTTGCTCTTTTAATAAATTCCAGTAATGTGGGAAGAATGTAACAGTGCAGCTTCCAGGTCTTAAGAGCTTACCAATGATGATTTTTTTTTAATTAATTTATTTATTTTATATATATTATTAAGGAATTTATTCTACAGTATCAGGTTACCCCCGAAATCATTTTTTTGGAAATGTGTTTAAGATGTTAATCATATCATATAATAAAATGATATCAAGCTACCGACTGAGTGTGCTTTTTAAAACAAACACAAGCTTGTTTGTTCTTTCAATTTTGTTTAAATGATGCTTTAGCAAATGTACAGCAGAACAAGTGTCATAGCGTGAGTGTCATTTAATTACTTTATGAATGTCTACAATTCCTTAATGACTTTGGAGGTCATAATCCAATCCATCTGTAGAATGGTAGCAATTGATTATACTCTTGAATCTACCATTGTTTGTTTTGTTTTTTCAATGTGTTTTGCGGTATTTGACCCTTGGTTGGAAGCGAGATTGGACCACAGGTTTACAAGTAATCTGAGTCAAGTTGGCTTGATACATTAAGAGAATAAAGCTCTCCCAATACATATTTTGTGCATTCACGAGATACAACCAAGATCCTTACCACTTGAACCCACAGATGTTGTCCACTTTTATTTTTGTTTAAATGCTGCTTTAACAAGGACAGCTAACAAGTATCATGTGGTTTAAGTATAAATTTGGTTTAACTATTCTATGAAACTTCATAAATTCTAAATAAACTTGAATAGAAAACGAGTTTTACATATTTTTCTTGTTTTTTGTTGTTATTTTTTTTTTTTCAGTTTGTCATTTGCAGTTTAATTTGCAATTAATTTAAAGGGTGACCTTGTCCTGATGCACAAAAGTTCCACCATTGTGGGGTCTGAGTTATTTTAGAACATAATTTCTCAAATGCTTTGCTAACCAACTATTCAATATTGTGTAATGATCTACATGATAACAAGTTGAATGATCACAGTCACTTGTTGGCCAGGTTGCAAACTTGGAGGACATTATATCTGAGAGAGGAGCCTGTGGGGTTGGATTCATTGCCAATTTGGAGAATAAGGGATCACATGAGATTGTCAAGGATGCTTTAAATGCTTTAAGTTGTATGGAACATCGTGGTGGTTGTGGAGCTGATAATGACTCTGGTGATGGCTCAGGGCTGATGACTGCAATTCCATGGGATCTATTTGACAATTGGGCCAACAAGCAAGGGATTGCTTCCTTTGATAAGTTGCACACTGGTGTTGGAATGGTTTTTTTGCCCAAAGATGTGCAACTCCTCAATGAGGCAAAGAGAGGTAATAATAGTCTTATTTAAAATCATGATGATTAAATGAGCTCCAATAATGTCATTCTTTCAAGGTTTCTCTGACATAAGCATGATTAATTGTTTGTAACTTTTGCTGACTGCTGTTGCATATTAAATGCTGCATGAGGCTCTCCCCCTTTTTGTAACAGATTTTCTTATTACTTATTGAAAAAGTCTTAGTTTCACATTGATTAGAGATCCAATCTGTAAAGAGTATATATAAGTGACAAACAATTCTAATTTTATAAGCCGATTTTGTAGGGTTAGATTAGGATTAAACTCATATGAGATGGTATCTAAGTCTGTCTCATATTCTTTACAAAATGGATGGCCTACCATATTATCGACACACCTAGCTGTTCGTGCTGGATTGTGAGAAAATGTATGGGGAAGAACTCATTGACTACAGATAGAGCTTGAAAAGAGTATATAAGTAGGGGATCACCCTTATGTTATAAGTTGGTTTTGTGGGATTGATTTAGATTCAAACTCATTATAAGATTTCTCATTGATCCAGTATGCTATTCTCAAATTTTCTTAGTTATTTATGACATCTAATTTAAGCCTATGAACCACAAGCTTTGTAGAATGTAGATGAAGCATGTATCAATTAAGACATTGAATTAAACAAATGATAAGAGTATATACATTATACAATGTTTGTTGTTGCATTATAGTTTGTGTAGCACAGCATATGCTATTTTATATCACTATACTTTGTGTATCTTTGCTTTTCAGATCATTACTATATTGAAGAGGAACTGAATTAATATTGGAGCTTTATTTCCATTGTTAAACGTGTAGTTGTCTAAAACCTTGTGTTTATTGCATGCTATGCAGTGTAGTACTCTTTGGCATTGGCATTTTAACATGGATTCCCAAAAAATATAAATCATAGAATCAATTATAACCATAATTTAATCAAAACCATTTCACACGACGAAACTCTCAACGTCATAATTATCAAATTAAGCCTTTCATAAAAAAAAAGAAAAAAATTCTATTTCAACCATATACACAAAAAACTGCAAGCTGAGAACCCACCTTTTGTCATCAGTGGCAGTACTAAATCATTTGAAATTAATGTACAAGAGCATCTGAATATCCTTGAGACAAAATTGAAATGACAAAGATTTTCCAAAGAATGGAAACTTCTTAACAGTGGAAGGACTCTGAGGTTAACAATAATTGCACCTACCCTGCTTATTTTAGAACTAACACCCATCTGCCTTGCACATTACCTTTTTACTTTTAAAAATAAGGGAGGTATATCTATTTTTAAAAAGTAATGGGTTTTACTGAAAAGAAGAAAAGAATAATATATAAAATATAAGGGGTGTAAATAGTTTCTGAATTAAGTAGGATCTAAATGTAATTATTGCTAATTACAAGAGAGGTTAGTGTAATCATTCCCTGGTATTAAGGCTATCAAGAACAGTGGTTTAAACAAAGGATTTGACAACGGAGGGAGCACATTTTTTCTTGATAGACTCATGCAGGAGGCAAAGAGTGTTGTGACACAAAGTGAAAATCTTAATAAGATTTGTAATAAAATAAAAGTATACCAAAAGTGTTTATGATAGGCCCATTATACAAGTGTGTTGAAAGTCCCACATCGCCTACCTCATGTCATTTGGTATGGTTTAAATACATGTTAGGTTACTCCACATATTGCCTATTGGTTTTATGTTGGAACCTTAACATGGTATCAGAGCCAAAGCCTAACATCTTTCCGGTTATTGTCATGGGCCAAAAGTTGCCCTTTAGTTGGGTCAAAAGTACCCTTTGCCTGGTCCGGCAGGCTTCGTTGGAGGGGGGGTGTGTTGAAAGTCCCACATCGCCTACCTCATGTCATTTGGTATGGTTTAAATACATGTTAGATTACTGCAAGTGTCTGAAAGGAGAAAGAAAAAGGTTGAACAAGATGAATTGGTTGGGGGAGGGGTACAAAAGGAAATTATGTTTATTTCTCAAATGTGATACTCCCTTTTGTCCTATTATGTATTGCTCAAGCCCATGACTTCCTCTTTATAGAATAATAAAAGACATGAGCATTATAAAATTCTGAATATTCAAAAAATTGAGTAAGGGTTAATGTTTTAAAAAATGATGTGGGAAAATGCTCTTTTCCATACATATTAAAGATTATATACAAATCATGTTATGAATAATTTTCATGGAGTAAGCATATATTAGTAGATTTCAGAAAGTTTATTCTCATTTGGATTTTAAATGTTCACAGTGGCTATTTGCAAACACAGTAAAGTTTAGAGATGTCTATATTTTTCCTGTTTGTTTTGCTATATTTGTAATTCTGTGAGGATTTTTATACCTTCATCTTGTTATTAGTTCCTCTTTAAAGCAAAAGAAACTTGTATATGAAGATACAAAGATGCATGTGTATCACTAATGGTGTGTCTTGTCTTCATAAATACTTTTTGTGCATTCTAAGTGGGCAATTATGATATAATGATTTACATCCTCTTAAATGGGCCAAAGTGAAATTTGCATTTTAATACAACAGTTTATGTTCTGACATGTATTATAATTTTGTGTTTAGTTATTGTAAATACTTTTCGACAAGAAGGTCTTGAGGTTCTTGGTTGGAGGTCTGTCCCTGTAAATACTTCTGTAGTAGGTTATTATGCAAAGGAGACCATGCCCAATATACAGCAGGTATTTGTTAAGATAGTGAAAGAAGAAAATGTTGATGACATTGAACGAGAACTGTACATCTGTCGGAAATTGATTGAAAAAACAGTAAGCTCAGAAAGTTGGGGGAATGAGCTTTATTTCTGTTCTTTATCAAATCAAACCATAGTTTACAAGGGGATGCTTCGCTCAGAAGTGCTTGGGTTATTTTATTCTGATCTTCAAAATGATATTTACAAGTCCGCTTTCGCCATATATCATCGAAGGTACAGCACAAATACTAGTCCTAGATGGCCTCTTGCACAACCGATGAGGCTTCTTGGTCATAATGGAGAGATCAACACCATACAGGTTGAGTTTTCTTTGCCATTTAAAATCTCTATAAAAATTTTCATTTGATTGATTTTGAAATTGCCACATATTTGTGCAGGGAAACTTGAATTGGATGCAATCACGGGAACCATCATTGAAGTCACCTGTATGGCGAGGTCGTGAAAATGAAATTCGTCCATATGGAAATCCAAAGGCATCAGACTCGGCAAATCTTGACAGTGCTGCAGAAGTATGTCAATAACTGACTATAGTTTTAATGTAGTAACTTTTTAACTGAATTTGCTTGTATGGTTCCTTTAATTTTTTTAAGTTAACTTTTAGTTCAGATTCTTTTCCATGATCCAATTGTTTAAAATTTCAATATGTCTAAGTTATTTGTTAGGTAATGCTCCTATTAAGGTGCTTACTTTTTGTTTGGACCAAGATGCTTAATATGGTTGATACTAGTGATTTTATATATTCATTGGCCTTATATAACCATTTTGAATTCTCCTGCAGTCTGTGTGTTTACTGGCATTTGGAGACAAATCATCCTTTATTTTTGAGTTCTTTGAAACTTTGGAATGCCCTTCTTGCACTTTTGTGATGGAATTGAAAGAGTTTTCCATGAATCCTTCTTATGTGATTATTTTAGACGCTTTGGCTGGAAGATGTGCAGCAAAGTTTTATGACCTTATGTGTGTATCTGTTCCTGTCTTTGTGTATTAAGTGAAAGTTTTTGTCAGAATTTTCTTCCTTCATTTCTTGTGCAATAATGTATTTCTTCTTTTATCAAATTAAATCATTGTTAAACAAAAATTGATGGTCCAAATAGCAATGATTGCTGTGAGTTGATTGTATTGTATTTTTTTACCGACTCCTCTTTTTTCCAACAGTTTTGTTTCTTACTTTAAGATATACAAATTAATCTTTTGTTTTGTTTTTGTAACCTCTTTTTTTTTTTTTTTCCTTTTGTTCAGATTATCACTATTATTATTAATTTCTGTGTATCAAATTCTCCAGACTTGCTTTAATAGTCATGTTTATTATATCATGATATGAATGGTCTACTATGGTTCAGTTATTGATAAGAAGTGGTCGAAATCCTGAGGAAGCTATGATGATTCTTGTTCCAGAGGCTTATAAAAATCATCCAACTCTGACAATCAAATATCCCGAGGTATTTCTTCTATATGGCTGACATATTCAATCTCATGGTTATAAATCCCCACTTGTTATTGCATGTTCTGTCAACTTTATTTTTCCAAATAAGAAAAGCATGTTCTTTCTGTCTTATCATTTACTGTAAGTGATAGTTGCTATTATTGTTTTTTGTTTCTCAAATATTACAAAAATTTGCAGATAGATGCACGATTGAGGAACAATTTTGGTTGCTTGTAATAAGAACTTGTTTTCCTCTGAAGTAAAAAGTTGTAATTTTGTCATAGAGAATGGTAAATGGTAGCCTGGTGCAAAACAAAGGATTGCTATTGTGAAAGGGGTGGTGGGGGATGATCTCATTGATGTGGTAATAGAACAGTTGCATGTGACAATGGAAAGTGTGTAAGCTATTTTAAGTTTGATTTCTTTTTGTGAAGCACCAGTATAAAAAATTCTCATTTGTCGCCCACAAAATTATGAACATTAGTTTGACATGTTGGAAACATGTTTTTGTGATATGACATAATCTTTCTTTCGGCTTTAAGAGATTATGCATGTCTCAAAATAATGGATTTGCTTGAAGCTTATTACCATCTATTATAATGGTAAATACAAAATTGCCTGGAATTTTAAATATTTGGATAAATGTGTTTTAGGTTACTCAATTTTTGGTCGAAATTGGTCTTCATTCCTATATTTTAAAAATGGTGAATTCGGTTCTTGTATCTTTGGTAATTTAAATTTTGTCCCTCTGTATTGTTCTTAGGATACTAGGGTGAGGCACAAAATTCACCAATTATAATAAATGTAAGGCCCAAACCAAAATCATTGTTTTTACTAGTAGTTTTTACTGAAAAATGAGGGACCTAAAGCACACTTTACTGTATAGACTCTATTTGTAAATTGTTGGTTTAAATGGATTTTGGCCTTGATGTCCTTTTGTTCTGAATGCTGAAAATGCCCTAAATAAAATAGAAATGTAGCATCTTAGTCTAATATAAATAAGGTTGAAACCCATTTAATATGTGATATGGTTTTGATTTTATGGTTCCCAACTTGTGTTGTATCTTGTCCGTTTCCAGTTTTCTGAACGATCCCATTAAGTTTTGATAGGACAGAAAGAGGGGAGAAGTAATTGTGGACTCTGAGTAGTGTAATTCTACTCAATTATGAGAATAGGTGTTTTCTTTCAGTTTTACGTTCTCTCCTCTGTCCCTCTTAAGAACCGTAATTTGGTATCAAGAGCCTAAAGATTCTTTATGGTTGAATTTGTCCTTCTCCTTCCCCTTCCTCTGCCATATTGTGAAGTTCATGAGTATTATAAACGAGAGCAAGAGTGCTATAACTTCGTAGTAAACTTCGTTCCATGTCTCTTGAAAATCTTCATTGGTGGAATTTATTCTTTGATTGAAATCTTTGGTTGATTGTCTTGCCTGAGTGGGAGATCTTGTTTGTCTTCAAGAATATATTAATGTGATTCTTGAAGGTTTGCCTCTAGATTATGAATCTGTTTTTTCTGTTATTGAAAGTAAGTTTGAACATCTTTCTATTGAAGAAGTTGTAACTCTAGCTCTTCACTTTCTCTCCTATCTGGTTCCAAGAACAGTAATATGGACAGTTAGAATTAGAACAGTAACGTGGTTAGAGTGGATAATTTTATCATAGCCAGGGGCTAGGAACAAAGGATTCATTGAATGAATTAGAGTAATTGGATGAAAGGGGTAATCCTTTGAGAAAAGTAAACCCTTGGAGGAGAGTTCCATCTCCTGTTCTCTGTTGTTCAATAAAACTGTTCATTTCCTTTGTTTTTATAAATTTCTCATTTCTCTTTTCAGCATTCATAACTGACAACCTTCTTAATTTTTCTGTATTAAAAAAACTATCTTGATTTTTCAAATATTCCTCAACATTTAAAAGTCAAGGATAAAGTAATTAAAGTAAAACCAGGGTTAAATAGAATTTTCCTACCCATTATGATGTTATTTCATAACTGAATCTAGGATACGAAAAAGACTTATAACCACTAGAATGGCCTATCTAGAGTGTGTTAGGCCCTTTCCCCATTATGATGAATGTTTTCAGTACTTATTCTGCAAAAGTGTAGAGTCTGTTATGTTTGTTGCATCGTATTTTTTTTTTTCCTAACAATCTTTTGCATCAAGTCTTTTCAATTTCTGCATGGAAGTGTCCTTAATGTTGCTTTTACTTCTTAGGCGGTTGACTTCTATGACTACTACAAGGGTCAGATGGAAGCTTGGGATGGACCAGCCTTGCTTTTGTTCAGGTATAAATGCTTAAAAGTTAATCCATGGGGACATGAGTGCCATGTTGGCCTATCACTGTATCCTAATTCATATCAAGTTACTTAAAGAACTTAAAAAGTAGCACTATTCTGCAAATCTTGATTATTAGAAACCAATAGCAAAACCAGAATTTAATGGTCCTAATTATGTAAGTCTTATGGAAGGGAGAGGCTTAGGTGTTCAAGAAAAAATTTTCAATGTGATTATTCTTTTACTCTCATATAATAATTCTTCTTTGATAAACTAATTGTTCTAGATTCCATGTTGTTTTGCAATATGATTGTTGATCAATTTTAATGCTTATTGGGACAGTAGTATTTATCGGGGGCATTCAGTCTGAATATAATTTATGAAATTAGGAAAATAATTTATTCTTTGTATCTTTTTGTTATGCCATTTCTTTACATCATGTAAATATTTACCAATTTTGCTTTTTTTTTTTTCCTTTTTAGAGAAAATCACTGTTAATTTGAATTTAATTATGGGCTGCTCATTTTCTTTAACAAACAGCTTTTCCATTTGCTTAGTAAATTTACTTGTAATACATAGGTATAAATAATACTTCTATTTTATTTTGTTTTTAATTTAACCTGAAGTTATCATTTTTTGTTGATTGCTGATAATCCAATTGTTGTGTCACAGTGATGGGAAAACTGTTGGTGCATGCCTTGATCGTAATGGACTTAGACCCGCAAGGTACTGGAGAACATCGGACAATATGGTCTATGTTGCCTCTGAGGTGAAGTCCCAAACTTTTATTTCTTCTAATTAATATAATATTGTATGATGTCATTGTTCAGATGACAGTTTTACTCTATTGTCTAATTTTATAAATTTTAGGAGATGATTGTTTGGCTGCATTTGAACTTGCAAAGGCCAAGCTTTGTTCAACTTCATTTTTCATGAATCTTCTATTATCTCACCTTGGGTCATTATCCTTTGTACGTTAAACTGTTTAGTCCCTTTTGCTGTTGGCTTTCCAATTTACTCCATATTAAATGTTTAGATTAAACAGAGATGGACAGTCACGCTTGTATGTAAAGATGTACACTCGAGAACAGTATTTCAGATATTAGTATGTGACCTTTGTTCTATTCTTTTCTGATAGGACTGGTAATGTGGGCCTAGACTTAAATGGAAGGGCCAAAATATGGAGGGTGTATGTGAGGAGAAACAAAGGTGTGTGTTGGAAGTCCCACATTGCCTACCTCATATCATGTGGTATGGTTTAAATACTTATTAGGCTATTTCACATATCGCCAATTGGTTTTATGTCAGAACCTTAGCATGGTGTATTAGAGCCAAAACCTAACTTTTTTCCGGTTATTGTCTTGGACCAAAGAGTTGCCCTTAAATACTCATTGCCTGATCCGGCAGGCTTCATTGGCGGGGGTATTTGAGAGAGGGAGAGGAGAGAGTAAAGGGAAGGAAATATTTTGTTATTGTTTTTGTATGGGCAGAGTATTGCTCTATGGCAGAAGTTAACTCTTTCTGTAAAATCTTTCTCCATTATCCAAGATCAAGATTCTTTTTCTCTCAATTCTTGTTATTCTGTTTTCTGGAGTTTGGGTCTGGAACATTTTCCTTGTGCGCATCCTGTGAATATGGTCTTGCTTTGCCTTTGCCTCTGATGTTTTTGTTTTATTTTATTGCTCCTACTATAGATAATGATAAATATCAAATATTTGGTCTGTTTAAAAATTTTATTTGAAAATTGGCATTTCTTGAAGTTTATGTGCAGTATTTATAATCACAGTTCTGAAGCCAGAAGTTCAGTTTCATGACTTCCAATTATTGTATTTAAGATATTTTACCTTGTGTCATTCACTTTTAGGTTGGTGTTGTGCCAGTGGATGAGTCAAAGGTTGTCTTGAAAGGTCGTTTAGGTCCAGGCATGATGATAACGGTTGATTTACCGGGTGGTCAGGTTTGTACTGGACTCTATTATATTATAACGGTTCATTCTGTTACTTATTTTACTAGGTCCACTCTTGAGCTTGGCATATTATATTATCTTCTAACATCTGCTTGTTCTTGCATTATTAATATTGATTTAAATATTTGTCTATAGGTTTGTATAGTTTATAAAAGAAGGAAAAGGTAAGGTAGTTAGTACAGCTGTATCTGAACTATTGTAAATAGTTGTAGGAGAGTTGGGAAGAGGGATATTTTTAGAAAAGAGAAATAGAAGGATAGTTGATGAGTGAGGTTCTCTTGAATAACCTTTGATTGTATTCTGTACTGCAGTTAGACAGTGTTGAAGCAAGGTAAAGAGAAACCAGGCTTTGAATATAAAGAGGAAGTGTTGTTGTATGTGGGAAGATTAGTCTTATCCTTTAATTTGTAATGGATTCCAAAGATTTTGCATGAATTCCATAAGATTCCTCAAGGAGGCCACTTGGGATATTACGGAACTTATAGGATATTAGCAGCTAATATGTTTTGGTTGGTATGAAGAAGGTATTCTTAAGATTAGTCTTATCTAGCTGCTGGCCCAGGGGGATTACTTCAACCCTTGAATATCCCTGATAAGGTGTGGGAAGAAATCTCTATAGATTTCATAACTGGTTTACCAAAGTCCAAAGAATATGCAGCCATCTTGGTGCTAGTTGATAGATTATCCAAGTATAGCCATTTTATTCCCTTATTTGGCCTGTGTCTTAGCTGAGAGTTTTACCCAAGAGATGGTGCAATTACATGGGGTTCCAGCTTCTATAGTTAGTGACCAAGATCCAATCTTAGGGCAGGAAATGTTGGTTTCCTTCAAGGACCTTGCTATGTGGCAGTAGGATTGTCACCCTAATGTTTTTCTGCTTACTTCTTATTAATATAAAAAACTTTCTTACTCTTCGGTTATTCTCTTATTTCTGTTTTTAATTCCTAACTTAGAAATTTTCTTTTATTTGCCACAATGTTCTCTGTTCCCCAATGTGACATGAAACCATTCATTAAATCTCAGTGTTACCCATTCCTTTTGGCCTTTTCTATTGATACTGAAATTGTGATAAAATCAAATACACATATCACAAACTCTTAAGTTAGTTACAGTCTCAATTATTGATTTTATAATTAATGGTTATTAATTAAATCCCCAATCCACCTTCTCTTTTTGCATGCACTCTGTTCTTTCTATTGTTTGCACACGTTTTAGTTCTAATGGAATTCCTTGGGAAAGGTTTGTCCTTCGTCTGTGTTTATTCTGTATTTTTTGTGTGTCGTAGGTCCTCATTCTGTTCTCCTGCTGACACTATCCGTTCAATATGTATGTTCTGTTCTGATGTTTTTCTCCCAAATTTCATTGGACATCCTCTCAGAGTTGTAGCTTCCCACGTGGATGATTACACTTAATTTCTTGATTTTTGTTCTATGGTCAAGACTACATCATATGAAATTTAATCTTCTAAGAGATTTACAAATTTACTGTCAAAGCAACTGAATTAAATTTTTACAAGTTTCTAGAAATTCTACCCATGAAAGCTTCACTAACATCATTTTGTTTTACTGAGATATAGGTGATTGACTGATAAAATCAATTTATAATTTTATATCAATCAGGAGAATATTTTAATATACAGGGAGGGTCTGGTCTGTAAATTTGAAATTGTGGTTGTTCATCCCTTTGTTCTTTTAGTAATTTTTTTTTAAATAAATAATATTTTATTTTCCTGTCAAAAGTGGTGTATGCTGTCTTGTGGGATTATTTTACATTCCAACTGTTTTTTGTGGTAGGTCTATGAGAATACAGAGGTTAAAAAACGAGTAGCCTTATCAAACCCATATGGGAAATGGATCAAGGAAAATTTGCGGTCTTTGAAGCCTGGGAACTTCCTTTCAGCCTCTGTGATGGACAATGAGGCAGTATTAAGACACCAACAGTGAGAGTTCTATGCTTATCAACACGTCTTAGTTTTATCCTTAATACAAAATGCTTGTTTTTAAGTGTTTCTATTTATAAATCCTATCAAACCCTTTGCTTTACTCACTGCTATTGCTTAAACATTCTATATGGTTCTCAAGTTTTCTTACTCTTTATGAGGATCGTGAATTGTAAATTAAACTCTTAGAATTTGGGCTTGCAGCCAAACTAAACCTCACAAAATCGATATGTATGGTGAGGACCATTTAAGTTTTATAATTTCTATTTTAGCATATATATAGCTAATGTGAGACTGGACCACTATTCTTGAGATTGTAATTATGGCAGTACTAAAGAAGTGCAAATGGTATAAGGAGATTTAGGAAGGTGGCAAAGGAGATTCTCTGTAAATCAAATGGTTGAGGACTTATGGGTAAAAAGAATCTTTGTGGTGGTATGCAGGTGTGCTAGAAACAGTTCAGGTCAAAAGAAATAGTCATGCAGCATTGTTTGTGAGTAAGAATGCAAAACATTGGGGGAAATGTCGTAGCTAAGATAGATACCAAGAAGACTGTGCGCTAGAGCTTTGATGGGTTATACCAATCCTTCGGCACCGGAGATGTGAGGGGTAATTGTTGACTTGCTAAATTGTAGGGAAAGAAAGGAAACTTGGCTGAAGTGCGATGCAATAAAGATGAAAGGTAGTCTTGATTACAAAACAAGGTATTAAGGATGACAAATAAAACATTAGTTGGATCAAATAATATACCCATTGAGGCATGGAAGAATTTGGGTGATAAATTATATGGCTGACAAAGTTTAATAAGGGGACTATGTGATCTAAGAAAATGTTGAAGAGTGGAGGAATAGTGCTCCTAAGTTTTATTTATAAGAACAGAGATATATACAAAAATACTCAAATTACAAGGGACTAAAGTTCATGAATTATACTTCGAATTTATGAGAAAATGTAATCAAGCAGAGATTAAGACAGTAGCCTCGGATTTCTAAAATTGAATTTGATTTTAAGAGTTTAATTCACAATTCATCTTAGGCACAAATAAAACATCTGAGATATAATTTGTACCTATTGGAGTTTCAAATTCAACAAATCATTTTCCTTTGACATCAACACTTTCTCCATTGCCAATGATGCCTAATTGAGTTCTTTAAAAATATTAGCATTGTGGGTCATATGATTTGTGCATTCACTATCTATAAGTCACTCCCCTTTATTATTAGTTGTTGAACAAATTGTAGTAAATACATGCTCCTCAAATTGTTCTTCATTGTCAACAATTTGTGTTGGGTTTTTTTCTTAATCAAAGAAAAATAATGCTATTACATCACTATACAGGTTGCAGTCCCAACCAGATTAGCGCTACAACTATACCAATCTTATGCAGCATTCTTAATATAATTTAAAAAAAAAAAAATACAAAAGTTGGGCTTGTTACCTGCTAATTTGTTTTATTTTTACAAATCATCTCAACATGACCAAATTGATTACCGGCCCTTCCTACATTTAATGCTTGGCCTGAGCCAAAAAAATATTAATTTTGCACATTTTGTAATTCTACAGCAAGAGCTTAAATGACCATGTGTGAAAATTGAAGAACTAGTGCCACAATGCACATTTTTTGCATATTTAATTGGGGAATCTCGACTTCTTTTGCTTATGTAAATGGAAAATTAAGGATATGGAGACAAGATTTGGAACCTCATCACTTTTTCGTACAAGTGAGGTAGAGTATGGAATGTTAATGCAGTTCAACAATCCCAACTCAAGAAAAACTAAGGAAACATATTTTACCTGAACTAACACAGTTCTAAGTATTTATTCTCCATCATATAGAACGGTGTAGAAATAGAGGGAGATTTAAACCTTAGGATTCAAGTGAACAGGTGAAATGCACGAGTGCTTTGGGTGTTCTCTGTAACAAAAAGGTGTATTTCTCAAGATTTGAATGAAAAATAACTGTTTTATTAGACTAACAATGTTGTTTGAAGCTGAATGTTGGGGGATGAAAAGCCAAAAAGGAGAAGAAATTTAATGTTGAAGACATGAGAATTCACTTTTGATGAGTGGGTATACTGGACAAGATATAATTAGGAATGAACGAATTGGACAAAAAAAAAATGGGTAGCTAGCACCTTTGGTAGAGGGTAGTAGAAACTTGCCTTATGTGGTTTTGGCATGTGTAGAGAAGACTTATAGAAGACATAGGGAGGAGAGTAGATCAAATTGAGTGTAACACCTTCTCCAGCAGCAGAGGGAGAGCAAGAAAACCTTTAAGTGAAGCTGTTAATAATGATTTAGCAGTCAATAGTTTGTCTATAGACATGACTTATCGATAGGGCATTATGGCATTAACTGATTCATATAGCAAACCTCACCTGGTGGGTATTATTGCTGTTGCTATCGTCTTTTTGTTTTATCAAGATCAACGTTAGTGGATTGTGGCTGTTTTCCATAAGCTAATGATGATAAGAAAGCGCTTTTGCTTTTTATTGAAGCTTGCAATAAAACATCTTATATGATTGTTACTCTTCTGATCTTTGGTATTACTTCCAGGGCATTTGGCTACTCTAGTGAAGATGTCCAGATGGTGATTGAAAGTATGGCTTCTCAAGGAAAGGAGCCCACGTTTTGCATGGGAGATGATATTCCATTAGCAGCATTGTCTCAGAAACCTCACATGCTTTTTGATTATTTCAAGCAACGGTTTGCACAGGTAAGACTGAGTACTTTCCTACGAAATTAATTTGCTCTGTTCTCTGACAAAGTTTTGCTATGGTAGTGGAGAGTTACTTATCTCATTTGTCTTGATCATGTTTACTGTAAAAATGCTTTGTTTTTTCACAATGTCACGAAATTCATGTCATTTCATGATAATGTTTTTTGTCTATATTATTCATCGTATATCACCCAATAGGCTCTCTGTGCATCCTTGGGTCAGAGAACCTCTAGGCTTAAGTACCAAATCAAGAAGCTTATCCTACTCAATGTGGGACTCCTAATATTGACGTTCAGGTATAGTTTATGCAGTGTCAAAGAATGGTGATTGGTCGCATTCAAAATGCATGTACCCATATACATGACATGAACAAAATTCATATGCTGTATTGATGCATTCTAGTTTTTTTTTTTTTTTTTTTTCTTTTTTTCTTTTTTTAATAATTAAAGTTGGATGGTTGGTATGGGTTGGGTAGGCATTTGGGACAAAGGGTTTGCTGGAGAAATCCATCTCCTTGAAAAAAAGTAGATATTATAAGCATTTTAATCCAATGTTAAAAGTAAACACTAGAAAATATCTTTTAAATATACTTTACTAAATATTCTTCAGAGAAAAGAGAAATGACTATTTGTATACTCGACAGGACTATATTTATGACCTTTGACTGACTTTTGGACTGCCCATAATTAATTGGACTCCCAAATATGATTGTGCACCTTTTTAGGTTTTACTAACTAATCAAATACATAAAACCATATACTAATTACCAGTTCTAGACATAAGTATTGACTTGAGTAGATAAAATATCAATAGCACTAATTAATTATTTTGGCATCATCCCTAGATGTATAACATACTGTGAAAGCTTTTTCCTAATGGTTCTTTAGTTCCTTGGAAGTTAAGGAATAAATGGAAAAATATTTTGGAGTCTATTAAGGATGTACAGTTTAGATTTTCACATTATTTTTGGGAGGGAAATTGGTGTGCGGATAGTTTTGCTGCCTATCATCTTAGAACTTTCAGTTTTACTTGCGGGGATGGAGTGCCTCCTTGTATTGTCTCTAATGATTGCAGAGATAGATGTGGTGATCTCCCACATTTTAGATTCTCTTAGGGGGTTTTGGTTTGCTCCCCCCCCCCCCGCCCCCCACTTTTGTATTTCTTTTTCTCTTTTAATTGTATTAAGAATGTTGCATATGATTGATATAGGTTGTAGTGCTAACCTGGTTAGGATTACAACCTGTATAGTAATGCAATAGCATTTTTTCCTTATAGAATCTGCAAATTAGTGAGTAGGTTGGAACGTATTTGTTTACATTGAGAAGTCTTTTTTTGCATCTTGACTTTTGTTTCTTCTGTAGACTTTGTTCACTGTGACTGACTAAAGAAAGATGGCTCTGCTGAGATTGTGTTTAATACATAGATTTAGAGGACCATAGTAGGAAATTATGCTTGGTGTTGTATAAGGTTTTGGTTTGGATTTCCTTTTCTTATTGATATTTGCTTGTCAAATTTCTTTCTTTCTTGAATTTACTGTGATGTCACCACCCCAATTTTCTTTCTTTTCCGTAGTACAGGTTACAAATCCTGCAATTGATCCTCTTCGAGAAGGATTGGTTATGTCTCTTGAAGTGAATATAGGGAAGAGAGGGAATATATTGGAAATTGGGCCTGAGAATGCTTCACAGGTATCTTGGCACACATATGTAGTTCGTCATTCTCATATAAGATGTGAATTTTTTGTCTTTCCTTTCTCACGAGATGATGGTGTGTTTTGGAGCAGGTTATGTTATCTAGTCCAGTATTGAATGAAGAGGAGCTTGAATCATTACTAAAAGACTCCCAGTTAAAACCACAAGTATTACCTACATTTTTTGACATAACTAAGGGCATTGAAGGTTCGTTGGAGAAAGCATTAAATAAGCTTTGTGAAGCTGCAGATGAAGCTGTCAGAAATGGTTCTCAGTTGCTTGTTTTATCAGACCGTTCAGAAGCACTGGTAAAGACCATCTAGTAGCACCTACTTCTTTCTACAGAATATTTTTATCTCTCAAGGATAGATAGAATCAATGCTTTTATTTTTTTGGTTAATAATAGAAGCAATGATTTGGTACATATGTAATTAGATGACCCCTAGACATGATATGCTAAGTGATGATGACATTGACAGGTCCTCCTCATTTTCTAATTTAATTGTCAATTCAAATTTTTTGAATTTGTGAACATCCATACCATTTATAAACTTTTTGTTTCTCATATGCTTTGTAGAGATATTATTTTTCTTTCCATATTAAGTAATAAAGACTGTTGAATTTGTTTCTCAGCACATCCCCCTCACTTACTTGAGATTCCTTGAGTACGCACCATCATCTCCCATTTATGCTTTTTGGCTTGCTTATGAGTGATTACACGAATCTTTGACTGTTGAGACACGCTGTGGCTACAGCTACAACCTACCTATAAGATCTCTCCTTGTTAAAATGGTGGAGCCCGATGACTTCCTCTTGATACCAATTGATTGGAACCCACTCTCAAAAGCTAGCTATTAAGGAGAGACAACCAAACACTATACTCTACTAAACATCCCCTACTACTTGATGTGGGACGTAGACACCCCATGATTCCTACTCCAACCTTTCTCCTATAAATACTCTCCCAAGCCTATCTCAACATTCATTAGAAATACCATATGATACATATTTCCTCTTTCATTCCAAGCATATTTTCCTTTTTCATCCTTGATTGTCACCCAAATACACTATTCTTCATCACTAGTAAGTATAGACCCATGCTTCTCCCACACACAAGCGTTACATTCTCTTCACCATTCCTCCTTTCACCTTAAAACTTATCTCTCCACCCTAACCTGATTGTTACCTCCAACAATCTTAAAGTTCCCTTAAAGCTTTTTACTTGTTGCTTCATAATGGAAGTGCTTCTAATCTCACGTGAGGCAGAGACACAACCTGAAAGATGTCTCAACATCATAGATAATCTACTTGGATACTTGAGGTGTCTTGTCCAATGATTGTTCATCTCGCTACCATTCTCTGATGGCTAGATCCTCACCATATCTTTTTTTGCAAACAATCCACTTTGAAACTTTGTGTAACTCTCCCCTGCCCAAACATAGAATATAACTTTTATATCATTGTTCCACTAGCTTGTGGGAGCCATATGGGATATTACCTAATAATAGAAAGAATGTCAAAGAGCTTGTTTCTGACATTCCTTTCATTACATGAGTTATTATTCTTCATGTTGTCGTCCATCAGTTTTCCATTTTCCATGAATTACAGATCATATCTGAAGAGTGTGAATAGCTGACAACTATTTTTTATTCATTTAGATTCCATTTGTGCTAATAGATCTTTAATTGACTTATATAGTGATAGGAGCTTATCTTGGCTATGCATTCCTGGTCAAGAGTATTTTATTTTAAGACTAACGCATTATGATTCTATGGTCAAAATTAACACCTTTCATGAGAGCATGAATTCCTATATGCTTCCTATATAGTACATATTGGATGTGTGTCTGACCTAATAATGTGGTCCTTTCTTCATCTTCTATTTTTTATATAGGAACCAACTCATCCGGCAATTCCAATTCTTCTTGCTGTTGGTACTGTTCATCAGCATTTAATCTCGAATGGCCTGCGGACATCAGCTTCAATTATAGCAGATACTGCCCAGTGCTTTAGCACTCATCAGTTCGCATGTTTAATAGGATATGGTGCAAGGTTATTTAATGTCCTCACTCAAGTCTTTGTTCGATGTAGTGCTTTTCATTTATAGTTTCGTCTTTATTTTAATTTTATATTTGGAATTTGTTATGTGATCTAACCTTCATTTATTAGTCTCAAAATGTCGCTAGGCCTAGTACAATTGAGGTCTTTTTTAATATTTCTATAACGATTTACATAAATTGTGCTACCCGCACATATAATTCATTATTTATAATCTAATAATGATACAATCAAAGATATAATTAAGGAAATAAAACGCAAGAAAACCCCTAATTGCTAGAAATACAATTTGTCTATATTTCACTAATTACTAGAAAACCCCTTCCTAATCAACAATAGAATAGGAGAAAATTTTGGCATTGCTTTTGTCTTCATATAATAATCCTTGACCTAGAGCACTCTTGATGTATGTAAGAATGTGCATTACAACATCTCAATGACTATCACAAAGGGTGTTAAGGAATTGGCTCACCATGCTAACAACAAAGGTAATGTTCGGTTCGTTAAGGATAAGGTAATTAAGTTTACCTACAATACATTGATATCTTTCTAGTTCTTCTTGTGGCTCTCCTTGATTTGAAAGAAGCTCCACATTGACATCTATAGGAGTATCACTACAATAAAGTTTGTCAATCTTAGTCAAGATGTTCAATGCATACTTTCATTGGGAAATGACAATACCATATGAGGATTGAGCAACTTCAAATTCTAGGATGTTTGAGCATACTCATATCTTTCTTATGTGATTATTATCAGAGTCATTGTCAACAATGACAATGTCATAAACATAGATAACTAAATACGTGCATAGACAAAATAAAGAGTGGAGAAATATTATTGAGTTATTAGCCTCACAATAAGTGGTGCTAACATGAAGCAAAATAAAAGTAGCCAAATAAGACTTGAGGAGGCAACTTTAATACATAGAGGGAACGTTGAAGTTTATAGATGAGAGTCACCTGAAACCGTAAAACCTGGTGTGGCTAATCCACATCAACCTCTTGGAACTCAACATGAAAGAAGTCTAACAATGAATGACAACCCATAGCAAGAAATAGTCAAATAGAGGTGATGTTGGCCAAAAGGAGGTGTCCGTATCAAAAAAGGGCATATTTCCAAAGGGGGGATTAGGCATGAGTTCTTCTATAGACATGAGAATAGACACAAAATCCAAAGATGAGAAAAAGGAGGAATAGGACAGAGTTAAATGATCATAATTAAGGGTAAACACTTATAAAGGGTTATAATTATGAGAGAATCAAATACCTTTACAAAGGATCATGTGTAGGTTAGGTGGAAGCAACATTACTAAAAGAGACCTGAACTACAGGTGACAAGATGAACCAAAATAATGGGTGGAACATTCGTAGGGCCTTCTTCAATGGTAGAAAATGGTAGAAAAAAAGAATAAGTTGGCGTCAAAGACCGTAACAATAGTGAAGACAAGATACTATAACACTTTTTTGAAGGAGGGAGTAACCAAAGAAGATGCATTTGACATACTAGGCGGAAAGTTTAACTTCACCTAGTGTTAGGTCATGAATAAAGCAAGCTTATAGTATATAGAGATTGTTGATATTGAGGGTACCTAATAGAGTAAGGAACATTGTAGTCAATTGTCACACATAGAAGAAGTCATGTGGTTGATGAGGTAGCACATTGTAAGAAGTGTATAACCCCAAAAGCAAAGAAAAACATCCTAGGGAAGGAGGAGCTTGTGAATTGTTTCAACCTTTGATTATTGGAAACTCAATTCCATTATGGTGTGTGGGGATTTGATGAAGGATACCCTACGAGCTTAGAAATGACTGAAACTAGGAAGACATATATTGATGGGTATAATTAGCATGCAAATTTTAATTCAAGAGCCAAACTAATTATGGATTTCATTTGAGAACCCTTGGAAAATTATTAAAAAAAAATGGGAATGATTTTTCTTCAAATAACCCCACTACAATGAGAAAAATCATCATAAAAGATAACAAAATAAAAATAACCATAGGTCGAACAAACTCAACTATGATCTCAACTATCACCAAATAAATGTCAAAAAAGGAAAAATCTATGGATGACATTGACAACATTAAAATAACCCAGGGTTTATCTTACTGTTGTGTTTTTACACTTATCAAGAAGCCATTCTTTCATTTAAACATGAACAAATCTGATATTTTCTTTCAAACTGAAAAGTTGTTTCCTGGTGTTATTGAAATTTATTCTACTTTGCATAAGTTGGTTGCAGCAATGGAAGATGGGAATAATACCTAGTTAAGTCCATTTACCTTTTCTTAAGTATAATGTGATATATCTGTGTTGTTTGTTTTAGTGCTGTGTCGCCATACTTGGCATTCGAGACATGTCGGCAATGGCGTTTGAGTAATAAAACTGTTAATCTGATGAGGAATGGAAAGATGCCCACTGTATCAATTGAACAGGCCCAGAAGAACTATTGCAAAGTTAGTCCTCAACTTCAAACCGCTCTTTTTGGCTTTATTTCAGACGTGAAAGTAATGAATTTAATTATTTTTTCGTTCATTTTTCGCATGTAGTTATGATAGCTATGCGTATTCCCTGGTTATTTAATTTGCATTTTAAATAGGACAAACATAGTATAGCAGAATCTGGTTGAAAATGATTCACTAATGCCATGCTAAAATCAGTTTCATTCAATAACTGTGAATGAGATAAACACATTTTACACAAAGGCAAAAGTGAATCAAGAGTTGATTAAGATTATGAGTTTTTGAAGGGATTTTGAAGATAAAATAGATAAACCATCAAAGAAGAAACCAAGAAAGACCTGGTTACATTCATCTAGAAGGTGAGATAAATGGAAGAACTTGAAATTATTTGGTGGGTTTGCAGTTCAAACACCAATCCCCCTTTTATAGGTTAAACTTTAGAATGAAATAATGAAAATCTAAACATATTAAAGGAAAATAGGGTAAATAGGAAATGAAATAAATTTGCCCTAACAATTGTAAAGAAAAGGGAGATTCTTTTCTATTTTCAAATTTCGACTTTAGTAAATGATGGAAAGTAAAAATGTGAAAAATTGATCTCTGAATGATTGAATTTTTTATTTATTTTTGACAATAGGCTAATCTAATACATCTATTTTTATGCTCATAATCTAGGTCAAATATGAGCATAATATGAGTAATACTAAGCCAGCTTTATATGGCTATAGTAAGACTTAAAAAACAAGAATTTCATATTCAAAAAGGGACCTTTAAGTGAAAAAACTTTTTCCTCCTATTTATTTTTAAAATAACTCACGACCTAATGATATTATGTTTTTGCATGAATTTCAGGCTGTAAAGGCAGGTCTTCTTAAAATTCTTTCAAAAATGGGCATCTCATTGCTTTCAAGGTAAGTGATATGAAATAAAGGGCTAACTAATGCCAGAGAATACTGGTATAACTTCTTATGTTTCAATATGTAGCTTGTCTAATGCTTTTGGAAAATCTGCTTTTTTCAATTCCTTGTTTATAGTTACTGTGGTGCACAAATATTTGAAGTATATGGATTAGGAAAGGAAGTTGTTGATCTTGCATTCAGAGGAAGTGTGTCGAAAATTGGTGGATTGACTTTTGATGAGGTGAGTAACATTAATGACCCAAGCCTCAGAATGAAAATTCAAATTGTTTTGATACTTTACTAGCAATATAAGCATTAGTTCTGTGGCTGACAACACTCAATCACCACAGTTGTTACACAGCTAGATAGACATTGCTCAGTTCATTAGACCTTTCATTGTTTTTCTCTAACATATTTTTGTTTGAAACTCTTACCTTATATATCATATTGTCAATTTATCACTGTTTCCTAAAAGAACAGAGCCACAAAATTTTATTTTTTTGGACCTGTATTTGTATACACAAATCTGGATATGCTCTTTTGATAAAATTTTCACTTCAGATTCCTTAGTATTCCTTTACATAAAATAATTCAGAAATTATTTAAAGATTAGACAATACAGTCTAGAGTTACATTTATATTCTGAGGAAAGAATGAACTCACTTCTGTATCAGAGTGTGATGATAACTGCTCAGACGCAGTAGTTACTTTAGCAGCCACACTTTTAGAATTTGTATGCTATCTTCTCCTAGCTTATTAAATTTACGTTTGTCAACACCCTGGAATTTAAAGTATTTCTTTTGCACAAGAATTTGTGAATGTGTTCGTGTACAGAAAGCATCAGTGTGAGAATGCACTTGTGCTGAATACTTGAATTTTCATTATAATGAATATCACCTACTTCAACTTTTCTTTTCTGATATGGAGCAGGTGGCAAGAGAGACTTTGTCTTTCTGGGTGAAGGCATTCTCCGAAGATACAGCTAAAAGGTTGGAAAATTTTGGATTTATACAGTCCAGACCTGGAGGTATGGCTTCAGTGCTGATTCTCTTTAAAACTAAAGAATCTGTTGGCTTTTGTTATATGCTTTTTGAAAAAAACTGAATGAGTGTTATTTCTTTATCAATGGACTAGCATTTATAGCCATAGTAGTGTTCTGGGTATTTATATAAATTGACTGATTTGATTTACATTCTCAAAGGGGAATATCATGCAAATAACCCAGAAATGTCAAAGTTGCTCCACAAAGCTGTTCGTCAGAAAAGTCAGAGTGCCTTTTCAGTTTATCAGCAATATTTGGCTAATCGACCTGTGAATGTGATTCCCGGATATCCTATTTTATGTTGTTAATATTCATTTCATTTCAGATTTATGTGAGATATCTATTGTTCATTTCAGGTTCTCCGAGATCTTCTTGAATTCAAAAGTGATCGTACTCCAATTCCCGTGGGGAAGGTTGAACCTGCTTCATCTATTGTGCAACGGTTTTGCACTGGGGGCATGTCACTTGGAGCTATTTCCAGAGAAACTCATGAAGCAATTGCAATTGCCATGAACAGATTAGGTGGAAAATCAAATTCAGGGGAAGGTGGTGAGGTAATGTTATAGTTTAACTGTTGGTATTCAGTTACAGGCAATTTATTTATTTTTTCTATTTTTATTTTCTGAAATTATTTGCATTTTAACAATGACCTATTGTATTCATTTATTGCATTCAGGATCCTGTTAGGTGGAAACCACTTACAGACGTTGTTGATGGTTACTCTCCAACTCTTCCACACCTTAAAGGTCTTCAAAATGGGGATACTGCTACTAGTGCCATAAAGCAGGTTATCTCACTGAAAATTAAAAATGACTTCATTAACTTTGTTGACTATAGTAATGTTATAATATCAACTGTGTGATTCTGGGAAATTCGTTGAATGGATGGATGTACTTAGCCGTTTTGTTCTTTCTCCAGTACAATTATTTTACCCTTTTACAAGATCTTTATGGCATACAGCTATCTAGAAACTATTATTCCCTGCTGAACGTTGAAAATTAATCAACCTAATTATATACTGTGATATGATTTGTTTAGCTGATGCCTTGCAATTATATGATTTTAATTTGATGTTCATGAATGATGGTTGTGAAGTAATTCTCTCTTTCTCCACTCACCCAAAACTAAGTATGGAAGATAGAAATTCTGGGCTATTATGTGAGTGCATTATGAATGGTGAGGCTGCCAACATATGATCACCTTCCTGCTTTATTAGCTTAACAATCTAGATGCAGGAAGGGAATATAGCAACAAAAATTTTAAGATTAGGTTATAGATATTTCCTTACATTGTATTCTTGGAGAGTGTGATTTACATTGTATTCATCTTATAAGCCAGTTTTAGAGGATTAACTTGAGATAAATAAGAGAGAGAAAATATATTTTAGAGGGTTTGAATCTATCTCTCTTAGGTTTTGTTATTTGTATATGAAAAAAGGAGATATGTTATCATTGATAGAAAAGAGTGCAAAACAAGTAAAAGCACGTTTGGGTGCAGATATGTACAGTCCAAAAAGTTTTCTAATAAAGTTTATTCTAATACAGATAAATCAAACCTGGAACATATAAACTAAATCGGAGTCGTAAGTTGAATAATTATTGGTCGTGTAAGCCTATTCTCTCAAGGACATTGTTAACAAACCTTCAAATTAATTATTGGATTTGTTAAAATAAAAGAGTTATAAGCTGAATCTCTAATGTATATTAAGCACATAGGGTTATCTATTTATAAATAGCAAAATTCAAAGATATGGGTCTAATTTCGTTACGTCTAAAACTCCTCCTCAATCTGGTGCATATAAATCGTATGTGTCAAGTTTGTTACAAATCTAATCAATTCTAGATCTCATTAATGATTTGGTAAACACATATGCTAGTTGGTCATTAGAATTGACAAATTTAGTCTTGATTTGTCTAGATACAATCTTTTCTTGAATAAAATGATAATCAATCTTAATGTATTTGGTCATTTCATAAAAGATAGTATTTGAGCTAAAATGAAGAGCAATTTGATTGTCACATATAAGTGTCATTTGGGTGACCTCTTCAAATTGCAATTCTTTAAGTAATTGTTTAAGGCAAATAAACTCAGAAGTAACTACGGTTATAGCTCTATATTCTGTTTCACCCTAGGTCTTAGTACAACATTTTGTTTCTTTACCTTCCAAGAGATCAATTTGTCTCCAATGAAGACACCATATTAGACAGAGAGTCTGCCCAATTAGCATCTGCATAACATACAACTCTAGTGTGATTATTGTGTCAATATAACAAATATTTTCCAAGAAAACCTTTAATATACTATAATATATCGAATGATAGCATTCTAATGATCTGCATATGGAGAATTAAAAAATTGACTCACCACATTGATTATAAAAGGAATATTAGGGTGAGTAATGGTAAGATAGTTCAATGTTCCAACTAATCTTTTATACTTTTTAGGATTTGAGAGTGGCTCCCCAAGATTAGGTTGGAGTTTGGCAATTGGATCCATGGGTGTGTAACAGACTTTGAATTCATTATCCAGCTTCCTCCAAAATATTCCTAAGAAATATCTAAGTTTGCTAGGGTCTTTGGTTTAAAAGTAATGACAAAGGTGTTGTTTTACCTATGAGATGCCATGATGATTGTTATTTGTAAGTATAATATCATCAATGTATACTACTAGATAAATACATCTAGCATTTGAGTGACGGTAAAATACTGAATGATATGCTTCACTATAAGCCATACCAAATTGTTGAATAATAATGCTAAATTTGTCAAATCAAGCCTTACGAGATTGCTTGAGGTCATATAAAGATTTGCCGAGATGACATACCAATATAGAAGACTCCCCTTGAGCAATACATAAATTTATTTTTTTATTTCATTATGAAATACATAAAGATAGGCAAAAGTATCAAAATATTCATCAATAAAGATAACAAAATATTTAAATCCAAAAGATGATACATGGTTTGGGCCCCAACTATTAAAATGGATGATAAAAAAAATAAATTTATGTATTGGTGCATAATGTTTAGGAAAAGATTATCTAAAATGTTTTGGTTGGTAATTGACATGATTCACATTCTGTGGTTTAAAGTCTTCTAAGTTCAAGAACCATTTACTTCAACTTTAACAAATGAGAATGGCCCAAACAATCATGTCAAAACATGTAAGATGGGGATACAAAATAAGACACAGATGAACTAGTTCCAAAATAGTATAAGTCTTTATATTCATGTCCTTCACCAATCAGTTAACCTTTACCACATTCTTGTATAATAAAAGAATTGGCTTCGGAGGCTACTGCACAATTTACTAACTTGGTTAATTGACTTAAAGAAATAAGATTAAAGGGACATGTAGGATAAAAAGAACAGATTTTAAGTTCAAGGAAAGATAAAGTGAAACTTGGCTAATTGCTTGAGAAACGACTTTAGATCCATTTATGAGATGAAGATTTTAGGAAAAGGGAAGAGAACAAAATGTGTTACTAAATATATGACTGGAAGCACCTAAGTTAATTATCCATGGACTTTGTGTTTCCATGGATTGTAAAATGTAGGTAGTGACAAATTGGGATTGGTAGAAGATCGTACTAAACTGTTAGATTTAACCTCAAATATTCTTGATATTCTTTATCAAAGAACTTTAGCTTAGCAATTTCAGATTCAAAGATAATAGTCGTCTAACTAGGAAATCATGCAAAGAGTAGCATTTTTCTTGTGTATGACCCTTTTACAATAAGTACCTTAAGGATGTCCCCTACCACCACATCTTCCTCTAGTGTTATATCCTTCCCTTCCACGTGTAGAAACCATGACAGAGATTCAATAAGCTCTTGCAAAGTTTTACTTTTAAGAGCTAGAACACGAAGAAGCTGTCTTATCAAACTTTTCATGGTTGGAACTTCTTGACCTGTGAAGATTTGATCCCTAATATGATAAAAATTTGAATTCATGGCATGAAGGACCATTTCGTATAATTTGTCTAGCTTCTTCGAAGTTGTTATCTTCCAAAAACATTTTCAATTCCTCAACAACATATTGTCCTTTGGCGATATAAGATATCATATCATGACCTATTTGTTCAAGCTAAGCCAGCTTGTGGGCAGAATGTTAGAACCGTTGAGTGTCATTTGCAAAAAAGTTTTAAAAAATTTGCATGTTTTAAAACTTCTAAGGGTTCCCAATATACTTGGTTCCATAGCTTGCCACAATAAAGCATATGGTTGAAAGTTTAGCTTTTTCCCATTGTGCAGAATTTTCTTATGAGATCTCACTAACAACTTCCTCTATGTGATCATGAAACCCTTTCCAAAGAAGCCACAATTCAATAGAAGTTAACCAAAATAAATAATTTTTTCCATTAAGTCTTTTTGACGTAAGGGTAAGAGAACCTGAAAAATAGTATGCTGGTCCAAAAGTCATTTTTAACCAAAAAAGGAGGGTAAAAAGGGAATATTTAAAGGAAAGGAAAAGGAACGACACAGCCAACTTGTAAGGAATAGACAAATAAGGGCTGGAATGGAACCAGCAGAAAACAGCAAGAGCAGAACAGTGGTGGCATGGCATCACTCTGGCACTAGGAAGGTGGCACTTGGACAACAACTGCTGACTCGCTAAGAAAGATGCTGTGCAGGTGGTGTGTGTGCAGCATATGGATTCAAGACCAGCTGGGTTGGCCGTCACTTAGAGAGAAGCTCCAGATTCGATGGTCAGAGGAGGAAACTGCAATGGCCGGTGTTTACTTTACCAAACTAGACAAAGATATGCAGAGTGGGATCAACCCACTCCAATACCAACTTGAGATAAATGAAAGAGAGAAAATATATTGTACAGAACTTGAATCTATCTCTCTTCGGTTCTGTTATTCATATATGAAAAAAGGAGAGTTACAATCAACAAGAGAAAATAGAAAAACAAGTAAAGGCACCTCTAGGTGTAGATAGGTACAATCCACAATTGCTTTTTAATAAAGCCTATTCTAAGAGGCACATATCCAATTTCATAACATGGTATTTAAGCAGTTATGATCCTTTCTAAGAAATCAAATTTAGTTCTTAAATCTAATTGGATGACAAGCTAACCTCTATATTCGATCAACCTGCCTGATTTAAAAAGTATCTATTCTAAAATTCGTTAGGCAACAGTTCTGTCATATAAAATTTGTGGTTGCCAATTCTAATCTGATTAAACATATTGCATTTGTTCAGGTTGCTTCGGGAAGGTTTGGTGTCACCCCAACATTCTTAGCAAATGCTGATCAGTTAGAAATAAAGATTGCACAAGGGGCAAAACCTGGTGAAGGAGGACAATTACCTGGAAAAAAAGTTAGCATGTATATTGCTAGGTTGAGAAATTCTAAACCAGGAGTTCCTCTTATATCTCCACCTCCTCATCATGACATTTATTCTATTGAGGACCTTGCTCAATTGATCTTTGATCTTCATCAGGTGACACTCTTGCTTGGTTTATTCACTTGTTTCCTTTGAATGAAATTTAGTAATAGGATACAGAAGAAAAATTTCTGGTTGAACAGGTGAACCCAAAGGCAAAAGTGTCTGTAAAACTGGTGGCTGAAGCTGGAATTGGCACTGTTGCATCTGGAGTTGCAAAGGGCAATGCTGACATTATACAGGTGTCTACTTTGACCTGTAATACAATACATTTTTTAGCTTCTTCTATGTATATTTCCCAGATATGCATTTGTCCTTTGTGAAGCATAACATATCATAATGTGATCAATTTACAGATTTCAGGACATGATGGGGGAACTGGAGCAAGCCCTATAAGTTCCATCAAGCATGCAGGAGGGCCTTGGGAACTTGGTCTTACAGAATCTCACCAGGTTATAATTCAACCATGAAATTGTGTGATTAAAATTTATTTTCATCATTTCTACCTAGATATATGCTATTTGATTGTGGATAATTTTTCTTGCAGACACTGATTGAAAATGGACTTAGAGAAAGGGTTATTCTCAGGGTTGATGGTGGATTTAGAAGTGGAGTTGATGTCATGATGGCAGCAATAATGGGTGCTGATGAATACGGGTTTGGTTCAGTAGCCATGATTGCTACTGGATGCGTTATGGCCCGAATTTGCCACACCAATAATTGCCCAGTTGGTGTTGCCAGTCAGGTATTTAGAATACTGATTTGTTATTATATGCTTAAATGTAATCATTTACTTGTTATTTGTCTAATATGAGTTTATAATTACATTTCAGAGGGAAGAGTTGCGTGCACGCTTTCCTGGTGTTCCTGGTGATCTTGTGAACTACTTTTTGTACGTAGCTGAGGAGGTATTTTGGGGATGCTTTTGATATCTTTCAAGTTCATCTTAATTTTTTTGGACTTGCTGTTTTTTAGTTTTCTTTTACCACTTTGAAATTTGGATTGTGTAATGTTTTCCTCATCCTTTCTAGAATAAATATTATTTTTTTACCAGGTAAGAGGCATATTGGCACAGCTGGGGTATGAGAAGTTGGATGATGTTATTGGCCGGACTGATTTGTTGCAACCAAGAGACATATCTCTGGCAAAAACTCAGCATCTAGATCTGAGTTATATCCTCTCTGTATGAATTGCTTATAATCATATATATATATATATATATATATATATATATATATATATATATATATATATATATATATATATATATATATATATATATATATATATATATATATATATATATATCTTTCCTTTCTTTTCCTTTGAGTTGAATTGCCTGCATCTTTACTTGTTTGTGATTGACCATTCATTTTCAGAATTCTGGGTTACCTAAATGGAGCAGTACCGAAATTAGGAACCAGGAGCCTCATACCAATGGTCCTGTTCTGGATGATAGTTTGCTAGCAGACCCAGAGGTAAAGCAACTATAGGTGTTGGTATTAAAATTTAAAACAATTATTGGCGTCCATTTTGCAATATTTCTTCTTTTGATCAGTTTGTATGTCAATCATATGCACTGCTCAAAAGCTAGGGCTCACTCTAGTTTCTAGTTATTTTATCCAATAGCCTCCTGTTCATAAAATCATCTCACAATCTCAAGATTGTAGACAGGATCATGACTTTCCAGAGTTTGCACCTCCAATCATTCTAAAAATAACTTGTGCAAATTTTATTTTCTCTCAGATTTCTATCTTATTAAATTAATATTACACGTGAATTTCTTAGAATAAGTTTGGACTAATCACATTCAGCATCAAACTATTGACAATATGAAAAATTCTGAAGTTTTTTGTCCTGTTCCTCTTAAATAATTGTTTTCTTCAGGGGAAGAAGGACCAGAAATTATTCAAATTCATTCCCAAATAATATATATTAAGAGAATAATATGGAAGGGAAGGAGGGTACTAAATACAAGATCCTGACTAGGATTTTTGAGAAGATGTACTATTTATCTACTGCGTGATTTTTTCCCTGGAGTTGATTTTATAGTTCTAAAAAAATTTTATTCAAACAAATATTATTCTTTGATTAAAAAAATATTTAGCAATTTATGTCTTTCATGAAGTTAATGAATTCATCAAAAGGGTAAAAAGGTGAAAATTCATAGTCTGAAATGTTAGATGGAAAAATATTCCTACTTCACTATATCATGGAGCCAAATTCCCAGCACCTTTAACTCTGGAACGTGCATGTTTTTCCCTTTTTAATTAACTTCGTCTTTTGTTTTTGACAAAATGAAATGAGGAAAAATTCTGTCTGTAATTTATAGGAAAATGTCAAACAAGGAAGAAATATTAAATCTGTTACTTTTCAGATTGCAGATGCCATTCAAAATGAAAAGGTGGTTAATAAGACCATAAAAGTATACAACATTGATCGTGCTGTTTGTGGACGTATAGCTGGCGCCATTGCAAAGAAGTATGGTGATACCGGTTTTGCAGGACAGTTGAATATAACGTAAGATGTCCAAATCTACAGTTTGAAATCCAATATTTGTATTTAACTTAAAGTTCACAAAATTATTCTCCCTGCTTCCAGATTTACAGGAAGTGCCGGGCAGTCATTTGCATGCTTTCTGACACCTGGAATGAACATTCGCCTGGTAGGAGAGGCTAATGATTATGTTGGGAAGGTATATTATTAAAACTCCGGTGTTTTGTGGTACCTAATAAGTTTTTTAGGAAATTAAACATGAAATGTATGACATCTTAGTATGCTTCTTTATTCAGCGAGGTACTGAACTCCATCAGTAAAATACTTGACAAACTTCTTTATTCAGCGAGAATTTGATGATATTAGTTTTTGTCCACATGTAATCAAGTTGTGCATTATAGGGTTAGCTTGAAATAAGTCCCCTTTTGTGACCATAGTGAATGAAATGGACGTTTTCTTTGAGTTATCTGTTCTGAATTGTTTTACTTAGATACTAAATTGAGGCACATTGTTCTGATGTTTATTTGTGCTTGTTGCCAGGGCATTGCTGGAGGTGAGTTGGTTATCACTCCAGTTGACAAGACAGGATTTGAACCGGAGGATGCAGCTATAGTAGGGAACACTTGCTTGTATGGGGCAACTGGTGGACAGGTCTTCGTTAGAGGGAGAGCTGGGGAAAGATTTGCGGTCAGAAACTCACTTGCTGAAGCTGTGGTTGAAGGCACAGGAGACCATTGTTGTGAGTACATGACAGGTGGATGTGTGGTTGTCTTGGGAAAGTGAGTAGTAGTATCTCTTATCCAAGCTTTACCATTCTTTTCCTCTACCCCACCCTGCTTTGTGTTATTAGGTTTGTTTGTTTAAAATTTTTTAAGAAAAAAAGAGGATGTTTTAATAAAATAATCGATTATTAGAAATTTTCCTTGTTTAGATAAACTTATTTAAAAGATCAGTTTACTTTTTTTCTGCTTCTGTTTCACTTTTTTTTAAGCACAAACAAATAGATCTGTTATTCAGGAAAAAATTGGAGTGTAATGAGGCTATCACTTTTTTTATACCTTAACAGAGTGGGTAGAAATGTAGCTGCTGGAATGACAGGAGGATTGGCATACATTCTTGATGAGGACGATACTCTCATACCCAAGGTTTGTGCGAGGCACCCATTTCACTGTCCTTTCTGTCTTTTTATTACAAATGAGTGCATGCATGGCTATTGAGGTTCTTTTTCATATCTAGATTCCCTTGTTGCCCCTCTAAAGTAAGAAAAAAAGGAATAACAAATCAATGGTTTGGCAAGTTTTTTCAGCTGTTTAAAAAAAACATGATACTATACTACTGTTTGGATATCTTCCCAAATCTCACAAGTCATGAAACACGAAAACTGCCTTTAAAACTTTGCTTCTAACTAATCTTGTAGCAGTACATAATTAGCTCACCTGGTCTTCTTACTCTATTTGTGATTATCTGTATCATCGAGTTTTTCACAGTTTTCATGAAGTACTAAATGTTTCGCAACCACAGAAAAGACTTTTAGACTACCCCCGCCCCCTCGGAAAAGAAATGCTGCTTCTAAAACATAATCACAGTAGCCTTTAAAATCTTTTACTTATGCAGCTTGAAAGAGACCGTGCTATTGTTCTGTTATGCTTATACCTATCAATTCACAGGTAAACAGAGAAATTGTAAAAATCCAACGGGTATCAGCTCCTGTTGGGCAGATGCAACTGAAGAGCCTGATTGAAGCTCATGTTGTAAGTTCCCTGCTCTATTTATAACCTAACAAGAATTTATATGCATGTGCTATATATATCGGTAGAATTTTATTTTTGTTTATAGAATTTTGTATCAATTGATTATCATAATGCACAAATAAATTTTATCCCCCCTGTATGAAGGAAAAAACCGGTAGTACCAAAGGTGCGGCTATTCTTAAGGAGTGGGATAAGTATTTGTCACTATTTTGGCAGCTAGTTCCACCTAGTGAAGAGGATACCCCTGAGGCAAATGCCAAGTATGACACAACTACCACAGAGCAGGTGACCTTTCAGTCGGCTTAGGGAAACAATGGCAAGGTTAGATTGATTACGATAGGCTATGTCCCTGCTTTGTACAGGAATGGGGAGGCTATCAATAAGGTGGAAATGGTAGCCAAAATAGGGTATTAAACTATCGCGTGAAATCATGGTGCTGCATTGATTCTCAAGATCATTTTTGCCAGCACTAAAAGGCCCCGTACACACATCCATCTGAAGCTTAACCTTCTCTCTGCTCAGTTGTATAGATGTTTGAAAGATAAACTGTAAATAAAATTCAACTCTGACGCCTGAATTTTGCGGACGGTGAAAAAAAATTTGTCGTGGTCAAGTGAAGAATTTGTTTTCTCTTTGCACTTAATAAAATAGGATTAATTCTAATATTGTTGATAAAATACTAGTGGCTTCATACATTGCTCTGAAGGGCAGCAATTATCAAAGTCACCAATTAAAAATTAAGGTTATATATTGTTATTGTTTCCGCACATTATTATATAAATATACAATTGTTCCACAGTTAACAAAATTAAGGTTTAAATATAGTTTAACCAATATGAACATATCGATTTTTCGTTATACTCTTCCAATTTTATTTTTATTAATTTTAGTTTTTGTGGAACTTTAAACTTCTGATAATTGTCACTTGTTACTATTTAGCAATGATGCATTATGTAATATATTACGCATAAAAATTACCAGCAACAAAGATATGTAATATATTATTAAACAATTATTTTACATTAGTTTTGAATTGTGTAAGGATAAAGAAAAGTAGAATAGTAGTAAAGAAATATTTTGTTTACCTTTGTCTTCAGAAATAAAATCATTGTGTGATATATTAAAAAAAATCACATTTTGTGTGTTCCTACTCACTCTGTTTTTTCCAATGGCCGAAACTTCCTAGTTGGGTAAGACAAACCTTAGCTTGTCGCTAAATCAAGCTGTTTTATGGTGTAATAAGCTTGTCACTTCCTCTAGTACTTTCCTTCAAGTTTCACCTAATGAGTTTTAAACGTGAAAAATGATGCCGCGTCACACTAGTTAAAATAAAATCGAGAACATTAAGGTGTAATGAATTTGTCGTTTTCTCTGCTTTCTTCCCCCAATATTGTTTACTTTTTTCACCAACCCAATAACTATCTAACCATCATCTTTTTCAATTTTAACTTTCTTTCCACGTAATCCATTTTCCTTATTCTCCCCAAAGCAAAAGCTTACGATAAGTTATTCATAAAATTTAACTGAGCAAAAGTAGGACGTACCAACTATGTGATTACCTGTTCGATATGGCATATGATTAATATAGTAAGGAAAATTGCTGAAAATGAAAGAGTCAATTTAAGGTGTTAAGACTTTAAGGAAAGGAAAGACGAAGATAAAGATAAGATGATGATGATGAATAATAATAATAATAAGGATAAATGTGTGTAGTTGCAATTACGCTTCTCTTCTTTCGTTTTCCCTTTTCTTTGAAAACAAAACAAATCAACCAAATTCTATGAATACCCACCAAATGTCGGCGTATGGTGTTGAAATCCGAGTAACAAATGTTAAAACAATGAATTCTCTCTCCTTCTCTTGGCTTCTTTTATTAATTAGATAGATAGAGTGATGATTCTATTTGATAACCAACTACTCTTCTTCCGATTTGATCTTTTTTTTTTTTAATTCATTTCTAATGAGAAAAGTATACACACTTGATTAAAACATTTATTAGAATGAGCATCAGCACTTTTTTTTCCAGATAAAGTTTATGAGTTTCACTACAAATACTTAAAAAGTGATTAATAGAGGAGAATTATACGAACAATAACATATCCTCTTTAATTGAGATGACAAATAAAAAATGGGAGGTAAAAGTAATTTATATATATGCTGCATTGCATAGTGTCAAATATTTCAGATTCAAATAAATATTGATAACGAAACTTATTCTAATTTTAGTGCGAGCTAAATGCAATTTGAATAAGAATATGATATATATTATCATTCTCTATAGTTGTTCTTCCCCTTCACGCCGAAACAAATATGCATAGTATGTGTCTGCATAAATATGTTTATACATCATACATGGTTATATGTTATTCTGGAAGAAATAGTGTTTTCTTTCTGGATAAACCTACCCACATTGCTCTGATTTCTGGGTTAAAAGTCGACTAGTGAAAGAAAAAACATCAGAAGAAGGGACTATTCTAAATTCACACATTGATTAGTTATCACAAGCATGCATGCATGAAAACATTAATGCAAAAAAATGGACCATACAAAGACAAGCATGCCTTGACAATATCTGTGTGCATATAGAGAGAATCGCATAGGTAAAAGTAGCTGCTACCAAGTAGAATTACACAGATGAACTACTTGAGGGCCATGTTTGGAAGAGAAAGCCAAGATCAGCAGAAGCAGCATTATGACAACAGGCACCAACATGAGAATCATTGGCGGTGGAGGCAGAGGTGGAAGAATCAGTGGCAGAACCAAGATTGCTGTGATCAGCACCACCATAAACATGATTGATCTAAACCCAAAAAATCTTCTCATAAATGCTAATAAAACTCTTGTAACTGAACCAACCAAATGCTCATCGATCTACCCCAATTCTATTAAACAAAGCATTGATCCCCCTCCTTCTTCGTGATCACAACCCAGATGGTGTTTTATTATTTTGAATTTGAAAAGACAAAGAAGATGAGATTTTGTCACGGCCTTCTCTTTTATTTTCTTATAGCACTGTCACTGTCCTGATTCCACCAAAAGAGGCGTATTTTTGTAGTTATGGTAAAAGATGGCAGCCATCAATTTTCTTTTCTTTTCTCAGACTTTCCTACTTTTCTGGCATTCTCCAATATGGCAACCAAGCTCCCTTTGATGGCAAAACTATTCTCATGTGGATTTTCTTTTGACTCACATTAGTTGGAATTGCGAGTGTGCATCCTTTTAATTAATTTATTTTGTCAATGTCAAGTGCATGTATCGATTATGGCAAAATGTGATCACCAATTAACACAATTTATACATTTAGCAGTTACTAAAATTGGGGTGTTATAACTTATAAGAGACTTGAGAGTTACATTTCACCATCCAATAGATAGAATTCACCTACCTCTTTCATTCCATGCCATGCCCCTCTAGTCAAAACAAAATGATACAAGGTTTAAAATTATTTCTTTTCTTTCAAGTATCAATTTTGTATTAAAAAGACAACAAGGGAGGCAGGTGATTAGGGTTTTCCCCCTTCAATGTAGAGTTATATTTATGGGCTTTTTACTTTCTATATCTCAAAATTCAGAGTTCTTAATTAGTTACAATAACAAGAAAACCAGTGTTCCCATTCACTTTGTACGTAGGTTCAAATGAGAACAAACGTAAACAAGAATTTATAAACACTTTTATAGATACTTCTCTCGTTCGATATGCTTCCTCTATATAATTTATAGATTAAATTACAATATAGATAAACACAATTTCTTATTTTACGAAGTTATTACTTTATATAGATATATATATATATATATAATATTTATTCAGTATAAAGCCATACGCTTCAATATTTTTTTGTAAAATGAAAAATTTGTAATGTCATAAAGTTGATAAATACGTAATTATATAATTAAAGCCCAAATATGGGCTATCATAATGGGCCTATTACCAATAGATTATCAATCAAAGCCCTCTTAAAAAAATGATGAGTCCGTCAGACAACCGTGTGACCATCCCGACCAACACGCGGCTGGGAACGATCCTCTGCGGCCTAGGATAGGCTACCCGAAGAGTAGCTTTATCAGGCCAGTAATCACGCTCTGATCACACGGTCACTATTCATCAACCAGACTACGGATCCTGTCTCTTTAGATCTTAAAGATACAGAGGTACGAGCCTATAGAACAGATCCTGTTCAAGTAAGGTCGTGACCAAGCCACTGAGCATCGTGTATATAAACACTTGACTAAAATTATGCACAAAAAATGTGGGACTTCATTCATTTTCCATCTTGGGACAAATTTTCAGCTCTCATAGACTTCTCCCATTTCCCAACAGAACTAGCCCGATCCTTAGAAAAATCATTGATACAACTACATTACAATCTTCCTGCCACGGTGTTTCGTACATAACAGCGGCAGTATTGATCCCAAATCTTCATCTTTTCTAGAAAAAGAAATTCTCAAGAGAGGCTTCGAAAAGTTTTTGTGATGCTTGATTTTAATATCACTTTAGAATATAAAACACCCTTGAAAAGGCTAGGCCTAGCCCACAGGGGATTACTTTTGGCCAATTAATGTTACTCCATCGCTTCAGGTTTGCAGGTAGCTAAGTCACAGAATGAACACGTTAGTTTGTCTCCATTTTTAATTGTCAGACAGCTCAGTAATGGAAGGTTGAACCTCCATAAATATTCCTCTTGACCTATTAAGTAATCTTAAAATCCATTTTACCCTATGAACGACCTCAAATTATGGTAATACTCTCTTGAACCCTTTTATACGCTCATTTTATTATTCCCTCATTACACACTAAATGCTCGACACTAAAATGCGTAAAACTCTAATAAAAAATATATTTTGGGTCTGTCAGAGCACCATGCGACCATCCCCCCAACCAGTTGGAAACCAAACGGAGAACGATCACCTACGCAGTTCATGGCACACGATTTAGGGTAGAAGCCCATTACCATCATCAAGCAGAAATTACGCTCTAATCACACAGTCGCTATTCATTCATTCACGAGACAGGGTTTTCCTGTCTCCGTAAGAGCTTAAGGATACAGAGGTATGAGCTTATAGAACAGATCTTGATCAAGTAAGATCGTTGCCTATCACATAAGCGTTTAGAATATAAACACTTGTTTATGTTAAAATTGTCCTGTGTGGGACCATTTGAGTAACATGTGTGGTGGATTCTAACACTTTCAGCCATTTCATTTTATATAAAAGTAGCTTATAACTCTTAATGCTTTGGAACAGTTACTGGTTGTACCAATTTCAAGCAAGAGTCTCTTATGATTTTCTGTGAATCCAGGAGTGAATTTGAAAAAAAGTAAAATAAAAAGTGAAGTTATTTATATCAAAGATGAAATCAGGCATTAAAAGATATTTGTTGCGACCCCTCTATAAAAAAATTTGATGTAAATTAAATTGATGAATGAAGAGCCTACCCTGGACCATTTATTGTAGTCCTTTCAAGAGTGTTTTCAGGTAGGAGTTAAAATAAGAACATAGTTATTACCCACTCTTTATTATGTTTAGAGGCATGGGACTCTCATCTTAATATTCTCCTGGAATCAAGACGTGTATCATTTATGATCGAAGGACAAGTGAGAGTTACTTTTTACCTTTCTCCTCCTACACACACCAAGCCATAATAGCTCATGCAGAAAGCAACTGCTGCATAACAGTTCGTCTTAAATTTTGGATTCACACACAACAAAATATGAAAATAAAGAAAAATAAGTCAAAATATTATAATTAATTTAATAAAAATATTAAATAATTTAATTGAATAATAAAGTAAATTATGACAAATATCCTTTATTAATATTTAGTAAGAATTAATATAAATTCGTTTAACAGAGTTTACCCGAATTTACCTCAAAAGTGAATTCACTTACAAGTTACCCCAATTAGTACATAGACTTATAAATTCCTCCGTATATATAAGTTATCTCTACAGTTTAACAACTACCCTTTTATTCATTCTAGGGACTAAGTAGTTCTATTATTGTAAGTTGCTAGAATTAGTTGAGTTAAAAAAAAAAGAGTCGAGTTTTCTAAGTTTGTCAATTAATTCCACACAAAATTAGTTTTAAATTTAAAATTATTTTTGATAACTACTATATTATTACAAAGTATTTATTGGTTTTACCAAGAACACAAACCTTATTTTTCTAACCGTAATCTATTTGAACGTTTATATCATAGTACTCTATTCGGAAGTGGATACTTGCAAAGATATTTTATTATTTTAAGTCAGTAATAGATATAATTAGTGACTTACGATTGAGTGAACTTAAAAATTACCTTATCTTCCTATCACTTTGTAATATTTGGTGATAAAATTCTAAAACCTTAAAAAACTTGGTTAGTTAAAATATGAAGTGAATTTTAAATATATATGTATATATTAATTTGAGAAACGAAAAATAAATAAATTATTTAATATAATTAAATATAAAAAATAATATTATATTATACTATTATTTGCTTAATAAACAATAAGAACATAGTTGGTGTTGATTCTTATAAACAACACATCTTCATGTTATATCATGTAAAGTTTCACGTAGTTTTTATATTTTACTAAACAACTTAAAAATAATATAATTATTATAACTAAATATTATTTGAATATAATATTTTAACGTAAAATGATGGTAAATTGATAAAAGGATTTAAATTTTTATAAAAAAAATTATATAATTAGTTTCTTTTAAAAAATTTGTAAAATCAAAATTAAAACTTAACTAATTTTACAAAAATTAAAAAATATTTAAAATATTTTGTAAATAAAATAAAAACAGAAATATTTTTATTTTTATTCAGAATTCATGTCAATTAACTCTTAAATCTATTTATTTTTAATAAATGTGATTTGAAAAGTTAATTATGAAATAGTTGAAAATATTTTTGTAGGATAGTAAAACGAGTTAGGCTCGACTGACCAGAGTTGACAGGCTATTTAAAAAATGGCACAATGGGTTAGTGGTTTTAACCCATCGATTCGTTTCGTCCAGATCACCAAATTGACTCGTTAGAAATAAGTCAAAAACTAAAAATAGTTAATACTATTTTACATTGCTTTCATTTTTTCTGTTTCTGTACTGTGTATAAATACGTTCTTTCATCTTTTACATAAAGTACGTGGGTTTCCATTTATTCTTCTGCATGCATGCATAGTTTCTATATGGTATCAAGAGCCAGAACGGTTTAGTGAAGGGATTTCCAGTCCATACTGTGTGTGGCGTGTTAGGGTGCTCTTTGTGAAGCAAGTTCATATTGTGTGTGGCGTGTTAGGGTGCTCTTTGTGAAGCACGTACGTGTGAAGTTCAAAATCATGGCTGGACGTAGTGGATTCATTCTTGGAGGGTTACCCATGTTCGATGGAAGTTGTTTTGATGACTGGAAGATCAAAATGCACGCGGTGTTTGGATTACAAGATATGGCCGAAGTGATCAAAGATGGCGTCATTGATCCCGGTAGCAAGGCATCAGACGAAGAAAAGAGGAATTACAAACAGATGCAGAAGATGGATAGCAAAGCCAGGTATTTGCTATATCAATGTGTGAATTCTGAGATCTTTAACAAAATTTCAATGGTTGAAACGGCTAAAGAAATATGGGAGATTCTCATCAAGACTTACGGAGATAGTGACAAGCGCAAGCGAGTAAAGTTGCAGGCCCTACGTAGAAGCTTTGAGTTCTTGATAATGGAGGATAACGAATCTGTGGCGAGTTACTTCAACAAAGTTCAAAGTGTGGTTAACGCCATGAAAAACTGTAACGAAACATTGTCTCAAGAACACGTGGTAAACAAGATTCTTCGTTCTTTGCATCCAAAGTTCGATCATCTTGTTATCACAATTGAAGAAACAAAGGACATCGACAAGCTGAGTATTCAAGAATTACAGCACTCGTTGGAGGCTCACGAACTGTGCATGAGTGATCGCAAATCGTATCAGGAGTTGGTTCTTCAAGCAAGAACATCATCGAAGCCAAAAAAGATACCAAGAAGGGTCACAAATCCAAGAAGAAGATTGATCCGAGTCGAGAGAAGGTGAATCAAAACAGGTAGGAATGTGAGTAAAGACAAGGTGTTTAACAAAAAGCGAGTGAAATGCTATAACTGCGCGAAGTATGGTCACTTCGCACGCGACTGCTGGCATGGTGATGGAGCGAAAAACAAACCCAAGTCTCTGTCCCAGGCAAATCTTGCACAAGAAGAGTCGTCCGATTCTGAAGTTGTCTTACTCATGGTTCAGACCAAGAACGAAGATAATGATGATGATGTTTGGTATCTTGATTCTGGGTGTTCTACCCATATGACTGGCCGGAGGGAGTGGTTTGTGAAATTAAGTAATGAGACTCAAGAACGGGTGCGATTTGCAGACGACAGCTGTTTGCATGCAGAAGGGAATGGACGAGTCGTGTTAAGAAGCCTCGAAGGAGAACAAGTTATAGTCGACAACGTCCTGTATGTCCCTGGGTTACGAACCAATTTGCTAAGTCTTGGCCAGTTAATGTAGAAAGGGTTCAAGATGGTTCTGGAGGAGAATTCTCTACGGGTCTATGATCAAACAAAGAAGCTTGTCATTTGTGCTACATTATCATCCAATCGTACGTTCAAGGTAAAAATAACTACGTTAAACCATAAGTGTTTTGCAGCTACAGTGAACAGAGAAGAGTGGTTGTGGCACTTACGCTTTGGTCACTTGAACTTCAAAAATTTGAGTGAACTGAGTGTTAAAGGAATGGTTGAAGGGATGCCTCGCGTGTCTGTGCCAGAAGAAGCGTGTCATGACTGTGTGCAATGCAAGCAAACGAAGAATAAGTTCAGCAAATTTGTTGCCACCAAAACAACGAAGGAGTTAGAACTGGTATATTCTGATCTTTGCGGACCATTGCTCGTGGAAACACCGGGGTAGTCGATACTTCGTGACCTTCACGGACGATTACACCAGGAAGTTGGGGACGTTCCGCCTAAAGCGAAAAACGAGGTCTCGACACATTCGGGAGGTTCAAGAATCTTGCTGAAAAACGAGTGGTTGCATGATACAGACGACTACGGCTCGATGGAGGGGAGAGTACAACTCACCTGGAGTTTCAAAACTTCCCGACCGAAATGGGAATCACACACGAGGTTACACCGCCTCACACACCGCAACATAACGGAACCACCGAGAGAAGAAATAGAACTCTCCTCAACATGGCCCGATGTATGCTCAAAAGTAAAAACGTGCCTATGTATATGTGGGGAGAAGCAATTGCAACAGCAACCTATATTCTAAATCGCACACCTACGAAGAGGTTGGAGGGAGTTACACCAGAAGAAGCATGGTCAAAATAGAAGCCAGATGTCAAACATCTGCGAGTTTTTGGTTCCCTGTGTTTCCATAAAGTGCCCGAAGTGCAGCGAACCAAATTAGATGACAAAGGAAAGCCTATGGTGATGATTGGTTATCACACTACTGGAGGGTATAAGTTGTTTAACCCCGAAACCAAGAGTGTAACTATCAGCAGAAATGTAGTTTTTGATGAAGCCTCTAGTTGGGAATGGGAGACAAATAAGGTGAATAAGGCAGCAGAGGTGGTCCCAATTATTGCGCTAGAACCTGATGATGCAGATTGAACCCGAAGAAGATGTTCAGTAGCTTCGAAGATCCCAGCGTCAAGGACAACAACCAACTCGCTTCAGAGATTATGAAATGCTTGGTGTTGTTACTGAAGAAGGAAACCCAGTGCATTTTGCATTGGCAGCAGAAGCGGAGCCTGTGGAGTTTGAGGATGCTATGCGTGATGAGAAATGGAGAAAAGCGATGTGTGATGAGATAAAGTCCATTGAACGTAATGGAACGTGGAGATTGGTTAATCTTCCACCGCATAAAAGGCCCATAACACTGAAGTGGGTATTCAAGGTGAAAGTAAATCCCAAGGGAGAGGTGATAAGGCATAAAGCCAGGTTAGTGGCTAAAGGATATTTGCAAAAGGCTGGGACTGACTTTGGAGAAATATATGCACCCGTTGCTAGACTTGATATATTCAATCCGAGTAATTATCGCTATTGCAACAATAAACAAGTGGAGAATGCATCAGCTAGATGTAAAAGCAGCTTTTCTAAATGGGTTGCTTGAAGAGGAGGTATACGTAACTCAACCGCCAGGATTTGAGGTTAAAGATGATAAACTGAAAGTTTACAAGTTAATCAAAGCTCTTTATGGCTTGAAGCAAGCCCCACGTGCTTGGAACAAAAGAATTGATCAATTTATGCATCAGATTGGCTTTGAAAGATGCACCACGGAGCAAGGCTTATACGTGAAGTATTGGATCAGCAATGGTCAAGAAGAAAAATTACTTGTATGCCTATACGTAGACGATATGCTTGTCACAGGAAGTAAAGCGGAATATATCAATCAGTTCAAACATCGATGACCACTCGAGTTTGAAATGAGTGACTTGGGGAACTCAATTATTTTTGGGGATTGAATTCATGCGGATGAGATCATGGAATGTTAATGCACCGGGCAAAATATGCGAAAGACTCGTTGAGCGGGTTCAAGCTTCAAGACCGCAACATAAGCAGCTACACCGATGGAAACAGGGTTGAAGTTGGGAAAGAATGAAGATGAGGAACCTGTGGATGAATCGAGATTCAGGAAAATGGTTGGGTGCTTGAGGTATTTGTGTTGTACAAGACCTGACCTAAGTTTTGCAGTTGGAATAGTGAGTAGATTCATGCAGGAACCTAAACAAACCCACATGAATGCTGTGAAACGTATCATGCGTTATGTGCAAGGGACAAAGAATCTTGGCTTGCTGTTTACAAATAAAGGGTGCGAAGGAAATGTTGAACTGAAGGGGTACGCATATGCTGATTGGTGCGGAGATCAGATTGATAGGAAGTCCACTGCTGGATACATATTTTTCCTCTGCGGGTCACCTGTCTCATGGCATTCCGTGAAAGAACCTGTTGTAGCTCTTTCCTCCCGTGAAGCGAGTACATTTCCGCTTCTCAAGTCGCGTGCCAAGTCGCTTGGTTAGCAATGCTCTTAGAAGAGTTAAAAGTAAAGATGAATTCGTTGTCCAAAATTAATGGTGGACAATAAATCAGCTATAGACTTAGCAAAACATCCTGCCGCTCATGGTAGGAGCAAACACATTGAAACCAGATTCCATTTTTCGAGGGAGCAAGTCAATCAAGAGAAGCTTGAAGTCGCTTACTGTAAATCTGAGGTTCAGTTGGCAGATATCTTTACAAAAGCATTAAAAGGGGAGAGATTTAGGTATCTGAGACAATCTATTGGAGTTGTAAAACCTGTTTGACTTAGGGGGGGATGTTAGAAATAAGTCAAAAACTAAAAACAGTTAATATTGTTTTACGTTGCTTTCATTTTTTCTCGTTTCGTACTGTGTATAAATACGTTCTTTCATCTTTTACATAAAGTACGTGGGTTTCCATTTATTCTTCCGCATGCATGCATAGTTTCTATATTGACAAGTCAAAGATGAGGGAATGGACTTTAAAATAATATTTATATATTAAAATAAAAATAAAAATAACTATAATTAAAAATATTATATATTTTTATATTATTGAGATATCTAAATATATTATAATATTATAATTTAAATTAAAAAAATTTAATTAATTAAATTTAAATTATTAATTATAATTAGATATTTTAAAATATAAATATAATGATTTTTTAATTTATCTAATAAAAATATTAATTAATAGATAAAAACTTAAAAATTATTTATATAATTAAAGATATTTTTTTAATATATATATATATATATATATATATATTTATATAAAATAAATTATTAATAAACTGATCCACTGACTTATCAACCCACCCTTTGACGAGACGGGTTAGGATATGTAACTTATTCACCAGACCCCACCTCATCCTAGTTTTAGTGAGCTTAAAACGGAATAGACCGAGGGAGGACATCTCCTTTTTGTCATTATATTTTGAATTTTGTTTTTTCATTTTTCTTATTAAACAATGCTAGCATTTTAAAAATTCGCTATCAACTCCAATGTAATTAAGATAAAAGTAAATTTTTATAAGCAACGTGTTGAGTTAAGCCCTGCGATGAGTGAAACTTAAAATGAGTTTGTGGGTGAATCTTTTGGAGCATCAATGCTGTTGGGTTATGTTAGAAAATTATTAGTTTTGGTTACATACTTTCACATTTTTTTTATTTGCACCCCATACTTTATAAAAAAATATATTATTTGGTGAGTTATATTTGATTAAAAGTTAATTCAGACAAATAAAGATTTTGAAATTATAAAATAGATAATCACGAGAATGTATTATGAAGTAATTTATCTAAAATATTATAAAAATATAATTTTTACAACAGAAAACCAAAAAAAAAAAAAACAGTTTAAACATTCTAAATACATACATATATATATATATATATAATCGATTTAATAATTGGATTCAACAATATGTATGATCCTGTCAATAAATGTTTTCTTATTCTGGACTGTGTAACCAAAATAAATGTACAACAAATATGAAGCCTAACCATGGTGAAGGTCAGGCCCAAAACGATGTGGGCATCTTGTTTAGAACTTTGGTGGCCTTGAACTTTCAGATCTTAGGGTGGTGCCTGAAATTTCAAAGAAGTTGTTACTCCGTGCTCAACTATAATTTATTGCACAACACTCAGAAGATATAGAGAAGGTAATGTTCTAGAAATGTTACAAATCGATCCCAAAATACTCAATTAAAATTTTTCTTAATACATTTTAAAAAAATTATTCTCTTTTATATTTTCTCTTCTTATTTATTTTAATTTGTTTATTTTTTAAGTTATTAATAAAATAGTTATCAAAAAAATTAAATAAACTATCATCTACGCATCTCAATAAGGAATTTCAATTCAAAATGCTCTAATAGACTTTTACACCAGTCAAACAACATTAATATTTCCGAATTTACCAATCCAAAGCATTCAAAGTTTTAAGAACGCAGGTTGAAATTATGGGAGTGCCATGTAGCAACAGCCATCTTAAATTAACTTGACGGGCCGGCTCGAAAGTATGTTGCCTCTCATGGGCCAGCCCAGCCCAATCCAGCTATACAAACGTCTGCATTTTAAGTTATATAAAAATTTAATTTGTATTTATATAAAAAAATATGTAAACTTTAAATGTTTTTATTTTTCTCCTCTCATGGAGTTACCTAATACCTCTTTTCTAAGTAGTGATAACGTCTTAGATTGAGCCATTCCGAGGTGTGTTGGTTATTAAATCATTTATAGTAGTTATTCACTAATATGATCCAGTAAATCAAATTACATAAACTTAACTTTCTCTATCTCTTTGTAAGTGGTGATATACCCTTAGCTTCAACCATTTTGTTAACTTGGTTAGTTTCATAAATATATTATAGACAAGTTTCATTAAATAATATTTTTTAAAGCAATTATATGTTATTTAGTCAAATATTCATATATTAGTTAAATTAATATATTCATATATAGGTGAGGTTTGACATTTGACATAACTTACGTGTAGTTTTATTGGTATTGTTGGTTGTATTGCTTTTTAATTATAATTAGAACTAATTTACTTCGGTAATCCACATTAACATTTAATGAAATTCCTCAATATATATGTACATTATTGGGAAGACAAATTTTAATTAGAAAAAAATAATAATAATATCCGTATAATTTTAATCAGTTTTGTCCTACCACTCCTAATTAACTCACGTACTTAAATCCAAAATAATTGTTACAATTTTAATTGAATTTTTAATGATCAATCTTTATTGAGCTTACAACATACATAAATATTTACCAAACGAAATTTATGCAGCAAATAGTTATAATAATTTTTTAATAAAAATATTCATAGTTTATGTGTAATAGTCATTTAATTATATATAGAGTAATTTTCTTAACTTTTATAATATTATCTCAAGACAAATGATAATTTCTTATTAATTGACACTTTGTTTTTTTATTGTGCATGTCAATAGTCTATTAAACCCTATATTTTTACTTTGACCTTTTTTTATTAAAAGATTTTGACTCACTGTAATTATTATTTTTAATTTTTGAAAATATTTTGTTTTTTCAAATTCATGATATTTATGCCTAATAAATTGCTAATGAAAAGCTAGTCGTAGTATTGGCATTGACAATGTGAATTGATTTTTATTTATTTATTTTCGTAAAAATTGAATACATAACATGAAATTTAGAACAATCCACACATCTTATTTAATAAATTAACTGAATTAGATCCTGAACTAATATATACTAATATATGTACATATAATAACATGTTAACATATTTGCTAATAGATTTATTCTTTTTACTGTATCAAGAGTACAAAATTTAAAGTAATGCATGCACTTTCCCAGCACAAACAGTTAATATATATATCCTCTATTTTGCCATCTTTCATACATGTGAGGCTGTGCAGGGGCAAGAAATAAGGTTGTGCAGATAGATAAACACAAGCAAGGTAAGTTTAATAATAATGTGTCCCATAAAGGAATGTGTAGTTTAATGTAAGATATGATGAAAGTAGGCACAGAAGAGGGCAACAAGGTAAAAGAAAGAGCCATGGCAACGTAAGCAAGACTTTGTAACATATATATGGGAGACAAAATCGAAGGTGACAAGACAAGACAACACCGTCCATGTCTCCCCGATGCACAATCCTCTCTGCCATGCATTCTTTCAATTAATATTAATATTATAACAACATCACATTTTGATATATACATAATGCATGGCACTGCTTTTTCCATCTTCTTCTGCTTCTTCTCTCGGCTAATTTTTATATATATATATATATTTTTTTCCTGTTGAAGGGTTTTAAGGATTCAGTACTTGTGCCCGTGTTGTCGATTGTCACCACACATGAGGAAACACAACTACTTCCCTTCTTCTATTGTTAAATCTGTGCTTGTTTATATGGCAAACACATGAGGTCAGAACCAAGAAACATGATCAGTGTATGTGCATGCATGTATATATGTGTTCATCAGATCATGCTTGACTTGACTACTCATCATTGTGTACAAATATTTGTGGATTTCCGCGCGCGAGGGAATTCAATTCCATCGTGCTCAGTTTCATGATCCACTGGATTTGGCTATGCTTCTTTATGCTACTTCATTAACACTCTCATCCCTTCTTACGTATATTCATGCATACTCTGTAAAATTTAAAACCCAGATTTGTGAATGACCAACCCTCAAGCAGAAAAAACCTTCAATCAACATTTCAAGCCTGAAACTCTGATTCATATGGAAATAGTCAGCGTTGCTTTCGATATGTCCGGAACCAGCATGTCTCATATGATCCACTATTGTACACTTTGCTGAATCTAGGAGGCGTATATATCAAGTAAATCTCACTTGTTATTATTACAAAATCATTTCTTTACAGTGATTATTACATAATCATAAATAATGACCTTTTACATAGATTGAAAAAAATACTACTCATAATAAGGACATGAATTAAAAATAATAATATAAACGTACTATTTTAAAGTAATTTTATTAAATAAAATTATTGATTTCGAAAATATAATATACTCTATACTTTATTAAAACTGGAAATATCAATGAACTTAGAAAAAATAAAATATTAAAGTTATATTCAAGATGAAGGAGCCGTTCTCACTAAAATAACAAATATGATCAATGCTTGCTTTCATTAATTAAACACTTGTAGTTATTGCATTTTCATACACAATTTAAAGTAATAAATAAGTAATTATGAATACAACATTTAAATAAATAATATCAAATTTCAAAGTTATAATATACGTGTGTGTGTGGACAATATTCCCCACTTGTTGATTTAGTTCATTCTTGCTTTTTCTTTCATGATTTCATCTAAAGTCAAATCTTTCCTCTTTGGGGACATCAAATGAAAAGCAATAAGCTTTGCAAAAGAGATGGTGGAAAAGATATTATAATTAATTATTTACAGTAAGTTGCAAAGGGAAGATTCATTAATTGTAGCATGTGTTTGGGAAGAAAGGCCCAGTGTCAAATCAACAATATATTAGAATCTCATAATAAAGTTGTATGATATTGATTGCCTAGGAGATATAAGAACAGTAAGATATTTTATTAGATTTGTTTTCTGTATTTTTATATTCTGTAAAGCACTCGTAGAATGATTTATTGGTTGCTAATATAAAGTGAAATAAATATAAGTTGTAACTAAAATGTAGCGTAAAGTTCCCTTTTTAACAATATATATAATTTGTTAATATATTATATGTCACTACATTGCCTGGAATCAATCGATTGAATCAACAGAAATTCAATTTTGGAAGATAAATAAATAGAAAGTAAAATTATTAATATAATTCTCATTTATTATGAAATTTTCTAAAATTTCTGTAGTGGAATTTTATTTTCTTCTTTTACTACGTATTATTAAAAAGATATGTTTAAAAATATATATCGTATTATATGTTCAATGTTTTTAAAAACGTAATATTGTAAAAATTTTGGTGCACAATATAATAGTAATATTTCTTAACTCGTGTGGCCGAAGCAAATCTCTTCAAAATATTGATAATTAATCTTGAAAGTTTAAAACGTAATTAATACAAAGTAAACTAATTTATTGAATTGACTCAACATAAAAGTAATAATTATATGGGTTGGTGCAGTTATCATTACAAAATTATAATTTCCAACTCATAATAATGTTAAAATGAACAGAAAATACACTGAATTATATTAGCATCGTGACAAATATTAAAAAGTAAAACTAAATGATTATGAATACAAAAAAGCTAATTCATTGTTAACTGAAATAACAAAAGAACAAAAAGTTATATAATTAGAAAAGGGAAAGGAATTTATAAAGTAAAGTCCTTCCTAAATATTTTTTTTCAGCCTGTTCGATACAAACATTAGTTAGAGTCTTGAAACATTGTCTAGTCCAAATTTCATACAGTATAAAATATTTTTAAAAATAAAACCTATTCGTTTGAGGTATGATTGGAGTGTGTGCATGCATAATTCCTCATTGCTTTTTTCGAAATGATTCAGCAAGTAAATTTACAAAATAAGTGCGACAAAAATAAAAACACTTTTCAGCCAATGCAACTAAGTTTATTCACTTCTCTGAATTCTTATGGTTATTCCTGGATGCTTTTCCTAAAGCTCCCTGAAACTTTAGGGTCGATTTTGGTCCTTTAAATACAATTAGGTGGAAGAATATGATGTTCCCAAAGCCATGGACAAGCTTCAAACAATTTGTAGTGTCACCTACTCACCTATTACTTTCATAAGCTCCAATCTTTTTTATACTCCAAAAGACAATAAAGTTGGTCATAAACTTCGATTTTGACTCATTAAGCACATATTATTATTTTTTGGCAGTATAAACAATACTATATTAATATGCTTTTTGAACACCAAAGACTTAATTAGAATGATAATCACTTTATAAAGGCAAGAAAAGGAGCATAATTTGAAGGATTAGGCAAGTGCGAGAAGATTCTGTGACGTGGCAGATCATGCAAAGTCGTTTGCAGAACAGCTCCAACTGTATACTGATAACAACTGATAAGTACATCAAGCAATCCTTTCGGTAAGGCTCTGCTTCAAGGTTCAGTTTTTCTTTTATTTTTATTTTTTATTATTATTCATATCTAAAAAATAATATATAGAGATAGAATCTAAGAAATGAGACTTTTTCTAAAACAAAAGTTATTCACTGCATAATTTTTTATTTTATTATCTAAGTAGATTCCAAAAAGTAAAACTCATATATTAAAATAGAAGTTATGATTTAATTAAGTAGTGAATTAAAACACAACATAAAAAAGTTAAAAAAAGTTAAATTCGTATTTTGAAATATATTTTTCACATTCAAAGTTGTGTTTCATACATAGAATTAAAGAATTAATCATGTCTATTAAGCACTGTGGAGGCACAAAAGATATGATAAAAAAAAAATGAAAAAGATAACAAATCCTTAATAGATTAATAGGCATGGAATGTGAAGGGTGGTTGACCACTCTATCTAAGATTCCATCACTATTCTTATTAGAGAAAGTTAGGTATATGAATAATTTTATAAGGGCTTGGAAACACAATGGAAGCCTACTCATATCATGGGATAGAGAAATAGTTGACTTCCCACATTTTCTACAACTCATTAACATACTCCTACATAGGTTCCTATACATTCTACAATTGATGTGACCTTTATGGATAGATTTCTCACCAAACCTACACTACCATTTGAACCGTAGTTACAAATCACTACTAATTTGAAACTGAGTAAGGCAACAACATTTATGGTAAACCCTATACTAACAATCAATATGTTGCAATTTTTTATATTGTAGATGTGTGACATTTTTTCTGGGCTTGAGTTTTGCATACATTTCTATTAGATTTTAGTATCACTACCATCACTGTGTCGTTTCCTGCATTAGAATTTTCTTTCGTTTAAGGAACTATATATTTCCTATGAAATTGTTAAGCATTTGGGAAACTAAGTATGACGAGTAAATGAATCAAGAGGAACTGAGAAAAACATTACCTATAGAACTTGAGGTTAAAAAAAAACATCTTGCCTTCGAATTTGCTTCACCTAAGGAAGAGTGATTGTGGAAACTAAAAAGAAACTTGTAATTGTGGTCTGGGTGTGGTTATAGCCAATCTATAATTAAATATATATTCAGGTTTTGAAGACTTGCAATTAACCACATTTTTAAAGCTTTTTCGGGAGAAAATTCACAATAACTTCCAATAAATAAGACAAAAATGAAGATGATATATGTAATATGTGGACAAGTTTTCACAGTTGCATGAGTGAAAGAATATGAAAAAAGTAGTTACTACATGTACAGGATCAATTGATATTGAGAATCTTGACTAGCTAGCAATGAAAACTAAATATGCGTTTTAAAAACAGTAATTTTAATAATAACAATAATAAATAAATGATATGTATTTAATTTAAAAAATGAATTAAGGAGTACATTACTAATAATATAAGCATTCTAAAAAAATATAAAATATATAAAAAAACAGAAAGTAGTATTTTAATCTACAACTTTAACTTAAAGTTGTGAATTACAAAAAAATATATAAATAATATTTCAAAACAATTTTTTCCTATTAAAAATATATTTTAGAAACATAACTTATTTGTATAAGTTTTTATAATTTATTCATTCTATAATTAAAAAAAAAAGTCCTAAGAAAAAATTGAGATGCTTAGTCCTGTTTAGTCATAAAAAGTACATGGAGCTACAGATATTGCTAATTATGATCAGGATAGTTTCTTCAAAACTGGAAATAATTTTAAGATTTTATCTAGAAATTAAAGTTGGTCTAAAATGATTAGATGGAGCATGCAACTTCCAATACATATAATCTTTAAATGAAGAATAATACCTATAAATTTAAATTATAAGTAAAAAATTTTGAGCATGGCATTCAATTTTTTGATTTAGTTATTTTATTCTTTATTTATTTTGAAAACTTCCTTTGATCTTGAAATAATGACTTTTTAAAAACACGCTATTAAAACTCTGAAAAACAAAATACTATCGTTAACAGATGATTTTATTTATTATATTCTTTCTCTCTCAGTATTTTTATTTATTTTTTATCGACTGTCTACTCACTACACAACTGAACACTTTGTATCATTTCTGTTAAAATGCATGTAAAAGTAACTTTTCCGTGTAAAAAATTCCATCAGAAGAGTTAGAGCTTGTGTTGTTCATAATAATTAAGAGGGAAGATGATGTGTCTGTCTAAACAGTACAAAGAGCAACCAATGGCTACCCACGCTTAACTGCAGTTAACACTGTGGGGTCTATAGAAGGTGACCAAACAGACCTAAACCGGAGAGAGAAAGGTGAAGATGGATCAATGCAGTGACGTGCTTAGTCTCAGAGTTAAGGGCAAAAGGAATGAGTGAGACTTGAACTTGAAAGAGAAGAAGAGACGTGTGACTTGTGAGTGATCAATGAGGACATGCATTGATGAAGATATCTCTCTGTCACACATACACTGTAATATTATATATGTAGTAGTAAATAAATGTAAATGGTTGGTGCCCACACCACACCAATCTTTGTTTGTTTTGTGATTTCAAAAAATGGTATGGTACTCTCTTTCTTTTCTCCACAAGCCCCCATGAGTCTCTCTGATCACTCATCAGTGATCACTGATGCATGTCCATGTATCTATGTGTAATGTATGTATCTGCAAGAAAAGAGAGAATGCACGTGGAAGTCAGTGCCATGCATGAGAGACCCCCCAAAACATATAAATGCTTGCCCTCCTCCAAAATAGTACTTTGTCCTTAACACAAGAAAGCAAAGACTGTTGAAGATGAGAGAGAGTGAGGAGGGTCAATGGAAAAGAGGAAAGGGTTGATCGACACGCGTAGGGTTTGATGGAGTAGATGAGCCATTAGGAGACCGTCCCAATAGGGGAATGGTACGGATGTAGCCGTTTTCAGGTGGAAAGGCTAGGCATGCACTGTGTACGTGTTGGTGGTTCAGAGCAGAGTCAGAAAGAGAGACTCAGAATGCACATCACAACAGAGTGTGTGTGAGTGGACTCGTCTATCTCTCTTCATTGCTTATTTTTCATTATTATTATTATAGCCTTTGCTCGAAAGGTCAGTTCAAATGTCTGCATCGCATATCCTTCACATGCACTCACTCATTGTCTTGTCAAATCATTTGGAATCATTAAACATCATCCTCTCATACTTTTAACTGGTTACCTCCTACAACCATTAACAACTGTTACGGCCCCCCTTCCTCTTCTGTCTTTCTTTTTCCATTTTCTTTTTTTCTTTTTTTCTCCATTTCATCTTTCTCTCTCCCCTGTATATTTTCAGTATTCATCTTCTCATTTGCTACATTCAGGTTTTTTTATGTCTTGCTGTGCATCAGAATAGAACTTTTTGATAAACTCACTCAGTTTCCTTTAAGAATTATAATTGTGTTTTATATGCTATTTCATGTTCTTTATATTTATTTAGAAATATATTTTTTTCATTATAGTTTTGAAACGTTGAAATTGCAAATTTATTAAATACTTTGTAATCAAATAATTTATAAAATATGAAAAATATATAACAAAAAATTTAAATATATATTTTTTTAATTATCTCCTATGTTATATCAAGTCTATTTAACACTGACAATTTTTTTTAATACAAACATATTCTTCTTTTTAAATATATCACATATTATTAATGAGAATACTTAAAATCACAACCATAATAATAATAATAATAATAATAATAATATTATTATTATTATTATTATTACATTCATCCTCAACAAATTAAATGTTGAAAAATAAATATTAATATATATATATATATATATATATATATATATATATATATATATATATATATATATATATGTATAATCATCTATATATATAAATATCTATTCATTCTAAAATTAAATTTATTTTTTATTTATTTTTAATAATATAATTATTTTAAATAATAATTTGTTTAAAATATTATATTACAAGTAAAAGAAATTAATCTTTTATTCTTATAAATTCTATAAATTTTGTATAAAATGATACATTAAAATTATATTTTATAATTTACAATTTATTATATAATTTACAATGCATATATTATTACTTATTATACAAATTTTCATTTATTATATAATTTATGAATAATAATTCAATATATCATTTGTAATAGTTGATAAATTATAACTTTTTCTAATAATCTATAAATTACAATTTATTAGAATAATTTAGAAATTGTAATTTATTATTATATTTTACATAAGTTTGTCATTTCTTATATAATTTATAAATATAATTTTTTTATACTAGGCATAATTTTCTAATTTATTATATAAGAAGTTTATATTTATATTTTATTTATGTTATTAAATAAAATTTATAATTTATCATACGTTTAACTTTTAATTTTAAAGTTTTAATATAATATATTAATATTTTATTTGACATATATATTAATAAAATAAATTTACATTTTAAATTTTATTCAATAATTTATAATTATTTTATATTATATTATTTACAATATATTATATAATAAATTTATAATTTGTAATTCTTCTTATATTAAAAGTTTATTATATTATTTACAGATTTATATATATATATATATATATATATATATATATATATATAATATTTTTAAACTTTTTTATATAATTTGATGTTATAATTCATTATGTATATTCATTTATTTAATCTATAATTTGTAATTTTATAACATTTTATGTAATTTACAATATATTTTATTATTTACCATACATACAATTTATAATTTATAACTTACTATGTAATTTATAAATTTATAATAAAATATAATTCCTAAATTCATAAACCTTTATTTATAATTTATAGATCATATTATTTTATAAAATTTACAATTAATATTTTATTATATTGTTTATAATTTTTAACTTGGGATATTATATATTATATATAATTTATTATATGATTTATACATCTTACAACTTTTTGTATAAGATTTTTTGTTCATAATCTTTAGTATTATTAAGATATTTTAAGTTCTGTTCATTTATTATTAATTATGATATTAAATTTTAAATAATAATTATAAAATTATAAAATGATATATATGTTGATGTGTTAAAGTAGTGTATGAAAGTTTGATTTTATGAAAGATAAAGATTATTTTGATTTGCCAGATTTATTGGCCATATAATTTTTTTATGAGTTATTTTTACAAATATTATTTTATAATACTCTATTTTATAAATGTAGTGTGATAGCTAAGTCTAATAATAACAACAGAGCAGTAAAAAAGGGTGCCTCAATCCAACCTAACTTAGTTTTACAGGCCAACTAAAAAACATTGATGGTTCATCCTGATCTATATTTTAAAATAGACCATAATTTTTAGCCTAGCATGATCGTATAGTGGGCTAACGAGCCAATTTTGGCATGATTGAAATTTTTAAAAAATAGCATATATATACTAAATCAATTAATTACAAATATTTAAATAAAAAATATTTTTAAAATTTAAATTTTATTAGTGAAATTAGTTTTATTAAAGATAAAATGATTTAATATAAAATTATAAAATATTGCATCCATTTAATCTCAAAATAAGAATTAAAACTTACTCTTTATTTTGATTATTTATTTTTTAGTATCTTATTAATTTAAAATAATAATTAATTTTAATTATTATATCTTGGTATAAGTAGTTCTTAGAGAATTATTTTGACATTTACTATGAGAATAAGTGAATCCCTTGTCAATTAATTTATAATAAATATATATTTTTTAATAAAATAATGTTACTTTTATTTTCATAAAAAATAATTAATATTTTATAAAACGGGTTAGTCCAGAAGTTTACAAGCTAGTGTGAACTAAGTCCCTATAATTCATTACCTAAATTGAGTCAATCAATCAGGTTAAGCCTATCTTGACACCCTTAAATAATGTGTTGTAATAGTTATGTCCTTTTGCTTTAGTGTCTGGCTAGGCGAATTGGCTAACATAATTTCATATGTTTTGGTGAGTCATAACAATTACAACTTTTCACTTAGTTTAATGTTAAATGGATTGATTTTCAGTAAATATTTTTGCATGTTGTGACGATTATGCCCTTCTATATTAGTCTTTGCTAAGTATACTTGACATAAAACACATAATTATGCTTATGTTTGAAACATTTGCTTACCTCAACTATAGTAGGCATTTAAATGTGTTGCATTCCAAGTTTGAAGTATTATTTTTCAAGATAATGGTTATAGTTTATATGCTCAATTTTGAAATGAATATATTACTTGGTCTGAATCGTTCCAATTTGGTGCTAGTTTTTATCTACTCGATCTTTGAGGCTCTCACTAACTTTTTTACATAATAGATCTCCAGTTTGGAAATTTCTTTCTGTTAATTTTGTATTGTATCTTTCTTTCTCCAACTTTTCATCATTATGAATTTCTTTAAAAAAATTCTTTCTTTGGGATTCCTCACCTATTTCAACTAGTATCATAACATTAGTACCATAAGTTAGGTAGAAAGGAGTTTCTTATGTAGAGGATTGAGAAGTGAAATGATATCCTAAAAGTATACTCAAATTTGTTTAACCCACATCCCTTGGCTTCCACGAGCTTTTATTTGAGTTTGTTTAGAATGACTTTATTTGTAATCTATGATTGTACATTTGTTTGAAGGTGTTCCATCAACGTCACTATGTATTACATTATCAATCCTTTTAAGAATTATTCAAAATTTTTATAATTGAATTATCTTCTATTGTCCATTACTATCATATGTGGGATTCATTGCCTACATATTATATTTTTTCACACAAAGTTTTGTATTTGTCGAGTGGTCATAATGACTAAGTTTTATTTCGATCCACTTAGTGAAATAATCAATATCAATAATAAGGAATTTTACTTACACTACTACAAATAAAGCTTTCAACGTCGGTTCTGGAAGGCTTTCAACGTCGGTTTAATAACCGACGTTGTATCAGGCGACGTTGAAAGTCGTAACTTTCAACGTCGGTTCTAAAAAACCGACATTAAAGTTTTTACTTTAGATAGCGGTTATAAGGGAACCGCTATCTAATATACACTTTAGATAGCGGTTGTAAGGGAACCGCTATCTAATATAGACTTTAGATAGCGGTTCACCGCTATCTAATATACAGTTATAAGTCGACTTTCAACGTCGGTTTATTAGAACCGACGTTGAAAGTATGATTTTTTAAATTAATAATTTTTATTTATTTACAACCCCTTTACCCCCTTTTATTTATCTAGAAGTCTCTCTTCTCTTCATATTATATTTTTATTAGGTCCTCCATCTCTTTATATTATATTTTTTAGAAGTTTTTTAATTTTTAAGAGAATTGTCATTAGCGAGATTCGAACCCAAGTATTTTAGAGCTGGAGGTCGATACTCCAACCACTAAACTACTTGAATTTTTTGATAATAACTTACAAATAAATTATATTTATATACAAATAAATATATATCCGTGTAAATTTCACTACTAGAAAAATGTCAAATAGTAACTTCGAATCTCAACCCCAACCTCAACCTCGACGAACTCGAGGCCGAACCCCAACTCGGCGACATCGAACCCCAATGTCAAGCCAAACCCAATTGTCATGTCGTGAAACCCAACGCAAACCCAGCGGAGCTCGAACCCTAACGCATACCCTAGTGACGTCGAACTCTAACCTCGAGCCAACCCCCACTTTAATTCGGTCGCAATTAGCGATTGATTGATTGCTCAAGGATGTGTAAAAGATGATATATTCAATGTATGTTAAAAAAGTTCAAGCCAAACTGTTTTTATAGAAGATTTTCAAAACTCGCTGGTTTAATTAATCTGTTAAAAGATTCTTTTAATCTGTTAAAAGTGCAGCTTTAATCTGTTAAAACTTCTTTTAATCCATTAATACGTTCTTGATTCTTTAACAGATTTGTTTTAACTGATACGACAACGTTTATATCAATTAAAACACTTTACAAAAAATCTTCTAAGTTGATTTAATCGATTGTTTCGCGATTCAATCGATTGAAATACTCGCAAAACTTTCTCGTGACACTTTTCAAGTAATTTTAACTGATAAAAATAAGTTTTAATCGATTAAAACGCTTGTAGAATCTGTTTTAATCGATTGAAACGAGATTTAATCGATTAAAATAGTTCTGATCGGTCATAACTACATTCTGATCGATCATAATTGAAACAATATAATAGCGGTTCCAGGTTAACCGCTATCTAAAATGTATCTCGCTTGAGCGACACCCTTCTCGCTCGAGCGAAACGCCCCCTGCACAAAATTAGCATTCTCGGGTTGTATTTCGCTTGAGCGACACTACCCTCGCTCGAGCGAAATTAGATTCTAATCGATCATAACTTGAAATGATCGATCATAATTGAGAGGATATAATAGCGGTTCCCTTATAACCACTATCTAAAGTGTATATTAGATAGCGGTTCCCTTATAACCGCTATCAGTAAGTAAAAAATAAAATAAAAAAAGACTTTTAACGTCGGTTCATATGGGAACTGACGTAGAAAGTACTTTCTACGTCGGTTGACTAAGAACCGACGTAGAATGTGTTTAATATTCAATTTCAACGTCGGTTCATCTAAGAACCGACGTGGAAAGTACTTTCTACGTCGTCTCAACTATAACCGACGTTAAATAACGACGTAGAAAGTATATTTTGTAGTAGTGTTATGCTTTTACTATAGAGAATGGACCCAGTGTATGGATGCCCGCTTAGCAAATGATCATGCTGACATTACACTATGTAAATCCTCAAGGGTGCTTTAAATATTGAATCGAATTTTTGGCATACTTGACATTTTTTTACAAACTCTTTTGCATCTTTTTTCATAGTCGACAAATAATATATAGCTTGAATTATCCAAGCTACCATGCTTCTAGCTTCTAAATGGACTCCACAAATGTCATTATGCAATTCATTCATCATGTACTCGACTTAGTCTTGATCTAAGCATTTTAGTAGACAACTTAAGAAACCTCTTTTATATAGTTCTCCATTGTGTGAGATAAAGAATATTAAAATTCTCCTCATTTTTTAGCTTCATCAGGATTGTGCAGCAATGCTCCATTTTTCAAATAGTATATTGAGTGTCATCCATGTTGGTTAAGCAAGATAGAAAGGAATACATCATTGTGATCTTAACTCGATATTCTCAATATTTTTTATATAAATGTTTTAACCTAAACAAGTTTCTTCGTACTATCGAACTTGGAGAGGATATCAGCTTGGTCGTTATGCTTTTTAGATATATCTTTTATTTCAAACTGGTCGAAACTATTTACCAAAATTTTGGTTAGATGATAATATCTTTGTATGAAGGGTTCATTAGCCTAGAATTCTCCACTTATTTGTCCCGTTATTAGTATTCCCAAGAGATTGATGGAAATGTTCCTGCATTCCCAAGAGATGATTTTGATGATGATTCAAGTCAACTACATTCAAGTCAACACCATTCAAGATGAATTTAAGGACAAGCTGAATTTATGACATAGGTGATTCAAGAAAGCCCAAGATGATTCCTGAAGACTAGATAGAGTCTTAAAATACTGGATATGGAGGTACAAGTTGATGAAGTAATATTATGCATAAGCCTCCAAAGCACAAGTGTGATAAAATTCATAACATGATATTTTTCACTATCATAATTAATTATGATACACCAGAAATGGAAAAATTATTTTCTCTATCATAATTAATTATACTGGTAATATAATCAATTATGGCAATTCAAATTTTAAAAAAAATATTCGTTTTAAAGAATAAATATTTTTGAATACATCCCGATTTTCTCTATGATATTATTTTTCCGATGCTATTTTTCTATTTAATTAAGTTTTGATGAAAAATCAAATACACACAATTACGTAATTCGAAAATACAATTTACATTCAATTAGTTTTGAGAAAAGAATTCGAGCAAGGCAACAGAGATATTTTACACCTTTTGAGAAAACCTTCTTCTCTACTGCCTTCTGTGCTTTCATTGTTAATCACACTTGTTCTTTGAGATTGACATTCTATAGGCTTCTACAATTTGTTGTCTCCATTACTCAGGTGTGTCTGTTCTTATTTTTATTACCTTCATCATTTTTGCATTGATGGAAAAGGAGGTGTTTTTCATCCCTAGTGTGATTCTAGGGAGGTGTTCATCCTTAGTGAGATTCTAAGGAGGTGTTTTCATCCTTTAATTTGTTCAGAGGAGGTGTTCATCCCTAGTGGGATTCTAGGGAGGTGTTCATCCTTAGTGGGTTTTTAAGGAGGTGATTGTCTTTTTAATTAGTTTATTTTTTACTGGTTCTTCTGCTGAGTTGATTGTAATTTGTAAACTGAATTTGAAAGATAATGAATGGGGAGTCACTCTTGTGTTAAGAGTTGACTGGGAACTGGATGTAGGGTTGACTATACCCGAACCAGTATAAATCTCTGTGTGCTCTTCTCTTTCCCTTATCTCTTTCTCTTTTCTTGATTATATTATTGCTTCCGTTTTAACAAATTATTGACTCACAAATAAATTTTTAATTTGACATCTATTTTAATTTGTGCATCTATTCACCCCCCCTCTAGATGTCATTTGTCTAACAGTTAGATGATAATATCTTTGTATGAAGGGTTCATTAGCCTAGAATTCTCCACTTATTTGTCCCGTTATTAGTATTGTATCACTTATGCAATGAAGTTAGTTTAATCCCTTTTTTTCCAAGTTTTAAACCAGTTATTAATGTGTCATACTCGGTTTGAATATTAGATGCTTGTAAATTGAACTTGAGAGTTTGTTTAAGTATTATATCATTCGGACGTTCCAAACGATTTCAGCTCTACTACCCTTGTTATTTCAAGAACCACCAATTGATAAAGCCTACCACTCATGTTTTTCTCCTTGTGGTTGAGGTTTAATGAGGAAGTCGGCTAAAAATTAAGATTTCATTTGATCTTGTTTTTCATATGTTATATCAAATTTAGAGAGCTCAACGATTCAACCAATCATTCTTTCAAGTAGCTCGAGCTTTAGTAATACCTATCTAGTAGGGTAATTTGTTTTGAAAACTATAGGATAATATTGAAAATATTGTCTCTACTGTCTAATAAAGTCTATTAGAGCTAAAACTAATTTTTCTAATATGGAATGTCTCATGTTTACGGGTTGGAAAATTATACTAATGAAATATATTGGACTTTATCTATTATTCTCTTTACATACTAGTATCGAGCTTGTGTGGTCTAGTTAGAAACGAGTAAATATATGAACACTGTAGCTCCCGAGGATAGGGGGGCTTGTGAGGATTGCAGGAAGCCAATGTCATTCCTGATTGCTCAGAATATCTCATTACACTCTTCATTCCATTCAAATTCCTAAGCTATTTTTAACAATTTAAATAAAGATTTTATCTTCTTGGTCAAATTAGGAATGAACCGAGCTAGTGAGACTAGTTTACCATTTAAATGTTGTACCTCTTTAACATTTTGCGGATTTTGTGTCAAAAGGATAACCTCACACTTATTAGAGTTTTTTTTTCTACTCCTTTTTATTTAATCATAAACCTTAAAAATTTTCTCCTATTTACTTTAAATATACTCTTTTCTAGCTTAAACCTTATGTTGTGTTTCCGAACTTTTGTAAAGACTTTTTCTAGGTGCTTTGGGTGACCACCATCTTTTTATATTTGATTACCATGTGATCTACATAAAATTCTATTATATTTATTATTAAGTCTTTGAATATTTTGTCCTTCAACCTCTTATATGTTGCACCAATATTTTTTAATTTAAATGACACAACTTTATAATAAAAGTTAACTCCCTTTATAGTGAAGATAATTTTCTCTTGGTCATATGAGTACATTTGTATTTGATTATAGCATGTGTATGCATCTAAGAAAATGAAAAACTCATAATTAGATCTACTATCTACTACTGATCTTTGATCAGTAAGGAATAAGAATCTTTAAGACCGAATTTGCTCAAATTTGTATAATCAATGCAAATGCACTAACCGTATTTTAACTTCTTATTCTACTGTCTTACGTCATTCTTCTCCTAAATTATTTTCATTTTGATATATATTTTATTCCAAGTAAAATAACAAGTTTATAACATATAAAATCAAGATCAATACTTGAGATATCCTTTGCACTCCAAGCACAGAGATCAATTTTTTGGTGTAACACTTCATCTAGTTGTGTTTCAATGTCTCCATTTATAGTTCTTCCCATTCACGGTATTTGTCCAAGTAGAGATCTAAGCTAGAAATCGACAATCTATTCATGAAAATTGAGACAATTTTCTTATGATTCTTTTTGGGGGTCAACATCAACCTCTTTGATATTATTTTGATAATAGAAGCTCATCCCTTGACATTAAAAGCTCATAAATGGTTCTTTTCAATAAGTATGGTTAGATTTTTAAGCTAAGAGCATAACATTCTTTAGTTTCTTTAGGGTCTGATTTGATTGTTGCGATCTTCCCCTCCCCAATTGAAATTTGTTTGTTCATATATGGTATGTATACAATGACTCCGAGTTGATTTAGGGTTCTTCATCCTATGAAGACATTGTAAGATGTGTCTGCCTCAATCAGTTTATTTCTTACCAATATACTCTTACATTTTCTTCAAACACCAAAGCTGATCAAAAAATTTGTGTACTAATGAGTGTGAACTTGTTCTCCTACAAATCCTACCAAAAGATTCAGTTAGGATTGAATCAAATAATGTGATGTCTCCAATTTTTGGAAGGTTGACCAATATAGTATGTTCAACGAGCTTCTTTGATCAATCAATGTCTTTTTTTATCCCTCCCTTCCCCCTCCCTCCCCCCCAATTAACAATGAAAACAATGATAACCATAAGATCATCCTACTTGGGATCGTGCAAGTTGAAGTCTTCGTCAATGAAGGTTATTGAGAATAATTTTCTCGAATTGAGTGACCAAGATATGTTGACATTATTGATAGTCCTTAAATGTCGCTTGCAGACTGAACTCGTTCTTCCACCCTTTACAAGTCCACTTCCAATATTGTTAATCACACCTTTACTTGTCCTTTATTATTTGGAGCATTTTGAGGATGGTCAATTATTGGTTGACTATTGGCCTGAGGACGTCCTCTTCCTCAGATACCAAAATGTCCATGACCTTGACCGTGGAAAACTCCTTGGAATTACTCTTGTCTATATGTTCATGCTTGTTTGTAGTCCTAAATAAGTAGGTCCATGGACCTTGCTTGAATAAGATCTTCTATAAGTTATTGTAGTTTTCTACAATTTTCAGTTGTATGTTCGTAGTTCTGATGTCATGCGCATTGTTTAAGTCGGTCTATATCAAGGGGTGTGGTTGTTGATTCTGGTAACTTGAAGTTCTAGATTGCATGCTTATCAAAGGACTGTCTTAACACTCACCTTTAAGGGCGTGAACTTTCTTTCTTCACTTTTATCATCTCGCACAAAATCTTTTATTTGAATCATATCTATGAGATGACCCTTTTCTTTCTTGGTTTCTTTTCTTTTTTATTTCAATATTTTTCTCCAGTTGTATAAATCTAGAGTCTTGAGAGCCAAGTTCTTTTAGTGAATTTGGATAATCCATGTATAGGCTATCCATAAATGGTCCTCCTCTTAATCTTGTTAACATAGAGTGAATGATTATATCAACAACAAGATTTTGTATAGTGAGACTCACCTCGGTGAATTATTTTATAAATTTTTTCGGAGACTCATTTCGCTCTTGTATCAATCCTTTGAGGGTGAGATAGGTTGGTCGATATGGCCTAGTGGTTGCTCGAAATTTCTCTATCTAACTCTCAAATGATTTTATCAAACCACTAGGTAAGTCATAAAACCAATTAAGGGTTGCTTCCTTCAGTGTCATAAGAAAAATTATACATAATAGACCATCACTCCCACTCAATATACTAATTTGTGTTAGGTAAGATTGAATATGCTTGTTTGGATCCTTTCCTCCTCCAAACCATTCCTAGTAGGAGCCTTCGACCCTTGTTGGTAATGATTCTCCCATAATATTAAGAGTGAAAGGGATTTTGAGCTTCAACTTAGATTGTCCTTGAATATTGTAAAAATTGAACTTTTTTACACTTTGGTTAGGTTTTGAGCAAACCATTTTTTTGTGAAATTTGCCCTTAGTTTAAGCTTCTTGTGATAGGTGTCATGATGGGAAGTGCTACCTTGTGGGTTATAATATCTTGAAAGAGATCTTGTCAAATAACGTAGTTATCTTTTTACTTCCTCATTTTTCACGGAAAGGCTTCCATCTCTTTCTTCCGCTTTCTTTCAATCTTTTTAAGTTTTTGCATGGATATTTGCCTCATTCTTTTAATGCAACTCTTTCATTTGAGATTTCGAACTATTGATGATGACATCTACCTCCATGCTTTATTAAGTCAACTTCTAATTAATTGAATGTGACTTGGGATATGTTTATTGAGCCTGTCAATGAGTACCAAATATTTTTTTTCAAGAAGTTATAACCATAAATAGCCTTTAATAATATTGATTTGAATATGTTTAAAATTTACTTACTCAACTTTATTGAATGATAGAAAGAATGTGAGGTATATTTCGTGACACTCTAATATTTCAGTCAGTATGAAAATATAGACATTAAGATAAAAAATAAAGAATATAAATTAATATATCAATAAAAAAAATCGAACAATCTTATTTGTAGGACTCTTACAAAAGAATTTAAGTCGTCATTTATATTTGTTTAATATTAATTATTATCTTATTAATAGAATATATTATATAATTGAGTAATTAGATATATTAATTATATATTATTATCATAATGTGCATTTAAAAGAATTAATTTAAATAATATTTTTATTAAAGATAATAAATAAAAAATTACGTTAATTACAAATTGAATTAATCAAAACAATCCAAAGTTGGTTATAGAATGCTCTTATACAATTTATGTACATGCTATTCTATTAAATACTCTATAAATCATATTTAGATAATTTGAAAATGAAAAAAAAAGTTATAGATGAAGAAGATTTAAGGAGAAAATCACGCGTAAAATTTTATTGCGTTAAAAGTGGTTATATATATATAACCATTTTTCTCTTTAACTTAATTTTTTCAGCTCTTGCTGATTCATGCTAATTTTGCCATCCATTATTTTCTTCATGCTCGTCTGGCAACTTAGTGAATTTGGAATTGTTGATGAAGCTTTTGTTGCACTCTTTCTCTTTGTTGCCTTTATTCCTACAAATCAAATGAATGGTAATACTGAGTCATATTAACAACTTGCTAGCATCTCTAGGTTAAAAAGTTAAAAGATGATGATGACGAGTATTTTCTAAAAGCATGAACTTTTATTGTAAGATAAGGAATGGTTTATTGTCTATTAAGAATGTTCCTTATATAAGTAATCATTTATCAATATGGAAAACTTCAATAATAGGCAACACTCCAATTTGATTCTAAATTCTTATAATATCGTTTAATAATAACATATTATTATTTAAAAATTGTTAATTTTCATAATGATTTTTAAATGATTAGTCGTTTGATTCTTTTGCATCGACATTACATATTAAATTCACGTGACAAATATTGATTTAAAATTTAGTATTAGGTATTGTGTAATCCATGAGTTGACAAGTTTGCAACGCCTACAATCATCCCAATTAGAATGAATCTTACGTATGTATGTTTTATAATAATATTGACTCATTAAAAAATATATAATTTTATTAATACATATATAAGAAAACAATATTTTTTATCTTTATATTTTTTTCATAAATTATCTATAATCTTGTATTTTTCCAATTGGTTCACACGCTTTTCAAATTATGTGATTTTAAATAATTTTTTATACCTAAATCTAATATTTAATTTTAATTCAATTCATAATCTAATTTAATTCATATCATAGTTGACCTCAACCTAGTATCAGCAGTTAAGGTCAAATATTTATCACCTAAATTCGATTAATAACTACAATAATAATAATAATAATAATTTTTATATTTTTATAATAATTGAAATACTTTATTTAAATAAAGAATTAAAATTCAATAAATTTTAAATAGTTAATCTAAATAAATCATTCGTAAAATCAAACTATTTGATATAAAAATAATTCAAATTAATATATTTAATTTTCCAAAAAAAATACAAGATTCTCTGTTTAAAGACAAAGTATTAAGCGCAACGATACAAAAAAAAAAATGAACATGAAAATGGATTAGTGCTTCGCGAATTGGTGGCCAGAATCTAGAAATTCACCCAAATTGTAGCAAATATTTTCCAGTAACTTTTTCAAGCATACACAAAATTGTTTGAAACCCTCATTCAATATATGGAAATAAGTTTGAAATTTAGAATAAAAATTGTGTGTGCAGAAACATTTCTACAAAACTATTTTATGCTGATTTGCAACTAACATTTTGTTAAAATTATCAACCATATTAAATCTAAATTGATAAATAATTAAATTGTCATAATTTAAAAAATGATTTATTCTTCTTGTTTTCGTTTCGTTTTATTTTAATTTAATGATTATAATAATATATCATGTTAAGAAAAAAATACAAAATATTCTTTTAAAAGTTATTTTAAACTAATTTTTCATTCTTTTAAACAACAAGGAACAAAAATAATTTTAATCTAAAATATATAAAGTGTAATTAAAATCAGAGATGATATTTCATTGTATGAAACCATACAACTTTCCCAACACAAATAATTTAAAAATAAAATAGAGAGATTAGGTAGGACAAAGAGAAGTGGTGTCCGAATTTGGCCCATTGAGACTAAAACTTCATCAATGCGTGGCTTCCCTATCAAATAACACCACTTAATGACGTCACTTATCACATGGCTATGTTTATATATATAATTTACTTGAGTGGTGAGAAAAAGAGGTAACTTGCGTATGTGCTTACTTTGACCATGAAAAGCTTCTTCATGTCCCAAAGTCTATTCTTTCACGCTAACTGTAATTCACTGTACCAATCTAATGAAAGTGTGATGCAAAAGCGAAATTGCCAAACTATGAACAGATATGATAATGAAGATTAGTTTTTGAAGATATTAATGTTACAAATATCAACAATATAACGATGAAAAGTAGTTTCAGAGTGGCTAACAAAGAAAGAGTGGTGTTATGAAGTAAGCATATGATTTGGTGAGGAATGGATGAGAGGCAATGAGGGTGGTTTGTGTGGGACCATTTTGGGTGGATTCTGGTTTACACCTGAGACTGAAACCCGTCTCATAAATTCCAATCATGTTCAGTCTCCTCTTCTTCTCCTTGCAGGAAGGCTATGCTTCTGCTTCTGCTTATGCTTCTGCTTCTGCTGCTCATGCTAATTCAGAAACTCCCAAACCATGCCCATCAAATGCAGATCTGCTTTCTAACATTCACATCAAATGAGGTGAATCTAGAAATTTAAGTGGGGCACACAAAATATTGTGGTCATGAGATATGGAGAAAGGATGTGTAGCAGGACACCTGCACTCCCACTCTCATTCTCCACCCAACCAAGTGTTCATTGTGTTGTGGCCATTCAATGTCATCGTGCCTTTGTTGCCCTAATTGCTGGAGGTCAAACCCCTGTGTGGGACAGAGAGGTTAGAGGAAGTGGGTTTTTGGTTTCCTCACACCCCATTTCTTAAAAAGTTATTCAGATTTGAAAAGACAACACATTTTTTTCATACTTCATAAGAATTCATATTAGGAGTGATCAAATCTATGTTTTATTGGTGTATTATATTGTTATTCACACATTAGTTTATTATTAACTTAAGTCAATAATTACTTTTCATCTTTCGCTTTTCACCATAACTTGTACAAAGTGCTAAGGAGTTATATTATATGTGTGTCTATCTAGGCTCCTACCTCTAGATACTTTGCCGCTTCTACAACATTTTCTTCAATACTTTATTCATGATAGTGACACCATCTTCATTTTGCTTTGAAGAAAATAGAGAATTGAATATTAGGTTTACGTTTCATTCAGATTATAAAGCTCAATTGTACCCGATATGGAAAAAAAATGAGACGATGACACCAACATATATTTTCTTCGTTGGATAGTAAAAAAAGAAAGTACGAGAAAAAAAAAGAAATAGAGTTAAAAATAACATGAAAATAAATAAAGATGGTTATTTAATTAGAATTTAATATTTATATAATTATAAAAATATTTACTGATTATTTTTAAGTTGTTAGAATATTTATTAATGAGAGAGTAACTTTGTAAAATAATGTCTCTTTTACATTTTTTTCTTTACCACTTTTTTTAAATCAAATAAGGAAAATTATTTTTTTACATTAATATTTTTTATTCTACACTTTTCGTTCAAGAACTTTACTAAAAAATTATGTAATTATTACAAATAGTATCATGTAATAAAAAAAAGAATATATATATATATATATATATAATTTAAATATTTAAAATAGAGCATATTTATATATCATCTTCTAAAAAAAAGAGTATGTTAATTTATACTAATAAGCTTCCAATTTTGTTAGCATTACATCAAACTTAAGTGAATAATTCTTGAAAAATATAGAGAAACTGAATAATTTTTTAATTTTAATATAATGAATACATTTTTTTATTTAATAAGAATTGTTTTTATTGACTTGAAAAAATTTTGTGAAAAGCAAATTTGTTAGTAGTGCGAAATATTTTTCAATGAAAAGCACCAGATCTGTACAGCAATGAGCTTTCGTGATTTCCACCAAATTTCTCTTTCTTTTCTCTTTTTTATTCAATTTTCAACCAATTACAATCAAGCAACTTGTTTCAAATACAAATACTTGAGTTCGTAAGCAGTTGTTCTGTGCATTAAATCTGATTTTAAAACAAGTTCTGAAAAGCTATTGTCTTTTCATCAAATTAAAAATATGAGCCCTTTTTTTCATGATGTCCACCATGCCTTCTTTGTATTCACAATTCAAAACAAACCATTAAACAATTAAAAGGATATAAAAATTGCCGTCGTTTAATTCAGTGTTTGGTTTTATTGCGAAAAAAAAATTTCTCAAATTAAACATTATTATAATTAATTTTTAATATTTGTGTTCTGAATAAGAACCAGAGTGTTTCAATCTTATGGTTCTAATAAGACCATTAGATTTATTACTACGATCGATATATTATCCATTTTAGTACTCTAATCCGTCATGACTTTTTTTTTAAATATATCTCGGTGGATTAAAAGAGAAAAATATATATAAATTATCATTGATTCCTATGCAATGTGTGATTTATGAGTATATCAGAACATAACTTTATAGTTGAGGATTAAAGGGTAGGAGTGAAGCAAAATTCTATTTTGAACCCCACGAAGGGTGTCAATGTTTCATATAGGAAAGAGAATATTTCGGTCTCATGTCCATTGTGATAACATCATTATGATCAATTACTACGTCAGAGGTATTGTTTGCTTTGAAACTCTAATCCGTCATGATTTTATCATTAAAAGACACATTCATAGATTAAGAGAGGAAAGTGTATATAAATTACACATGACCTTAATTTTTAGAGCTGTCAAAATGAGCGGTCCTGCTCAGCCTAGTCTAGTCCTATGTTAGGCCAATCGGCTAAGAGACCAATATTGGTCTAATTAATTTTTTTTAAATATTAATATATTTATAAAGAAATCAATTAATTAAAAAATATTTAAATAAAAAATATTTTAAATTTTTAAATTTTATTAATAAAATTAGGTTTTATTTAAGATATAATTATTTAATATATATAAATTATAAGATAATGCATCTATTTAATCTCAGGATCAAAATAAAAAACTTACTCTTTATTATCATTATTTATTTTTAATAATTTATTAATTTAAAATAATAATTAATCTTAATCATTATATATTGGAACAAGTGATTATTAGATATTTATTCTTATATTTACTATTAAAACAAGTGAATATCTTTCAAATTAATTTATAATATATATATATATATATATAATAAAATAAAATTATTTTTATTTAAAAATATTTATTATTCTATAAAATAGGTCTCGTCATAAACTTATGGGTTAGCTTAGCTTAAGTCCATATAAATCATAACCTAAATAGGTCGGGTCAAAATAGATATAATTTAATTTAGGTCATAATTTTTTTTACCTACATATTTCTTAAGTTTTTTGGATTGACCTATTGGATTAAGTTATTTTGAAGATTTTATCTACACTCATAAATAATTTAATATTTAAATTTTAATCAATAAATTTTTATTTATAATTATTATTAATTATTGATAGTTTAAAATAGTAACTAATATAAAGACCTAAAAAATATTATTATTATAATATATTATACTTAAAAATAAAATTACATTAATTATAAATAAATAATATATATCTAACAAAAATATGTATCTTAATACATATAATTTTTATTAGAATAGAATTCAAAATATAAGATAAATTTGGGTATAACATTTATCTATTATCATCACATCCTAAACTACTTATGATATCTAGTAATCTTATATTCTCCTCTGCACCAGTATTTGTTTTCTTATCTAAGCTAAGTCAAAGTCATGCAAATTAGAAATACAAGATCAAATAAATTCATAAATACAACAAATGTTATTTCATACAGGAATTTATACATATAACTTTCACTTCATCACATTTATTATACTATTATAATTAGACATCTTCCACGTCTATTATAATTAGACATCTTTGAAAAAAAATTAGTGTTATATTTTAAACTTAACAACTAATATTTATAAATTATAATAAAACTAATATTATATTAAATACTCTTTGACTACAAACATCATTTTGGTTTTTTTTTTATGGACAAAGTATAACTACTGATAACTTTATTTGTCCTTACATCTATATAGATTTAGGGCAAGTCATCACCAATCCTCCCATTGGTCTTTACCACCTCACACTTTAGTCTATATAACTAAGATATATGCAGATGAAACTTGGGATCTCATGGAATTTTCACAAATATGAGTGTCAAACAATACACCGCAATAATCTTTCCAAAAACTATATGGAATAAAAATATTATTGATAATTTAATCACTTCTAGAGGATCAAATATGCTAACTTTAATATTGGTTTCTAACATAAAAACTCTAGTTATTCTTAAAAGACCAGTGATTATTTTTTATGTATCTCCTACCATTCATATCAACCCTTTACTCAATCTGCTTCCACCTATATAAAAAAAGTAATGATACTAATAAGGGAAGGAATAGTAGATAGATGAAACTCATCATTTCTCTATAAATAATAAGAAAATTTTGCATGTGAGGTAGAAAAAAATATTATATAAAATTATATATAAATAAATAAATATATGATCTAGTTATTAATTTAATTATATTATATTATATTTTATATATATATATATATATATATATATATATATATATATATATATATATATATATATATAAAGATGTTACATTAGAAATGCATAATTAGGTTATATTTGTGGTATAATGGGTTTTTAGTGCATGAATGTGATATGTTTAAGTTAATATATTTGGTATTATGGGTGATTGGTGTTAATACGAGTATAATCTTCTATATTTGATTTTTATTCCTCAATTTGTATGTTATATATTTGAGCAACATATCAAATCGTGAAAAAGGTGGCCTAAACAATGACAAGAGTGAAGAACCATTTGTTGGAGGTTTGCTTGAATGAGATTAGTGTTCAAGCAAATTGATCACCAAATAAAAAAGAGTTGGTATAAGTATTTCGCTCAAGTGATAAAATACTTCAATGAGATCCCTACAAAGGAGAAACATTTGATATGCTAAGGATGTCGCTCAAGTGAAAAGACTCGTAGAGGAGAAAAAGTTGTCATAATTTATAAAAGGAATTCATTTTGTTTATTATTTGCTCAAGCGATTTAAGGACACTCATATGATATATCTTTGTTGTATGGAATGGGATGTGTAAGAAGTGTAGGTTGAGACTTAACATGTTAATACATGTATGAGAGACAAGTGAAGTTGAGTCAAACTTGAGGTTGTGTTTAGAATTGATTGGTGCGAATGTGTGTTGTGAAGCTAAGTCGAACTTGAATTTGTGAAGCTAAGTCGAACTTGAAGTTGTTGGTTAGAATTGATTAAAATGTATATTTATTGTCTGGTGTAAGTCAATTTAGGACGGTAATGCAAAAATGACATAATTGTATTAGAGAGATATTGTGATGTATTAATATATCTAATCAATATATGATTTCCAATGGGAGAATTTGAATTCAAATAAATTAAAACAAAAGTGGAAGTGATTCATATTTGTTGGGACGAATTGAATATAAATTAGGTGTATATGGTTAATTAAATGTAAATTATAATGTTTCTAATATGTATTTTTTATAGATATTATATGTTATTTTATGAAAGATGGTGTAATTTTAATTTTTAAAACTGAATCATTGATAAGATTTACTTACTCTAAAAATAAGAATTAGAACTTCTTCTTTTTTGTAATTTGACGGTAAAGATAAATTATTAGATTACAACAAATAATTATAAAAAAATTAATTTTATTCTTAAAATAAATAAATAAATAAATATAATATAATATCTTTGAAACTTTGTATTCTCAAAACAAACTTATGTTTCCCATTATTTAGAGCCCCACTCTTTCCGAGTTTCCAATTTTTTCTTAAATACAACAACGTTTCTATGTTATTGAAAAAGACAACTATATTATTTAAGTATAAATGATATTAGTCGCAAATCGTGTTGGTATTGTCTCAATTATAACGTGGAACTTACAATGACAGTAGCAAGTCTAGGAGGATTCAAAACATAGCATTAAAAATATAGTTGATATTAGGATTAAAAAAAAAAAAGATAAAACAATAAGCTTATTGGAAACAAACAAGATTATTGGAGGTGGACCCAAGAACCGATTAGGGTTTGATTGCAAATAAAAGTTCATATGACTTTAGCTATGAAAGCATTTTTCATACGAATGCGACCCCAATTGAGCTAGGTGGGTCATGAGTGACTCAACTATCACATTACTTATTTCTTTCAAAAACTTGAAAGAAAATTATTACTATTTGACGTAGTGAGCATAATAAGAGTATTGTAGCTTCAAGTGCTTTGCTTAATGATTTTATATCTTTGAGTACCACCAATTACTTCTCTTTTTCTTCATAATTATGTTTAGATGTTGTGTCCCTCTTCTTCTAATAGCTCTTAGACTTGTGTCAAGTACCTCGTTTTAGCCTTATCCTTATGGTGAAAAGTGAACATGTTTTACCCAAGGAAATTAATTAATATGTATTAGTAAATTAATCAAGTTTAATTTCCATTTTTTGGAATTCAATCATAAGTTAATTCAAATAATTTATTTTTCTCTCCTCACGATTATTTATTTATATAACTCTCTCAATTACACTCAAAGTTGTATCGCATTATTAATTAATTAAGGAATTAGAATCCAAACGAGCCTTGAGCTACTAGTCTTTTTCATCGAGCTAGGTTTAAGAAGAATTAATGGTGGGTGTATTTATGCTAATTTTGAATTCTAGCTAGGTTTATTTAATATTTCTTTGGTCACTTTCAAAGGATCTTAGGTAAATTGGCTTGCTGCACAAACAAATCGCACAGGACACGAATCCAAGTAATTAAATTGAAGGGTGCTACTAATTAAACTCATGAGTATTTGCAAAATCCAATGCGTTGAGAAACATTTATTCTCTTTGTTGATAAAACAAATCACCATCGATTAAGTCACATGAATACTTTTATTCTCTTTCGTTCCATGGATTAAGGTGATAGATTAATGGATTATCCATTTTTAATTGAAAGGCAAAATAAGATTAATGTTCTAAATAAACATGTACGAGCGACATACATTGAATCATTAATAAAGTTCATCTTAAATTAAGGTTTGATTTTTATTTATAATGTTCTCTTGTTCACAAATAAATATTTTGTAGTTATCCAAAACAAGATTTGTCCTTTTGTTCAAAAAAACCTTGTCTTGTTCACTTGCTAAACAAATCAAGGTTGCAAAACTATAAAGCGTTGTTTTTATGCAAATCCTTTCTCTATGGAGTCATAATATAACTTACAAATTTTCATATGAAAGAGCTTGTAAATTACACTAACATCATTTGAATTTTGTTGGCGTTATACTTATATCTAAAAAAAAGGTTCTACATAATTTTTTATTTTAAAAATATTTTATTGTCTCTTGTGATATCATTAATATGAGAAAATCTCATTATAATTACTCAGGATTAAATTATTCCAATAGGTTCACCATTCATCTTTTAGTCACCTCTTTTTAATGATTGGTATATTGTATACTCAATAAAATTTCATCATGCTCATTAATCAACATGATTGCTCATTATAGTTGTAAGGAGATTTTTTTTTATGTTACAAAACAATTTCTTATTAATTCAAACAAAAATTGAATTTCATATATGTATAAAAGTTAACACAATATTTACTTTAAAATATATAAAAATGTGAAAAAAGTTTTTTTATAAAATAATATTGATGAAAGGTATATTAATAAATAACTATGTGTATACAAAATAATAATATGAATTATTTTATTATTATTATTATTTTAAATTAATATGTACAGATAATATAGATAACATGTAACTATAATTTCATGGGGTAAAATGATAAAATGCAGGTTCTGTATTAAATTTATTAATAGTGTAAAACTTGAAGAAATTGTCATCGTCATTGTCTTCTAAATTGTTGTGTTTGAAGAAATTTCATGTAAAATTGTTCCTATTAGCGATTTAGGAAAAACATAACAACATATTGTCGTCCAGATAGACAAATAAATAAGCAACAAGTATTTATTGTGGGAAGAAAAGTGATGATGGATTGAGGAGAGAAAAGAGGATAGAGTTTTGAAATGGGTGGGAAAGAATTGACCTAAATAGTGTTCCACCACCACAAATTTAAAGAATTGACCTAATACCCTCCACACCTGACGAATTTAAGCTACTTTCGAAATATGGATTTCCCGTCGTTTCCCAATAACATGATATCCAACTATAATCACCATCTTACCCAACACGCACGCATTATTTGTTAATTTGTAAACGAATTTGAGTGTGACACAAATACACGTAAAGTCTAATCAATAAAAACAATTAGTGTTAAGTTAAACCTAAAAGGTCGTCCCAAATTACCAATGAAGAAAAGACAAAAAAAAAAATGGTAACTAGTGGGATGTAAGAGTCAAAGGTCAACTAGATGGTGTCATTGTTAACCATTCAAATGCAGATATAGTGAGACAATCTACCTGTATTACCAATTCCCTTTGTCCCTTAACTTAGAAGAGAAAGTACTAGAAGGAAGATAATGAATGAATTGTTTTGCAATATGACTTTCCCAAAAATCATATTGAATTTCAATCTATTTGATTAGGCAGTTGCCAGCTTAGAGGAGACGCAAGATGACACATGGGAAATCAAATCCATTCCATTCAAAACACAATCATACCTCACTGTTCTCCTGCTACCTTGACTTGTACAGTTCCAATTCAAAATCAAGATCAAAATGCTACATACCTAGCTACCTATCAAATTCATTAATCATTCACCTACGCCAGGTAAACATGCAATCGTGTGCAACCGTGTATTGAGTTCGCAGACAGAGAGTGAAAAGACAAGTCAAATGTCAAATCGGGCCTCTTTGAAATAAATCATAAGACCGTCAGTGCCTGTGCTGTCAATCCATGCAATTTTTTCGTTCAATTTTCGTTTTCATTTTCATTTTCATTCTTAAATCATCTCCTAAATATTTCATTTTTATTTGCTTAACTTAACCAACCCTACAGAATTAATAATAGAATCTTTTTGGTGTAAGAAAGAATTGAGAATAATGGCATCACCCTAAACTGCTTCTCTGTCCACCTCCAATATAAAAACAAACATTATAATGAAAAGGAAGAATTAGTTAATAAACAGTTACAGTTAGACGTAAATGCGTGTCGGTATTAGGAACGATTCCCGATGACTCTTCATCTCCCAACTCGTTAATTAAACCCGTCCGACACGCTTTTTTAAGCCTCTTATCCTCCTCTCCGCTTACTAGGACGTCAAAACAAGTTTTAAATAATAATTAGATTAAAAATAATATTATGAATCTCGAAAATAAATTATTTATATGATTTTCTCAAACTTTTAACTCAATCAATGAAATCTATAATAAAATATTTATCTTTATTCTTAAATAAGTTTTATTAATTCCTTTTAGTGATGATCTTCCTTTATTGTTTTCTACACCAAATTTTATAAATATTTTTTCTTGCAAATTATATATTATTAATAGAAACACATGATATATTTTTTGTGTATTTTTATTTTAAATAAATTTTTATTTTTTTCATTCTTAAATATAATATTTTTTCATTAATTATTTATCATTTTTTATTATTTTGTAAATATATAAATTAAAATAATTATTTTTTTCTTTAAATTATGATACTTTATTTTTTTGGATGAAATAAAAAACGGATTATAAGAAAAAAATTCTATTATATTTTTAATGAAATAACAAACTCTTACTATATAATTTTAAGTAGATATTCATCTTCGTGATGCTTTTAATAAATAACATCATTATTTTTTGTGATTTAATAAAGTGCCGCTCACCTTTTTTTATAAAATATTCTTCAATTTTTATATATTTAAAAATTTTAATTCTTTTATTTCGTTTTTATTTAAATTTAAATAATATGGTATATTTTAAATAAAATAAGTGAATTGAGTATACATTTATAAAAAAAGCGAGCGTTATTAAAAGGTGAAGAAACATATGTTGAAGCCTAAAAGAAGGTGAATATTATTTTTCTAAAAATAGAAGGAAGATAAATATTTCTTTTTCATTTGGAGAAGACATAAATGTAATTTAGCATAGTTTAATGAAAAAGTAAATGCAATGAACAACATAAGTTAAATGATGATATTAAAGTCATGAAAATAAAGATCAGTATGAAAAATATAGACCAATTATTTTAAAATTGGACTTGGTAAAGATATAGTTTAAAGTTTAAATGTTTAATTAAATTCAATGGAATTTAATAAAATAATATTTTTATAATATAATAAGTATATTATAAATTTATTGGTAATAATATTTTTTATAAAAGAAAGAAAAAAATAACAAAATATATTAGAGAGTGTATGATGGATTAAGGTTAAAATAAGATGAAAATTTGAAAAAAAAGTATATCTTTTATAAAATATAACAAATCAAATATAACATTAATTTATTATAATAGATAAGATAAATCAACTAACCCTAATGTATTTTTTAAAATAATGATATTAATAAATTACTTTTCTTTTAATAAAAAGACAAAATAAATATAATACAAAAATATATTTGTTCTTACCGAGTTGGAGATGATCGATAAACTAAGAAGATAAAGTTGATTGGTCAATCTTCGTACGATTTTTGAAAAGTGTAGAGACTCACTTACAAAAGGCATTTCGACGCAAAGATTTTTTTTATGTACTCTAGATGACTGCTAGCTTTTTAGATTTGACTACCATGTGATATACATAAACTTCCATTATATCTATTAAGTCTTTGAATATTTTGTCATTTAACTTCTTATATGTTGCACCAATATTTTAAAATTTAAATGACATAAATTTATAAGAAAAATTAGCTCTCTTTACTATGAAGACAATTTTCTCTTGGTCATGTGGGTACACTTATATTTGATTATAGCATGTGTACGCATCTAAGAAACTAAAAAACTCATCGCTCAACGTACTATCTATTACTGATCTATTATTAGTATAAGATAAAAATCTTTAAGATCGACTTTGCTCAAATTAGTATAATCAATGCACATGCATTAGTAGTATTTTAACTTCTTGTTCTACTATCTAACATCATTTTTCTCCTAAATTGTTTTCATTATATATATATTTTGTTCCAAGTAAAATATTCAGTTTATGATATAAAATCAAGATCAATACTTGACATGTCATTTGCACTTCAGCACAAAGATCAAATTTTTTGTATAACACTTCATCTATTTGTGTTTCAATGTCTCCATTTATAATTCTCCCCACTCAAGGTATTTGTCGAGAGATCCAAGCTAGAAATCGACAATTTATTTATGAAAATTGAGGTGATTTTCTTATGATTCTTGTTTGGGATCAACATCAACCTCTTCGATATTATTTTGACAGTAAAATTGCATCTTTTGACATGAAGGCTCACAAATGGTTCTTTTCAATGAGTATGATTAGAATTTTAAGCTAAGAGCATAACATTCTATAGTTTTTTTAGGGTCTGCTTTGATTGTTGCGATCCTTTCCTCCCCAATTGATTTTTTATTTGTTCATATATGATATGGATACAATGATTATGTGTTGATTTAGGGTTCTTCATCCTATGAAGACATTGTAAGATGTGTGTGCATCAATCAATTTATATCTTACCAAAATGCTCTTACTTTTTCTTTAAACACTAAAGGTGATCAACAAATTTGTGTACCAATGAGTGTGAACTTGTTCTCCAACAAATCCTAGCAAAAGATTCAGTTAGGATTGGATCAAATCATGTGATGTCTCCATCTTTTGAAAGGTTGACCAATATAATAGAGCTTCCTTGATCAATTAGTGACTTTTTTATCCCTCCCGCCCTCCCCCACAATTAGCAATGAAAACAATGATAACTATAAAATCATCCTACTTGGGATCGTGCAAGTCAAAGTCTTCGTTACCGAAGGTGATTGAGAGTAATGTTTTCAACTTGAGTGATTATGGTATGTTAACTTTGTTGAAAGTTCTCAAATGTTGCTTCTAGACTGAACTTGTGTTTCCACCTCTTACAAATTCACCTATAATATCAATAATCACACATTTACTTGTCTTTTATTATTTAGAGTATTTTATGGATGACCAATTGTTAGTTGACTATTGACCTAAGGATTATCATCTCCTTATCCTCCTCTATCAAAATATCCTTTAATATTTGTAACCTTTCAATTCTTCATGTCACACTAAAAAAAAATTCTTATAATATCATTTAATAATATGTTATTATTTAAAAAGTTGTTAATTTTTATAATGATTTTTAATTGATTAATTGTTTAATTCTTTTGCTTCGACATGTTATATTCATATGACAAATATTTATTTAAAATTTAGTACGATGTATTATGGAATACATGAGTTGACTAGTTTGCTACGCCTACAATTCTCCCAATTAGAATGAATCTAACGTATGTATGTTCTATAATAATATTGACTCATTAAAAAATATATAATTTTATTAATAAATATATAAAAAACAATATTTTTATCTTTATATTTTTTTCATAAATTATCTATAATCCTTGTATTTTTCAAATTGGTCCTCGAGCTTTTCAAATTATGTGATTTTAAACATTTTTTTACCTAAATCTAATATTTAATTTTAATTTTTTTACTTAACAGGTAAACAAAATTTAATTGTGATTTTGATCATCTTTTATATCAAAATTTGATATTTATTAAAAAAAATTCAGTTATAAAAATTATTAAAGAATTAAATTTATATTTAAAAATTTAATTTAATTTGATTAAATTTTTTAACATTTTTAATAAATTTTGTTTTCGTCATTTCTTTTTCAAATTTAAGTTGAATTTCTTTTTATCTTAAAATTAACATTATTACTGTTTTATTTGATAACTTGTTTTAATATTGTATATGTGCAATTTAAAAAATTAAAAGAAAATATAAATAAATTATCATAGTTTTACTTTCTTTATGGAGACCTAATATAACTTATTAAGTTTGATCCAATTAGTTAAATTAAACATGATCCACTTGACCTGATTAATCTACTCAAATATACCATAATTTATTTAATCCTAATTTAATTAATTTCATAGACTCGTCATGATTCAACCCTTCCCAACATAACATATTTTATCATCATCTAAACTAGCTCGTCTCATCTCATCTTGATTTAGAATTCTTTTTGTCTCATCTCAATATGACTTAACCCTATTAACTGGATTCTTTCGTATTTAACATAATTAAATTCATCATAATTCACCTCAATCATAACCTAACAAGATTGAATAAAAGTAAATATTTATGACCTAAACTCGATTAATAACTGCAATAACAAGAATTTTTATATTTTAATCTAAATAAATCATTCGTAAAATCTGTATTTAATTAAAAAAAAACAAATACTGTTTAAAGATAAAATATTAAGCTCAACGATACAAAATAACACGAAAAATCTTCCAAATTGTAGCAAATATTTTCCAGTAACTTTTTCAAACTTACACAAAATTGTTTGAAGCCCCCATCCAACATATGAAATAAAATTTAGAATAAAAATTGTGTGCGCAGAAACATTTCTACAAAACTATTTTATGCTGATTTGTAACTAAAAATTTTGTTAAAATTATCAACCATATTAAATCCAAATTGATAAATAATTAAATTTTCATAATTTAAAAAAATGATTTTTTTTTATAATTACAATAACTTTTAAAAATGATTTTTTTTCATGTTTTCGTTTCGTTTTATTTAAATTTAATGATTATAATGATATATCATGTTTAACCATTAAATTACAAGAAAAAAATACAATATATTATTTTAAAAGTTATTCTTAAACTAATTTTTCATTCTTTTAAACAACAAGGAACAAAAATAATTCTAATCTAAAATACATGAAGTGTAATTAAAATCACAGATGATATTTCATTTTATTCTGTCACTTGTATGAAACCAAACAAACCTAAGTCCCAACAACTTTCCCAACTTGGGTATGTGCTTACTTTGACCATGAAAAGCTTCTTCATGTCCAAAAGTCTATTCTTTTACGCTAACTGTAATTCACTGTACCAATCTAATGAAAGTGTGATGCAAAAGCGAAATTGCCAAACTATGAACAGATATGATAATGAAGATTAGTTTTTGAAGATATTAATGTTACAAATATCAACAATATAACGATGAAAAGTAGTTTCAGAGTGGCTAACAAAGAAAGAGTGTTATGAAGTAAGCATATGATTTGGTGAGGAATGGATGAGAGATAGGGCAGAATTGGGGAAGAGTGAGAGGCAATGAGGGTGGTCTGTGTGGGACCATTTTGGGTGGATTCTGGTTTACACCTGAGACTGAAACCCGTCTCATGATAGTGACACCATCTTCATTTTTCTTTGAAGAAAATGGAGAACTGAAAATTAGGTTTACGTTTCATTCAGATTATAAAACTCAATTTTACCCGATATGAAAAAAATAAATGAGACGATGGCACCAACATATATTTTCCTCGTTGGATTGTAAAAAAATAAGAAAGTACGAGAAAAAAAAACAAAGAAAAATAATAAGAGAAAAATATATGAAAATAAATAAAGATGATTATTTAATTAGAATTTAATGTTTATATAATTATAAAAATATTTACTAATTATTTTTAAGTTGTTAGAATATTTATTAATGAGACAATAACTTTGTAAAATAATGTGATTTTACATTTTTTTTCCTTTACCACTTTTTTTATATCAAATAAAAAAAATAATTATTTTTCACTTACTCTTTTATATTGATATTTTTTATTCTACACTTTCCGTTTAAAAACTTTACTAAAAAAATTATCTAATGATATTTATAATGACCATACCTAATTCTAAATACAGTTTGTTTATATTTTTTGTCTCTATTTTAATTTGGTGATATCCTAATTTTAAATTTATTTTAGAAAATACGAAGTTCCTCTTAATTGTTCTATCAAATAATCTATTCTAGGAAGATGGCATTTATTCCATCTTTCTTCTTAACTAGAAAACAGGGACTCCCCAAAGTCATACACTAGAACGAATAAATTATTTTTCAAGTAATTATTCAAATTGTTTCTTCAGTTCTATCAGTTCAGAAGATGACATCCTATATTATATCATATAAATTGGTCCAGTTCCATTTATCAAATCTATTGAAAATTCAATCTCTCTATTAGGTGGCAAACCAGGAATATTGTTAGGAAAAACTTCAGAAAAATCTTGAACAACTGCTATATTTTCAAATCGACTTTCTCTTTTACTTCCATAGAAAATAATAACAAATATTCTTGAATTTTGTTCTTCAAATACTCATTTACTCGAGTTGTTAAAGAAATTCAAAAGATATTCAGAATTTGAAAATATTACTGATTTTTCTGCACAATTCGGAAGGATTGATTGGAAGATAACCCGTTCATACCTAAAATTACATCTAATTGAGATAAAAATAGATAAATTAAATTTACAAGAAATTTCCTATTTTTAATAAATAAAGGACAAACAATCTAGACAAATTTTATTGGTAATTATAGACTTACTTGTAGAAATTGAAACAATCGAACTAGTGTTTAGAAAAGAAGGCTTGTAGAAATTGAAACAATCGAACTAGTATTTAGAAAAGAAGTTGTCAATTCAAGGTGTTGGACATAATCATTGAAATGAATAAATGAGTTGCACCTGAATCATATAGTACATTTAAAATTTTTTCCTTTAATGAAAAATACCTTGGATCAAATCATTGTTTTGAGAAGCTTCGGTTCAGTCATGGTATACACTCGTCGGAGATAAAAATACATCTAATTGAGATAAAGTAGATAAATTAAATTTACAAGAAATTTCCTATTTTTAATAAATAAAGGACAAACAATCTAAGGTGTTGGACATAATCATTGAAATTCAAAGTTTTTCCCTTTAATGAAAAAATACCTTGGATTAAATCATTGTTTTGAGAGACTTAATTTTTTGTCAGCGACGGGATTCGAATTTTTTATTTATTTTCAACCCCTCTATTTATCTAGAAATTCCCCCTCTCTTTTATATTATATTTATATTATTTATCATATTTTTTTAAGTCCGGAGCATTACCAACTTAATTTTTTGTCATTGACAAGATTCGAACCCAGTACCTTAGTGTTGGAGGTCGATACTCCAACCACTAAACTACTCAAATTTTTTTATAGTAACTTACAAATAAATTATATTTATATACAAATAAATATATATCCGTGTAAATATATAAATATATAAATACAAATATATTTATATGTTGGATGTGAGCGCACGCTCGAAGGTGAAAGTATGTGTTGAGTGGGTTTTCAAAATTTGATGCCAAATTTGTCAGCGAGGTCTCTTTATATGGGTTTGTAATTTAATGACAGAATATATTTTTATAATTTATTTATATAATGATATAAAATAAATTTGGGAAACGCATCATTCGCTTAAGCGAAAAATACTAATTTTCGCTCAAGCGAGGCTTGAGCGAGTGAATTTCCGTGAACTTTAACGTATTTTCACTCAAACGAGAGTCAATCTCACTTTCACCCTCGAACGCGCCCTCACATCCAACGTATAAATATATAACTATATAAATATATAACTATATAAATATATCAAAATATATAAATATATTTGTATTTATATATTCTATATTTATACATTTACACGGATATATATTTATTTGTATATAAATATAATTTATTTGTAAATTATTATTAAAAAATTATAGTAGTTTAGTGGTTGGAGTATCAATTTTCAACTCTAAAATATTGGATTCGAATCTCGTCAGCTGACAATTTTCTAACTTAATTGAATTTTTAACTAAAAAAAATAAAAACATTTTCGAGAAAATAAATATTTATTTGTATATAAATATAATTTATTTGTAAGTTATTATTAGAAAATTACAGTAGTTTAGTGGTTTGGAGTGTCAACTTTCAATTTTAAGATATTGGGTTCAAATCCTATCGGTGACAATTTTTTTGGCTGAAAAAATTAGAAACACTTGCCAAAAAATATATATAAATAAATATATATTTACACGGATATATATTTATTTGTATATAAATATAATTAATTTGTAAGTTATTATCGAGAAAATTACAGTAGTTTATCGACTTTCAACTCTAAAATATTGGGTTCGAATTCTGTCAGTAATAATTCTTTAAATTAAGAGAATTTTTGGGTGAAAACACATTCAACGTCGTTTTTTAACCAACCGACGTTGAAAGTGTATTTAATGTCAGCTCAGTTTTAACCGACGTTAAATGATGACGTTGAAAGCATATTTTGTAGTAGTGAATGATCATGTTCACAATTAAAATACTTGAGCTTATTATTTAGAGGTTTATTAAAATTTTCTGCAGAAAATTGACTGGGTTAGGATCTTCATTAGGTGCGATTGTAAGGTTTTCCTTCATTTTGTCTCATTTTATTTTACTAGGGTCCAAAATATTTTGGTTTACTATTCCAATGATCTTTAAAATCTTCCAAAAATATGCACTTATGAATAAGCATATAGAAAAATCAGAAATTTCTAATATTCTTATTGTTTTTCTCAATTCAGGACTAGGTCCATTTTCAAATTTTATATACTTCATTCTTTCATCAAGGTGATAAAGAATACAGTATTTTCCTAACTCTTCAAACTTAGAGGTATATTTTCCTACTATCATACCTCCTTGCTTCAATTGCATAAATTCTAATTCTTTTGCTCTCCACACATTATTAGGAAAATATTTTTCTAAAAATTTTGTTCTAAACACTTCCCAAGTAATGATTATTCTTTCGTCTTCTAATAATCTCTTGGTACTATCCCACCAATATTCAGTCTCTTCTACTAACATAAACACAATATAATTCACATTTTGGTTGTCAAGACAATTCATAACTCAAAATATTTTTTTTTTTATTTTTTAATCCACAATTCAGCTTTTTCTGGGTTATTACCTCTAGCAAATTGCGAATGTTTTTTTCTCCTAAATTCAATTAAACCTTGTGATTTGTTGGTTCCCGAAGGTCTTTAGTTCCTTAATAATGCAACAGTCATGTCTCTGATAGTTTGTACCACTTATATAAACTCATTATTCCTCCTATAATTTGCCATCTGAAATTATACAAGTTAGGATTCATAAGATCTCATGATAGACTCATTTTACATGTCACAAATGAAACTTTACTTTGATATCATCTAATGTGACATTTTTGTTTTACAGGGGTAAAAGGTAAATTAAACATGTTTTATATATAAAAGTAATTTACATTACTATTTTTTTTACTGGATATATAAAACAAGAAATTTTATTTATTTTTTATTTCTTCTATGCTTACTACAATTATACAAATATTTACATTGTCCGTGGGAACAAAGTAATTAAGGGATTTTGGAGAATGGTAGGAGATATACGTAAAGTAACTACTATTGGTCCGTCTAATATGATGGGAGTTCCCATGTCATATGTAAATGTCAATACCGATAATCTTATCTCCGTAAAAATAACCAAGTTGTCATTAATGTTTATGTTCCAAATAGTTCCTAGAAAAAAAGGCGATTATGATTGCAGAAAAGGGATTTAGAAAATTTGGTACTTTCATCTATTTAAGTTGGTATTTAAATATAACATGCACAAGAGATCACAATAGAGAGTAGGAGCAATTATCATTTAAAATAATACAATCTTATAATGATATATAAAATATACTTTTCAACTTTTTTAATATATTTCATTTATTCCATATTATGAATATTTTAATTGAATTTGTAGTGACTAGTTAGGATAAATGAGTTTAATTTTAGTCACTCTATATGTGTTCAATTTCCAAGGTTCAACCTCCATCTACAATATTATTAAATCTTCATAAATAGATATTATCATTTTAAAACAATTAAAGATTGTAAATATAAATTAATAAACAAGGATCAAGTATATTACTTGGAGATAAATAAAATATGACTAGTCCATAACTCGAAACAAATAAATAAATATAATACATGATCAGTATGTAACTAAAATATATATATATATATATATATATATATATATATATATATATATATATAATATGATTAATTAGATATGATATATCAAAATTTGTCTATAAGCTAACTTTTTCTTTTTTGCTCTCCCTCTCTCGTTTTTTACCTTCTTTCTTGTCCTTTTTTTTTTATTATTGTCACCCTACTCTTTTATATAGTAATATTTTTATTTTATTTTTATTTTTCTTCTTCTTATTAATGATCCTTATCCCTTTTATTATTATTATATATATATATATATATATATATTTTTTTTTTTTTCATTCAACACTTATCTCTTCTTGTAAGAAGAGATAAGCAATATTTTTTTTAGATATATATATATATTAATAATATGAGAGAGAGTTACAAATGCCAAATTAAATTGCCAACGCAATACGCCAAAGCCGAAGCCAGTTCACAATTTCATCATCCAAAAACTTGCTTCAAAAAAACAAAAAAAAGCACATGAAGGAAATAAGTTGAATTAGGCTATGGTCGAACCTAAGTTGGTTTAGGTAAGACAGGCATGAGATACGTCTCATGTGGTACACTCAACCTGAATATCAGAACGTGCATCATTTCGTTTCTCACAGACCGAAAGTTGCGCAGTGCAAATTTTTCCAAGACTTGACCACCCACCCCCTTCCCTGTTTCCTCCTTCTTTTTCATCTCTATATCTCCATCATGTGGAAAATTAGGGAAGATGCATTATCATTCCTCAACTTCTCAAAATTCTTCTAAACCACTTCCAAATACTTTCTTGCAAGAAACCCCTTACAACAATTCACCCAATACATCTTCACTTTATCAAAAAGGGTTCGTATTTTACAATTTTATAAACCGAACTTTAGTGTGCTCTTTCTCATTAAAGAAATCTCTTAGACGTTCGTATTTTGTCATTTATTTATAAATATATTCATGGGTATTATTCAAGATACTTAATCTGCTTCCTTAAAGATACATTTTCAAAACTTATGTGAACTAATAGTGCTTCTAATATTTAAAATTAATTTCACTAAGACGAATTTAAAATAAATAGAAAAGTTCTAAAATAAAAATATTGTAATAGAATATTCGTCTACTCTTGTTTATAAAATAAATAATATATGAAAAGTCTACGAAATAGGTTAAGATAACCCAAAACAAAACAAAAATAGCAATAGGTTTCATACATTATATAACTATCATTGGTTGAAGTCACTTCATGAAATGAAATGTGTTAGATTGAAGTTTTTATAACAAAATATCGCTTGACATCAAAGTACACTATAAAATCAGAGAACATTTATCCTCTATTTGACATCAAGGGGAACAAATTTATAGAAGGAGTCATAGGTGAAAAAATTACGAGAAGAGAGATATTTTTTAAAATTATTTAATTTATTATTATCAAATATTAATTTTTAATTGTTCATTATTATAAAATAAAATAATAAAAAATATATAATCAATTATGATTTCAAGTAATTGTTCAAATTACATATCACTAAATATATTCAAGTAATTAATAGATTTTCGTATTTTTTTTAAATAATTGAATTTAAAACACTACTCTCTTTTTTCTCTCCCACGGCAGCATTCATTTTGCTTCATTTCTACTCTCTTTCTTCTTTTCATCTTTTACCAAAACCGAACCTTGTATACAAAAGTAATTCCAATTATGCCTAATAAATCATCAATGGCACTTGAATATACTGACGTAGAACTATTTACATGTAACAAATAATTTTAAATATACAATTATATTAAATGTTTAAAAATAATTATGATTAATATATCAAAAAGAAAAAGAAGAGCGAAGGAACTCGTCTTTCTCATACGATAAATATAAAATAATTTGAATAATTATTTATGGTTGAAATAAGCATGGTATAGCTAAAAAAGAAAGAGAAAAGTGGAAATAATTAAAATTGTTGAGGAAAAGCAAAAGCTGGTAAAAATTGAAATGTAGTGTGCAACCGTGTATTGAGTTTGCAGACAGAGAGTGAAAAGACAAGTCAAATGTCAAATCCGGGCTCTTAGAAATCATAAGACCGTCAGTGCCTGTGCTGTCAATCCATGCGATTTTTTCGTTCAATTTTCGTTTTCATTTTCATTTTCATTTTCATTCTTAAATCATCTCCTAAATATTTCATTTTTATTTGCTTAACTTAACCAACCGTTCAGAATTAATAATAGAATCTTTTTGGTGTAAGAAAAAATTGAGAATAATGGCATCACCCTAAACTGCTTCTCTGTCTACCTCCAATATAAAAACAAATATTATAATGAAAAGGAAGAATTAGTTAATAAACAGTTACAGTTAGACGTAAATGTTTGTCGGTATTAGGAACGATTCCCGATGACTCTTACATCTCGCAACTCGCTAATTAAACCCGCCCGACACGCTTTTTTAAGCCTCTCATCCTCTGCTCCACTGCTTAGGATATCTTTTTAATAAAAGTTGTTTAAGTTATTTAAAATTTAGTTATAATTATTTATATAAATAATTTTCTTTTAAGTATATTTTTTCAATTTTTAAGTTAATCAAACATAAAATTTATAATTAAATATTTATTTTATTCTTAAATAATTTTTATTAATAATTCTAATTTAAAAAATGCACTTACATTATTTTTTTTACATCAACTTTTATAAATATTTTTTTCTTGTAAATTATATATTACTAATGGAAACACATGTTTATATTTCTTGTGTATTACTTTTTTAAAATATTTTTTTATTTTCATTTTTAAATATAATATTTTTTCATTAATTACTTATATTTTTTATTATTTTGTAAATATATAAATTAAAATAATTATTTTTTTCTTTAAATTACGATACTTTATTCTTTTGGATGAACGGATTATAAGAAAAAATATTTTACATATTAATTATACATTAAAGAAATTAAATTTTATTGTCATTATAGTTTATGCAAAATTTCTATCTATAATTCTGTTGCTAATTTCTTTTAAATAAGTTTAACTATTTGCAATTTTTTTAAAGTTTTAGTTAAAAAAAAAGTCTTTTTCTTCAATTTTGTAACTGTGGCTATCTTCATTCCTATTGTAAAAAAACTTCAAATATTTTAAGTACTTCACCCAATTTTATTTCATTGTGTTAAGTTTGTAGTAATAAAAAATTAAAAATAATTGCACTCAAGATAGAATAAAACTATGGATAATTAAAAATTAAATCATCAAAATTGTTTAAAAAATCACATACCAAAACTTAAAATGACTAAAAAAAGGGGGGGCTAAATTTGAGGAAATATTAGAACAAAAAACATAATTAAACTAATGATTTATCACATTACTCTATTATCTAAATTTTGACCTGACCAATGTTTTAAATTTTTCACTGTATCTGTATCTATATTAGGATATATCATAAAAAATTAAAATGAATAAGAGAAATTGTACTTTGAATGACACTCGCATCTTTTTTTCTTTTTTTTTTAAAAAAAATAGATAATTACCTCCCTTATATTTTCAATGAAATAACAAACTCTTACTATATAGTTTTAAGTAGATATTCATCTTCGTGATGATTTTAATAAATAACATTCATAATTTTTGTGTTTTAATAAAGTGTCATTCACCTTTTTTTATTTTTTTTATTTCTTCAAACTTTATATATTTAAAAATTTTAATTCTTTTATTTAAATTTTATTTAAATTTAAATAATATGATATATTTAAATAAAATAAGTGAATTGAGTATAACTTTATAAAAAAATGCGAGCGTTATCAAAAGGGGAAGAAACATATGTTACGTTGAAGCCTAAAAGAATGTGAATATTATTTTTCTAAAAATAGAATGAAGATAAATATTTATTTAAATTTGGATAGGACATAAATGTAATTTAGCATAGTTTAATGAAAAAGTAAGTGCAATTTTGTATATGAACAACATAAACTAAATGACGATATTAGTGAAAGTTAGGAAAATAAAGACAAACAGATATAAACCAAATGTTTTTAAAATTAGACGGATTATTAAATGGGTAAAGATATGAATTTAGGGTTTAATTGAATTTAATAAAATAATATTTTTATAATATAATAAATTTATTTATAACAATATTTTCTTATAAAAAAGAAAAAATAATAAACATAATATATTATATCTTTTATAAAATATTATATTAAAATTATTTGATCTTTAATGTTTTTTTTAGTTTATCAAATAAATTAATTGATTTTTCGATTTTTTATGAATTTAATTAAAATTTTATTACTTAAAAATAATAAACTAATTTTTACATTAACTTTTAAAACAATGATGTAACAAGAAGAAATCAATAAATTATTATTCTTTTAACCTGATTTCATTTATAAATTTTGATTAGATTTTTTTTTTTTAATTCTAACCATGTTCAAATTCTAGTTAATGAAATTAAATTTGGGATGTGTTAGGTTGGGTTATTGGATTTGGTTGAGTCTGAACATGTGCATATAGAATCATTTGATAAAAAAAAGTTAGTAGTGAATAGAAAAGTTGTATTTTATAACCAATTTAAGGTGTCTACAATTTTTATAACCTTCTTTTTTTGACAAAAAATGTTTACATATTCAAGGTTTCTACAATTCATTGAGACAAAAGTTATAAAAAAGTTCAATAATTGGAGTGAGCATACAAAATGAGGACATTTGTGAAAGGATAAAATTTATGTTTCAATCAGCATAAAAAAATATACTTGATTCTACATTGATTATAAATAATTAAAGAAACTTCGATTTTTGTTTACTGGATTCATATAATTAAAAAAACTTCGCCTTTTTCTATTCATTCAAATTTTTTTTTTTAAATTGTCATATATGATAATGTCTATGACATAATTTATGTGAGTTATTTTACACATTTAAAAGGTTGTAATTGATGGTTCCTATTTCATTAAATATTTTATATTTGATGTTTTAATAAATATATTAAAAAAAATTATATTTTTGACTTATTATAAATTAGATGAATATAGTTTTTTATTATTAAAGAATCTTGTAGACACAATTTACATTTTATTTAAATAAATTAAAATATTACATCAAAATATTTGAATAAAATCATTATTTCAAATAATAATTACTTGTTTCTTAGCAAATCTTACACATATTATAGTGAAGATTTTCTTTGTTATTAAGTCATCACATTTTTACATAATATCTATTGTTACTAAAAATTGAGTGGTTATAGTAGAGCAAAATTATAAGATGGAATTTGATGTGCATTAATCAAGTTGTAGATAATGTTAAAGAATGGGCTCCAAAAGTTAAGTTATTATCAAGTGAATAATAATATAAAAGAAATATAAGTATACAAGAATAATATCATTCATTCAAATATTAGTACTAAATTTATTAATTAAAAATATGTTCAATCTATTAGTAGTGATTCATTAATATTACATTTTAAGTTTATTCCAATGATGTGATTGTATAATTACTTGATTAGTATATAAAATTAATATAATATCCATCAATACATCAAATATTAATATAATAAATTATATAAAATTAATATATATTAATACAACAAATACTTCAAATTACCTTCAATTTATTTATAATGATTTTGATAGATGGAAGTTAACAATGGTTTATATGCATAAATTAAAAAAAATTATGAATACGTCTTATAAAAATAACTTTCTGACCCAATTATCAAATTTTTAAATAATAAAATACAGTAATTAATCCTAATGATATTAATTTAAAAAATTAAAATAAAAACAATAATAAATTTGATAGTTTAATAATAATTTTTGAAAAGATAAATAAATATCACATTGTAAATAAATTTTATTTGATTAACTAGATAGAACACGATATAAATTCAATTTAAAATAAGTCACCTTAATGTCAGATTTTTTATTCTAAAGTACAATGCTATGAACAAAATATTTTTCCAACTATAGTTAACACTCCGGTGATTGCTTATTTAAAATGTGAGAAGTGTTTTCCAATACAACATTTACTGCCTAAAATTTTCTAATTTTTTTTTAATTCTCGTGTTTTATTTTTTTAAAGATAAATTTTAATATGTTTAGAATATTTTATTAAAATATTCTTACAACTTTTGGATTTATTCACTACAACAAAAACATCAAATAGTGACCGAATTTCCGGTCACTAAATGATCAAAATGGTCACTAACTAAAATAGTGACCGAAATAAGTAACCAATCCAAATCGATCACTAACAAAAACATTAAAAAATTAACAAAAACATTAAAAAATTAAAAATATTTTTTTATAACTCTCTAATCTCTCTTTAAAAAAATTATTATCGAAAAGATTCAAACCCAGTACCTTAGAGTTAGAGATCGATACTCTAACCACTTAGCTACTAGGAATTTTTAATAATAATTTATAAATAAATTCTATTTATATACAAATAAAAATATATATCTGTGTAAATATATAAATATAAAATATATAAATACAAATATATATATATATATATATATATATATATATATATATATATATATATATATATATATATATATACATATGTTGGATGTGAGGACGCGCTCGAGGGTGAAAGTGTGTCGAGTAGATTTTTAAAATTTGATGTCAAATTTGTGAGCTGGTCTCTTTATATGAGTTTATAATTTAATGACACAATATAATCTTTATAATTTATTTATATAATGATATAAAATAATTTTTTTCTTTATTTATTTTTATTTTATTTTAATTTATTCTTCTTATATTTTTTTCTTCTATTATTTAATTAAAATTCTTATATTAAAATAATTTTTTCAATATTAAAAATAATTAAATATTTATTTTTAAAATTATTTAATTTAACAAATTATTATAAATTAATATAATTATGATTATTAATAGAACAATTTTTTCCTAACATATATTATTATAAATTAATCAAAATCATCTTTTAATAAATATTTTTTCTAGACATAGATTAATTCATAATAATTTGTTAAATTAAATAATTTTAAAAATAAATATTTAATTATTTTTAATAATGAAAAATTATTTTAATATAAGAATTTTAATTAAATAATAGAAGAAAAAAGAAGATAAAAAGAATAAATTAAAATAAAATAAAAATAAATAAAGAAAATAATTATTTTATATCATTATATAAATAAATTATAAAGATTATATTATATCATTAAATTACAAATCCATATAAAGAGACTCAGCTCACAAATTTGACATCAAATTTTGAAAACTCACTCGACACACACTTTCACCCTCTAGCGTGATACTCACATCGAACATATAAATATATAAATATATCAAAATATATAAATATATTTGTATTTATATATTTTATGTTTATATATTTACACGGATATATATTTATTTGTATATAAATATAATTTATTTGTAAATTTTTATTAATAAATTCTAACAGTTTAGTGGTTGGAGTATTAATATCTAACTCTAAGGTACTAGTTTTGAATCTTATTAGTAATAATTTTCTTAATCTAATTAAAAAAAATTGTTAATAAGAGAAATTATATATTTTTGTGGAAATTAGAGCAATTAAATTGTTGTTATGGACTAAAACCCAAAAAGTAAAAAATAAAAAATATAATTAAATAAAAGAAAAACTATATACTTTTGCATTTTTATTTTCAAATATTAGTTTTTTTATGAAATTATTTTCAATTAAAATAATTAAAGTGATATATATATATAATTTTTTTTATTTTTTAATTTTAATTTATTAATATTATCAAATTTTTTTTTCAATTATTTTAAATTATTAAGTAGATTTATATTTAATATATTATTAAAATATTTTTAAAAATTATTTATATAAATAAAAAATAGTCACTAATTTATATATTATTTGTTTAGTGACTGAAATTTTAGTCACTAAATCAGTCACTATATATAAAAAGAGAAATCAGTCACCGATTTAATTACTATTAGTAATTGAATTTTTCAGTCACTAATTTCAATCACTATTAACCATTTTTCTAGTAGTGACCGAATCAGTTGATCGATTTTGTGACCGAATCAATGATCGATTTACGTGATCGAAATTTTAGTCACTAAATCGAGTCACTAAATATAAAACTGAAATCGATCACTGATTCAGCTTACTATCAATGACTCGAATTTTTCTGATTACTAATTTCGGTCACTATTAACCATTTTTCTAGTAATGATTTATTTTAATTATATAAATACAAGTATAATTTACATAAATATTTTTTTATTAATATTTCTTCCCTTACTATACTCTAACTCAACTAACTTTGCATGAAAAGGTTATTGATGTCCATTTTAAAGATTATTTGTAATGGTGATATTTGGTCTATTTCTATAATATTGATTTAATAAAATGAGATTATACCCAGTTATACATTATAATGTTATCGTATTTCTTATTAATATGAAATTTTATCAATCTTTCATTTTGAGGGAGATTTTTTATCACACCTTCTCTAAAAATGTATATTCTAACATTGTTAGAAGTGACTTTTATACCATATTAAAAATGATAAGATATCTAACTTAACTTTATAAAACTTATTTAAAAATATGATAATTATACTAATTTATATATTATAATATTATAGTATTTTTTGTTGACATGAGATTTTATGACACCCTTCACCTCAAAATTGATATTTTCATCACATTTCTTTATTGGAGAAATTTTTTTCGTCAAAAACTAATGTTTGGGATAGATAGGACTAATCAAATTAACTTGAAATAACTTGATCTAAAGAATATTTGAAATGACTTAAATTAGTTTGATTTTATATTTTCTCTCTAATTTTAGGATTTAATTATTTAAAAAATAATAAAAGAACTAATATTTTAGTATAAAAAAAACTAAAATGACTGTTATTTTATAACGAAATAAAACATTGAATTGCAATACATTAATTTTTTTATACAACTATTAACATAAATTATAGAATGAAATATTTGTATTAAAATAAGACAAAATATTGTTTCATTTCTCACATATTATTTTAGAGTTGAAATCATGGTTAAATTATATATTTTCTTTTAATTTATAATAATATATTTACTCTAATCTTGGAACACTATTTGTTGATTATTTTATCCTTAGAAAAGGTTTCACTATGTTAAGGGACAAAATATTTATAAATTACATTTTATTAAGTTTTTAAATGAAGTAAATAAATTTAAATGTAATAGAACAAATCTTCCAAATGAAACTAAAGGGTTGAAGTCATGTTCTTTCTCCAACTCCAAATATAGAGAATGAAAAATAAATGGAACGCAAATTTTGAATTAAAAAAATAGAAAACATAAAGAAGACACAAAAAGGAAAAGAAGAATGTTGATAGAAAATACCAATTAAATATATAATTTTTAACAGTGCATATCATCGTATCATGTTTTGTCTACAACTTAACACACAACATGTCTAACATGATTTTTATTTTACAAATCAAAATGATATACTTATGATATAATTTACTCAGAACATTTAATGTTTTCTAAAATAATAGAATGAATCTTCAAACAACTACCAAAATTACATACACTCGTCGCATTATAAGGTTGCAAAAACAATTCTAAAAAAATATTTCAAATATTAAAAACATCACAAATCCGTCAATATTTAGATACATTAAAATCTCACGTATGCCAAAATCACCTTTTGAGTCTAAATTCGCAGCAGAGTTTTAAATGAGAACAGAAAACACAAAGATAAATTGAAAAAAAATAAAAATAAAAATCAAACACTTGTGTTGACTTCAAATAGAAAAGGTTAATTATATACAGCTATATATGAAGTCAGTTTCAAATCCACCCTTCATTAATTGTTACGTGTACTACATTGAATTTAATTTTCTGTTTGTATGAGTTTTAATTTTTTAATATACTGATATTGATTTATATTTTTTTTCATCAATAATAAAGAGTTAAACATGAACAACATTTATTATTGGATCTCATCATAGGCTCAAACATGCGTGTTAGTTTACGTTACTGACAAAATTTATACATGATTTTCGATGCGATTCTTTAGCTAAGGAAAAAAATATATTATAAAATTTAATTAGGTTGTGGCCCAAAATCAAAATTATTCAACTTGACTCCATATTTTTTAAATATAATTCCTTTTAATATTGCCACCGCTTTACAATGATATGTGGGAAGAATAATTTTATGATTAAGAACCACAAGCTGGGAATAAAACAGAACAACAATAATATTTTTTTTAATTAAAAATATAAAACCTATCATATATATTTGTAATAATATTCTATTAATTAAACTTATTTTCTTGTAAGGTGTGTTTTTGATCATATAATATAACTCATCTTATTGGACATTTATTTGATGTATATATATGCTAACAGAAATAAAAAATATAAGCAGAAAGAAAAAAATGTAAATATATGCGGACAGCACGTACAAGTGCAACAGTCAACAGAATAGGGCCCAAGGAGTTGTATTATATTATGTATTAGTCTATTTAAAGAGACTTGAGTTGCTTAAATAATTAATCATATATAATAAGCAAAGTCTAAACTCTCTTTTTTTTATCCACACATCATTTTCAATCCTTCTCCTACATGCTTCTACTTCCACCCCCCTCACTACCACTACATGCTTCTACTCTACACCACTCTCTCTCTCTCTCTCTGAGTATACAAAAAGGATGAATAGGAAACAAAAAAAAAAAACATTTTTAATTCATATTTCAGGCCTTTTTTAACCCCTCAGCCGCCCAGAATAGCCACCCAAATTCCGATCTTTCTTTCTCTCTCTCTCTCTCTCTCTCTCTCTCTCTCTCTGTCAAAAATATCTATCCATCAAAACACACCATGCCCCTCCATTCACCATTCACCCAGCGAATCCCATAAAACACAACCACAGTACCGTCATCATCATCATCAACAACCACAACAGCAACCTCAAACAAAAACAAAACTCATGAACCCAACTTCAACTTCAACCCCTTTCTTCCTTCCTTCACTATTTCATCTCTCTCACTTTTCCCTTTAACGAAAAAATAAGCCTTCCCATCTTTCTCTCTCTTTCTTTTGCTTGCAATAAGTTACAGCCACCAACCCTAGAGGGTTGAAGCGACAACACAGTACTTTATTCAGCAACAGCAGTAACAGTATTCACCACCATGTCCCTTGAAGACTCTCTAAGATCTCTCTCCCTCGATTACCTCAACCTCCTCATCAACGGCCAGGCTTTCAGCGACGTCACTTTCAGCGTCGAGGGTCGCCTTGTCCACGCGCACCGCTGCATACTCGCCGCCAGAAGCCTCTTCTTCCGGAAATTCTTCTGCGGCCCGGACCCTCCCTCCGGCCTTGACCCCGCCGGCCCGCGGCTCAACTCGCGCTCCGGCATCATCCCAGTCAACTCCGTCGGCTACGAGGTCTTCCTTCTCATGCTCCAGTTCCTCTACAGTGGCCAAGTCTCCATCGTCCCTCAGAAGCATGAGGCCCGTCCCAATTGCGGCGAGCGAGGCTGCTGGCACACGCATTGCACCTCCGCCGTCGATCTCGCCCTCGACACCCTCGCCGCCGCCAGATACTTCGGCGTCGAACAGCTCGCATTGCTTACCCAGGTTTTCTCCTTTTTCTTGTTGTTACGAATATCAGCATAGTATGGTTTCCCCTCACTCTCACTGTTTTTTTTCTCCTTTTCACCCTTTGTGTGTCTAGTCGTATGTTTCGTGGGTCTTGGAATTAGGACAGTTACTGCTGCGGGTCTGCTCTCGTTTTGGGAACTGGGAACGGGTGTTTCCATGTCTCTCTCTTTCTATAATTTTTTTTTTGTTCAGGGTCTGTGATGATATGATATGGATGAGAATTTCGGGTTCTGAATTCGTGCTTCAATCTATCTATCCCATCAGGAGTTATACCACCAGTTCGTTCTATTCTATTATCCTGTGTCACGGCTACACTGCTTTCCTTTCCTTTGTCAGCGACTGAATAGCTGATTTTCTTCTCTCTCTCTCTCTCTCTCTCTCTCTCTCTTTCATTAACTCCACCCTTCATAATTTTCTTCTCCTTCACTTTCTCACTGGTTCCTTCGGTTCCTCCCTCAACAAACACACGCGATAATACTACTTCCATCTTTCAATGTCTACCCCATGACCTTGTTATTACGGATTTGTGAATTTCATTCTTTTGGGAGTGTTATTATTTATGATGTTAGCGTTGGAGTTGGACGTAGCTGATTTCATGTAGTGAAAGTTAAAGAGTTTCTCGAATTGGCGTTCTTTCACCCATGCTCAGGAATTTCTAAATTTAGACGATGATATGCAGTCTTGTCTTGCACACAGTAAGCGCACGAAAACTTTTCCAAAACATCTACTTTCCTCATTTGGGTTTCGACTCGAAAAGAGAACAAACCACCGGAAAAGAAAAAAAAAAGGGTCCTTTAAATTCTCAAGCGCTTCCCAGTTCCCAACCATCCCATCTCATTTGTTCTCTTCCGTTTTACATTTATTATTTATTTCCCACCAAATTACTACTACCACTACTACTATGCTACTATTCCCTTTCATGGAAGTGCTGCTATGTAAAACATTTTTCTTTCTTCCAATGCCAACTCTCTTCTTCTCTTTTCTATTTTCTTGCTTCTTTTTCTTCCTCTCACTAACGCATTTTGCTGTTTTCATTGTCAGAAACAACTTGCGAGCATGGTGGAGAAGGCTTCCATAGAGGATGTAATGAAAGTGCTGTTGGCTTCGAGAAAGCAAGACATGCAGCAACTATGGGCCACTTGTTCTCACTTGGTAGCAAAATCAGGTCTTCCTCCCGAGGTTCTCGCCAAGCACCTCCCCATAGACATTGTGGCCAAAATCGAAGAGCTTCGCTACAAATCCTCGATCGCCCGCCGCTCCTTGGTGCCACACCATCCCCGCCATCACCCCCACCCCGACCACGCTGCCCTCGACCTCGAGGACCAGAAAATCCGGCGAATGAGGCGCGCGCTGGACTCCTCCGATGTGGAACTCGTGAAGCTCATGGTAATGGGGGAGGGTCTCAACCTCGACGAAGCACTGGCCTTACCCTACGCGGTGGAGAATTGCAGCAGAGAAGTGGTGAAGGCATTGCTGGAACTCGGTGCAGCCGACGTCAACTACCCCTCAGGCCCCGCCGGAAAGACGCCACTGCACATTGCCGCGGAGATGGTGTCCCCAGACATGGTGGCGGTCCTGCTGGACCACCACGCGGACCCGAATGTGAGAACCGTTGATGGGGTCACGCCTTTAGATATCCTCAGAACCCTAACCTCGGATTTCCTCTTTAAGGGTGCTGTCCCAGGATTGACCCACATCGAACCCAACAAACTGAGGCTGTGCTTGGAGCTTGTTCAATCAGCAGCTCTTGTCATGTCACGAGAAGAAGGCAATGCCAACAACAACAACGCTCCTAATTCCGCAGCACCCATTTACCCTCCCCCCATGAACGAGGACCACAACAGCAGTAGTAGCAGCGGCAACAACAACAACAACAACATCGGAAACCTCAACTTAGATTCAAGGTTGGTGTATCTGAACCTTGGTGCCACCGCTTCCATGAGTTCCCGGTTGGACGGTGGTGAGGACGAGAGAGAAGCCATGAACACAAACATGTATCATCACCACTCTCATGACTTCTAGTATCTTCTGCCTCAGCAGTTTCCACATACTGGTATATGATTTGAAGTTATTTCAATTTGGCACGGACAATGGAGGATGGAGAATTTTAAAGAGGACGAAGGGGGGAGAGTTGTTGATGAAAGGTGGTTGATGAATATGGAGGGACCTTATTGGATGGAGCATAAAAGAGTCTTCTTCTTTTGTGAGTTGAAATAGACTGGTATTCACTGTCCTTCTGATTTATCTGTCTTGGCTCTCTGCTATTTTGTTGGGTTTTTTTTTTTTTTTTTTTTTTTTTAGTTTTTGGGGTTTAGGCCTTTCAAATGGTCACCATTTGAAGTGCGGTTTCATGGGAGATTGGGATAAGAGACAGGGAGAATCTAATGGGTTCAATTTATTTTTTGTTTTTATTTTTCTGTGAAACGAAAGGGTGCATGGAGGAGACGCAGGTCAATCTTTTCAAATCCTCCTTCACCTGTCAACTCCTTAATTTGTATTTACTGATCCGTAGCTAATATCACGGCCTATTTATTGTGATCGCTTTACAATTTCAGATTATCTTGTCCCACCCCGCACTTTCTCAACCCACCCCTCAATTATTTCTTCACACTATCTTTTGCTTCTTCTTCCTGTGCTGTGGGGGTTTCTTTCTTTTCTTTATCATATTTTCATTTTTCAGAGCTTTATAATTTGTTTCAGTTTCGCTTCCTTCATACATATCTACGTATATTTTTTTATTAATATATATTTTCTAGTTAGTTAAGAGATCATACATGGCTGTCCCTTCCCTTCTGCTCCCACCTAATATATTATGTTCTTTTCCTTCTAGCATTTTGTAGTCCTTTGGAGCGATCCATTGGCTAGTGTTTTGGGGTTAATTATTCTAATCAAAATCATGTGGCTGTGGAGAAATTGATTTGTTGTCTTGCATGAATGCAACAATGAGTGTGACCACACATGTCAAGTTAAAAAATTGGCACTATCACCTTCCATGTAATCCTCTTCTTGTCCCCCTTGCCTTTTTTAGCTCTCTTTAGACAAAACAAAATATTAAAACTTACAGCTAAAACCCTATTATATTACTAATCATTTCTTTAATTATTACTTTTTCTTCTGTCTAAATTCATCGGATGTTGGTTGCCGAAGATTCTTGGAGATTAGGATTACTCTATAATTTTATGCTTCAATATTCAGGGTCTTAACTGCATCTTATCATTCTCCCAGATCAAGCTTAATAATATTCACAAAGTAAACCTCACCATGTCTGATATCATTCTGTATTTAAACCTATATATAATCACCTAACAGAATGGATATTGTGTATGTGTAGGGAAGATGCATTCACATCAGATCTAAGCTTTCTGTGTACAAGTAACTTTTCACAAATGATTACATTTTATCCCTCTAGCTGTTTAGATTTCACAAATTTATTTATTTTTTGTCAAACTATTTGATTCTAACTCGTTATATATTATTTCAAATATTAGTAAATATTTTCTCTCAAACTATGGGTACATTTAGATAAACAGCTTAATCAAGGTTTTATACGATCATTAATTTTTGAAAACTGATACCTTATTTTCTAAAATGTTTTTGAAGTTGTTGAAAACAAGTGACTTATTTTTTCAAAATAAAATGACCCAAGACTCTATAATTTTGTTTTTTTTAGAGGTAGAGAATGCTTGGTTAAACAACTTAATTAAGAGTTTATTAAATAATTTTCTATCATATATGTGTTATGTATAAGTTGTTTTTACAATGAGAGAAAAAAACATGGATAATTTGTTTGTACGTAAGTTGTAAACTGTTTCATTAGTTATGTTAGAAATTTATGGAGACATCATAAACTATTTCTATAAACGCATCTAAATGTTTATGTGTATGTTAGATAAGTTACGTTAAAATAAATTGTAAATGAGTTCTTCCAAACCCTCCCTTGCTTGAATAATATCTTATATGTTCTTATCACATTAAAGTTTATTATATGAATTCAAAAAATAAATACAATTCAAATGATTTCCAGAATCATATTTACCAAAAAAAGAAGAAGAAAATAAACTAAAACAAGGTGTACTGTCTCCTATATTGCATAAATCTCTAAATTATCTAAAAAATAATGTAAATGAATAGTAGGTGTACTATCACATTATTAAAGGATTACTTCAATAACATTTATTTTTATTTTGTACAATTTGTTTATATTTATAGAGGTTAGATGAGAAATAAAAAATATATATTTTTTCCCACATAAGTATACATAGTAATCAACACTAACTTTATGCAAAACCAATATCAACCGTTCACATATTAATTAGTTATATGATTAAATTTAACTTGTGCCATTTATCTCATGCCACTAACAAAGCATCACATTGGACTAATATTTTCCCATAAATTAGAACATTAATTAAAATGATTTTCATGTTAGGAATAATAGAAGTCTAATAATAATGCACTTACAGCAGTTAACATAAGATGGTAGGAATAATTCCAAAATATGCAGCTTGTTGGGTATTCAATGCATCTTCTGCCAAGAGCTAGATAGTAATATATATATATATATATATATATATATATATATATATATATATATATCTTAAATTAAAGTACGAAAAATCTACTTAAGTATTAATCTGTTCCAACACTCAAAATACCCAATCAAAAAAATAAAGTGTTGGGAAGAAATATGAAACAAAAAAGAAATCAATTATTTATGCTGCAAATTGAACTAGTTCCTATTCTTCTCACCGAATCCTCATATTCTTAGAAGGATAGATCAATGGTTAATTCACAGTTTAAGAATGAGTTGAATTTCACGTAGTTAAAAAATAAGAAAGTTAAACAACATTTCATCTGCCCAAACAAGTTTCTGTCCTCATTTTTCCTTAACTCCGGTTACATTGGAATAAAATTCCCACAAAATGTTTATTTTCTTTAATGAGAAATCATATATGAAATTTCAAAGGAGAAGGGTATTAGACATAACGTATTATTTTATTACCCTCCATGATTTATATTCTAGTGATGTATACTTTTATGAAACCCTATTAGTTTCTATCTCTCTTTGGTGACTACACATTATACTTTATATGCACATAAGAATATATAGAATGTTTTTAATGTTTCATTGAGACATTAGTATATATTATACGCTAATATAGCTTATTGGAGAAGGTAAATAGATGTTTCTATAACAACAAAACATAATTTTGAGATGAGCATATATGACAAAAAATAAAACATAAATATGATAAGCTTTTACTTATTTTGCCCATGAAAAGTAAGAAGGAAGTGACAACTCGTTATGATACTGTGCTATGTCTGAGTTTTAGCTAGTGGTGGTTTACCTGCAGAAGCCCAAATATTTTGCTGGCTGATATCCAAAAGGTAAAGAAATTAACTCCTTTGTCTAGTTCTCTTGAGGTGGGGGATAATTTGGAGAACTAACCTTTGTGAAGATGATGGAACTTATCAATGGTAAAGGGATTCTACTATTTCTACCATCCTTCCTCCTTCTAAAATGCCTGTCTTTTTCACTCTCTTTTTATTATTCATATATATTCTGCATTATTTACATTCATTTCTTCTTCCTCACAAAATATATATATATATATATATATATATATATATATATATATATATATATATATATATATATATACTTGATTGGAAATTTGACCCTTCTTCCATGAAAGTGACTTCATCTTAGCTAAAAATTCAACAAAGTCATGATTATTTCCTATCGACATTACACAAGTACATTTTTATTTGATGATTCAGGATATACTTATTATTACAAAATGCTATACAAATTATATGGAAAATTAATATTGGTGATTAATTAATTAATTACTATTTTCAACTTCATTTGTCTCATAACCCATTATTACTTACTATAGGTTTCTTTCACTATTTATTTTTTGCTTTTCAATCAGAGCATCTACAATCAGAATACCTACAATTGTACGTTGCCGTTAAGTTCTCTCTTCTTTTTCTTTATTCAAAATTCTTCACCATAATTTATCATCCAAAAGTATTTAACAAGAAAAATATCTTAATAACATATTCTCCATCATATTCTTTTGAGCATATTTATTATTTATTTCAAAGTGAAAAACAGTAATTAAAACTTATTAGATAGATAGTAAGCAAGATATACCAAAATTTCTGATTCTTAGTAAAGTTCAAATCAACAATAACATCTATCACTAACATTTTACAGTTATGAAACTTAGTTTCCATGTCTATGGGTTGATTGTTATGTAGTGAAGCAGACAATAACAATGATGACCTAAAATATATGTTTATGGCTGCATATCTAGATTGATATTTCTAGGTCTATGCTTAAATAACAGGTTGTCCTGGATGGTCACCGAAAGTAGAAACACAATTCGAAAGCATATAATCAATATATATCTTCTTCTTATATACCCAATTTTTCTAGGTTATTCTCCTTCTTCCCCAGGGTGCCCTTTTATTCCCTTCAAAGCAAAAGATGTGGTTTACCCACTTCCACACATCTCTTTCAAAAAAAAAGAAGAAAAAAAATGTAACAATTTTAATTGGGTTTCATCAGTGCTGATCTGTAAATGCAACATATATGTCCTTGCATCATAATTATCGTTGGTAATCTATATATTATCGTGTTCGTGTTAGCTTGGCTTAAATTAATTAGTGGTGTCCACTACTTTTCTTTTCCTCCAACAACATATCTTCAAAATTATTTATTTAAAGGGTTTGTCTGCCAGACATCAAAATGTGATGTATTTGTTAGTCACTCACTGTATTTGTCATAAAGAGGTTACAATGTTTTTATATAATTCGTTCTTATTATTTTTTTATTATATCTGTAAACTTTGATTAGAAAAAGTAAAAAACTAACTTTTCTGAAAAGCTTTTTATTTTTTATTCATAATTAAGTCAAAGAAATTTGATTTCATGAAATGCAATGAATAGTTGGAATACAAATGTATCCATATAAAGGATGTAACCAGATTAGGAATAGTTATAGTACCTGTTTGAGCTACTTGTGACTGAAAATCTGCATAATCTTACAGTGTAGATGTTGGAAGAGTCAGACACCAAAAGCCTTCTGTCTCTACAGCTTTCTGATATAAACTTGTCTCAGTAATGGATAAAACCATATTCTGAATCATATATTTCTATTACCAAACCTTTTCAATTCCCCATCTCAGTTCCACCGTTGTGGTAAAAACATACTGTAAATCTTTAAGAAACATTAATGTATCCCTTCCATTTATTATTATAGTCTTCTCTTGATCTTCCTAGCAAGCTTTTTAACCATTCTTTTCCATATTATTTATCCTAATAAGATACATATTTTGAAGCAACAGTTGACAGTGAAATAGGTTTCAAGTGCTAATATTCCACCATTTGTGTTTCAGATGAGATTTCAGACTAATTACTATCAAATTGCCTAAACAAGCTACCTTAAAATTTTTACACCGCAAGAAATAGTCTAATAACTTTATGTAAAATAAATTCGGCTATGTAAAACTGAGAATTCAAAGAGAAATCAGATGTTTGAAATAACAAAAATAATTAAGAAATATACATAAAACTCAAGTGTAGGAATTTTAATATTTATTATGTAGAAACCAAAATTTTTCACATGCATATATTTCATAAATTTACCAAAAGCTCTAGGATTTACAATGTATTTTAATGATTAAGGATTAGAATAAATATCTGACTCCACACCCATTTATCACCTACCTCGCTGTTGTTCACGACTTGAAGCAAGTAAAGTCACAAATGAGAGAGTCGATGGCTTCATAATTTTATTTTATTTGTTTTCATTCAACAAAACTACTGTTCCTTAATGAAACATTCATAACTCTTCACAAGTGAATTCTGACATTTTACAAATATAACCATACTATTTTTTTTCGTACTTTTAAGACTTCTCATTATTTATAAATAAAACTTTCAAATGATGGGTGGAGTTATAAATTATAATGATTATCAAGATATATACCTCTATATAAAAAAAAGGTTTAAACTACTTAGTTTAAGTATCATAAACAAAAATAATTTGCAGGTTTTAACGCATTTAGAATAAAATAAAAAAATATATTATAGTATTAAAGCAACTAACTAATATTTTGTAATTAAATTATAATCATAGTATTAAATCCAAAATCTCTTCTTTTTGTTCCGTGTAAGCATGAAATTTTTCTAAGAATTTTACAAGATCCGAAGCTAGCAATATCTAAATAGTTGAACCAAAGTTTATTTTATTTTATTTTATTTATTATTATTAAAATGTGTTGCCGTTTGAAAAGACTGTAATCAAAAGGAAAGTAACAAAAAGGTATGCAGATACTCAAATCTCCAAATCTTTTGTTACAAAATCAAGAGGTAAAATAACAAAAGTAAAGGAAAAATAATAAAAAATAAATTATTCAAAAAGAAGGCAGAAAAGGCGTGGAAAGACATGCGATGATGAATGCACACACTACCAAGACTAATATCTGCGGGAGGATTACTCGAACCATGACACATCCCAATCCTCATCATAATTACCATGTGTTTCTCCATATTCTCCTTTTTGTAATCTTTAATTTTGGGTGAACTTATACATTTTGGATTTCGGCCTTAGTTTTTGGGCTTTACTTTGGACTCACCGTGGCATTTTAAATCAAATTTATTGTATGAATATTGAACATGTTCTTTCCTCGAACCAATGCTCCTATCACTCTCACGACGCTCACGCATAATGTTTTAAAACCTTTCATAGGAAATTTATAATGGTGTCATATCCTAATTTAGAGTTTAAATCAAGAAGAGCACAAGAACCATATTAGGAGTGTCTTAAAAACCCTTAAAAAAGAATCCTTATTTGCTAACACACAAAACTAAAGGAGTCACATAAACTTTTTATTTTTTTTTCAAGGGTCTTTGAGGGAATTTCTTGTTAGAAAAACATGTGAAGAGATCTTACACACTTCTATAGTAAAGACATTTAATGATGATTAAAAATGGTTTCCACACCAATTCCAAACATGTCATTGTAGGTAAGAGATACAATATTAGGCTAGAACTGTTATTGTATGTAAGATATACGACGACAATTATTTATAAATAGTTGTTATCTTATATCAACATAAAACAACAAATTTAATCATATTCATTATTGAATAGTTACGTTCAATATGCTTATGATGATGATTATGGTATAAACCATCATTGTATCTTTATTTTTCTATTTATTTTTAAATAAACAATTTGTTTTATGGTTTTATATCCATTACTTTATTCAGATTAGCCCAATATACTACAATGAGATTTTTAACATAGTTACAACTAAAAAGTCCTGATCATATTGTTGTTTTAACAAAAAGTTAACTATCTTAATGTGCTAATCAAGTTGATGAAATATGTTATCCATGCACATCTAATATATTTTATAGTATTTGTATCCATGGGAGATGTATCCATAAAAAAATTTTAATATTTTAATTAAGTTTTCATAAGTATAATTATGACTAACTTTTTGGTGTATAATCATCTTTAAAGAAATATTTGTCTTACAAGGTCCCAACCTCTTTCTATTCTTGCTTAGACAACGGTTGTCATCTATTGCATTATGTAATAAACACACTCATATTCTCCCGATCTGTCTATTACACTCGTTACTCAAAATAAAGAAATTAAATGTTAGTAACACAAATAAACCAAAATAAATATTTGTGATTATATCTAAGATGCAACTATATGAGTTTTTGTAATCTTACCATTCATTATGTTATATCCAGAAAAAAACACTAATAACATATATACTTAGTTAAAACATAATTGTAATATAATTATCTATAAAAATAACCAAATTTTGTTACCAATATGCTATTTATTTAAGGAAAATATATGAATTTTTGTACAATAAACAAAACCATGTAGTTATGTTATCAATTATAGATATGACAAACAATTATCAATAATGACTATATATTAAAACATTTGGTACAAAATAAAAAAAAATTCTCAATAAAAGAGTATTTGTGATGTATGTTTATGTCTTTGCTTTCTTATTAACTGATGGTTGAATTAGTTGAACATCTAAAATCAGTCATCTTTTCCTTTATTCACACATAACCAGGATATATAACTATACCAAGTGACATAATGATTATTGAATTATTTCAATAACTAAAATAGTAAGAATCTTAGTTTAAATAACATACATCATCCAAAACTGCATAATGAATATGTTGAGCTCCTGATTATCTAATGCAATCTCTAACACATCAGACATGTGTAAATATAATGGGATCTCACTCTCCCTACCAAAAACAATAGACTCCCATGACATCTCAATTGGATTGGTACTAATGGCTTTGGCATTATCCAATAATGTAAACAAAGGGTCACTAGTAGTATATTACTTCTTCCTTCTCCCAACTTTCTAACGTTGCACAAAAATAACTAATATTAAAAGTAATATAATTAATAAACAAGAATCAAACATATGATTGTTATTGTCATATTGTCATACCATGGTGTCTGATATGGATCTAACTAGATGTCTAGGCCAGACAATGAAAGTTTGAAGTGTCTATGCCACAGTAACAACCCCATTTGTTGGTACAAATACAATAACACTACCATCACGAAATTTCTCTACTATGACCTTAACCAAATGAGCGGGAAGAGGTACACTATGTAACATAGTGACCCGTTCAAACATCTTCCCCAACACCACCAATTGGGGAAAATTAGTATCTTTAACATAAAACTCACACCTAATAAGATAGTCTGTGTTCTCCCCTTATGGTACATCTAGTTCTGTAGTAGTTGTCTATTAGGAGAGCCCTAGGCTTATCAATCGCTGGTCAAACTGTTGCCATAAGTATTGGGTACAGTCTCTGTGACCTCCTATTTGAGCTCCTCCCTCAGCTCATCTCTGATCTTTGATGAAGTTATCTTGTCGCCTAGATTTTATCAAACAATTTGTAATTAAAGTAATGCAGTACTAGGGCTTGGCCAAGGTCCAATTTTGAAGAGAATTGCTTGATTTTGTTTCAAATATTTGTTTTCAATGTCAAAAACTAGGAAATATGGGGGTTTTGTAATTTTAGAATGCAGAAAAGTAATTTGAAAACAATAAACCTAATCTATCAAATGCAATAAAAGAGAGCATGTAAATGAAAGCAATAAATCTAAACTATGAAAGCATTTAAAGAAAACATTTAAATGAAAGCAGTAAAGAAAGCTTGTAAATCTAATCTATGAAGACTGGATATTAAGAATAATGAAGAAACTATATTAATTCTCCAATCATAAACTTTCTTTTATGATATCATTGATTTTATGAAATTATCTTGCAATCACAAAAATAAATCAGTTCCAATTAATTACAATCCAATTGAAATTCGTATTCACAAATCAATTCCTAAATCAAGAAATCACTTAAACCTAGAAGTTGAATTGTGATGCAAAAGAGACATTCAATCAAATAACCTCAATTACATTGATTGTAATAGATTATAATAAGTTATAATCATTAAGAATCAAATCTAAACCATAGAAAACAAGTTTTAATGGATGAATCAACAACAAAAACGAATTAGAACATGATTAACAATTGACACATAAAGAACAATACGAAAATAGTAAAGAAATGAGGGGAAGAAGATGAAAACAAAAAGTAAAAATGAAGAATTAAGAGAAAAGGAAACAAATATGTTCAAGAAGAGCTAGAATTGGTAAACTTCATTGCATTATTCATACAAGAACTCCATGAACATGCTTGGAAGCTAAGCATCACTAGAATTTAGAGAAACTTGTAAATGAAATTGTGACTAAAACTTAACTTATGTTTCTACACCTTCGAAGGTCAATTTATACAACAATAAAGATATACGAAGCGTTCAAGGCTCATTCGAAACCCATAATTACAAAATAGAACTTAATACATCATTATGCAAAATTTAAATTTCGACTAATTCGCTCAGTGGTTTCAAAGCTGCTTAGTGGATTGACAGTTAAATTAGTTACATGAGATTTTGATGCAATCCGCTGAACGAATTGTTGATTTTCTCGATGAAGAGCTCTTTGGATTGATTTTGCTTAATCGGTTTCACATCCGTTGGGAGGATTTAGAAGCACTCATTGGGTTTACACTATTTTAGCTTTTATAATTTCTTTAATTTATCATTTTTGCAAAAGAAAATAAATAATTAGTAAAAATGTACAATTGAAGCAATAATTTATATTAAGATATTTTTATTTTTATTTTACAAAACAAAATTAATTATTATAATTAATTAAGAAAATATACTAAATATACATAAATTATATTAATTAAATCATTGATAAAATGTGTTTATCCATCTCCTCCCTTATTGTGCTTTGAGATTATGTATATATTCCCGACTAGGGCCAATAGAGAAGGAATGTGACTGACATGATGTTGCTTTAAAGAAAGATTTAATCCCCACACCTACTCCACCAACTTGAACATGGCCAGGGTGCTCAGGTCGACCAAGGGCGAGTTGTTAGGATATTCTATCGACCATGAGGAGTAAAAGTACCCCGAGTACATTGTTAAGTGGTAAAAAGTTGATATAATTATACTTTAAATTGTTATGAAATTACTTAATTTATGTTAATTCTAATCTATTTTTCTCCCAATATAGGATGAATTTGAGAATATCTTGATACAAGAGAAAAGATCATAATTGTGAAGTAATTGAAGAAAAATTGAAAGAAAGAAGAACGCTTAAATGAATGAATGATGCGATGCCCGACCCAAATTCTCTTATAAAAAGATAAGATGTATTTTGAGAAAGGAAGCGATTTTGGGGACAAGAGGCGCGACTACTGCTAGGGTTTCGTCCAATCTTCATCAATTCTTCACTTCTTCCACATTTGGAGCATTGTAATGGCCAACATGAGTGACTAACTTCATTCTCTTAGGATTTGATGCACTTCCTTTGAACTCTTTTGTACCATGGTGATATTTTGAGATATTAATCTACGTTTTAATGTTGTCATTTTTATCCTTTGTGCTTTGGAATGATTTATTCTTGATGTTTGGGGTATGATTGGAAAATATATCTTGAACTCTAGATCACAGTAAGAATATTTGTTACGTTAATTGCCAGGAATGGAATGAATGTATCAATTACTTAACACCCTAAACCTAATGCTGGGAAATCTCTTAATTGTGTGAGGAATCAACATTTATTAGGTTTTCTTATGAATTTCATGTGTGAGGAATCAACATGGATGATTTGAGTAGGTGACATCAACATTGTTAGGTTAATTGACGTTCTTAATTGACATAGCCATTACAAAAGAGGGATAAGGAAGTAAACCAATCCTAAGTATCTTTAATTGATATTTTCTCAACAATTTACAATTCTTTGTCATTTAATTTCAATTCAACTCTTATTGTAAAACCCAATCTGTTTTAATCCACTTAGTAAGCATAATTGGGAATTTCCATTGAAACCGTTCCTCGTGGGATCGACTTACATTTAATTGAAATACTATACTGCGATTGATAATTTTGGTACGCTTGCCAATAATTTAACAAGTATTTCTGGCGCCGTTGGGTTACTTAGACTGTCTCCTATCCAGTTCACGAATAGGATCGATTGGACCCTTGGTCTTCACATTTAAAAGGGGTTACACCTAGCTTGATACAAATCTTTTTGTAGTCAAAAGAGCTACCCATAATCTGTGGAACACAAAACCAAACATTAAGACATACTCGTAAAATGTAAAAATACCATCACACAAACATTCATCCATCTCACCATTAAATCGAGACATTTGATCCTTAACATAAGTAATAACTAACAAATCCTTACAACTTATAAATCAGGGCAACTCCTTTAATATGCTTATAAACACCTTGTCCTCGACAGAAAACAAATGCTCGGGACAAGACTTAAATTTAACAAGAGTTGTCTAATAGAGAGGGAAGCACAACAGGTTATTAGCATAGTAGAACAAATACCTCGAAGGGTCTAAAGTATTCCACTTTATCCAAAAAATTCAGTTTTTAAAATTCTTAAACGATTGTGTATATACGATAAATAACTCACCGTGTTGGGAGCCATTAAGAGAAATCCAACTGATGTCAAAACCATACTTCAACTGATAAAGATACATGAAAACATTCATAGTAGATGACAACCGAAGAAAGAAGCACAAAATCTACAAAGCCTTAAAAAAAGCCCAACTATTATTAGAGTGTAACTAGTTTGAGAAAACGCTAAGAATAGATAGCATCTCACATTCAAAATTAGTAAAGGGTAACAAAATCTCTAGCTCCTTAAATAAACACTCATATACAAATGTGAAATTCTTACTATCAATCCTCAACTTCATATAAACTCGATTAGATGAGGAGCACGACTAAATGATCATCATATGAGCACAAAGACAATTCACATATATCAAAAGATTTACAAAATCCATCTATAGTAGAAATCGAAGTGTACTCAGACTTATAATGATGTGCCTTATTCAATATCCAATAATACCCAAAGTCAGGAATATGAATGAATTTATCCTTATGTTTAACCTTAACAAATCCTTTTTCACTAAGACCCTCTACATTATGTTTTTGCGACCCTTGACCCACTTTCGATTTACCCTTGTGTTTTCAAGAAATTGTAGCAATGGAACCGAAGCTACTTCAGATGTCATTTTCACCTCCTCAAAAGACGCACACACATCTCTAATACTATTAGAAGATGTGACTCTAATAGAGTGTACTTCCTTGGAAACAAGAGAAGACACTTGCTCCGAAGAATCGACAGAAACATAGGCAAACATTTCCAAAATAAAAATTGAAGAATAATGAGGTACCTTACAATGATGATGACACTAGAAAGAGGGAAAACAAACACTTAAACATGAGAGTTAGAGAGAATATGAGTAGAAGATGAAAGAACAACATGATAAGAGAAGAAGAGAAATGTGATAAAAGAAGAAAATTCAAATTATTTCGTATTCTAAATAAAATAATATAAAAATTCAATATTTACAAATTTTATCTTAATTATTGTAGTGTCAAACTCCAAAAAAAAGACACAACGAGAACACGATGAACTCATTTGTCTTTATTAATATTACACTTGTACATATTATAGACTCCAAATTCAACGATCATCCGACCCTAAAATAAGTTTAATATGAAAATGGTTGATTATAACTACTATAAACTAAATATATATCATACTTATTTATCCCTTATTTTTTTAATATATAAATTTAAATATGATTTAAGTATGTTTATTTCATTTTTGAAAAAAGAGTTATCGGTTAAATATGTAAAAAAATAAAATAATACTTATTCATAATATTCACTGAAATTGTTAAGAATATTGTATTATATGTTGTAGAATTTGTGTTCTATAATGATATTATTTTGAAAACGGTAAATTAAGAAAGAAAATATTGATAAATTATTCTTAATCCAACTATTTAATATATATATATATATATATATATATATATATATATATATAATTCTATGTAATATTATAATAATTTAATTAGTTATTTTCTTCCTAATTCATTATTAACTAACCTAACACTTTGTTATGACAGTTTATTTATTTATTTAAATCATATTTGCACTATGTTGAAAATTTAAAATTTTATGTATTGTTTCGGTGGCTTGATTGGAGTTATTATTTAACTTTATCGTGATAGGTTTTATTTTATTTTTTGTATCAAATAAATTTAATCTTTGGAACCTTTGGTTCTACTTGTTTTATATATTCTTCGCCTTCGTGTATAATCAGGATATTATACTCTCATTTATCATGTTGTGTTACTTAGCTACATAGTTTTCTTTTATTTTTTTCTATTCTCAAGCTTACAAAGTCTAATATCGAATTTCACTTTTAAGGATTTTTTTTTGCCACACATTAATTCTACCCCTCTTCAAGTAAATTATAATCTAATTAATCCATACATTAAATTTAGCTAAGTATTAGAGTATTTTGAACGAGAAGATCCGACAAATTCTTATGAATAAAATATATATTATTTTAACACAAATCCCAGACTTGTTTAAAACATGTGCTAGTAATTTAATATGCTAGATTTGTTTGAATTAATAGTTTATTAAAGTAATTTTTTATTGGAGGAATTTTATTTATAAGTTGTTTAATTTTTTTTTAGTAGTTGGTGTTTAAAATTGAATCAATTAAAAAATATAAAAATTGATCTAAAATTAAATGATATTTATTATGAATAAATCAATTAAAACAGAAAACTTTATATAAAATATAGAACAGAATATCTTGTGAATATGACTTTTGAGCAATAGGAATGAACATCTTTGTGAATATGACTTGTGAGTGAGCCAATAAAGTAAGATAATTCAAATTCTAATTATTCAAATCTACCACAACAAAATAAAACATAACATAATTATCCAACTTCTAATTATGTAATTTTATCCCAAACAGACCTAATAGAAATCTAACAGAGTATTGCTTGTAACAACTGAATCGTAAGTCAGGAACATGACAACAAAATCTACTATAATCATGTATTTCGTTTATAACAATAAATATTAATTTAAACTATTAAATTATTATTTCTTATAACTTAGAATATTAACTATTATTTTATTTATATAGAATATGAAATTTTAGTTGACATTTAATTTTAGTTCTTAATAATTTAGAATATATATTATTATTATTATTATTATTATTGAATGTGAAAGCACGTGCTTGTTTATTTAACCAGTATTTAATAATAAAAATGGTGCAAACCAAATCAAACTAATATTTTATGTTTGATTTGGTTTGGTTGATTTTTTTTTAAATTAAAATTAAACCAAATTGAACCACATTAAAATTTTATGTTTGGTTTGAGTGATTTTTTTACAAAATTGAATCAAATCGTATCGTGAAAACCACTGTTTTAACAAATTCAACCGGTTTAACTCGTGATCGGATTATAAATTAGTTTGTTGCTTGAAAATAAATAATTTTTAATTAAATCAGGATAAAATCTGTCAAATTAACAAAATGTAATGAATTTTTGAATCCAACCGATTTTGGTAAAAGAAAAAAACAAAAATATAAGATAAATATTATTAATATAATTTTCTTTTAAAAAATATAATATATTTTAATTTACATTAACCTTAAATAATAATTATTTTATTTTAATAATTATTCATTTTGTATTTTTTAATATATTTTATACTTGTAATCTTCATTGTAACATATGGTGATCATAAAATAATTCTTATTGTTTTTCTTTTTAAAAAAAATATTATAATTAATAAATTTATTATATACTTATTATATTATAAAAACATTATTTTATTAAATTGGATGGAATCTAAATTAAATCTTTAAATTTTGAACTTATATTTTTACTAGCTCAATGATCTTCGATTTTAAAAACATATTAGTGAACTAGTTATTAATATATTTAACTTAAACTTTTTTTTATTTAGTATAGTTTTCATTTTAATTTTCCATTTAAAAAAAGAGAGAAGTTTTTATATCATTGACGACCTCATTTTAATAAAATACATTGTCTAGAGTATTTTCTAGGACTTAGTAAGAAAAGACAAACAGTAAAAAATGACTTTAAAAATCAATTGCACTTTAGTGAAAAAAAAACTCAATATAGAAGAAAAATAAAAATAATAACTAGCTTAAATATGTTCACATATATGGAAAAAGTGAAAAAAAAATCATATCTCTGGAAAAAGTAAAAATAAAAAAAGTCGATTATTAAGATTTTATTATAACTACTTAAAAATGTTAAACAAATTGCATCTAGAGGGGTGAATAGATGCACAAATTAAAATAGATGTCAAATTAAAAAATTATTTGAGTCAATAATTTGTTGAACACAGATAAAGCGGAAACGATAATATAATCAGGAAAAGAGAAAGAGATAAGGGAAATAGAAGAGCACATAATGATTTATACTGGTTCGGGTATAACCAACCCTACATCCAATTCTCAGTCAACTCTTAGCACAAGAGTGACTCCCAATTCACTATCTTTCAAATTCAGTTTACAAATTACAATCAACTCAGCGGAAGAACCAGTAAAAAGTAAATTAATTAAAAAGACAATCATCTCCTTAGAAACTCACTAAGGATGAACACCTCCCTAGAATCCCACTAGGGATGAACACCTCCTCTAAACAAATCAAAGGATGAAAAACACCTCCTTAGAATCCCACTAAGGATGAACACCTCCCTAGAATCACACTAGGGATGAAAAATACCTCATTTGCCACCAATACACAAAGGATGAAGGTAATAAAAATAAGAACAGTCACACCTGGGTAATGGAGACAACAAATTGTAGAAGCATGTAGAATGCCAATCTCTAAGAACAAGTGTGATTAATAATGAGAGCACAAAAGGCAGTAGAGAAGAGGATTTTCTCAGAAGGTGTAAAATATCTCTCTTGCCTTGCTCAAAATTCTTTTCTCAAAACTAATTGAATGTAAATTATATTTTCGAATTCTATAATTGTGTATTTTTTATTTTTCATCAAAACTTAATTAAATAGAAAAATAACATCAGAAAATGGTCGTTGGACATTAATAATATCATAGAGAAAATCAGGATGTATTAAAAAACATTTATTCTTTAAAACAGATATATTTTTCAAATTTGAATTGTCATAATTGAATATATTACCAGTATAATTAATTATGATAGGGAAAATTATTTTTCCATTTCTCATGCATCATAATTGATTATGACGGAGAAAAATATTATGTTATGAATTTTATCACACTTGTGCTTTGGAGACTTATGCATAATATTACTTCATCAACTTGTACCTCCATATCCAGTATTCTAAGACTCTATCTAGTCTTCAGAAATTATCTTGAGCTTTCTTGAATCATCATCTTTATCAAAAACATATCTTGGGCATGTAGTGAAATGTTTCACATTGTCACCAATGTCATAAATTCAGTTTATCCTTAATTCATCTTGAATGATATTGAATTGAATGTAGTTGACTTGAATCATCATCAAAATCATCTCTTGAGAATGTAGGGACATTTTCATCAATCTCCCCCTCATTGCTTTTAAAAATGAGCTTACATAATATAATTTTTTTCCATTGGATGTGACTTTGGTTATTCTTAACCCTATCAATTAATAAACTATAGATAGATTTTAGTTAATGATTGTATAGTGATATACCAAGACCTTAAGATATTATTAAAGCAAATGATATACAACTTGAAAACTCTGATTCAAAAATTATTTTGATTTAGCACAAAGAAATTGTCAAATCATTTACTGTTTACCCCATTTTGATATAAATGCTTAATTAATCAAATTACAGATAAAAAAATGAGTTGGTTTAAAAATAAATAAATTATTGATGGTAAAATATTATTCTTATCGAACTTAAGTTGAATTTATAAATTTTTATTTTATATTTTTTAAGATCAGAAATAATTGATGTGAGTTAATTTTATTAAAAATGTTATGAACAAATCTATTTTTTTATTTTAAGCAACTCATGAAATTTATATTAAAATAATATATATTATTCTTAAGAAAAATCTCGATCCAATTTTTATTAAAAATTCTCATAATAATTATTTTAGTAAAAATATATTCTTTTGTCTTTTCTCTTCTGATTTCTTAAGAAATTTTGGCAATTGTAAATATTTTTTTATATTATCTCGTTGTGGTCTTGATTATGATCTATTGAGTTACATGTTTATGTCATTCATTTTTTTTTATTCTTCCCTTTAATCTGGATTGTTCTATCCCTTTTGCCAATAAGATATGTCAGAGGAGGTTTATGCTTGTTACAAAATTGATACTCTAGGAAAAAGTTTTATTCCTTATTGTTGCATTTATAGTATCAAATTATTTGGTTATTTTGTTGAAATACAAAGTTTGTATAGTTTTTAAGTGTTTATTTTTTTTATCAATAAAGAAATTAGGCTTATATTGTCATAACAGTGACTTATAAATGTGTTAGTGAGGTGTTTCTGAAAAATAATATTAAAAGTGTATTATTAAATAATGATGCTTAGTAAGAAGTGTATCTGCATCAAATTGTTTATTGTATTATTTAGATCGATTATATTATATGATAACTTATTTAAATATAAATGTAGAATATTTTTATAATAATGGATAGACTTTATAGTTAATATAATATTTTTCATATAACATGGTTATATTAATAATCATTATAAAAAGTTAATTTTATATTATTATTTTACGTCTTTTTAGATTTTTATTATTGTTCTACAAATTTTTCTTTTTACTACGTTGTTGTATCATTACACTCTCAAACCTCTTCTTTTATGAATACCATTCTCTCTAAAACTTCTTTTTGAATTTTTTTTTTTCAAGTTTATTCTATTGGAAGTTTTTTGTTTTCAAAGTTTGTCCTCTCTAACTATTGTTTAACCAGAGTAACATAATAAACTTATTATGTAATTATTCTATTAATTATTAATAGTCACCCTAATATAAAAAAGAATGAAGATAAAATTTTTATGTACAGTCTAAGACATTGTAACTATTCCTTCATGTTGATCTCACCTTACATTTCTCTTATTATCATCATTTTAAATAAATATATCACTTTTATTTCTTTTACATATTACATGATAAACTTTATTGACTATTTTTTATATATTATATATTAGTAGTGATATTAGTAAATTGTATTGTGTGAAAAATATAAAATAATAATTAACATTCGATCGATATTTATGCGTGAAAATATTAACATTTATAATACATACTAATTTTTAAAAAATATTAAACATGGATTATTATTAATAAATAATAAATAAATATAAAAAAATTAAAAAAATAAAAAGATAAAATTATAAATATATAATTAAATATATTCAATATCCAATTTAAAAAACTAAAATCATAATTTATATAAAAATTATAAATTAAAAATAAAATAAAATTATAAATATATAAATAAATATATTAAATAATTATTTTATTTAAATAAACCACACGTATGAAAATCATACAGCCCACCACTAGATATCAATCAAAGCCTCAGACACCCTCCACCGATTAAATCCTAACATCATGTCTTATTTATTCACATATTCTACCAAACAAAATTTAATCATAAAGACAAAGTAGAAGAATTCTTCACTTAGTTGTGAGGAATATATTCTACACAAAATTGATCGGCATCTTAGTGGGTTTGACACAAGCATGTAGTAGGCATTTATTCTTCTATAACGTGCGTTTCACTGCTTTTTCTTTGGGCTAAGCAAAGAATTCAAATTTAGAATCAGAAAAAAGAATAAAGGGCTGTTCATTGAAAATTTTGAATTGTCTTACAAAATTTTCATAGGAATCAAATCAGGATAAAAAAGATGCAGTGAAAACTCGAAAGTTCCGAGGAGTTATTAATATTGAAAGTGGCGTCTCTTCTTAAACAATCACACCACAAAGTCAATTTCACAAATGGCCTTCAAGGTTCTTCAATTAAAATATAAATAACATATAAACTGAAGAAAATATTTAATTTAAAATAAATTTGGTGATTTTTAGAATGATCATTTTAAATTTCATTAAAATATCTCTAATTAATAAAAACTTTGTCATTTATGGACTATTTATCAATTTTATCAAGTCTTGAGTATGTATTTTTTAATTCACCAGAATTGAAAACGAAATTGTATGTAAGGTTCATTAATAAGATATCCCCATAAAACTTATAACAAAAATATTACTCACATGGTGCCACCAAATATATTATATCACACGCTATTGTTCGTGTGATTTTTAAAATAATTATTATAAAGTTAATAACTTAATTTGTGAGTAGTTGATGATGAAAATTAATTTGCATTTTTTTTCTTTATATTTTGATTATTTTAAGAGTGACAACATAAAAAAATACTACGGATTAGAACATCTTTAATACAGAATCTTATTTTTAAATATTTTATGTTGGGAATCTCTTTATGTAAAATATATGCAAAATCCAATTTTTATTTTAGTGGTACTTAAAGAAACTTTGTTTGGTTCTATAATTTATTTATTTTTTCTCTTCATCCACAATCTGACTCTGTTGAGATATTTAAATTTTTTTCCTAGAATAACTCATTTTTCATGCTAAAGAATTTTGTTTTTCATTAATACAAAATCTTATATAAAAAAGATTGCATTTAAATACCATCAAAAGATCAAACGTTAAAGATGTTAAATAATATAAAATTACTTAAAGATAGATGCGTTTTGCTTTTCACACAGAAAATTTCTCCTGACCACTATATATATATATGTGTGTGTGGATATATACAGTGTCAATTCTCAAGTATATAAACATATTGAGGAGCATAAAGATAAACCATTACACAATACCACTCAATACTGATACATACCTTGATTCAAGTGCTTACTGAAGATCATTTACAAATCACCTTTTAATTCTCCAAAATGCAGAAGTCAGAGACTCAGGGAAACCAACCTCCCCTAGGTTCCTCTACACACATTGCATCTCTCTCTGCACAAACAAAACCTACTTAATTTGAAGATATTTCATAACTCACTTTTCATTTTCCTATGATTTCAGGATACCCAACTGAGAATCCCCCAGCCAAAAGAAAGTTGTTCTCTGCCTCCAAGAAGAAAGGAGAGAGGGGCTTCATAGAGGGATGGTAAGCATCTAGTAAATAATGGTTATGAATACACACATGAATGCTATCCTGCATGCAAAGCATGGTATTTAACTATTTGTACTATAATTTATAATTGTTTAACCTGGACATGAGTTAATGATAGATATGTGCTAAAGTTTCCATAAACACCACAACCATTCACTAGAATTCTAGCTATGATGAGTTGGAATTGGATCAGATCAGCACAATCTATCAGAAAGGTTATAAACAAATTCATTTGCTTAAACACTCACACCTCTTTTTTTCCTTCTGAAATTCTTATTGATGATGCAGCCTCTTTGCTCTGTGTTGCTGCTGGCTTTGTGAAGAATGCTGCTGAATTACGGTTCTGGCAAGAGTTAAATTAATGCCCACAGCAAGCAAAATAAGGTGTGTCTAAGCAGTTGTATGGATCATATAAGAATGCTTAGGAAATGCCTGTACAAGTTGGCTGCTCTGCAATATACATCTTCTGTGTTCAAAAGGAAAAGATGGCATACCACTTTCAAATTTAATCAATTAGGCTGTATGGTTTATCGAGGGTTCGTGGAAATATAATCTGGTTCACAAAATGGAAATTTTTGACTTAATATTTAAATTATAAGAATAAATATTCACATGTTCGATTAAAACTTCATTCAGTAACACATTAACATTTAAATCACAAAAGTTGTTTAAGACTTTGAAAATTACTTAGACCCGCACAAATAAAGCAAATACGTTAACCCACCAATTATATCAGTCCAACTTGGCGTTTTTTATGAATCAATAATCTTCCTCGTATACTCAAATATATGTGATGATGTTATTTTTAAAAATATAAAAATTGAATAAGTTAATATGAATAAAATTCTCGTATCAATAAAATAATTTATAAATCTATATCAATAAAATAATTTTTTTATAATACAAATTTCTTCGTATGACAATCACTTGTTTTATATTTATTTTACCTTATTTATATTTTTTTATATATAATCTCTAAAACATTAAAAAAAATTAAAAAATAAATTTAAATTAAGTCAAACAAAATACACAAAAATATAATAAAAATTCACAAGCGGTTCAATTTTTGCAATTGCTTTCCTTTCCTTGACCCGTTTTATTTGTCACATAACACCTACATGCACACCTTTCACATAATGGGATAATAATTGTTTTTACATATTTCTTGATTACATAACTTCTTCTCTATGTCTTATCCCTGCCGATTTGTATCCTTGGATTCGATGTCTTTAACTCTTCAATTTTTGATGTTTGACTAGTTACATCATATCAATTTATTTCTTCATTTATTTCTCAATTTTCTTTTCGATTATATGTTCTTTCGAGCATTTCCTAAGTACTCGCAACTTATACCTTCGATCCACACGTTCCAACTTATTACATTAAGTTTACCCTTTACTTTCGATTTACTTCTGTTAGTATTAAATCTCAACTCTCGATAATTTCAATTATCAATACAATTCTTAATGTCTCCCCCATCTTTTGATTCTCGATAATAATATAAATTTCATTGCTTTATCTTACTTTATTCAAAATCTACTCAACCCATGTTTCCATCATTGCATTTCATTCCCCTCATAAATGTCAAATTCTTGTAATAAATGTTACTTTATGTATCGTCATTCATTTAGCCATCATTAGCCTAAATACTAGGTTAAAAATACTTGCATGGTTGAATATGAGCCTACACAAGAGCCCATTTATTGTCTTAGGTTTCCTGGGAGATTGATTTTCTTAAAAAACTTGAAATTATTTCATCTTCCCCATTACTACTCACTCTTCGGCCACTATCTCTTATTTCCCAAACCTTCAAACACCATTTTCTTCACCTACATTCTCACTATACTACCTCCTTTCTTCATCAACTATCTACTCATACCCTAACAAATGGCTTCTTCTTATGCTACCTCTCAGGTTTCCAACATCCAACCAGTAGCTACATGATTCGTTGAACTCAACGATAGAACCTTTGCCCCAGTTATTGACTTGGAAGAAGAATCACAAAAGATATGCTCGACTCAGGTACTCGATAGGAGTCGTTCCATATGCCTTTAGAGGACCTTTGATCCCTGACCCGGACGAACCAACAAATTTTCCTTCTACTGAAGAAGGTAAATCTATTTTTCAAAAACCAGAAGGGAAGCTTAGAAAATACTTCCACTCTCAAACATCCAACTGTATCGTTTTGAACCACCCAAGAAAAAACCATTATATATCAAGTGGCTTGATTGAGTCGAGTCCAAATTCAAAGGTCATTGGAGGAACATTAACATTTACGATTTTCTTTACCACTCTCAATTTGATATAGGGTATTTCGATATGTCAATATTTTTGTCAGTAGTTCACCTTTAGAATAGGGACCTCAACTCTTTAGAGCTTCCTTGTGGCCCAATTTCCCCAACCTTACTCGATGTAGCTGTAATAACAGGTATCAAACTTGTTGGAGAAAAGTACTACATAATGTTATCCTTGCAGACAAAGAGGTTGGAGCTAAAATTCGATGGAACAGGAAAGCTTATAGCCACTTTCTGCAAGAACATTTCATATTTATTGCAGTTTATGATGAAGAACATGTGGTTTTCTTATGTATTAGTTGTGTACACACGTGTTCTATCCCCGATCAGTCCAAATATCCTAACATTATTACAGCTTGGCCTACTTGCTTCATCGTGGAACCCCCCACATTTGCTTGGCCAAGTTATTACTAGCACATGTATATGCTACTTTTGGAGAAGTAGTAGATACCTTTCGATCCAACCACTTTTTGGGCCAGTATGGTTCATTTAACTATGGTTGGTTGCCATATTTGAATCACGTTCCAACACCTAAATTAACCTCAAGGCTAATCCCCTCATATCTCATGGAAGACACTAGATTAGCTGCTTGCCACCCCAGGCATTAAAAACCCTACTCCACCTTCTATAACACTTACCTCAAATTTTTATTAGCACAAAAAGAATTTAATGACATTCTTGTCCCCTTCTCGAAGATTGGCAACTCCTCCTGACATATTCGAGGTCAACTCTAGCGCAAGTCAAAACCACTAGCGAACATTCCAAGAAGCTGAACGTATTAATGTTTGGAGTGACTTTTTAACATGAGACGTATTGGTTGCGGGCTTCCAAATGAAAGATGTAAAATTCTTCCCATACGTCCCTCAACATGTTTCTCACCAATTTGGTTTAAGTTAAGTTTTCCTCACCTCTCGATTCCATCGACTCATCCCTCGAGGCATTACATACAATGATTCATCCTTGCGAGAAGCACTCATACAATTGACTACTTCAGAGCCAATTGAATTTCACCCCTTCTCGTTCGAGTCCAATTTTCTGAGCACATTCAAGTTTTATAGATGGTATGATTAGTTATTTTCCTCAAGGCATTTTCCTTATACGGTTATAAAAGCTTGATTACAGGCTCACCCTGAATTCCCTATGTAGGATAAAACAAAGGCTACGAAAGGTAAACATGAAAACTACCTTCAAATTATAAAATTTGAGAATTACTATCAAGAATGTTATGATCCCCTTTGATTAAAATCCACCTTTAGGAGCGTTGTCTATTCTTTACAAAACAAATTTTACCAAAATTGAGATGACAGAAAAACTATAAACCCCTTAGATTGAACCCTTTTTGAGTGATTTTGTCCTGTCAATTTACCAACCTTCCCTTATGCTCCTTTTGGAGTTTCTAAACTTTTAACTCACCCCAAATGGCCTCGATAACTTAGATCTCACCGTGAACTTCTATATCCAAAACCAATAACTAAAGCCATTACTGTTTCAAAATTATCTTATTATCCTTACCTTCACTTACCAGACATGCCTTACCTCATTGACTTACCCATATTGAACACGTATCCATGTTAACCAATATACCCTTTGGTGAGGTTTTATTCTCTTGTATACTTCTTCTTTTATCTTTAGAAATTTATGTTTGATCCTTGCATTATTCTTACCTTAATCTCTTTTGCCGTCTCTTCTTCAATCAAAATTATTGATCCTGAAGAAGAAGAAGAAGTCCTCGAGCCCATCAAAGCACCTACTTCTCCCAAAATTCAAAAGAAAAAGAAAATACAAGGCCTTGCTCCTTGCCCAATATGATTCGACATCTTTCGATATTCATCGCTATTCTCAATTTATCTTTAATCATGATTACCTCAGATATTTATTTTACATGTCATAATATACTAAAGTTTTTCATTATTAAAAACAATGACTTGTGTTGCTACAAAATCTTTCAATCAAGCTATTGCAGTCCAATCACCAATAGAGCATACTCTTCAAGACGTTGATCTACCTTTAATGGATCATGCTCTCAAGGTTTCAACTAGTAATGAAGTCGAATTGATAGAAGAAATCGAGAAGGATCCATTCAACATTCTAGAGCTTATGACGACTCATGTAGAAATTTTTGAGGTTGTAGCAAGCTCTTCTTCCATCCCATCACCTAGTCTTGATGTGTTAAATTTGGTGGGGGTGTTTAGAAATTTCATATATTCTTCCCCATTAGAAATGACCATCGATGCTACACACAAGAAGAAAGAATTCCAAGATATTCTCAATAAGATCCAATCTATTCCTACTGAGCATCTTCCTCCAGGTTTCGACGATGAGGTGTTGATGGTTACTAACATATTCAATGAATGTCGATCCTTGAGGAAGAGACACTTAGCTTTGGGTGCAAAAAAAGAAAAGATTGAAGTTGCCCCTACGAGAAAGACATAATCACTTAATCAACACAAGACTAAGTTTGAGGCTTTCAAAATAGATCAAATGAACACTACCACTATTTTGGCTAAAGAAAAAACCAAGTGTGCAACCCTCAAACAACAAATCTTTGATCTTCAACAACAACTACAACTCTCAGCAGCCAAAGCGGAAGAACTTACCAAATCTCAAACCTTTCTAAACGAAGAATCCTCAAGCTTATTAGACATGTACAAACACATTGCAATGGATCTCAAAGATGATTTGGTTACACTAGCAAATAATAGGAAACAATTAGCTTTAGTGTCAACTTCTTTTCATTCCCTAATTGTAAAATTTAACCATCTTTGATCGAAGCACAATTTTTAAACACTTCGATGTGTATTTGTATATACACAATGTGTTTACTTTCATTTTTACCTCTTCAATTTCTTTCATATAAGGTAAGTCTTGAATGACTTTAAATATTTATCATTGATCGAGAGTTTTGTTTGTCCATCGTAACAACTAGTTATAATATAGGCATTATTCAATAATACTTTCACGACTTTGAAGAGACCTTTCCAATTAGGCGACGACTTTTCATAACGTTTTGATTTTTGATCCATAGGTAAAATCACTTTCCACACTAAATCCCCTTCTTTGAAACTTTTTTGTTTAATTATTTTATTATAAGATCTAGCAACTTGTTTTTTCTGATGTAGTATTTTCTCTAAGGCATTAATTCTAACTTCATCCAATTCATTCAACTCATCATACATTTTACTCTAATAATCTTGACTAGATAACTCATCCTGTCATTGGGTCCTTACTGACTCTATGTTAATCTCATTTGGCAATATAGCATCATGTCCATAAACTAATTTATATGAAGTCATTTTTATACAATCTTTTGGAGAAGTTCTATAAGCCCACAATACTTGAGATAATGTCTCATGTCAATTCCTTGGTTTATTTCCAATATTTTTTTTATCATCTTAATTAAAACTTTGCTAATAGCTTCTACTTGTCCATTACCTTGGGCAAAATAAGGATTTGACGCTAATAATTTAATTTTTCTCGATTCCACATAGATATTTTCTTGCTAGTAAATACTGTTCCTCAATCTATTGAAATCAATTATGAAATTCTGAATCGATAAACTATATGCTCTTATATGAAATCGATAACATCTTTTTTCTCCATGTATTTTAAAGGAATCACCTCCACCCACTTGGTAAAATAATCAACCGCCACGATTATAAACTTATGTCCTTTTGACGAATGAGGATAAGTTTGTCCAATTAAATCTATTTTCCATCCTCTAAAAGGACATTATTTAACTATAGAATGTAATTCAGTAGCTGGTATGTTTTGTATTGGTCCAAACTTTTGACATTTTTCACAAGACTTAGCGTATTCAATACAACCTTTCAAGATTAAAAATAATATCGTCTTTTTTTTTCACTTATCATATGTGTTTCGCATATCCCATTATGCACATCGGCCATGACTATATATGACTCATCTTTACCCAAAAATTTAAGCAATACGCCATCGATGCCTCTTTTATACAATTTATTATTTAATGCAACATAACTTCTAATTCAATAGATCATTTTCTTATCAGCTGACTTATTTGGGTTCTTTAAATATTCGAGTATTGTTAATCTCCAATCATTAACATTCAAATGACTTATTTGCAATACTTTAATTCTTTGAGGCAATTTTCTTTAATTTGTATTAATTTTAAACTTTTTATTCAACACCTTATACCTCGAGACTATTTGAGCCAAGTCATTTGCTTCTCAATTGTATTCTCGAGAAATATGTTCGAAACGAATATCATCAAATTTTACCATTAACTTGAACACTTTATCCAAATATTTAATCAAATTTGAATTTAGACACTTATATTCCCAATTCACTTGTTTAACAATTAATCCTAAATCCCCTCAAATCACTATGCATTTGTCTTGAAGCTCGATTAAGGTTTCCAAACCCAATATAAGTGCCTCACACTCAGCTTCATTATTCTAACACATTGGTTTAATCTCGAATAATAATTTAGTGGGACTGTTAGTTGGGGAAATTATGACAATTTTCACCCCAGTTCCATTCTCAGTACTAGAACCATCAAAATATAATACCCATCGATTATTTTCATCAACATATATTTCCTGAATATTAACATGTGTGTGATCTGCTAAGAAATCGGTAACAACTTGCCCTTTAATCGATTTCAAATTTTCAAATTGTAATGAAAATTTTATCAACATCAATACCCATTTACGTACTCGATTGTGCAAAATAGGTTTGGACAACAACAACTTTAATATATTGTTGTTCTTTGGAAAAAATTACATCACAAAGCTTAAAATAATGTTTCAGCTTACAACACGAATAATAAAGTCTCAAAATTAACTTATCGATTGAACTATATCGAGTTTCAACATCAATCAATATTCGACTCAAATAACATATAACACATTCTTCTTCGTTCACATCTTCTTGAGTCGACATGCTTCCAATAGTATTCTTAGACGTTGAGACATATAACTTCAACACTTTGGTTCGACCGATCGAAATTAGTACAAGTGTATTATATTGTGCTTGCTTAATCTCATCAAAGGCTTTTTTATGCTCGAGATTCCATACGAAATCACTTTCTTTCTTCGGCCTCAACAACGAGGAAAAAACATAGAGTTTTACCTGTTAAATTTGAAATAAACATTCTTAAATAATTAATTTTACCCAACCAAGATTGTAATTCCTTTTTATTTCTTGGAACAATGGTTTCGATTATTGTCTTCGCTTTATTCTTATCAATTTCAATTCCTTTTTTATGAATAATAAATCCTAAAAATTCACCTACATTTACCCCAAAAACACATTTTAAATTATTCATTTTCATATTATGATATCTCATTCTCTCAAAGGCTTGTTTTAATTTATCAAGATGAAACTCTTTTGATTCAGATTTAATTACAATGTCATCAATATAAACCTACGTAAAATCTTCAATCAGATAATGAAAAATTAAATTCTTTACTCTTTAATATGTTGCTCTAACATTTTTTAAACCAAAAGACATAACTAACCATTCATACGTTCCTAATGTCCCAGGACATCGAAAGGTAGTTTTCAATATGTCATTTTCAGCAATAAATATTTGATTATATCTAGAATACCCATCTAAAAGACTTAGCATTTCATTTTCTGCTACATCATCTATTAACATTTCATATTTGGCATAGGGTATTCTCCTTTAGGTATTGCCTTATTCAAATATTGAAAATCAATACATATTCTCATTTTGTCGTTTTTCTTAATAACATGAACAATGTTAGAAATCCAGTCAACATACCTAGTTGTTATGATAAATTTGGCCTTTAATAACCTTTCGATTTTATGTTTAACTTTGTTGATAACCTTTGGTGCAAATTTTTGAGGAGCTTGCTTGATTGGTTTTTCACCTTCAATTATGGGCAATCGATGTTCTACTAGATTTCAATCCAAACCTACCATTTCATCATCATATTCCCAAGCAAAACAATGCTTGTACTAGGGATGGCAAAACGGACTAGCCCGCCCCGTTTTGGCCCGCCCCACCTTTGGCCCGCCAAAAGCGGGGGGGGGGGGTCGGGCTGATCCGTTATAGTCATGACGGGTTGTAGATTTTGGGCTGCCCTACCAAGGAGCGGGTTGGCGGGCTGACCGCCATAATTTAGAAAAAAATAATTTATTTTTTAAAATCAAAATTTTCAATAAATTAATAATAAGATTATTATTTGTTTATCAATAATTCAATATATATATATATATATAAATTATTTCAATTTAATAATATAAATCAATACATTGTTTTAATAAATTATAATTTAGAACAATAATAAAATTTACATAATAATAAATAATAACAAATATATATATATATATATATATATATATATATATTATATATAACGTTAAAACTTATAAAATTTATATTTTTTATATTGAAAAATTTAAATACCTATATCTTTTTTATTTGATAAAACTTCACATTATTCTTGGTTGAGTAATTCTTACCCCTTTAATTCAAGTCATAAGGATAAAAATAATTAGTGCTTAGGATGAACAAGGAGAATAGGAGAGAGAAACTTGTGTTTCAGTAAGGAGAATATTTTATGTGAGAGTGAAACTTTTTTAATTCTATTTTTAAAATTTTTAACTTTATATATTATCTTTATAATTAACTTTATTACAAAAATTATTTTTTTATTAATTAGACGGGCTGACCCGCCTTGTCCCGTGGGTAGGCGGGTTTGACGAGACGAGCCAAAGCGGCCTGGTGGGTTGAAAACACCAACCCGCCCTACCATATTATGGCGGGTTGGTGAGCTGGCCCGCCGGACTTGGCCCGTTTTGCCATCCCTAACTTGTACTCTTTGAGCATACTTTTTAAATTTCTTTTCATCTCTTCACTCAATAATTTTCTCACATAAGTAAGTCTTTTTCTTATCTTCATTGCCTATGTTGACTTCCTGAAATGGATCTTGTGCTTCAACTTTCTTATTCCTTGATGTATTCAAATCTTCAAAACCTAAAGGAGAGAAATCATAATACAATCCAACTTAACATTGTTGCTCAATGGATCTTCATTGCAAACTAATGTCGATGATATCGACTTATTCAACTTTATCCTACTCCTACTTATGATTTTTTGACTCTCCCACAATCGTGATGAATCAACATAACTTTACAGTCAAGTCAAGAAATTTTCATAATAGGGCTTAGTCATTGCCCCTAGCCACTCCAAGGTTGGCCTCCTCTTTCAGCAAAAATCTCTTTTTGGGATTTATCTCAATAAACCAAGTCTTGTGCATCTTCGAGTTGAAGTCTTCAATTGTCTCAAAGGTAAAAGGCTTATTCAATGCTAATTTCTTTAAAGGTTGATTTGCATGAGAAACATAATGATGAAAATATTCTTCCTCCTCCCATCAAGATTAGCACCGAGAATTCTGCACCATGAGCACCCAAGGTAAACCAAAATTCTTTCCCAAGTTTTTAGAGAAACTTGACACTAACACCTTCAAGGAAGGTTCCTTGTTAGAAGAATAGGAGAAAGAAATCTCCAAAGACACTTGAAGATAAACCAAAATTGAGGTACAAGTAAATATGCAAGTTCCACACACAAGTTTTGATTTCATTCAAATGTACTTAGAAAGCTACACAAAGGGTCATATATATAGTTGTTCCCCATCCCATTCACTCACTCACCTTGGGGATGCGGGACTAATTTGACCTTATACAAGTGATGGACGAATTTCTCAATTATAAAGGGATTAAGTCCCACATTTCTTTCATTTACATGATTTTAATAGTTTATATATGCTCATGTTCCCCATAATTGCAACTAAGATTTGAAGCTTGGACCTTCTAGATTGGAATTGGAGTTATTTGGTCGAAAATATGAGAGAAAATGGTGCAACCATTTTGTTCCATTCCAATGTTCTTTCTTGCTCCTCTCATTTTCATTTTGCCTTCTTCAAGTCCCACATTGTTATGGTGAAGGAGTGGCTGTGAGTTTCCTCTCCACGTAGCCATTCCATTGTTGGGTCTTGACTTTGTGGTTGCAGCCCCTTTGAAGTACTTTGAGTTAAGCGTGTCCTACAAAAGATAAAAGGTGGTTTTTATAATTTTATTCAAAGAAAAAGGTAGAAAAGGAGTTTAATAAAAAAGACTTCAAAGGAGGAGTGTTCTTAGGGAAGCTTTCTCTTCTATCCCTTAGGTTTTGGGCCTTGGGCCTTGATTGAGACCCAATGTGTTGTGGCCTAGATGATCCTCCATCACATGGGGTTACAAAATCGATCTGATCACCTTGAATTACTTCTAAATGACTATCTCGATTCCACATGTATAACATTTGATGGGTAGTTAATGGCACTGCCACCACACCATGTATTCATTCTCTACCCAGTAAAACATTAAAATTCACATGAGACTTCACCATTGCAAACACTATGGTTCTTGTATAAGTCCCCATTGTAACATCGAGAGCAACCATTTCCTCTGAACTCGATGACTTCCCATTGAAATATGATACCATTATATTGTTTCGTATAAAATCTTGCTTTTTCTTACCAAATCTCTTTAACATTGATTTTGGTAATATATTCACCGTTGTTCCTCCATTAATAAAAACTTTATTCACTATAACACCCTCAATTTATATTTTTCAACATTAGAAGCTTCAAATGAAATCTCATCGCTTCACTTGGCGGATTAATAAGAGTTGCATCTTGATAGGGTGACTCTCATATACTTGAGTCACCCACAGTGCTTTAGGTTGTAAAGTTGGTTCGTAATAATCCTCTCAATTTAAGTCTTCCCTTATTTCATCTTCTTCATACAAATTTGCATACTCATTTAGCAAAATCGATATCACTTCTACATTAACATTCCCTTGATGAAGATTCACACTTAAACCTTCTCCTTGATTGATCAAAGTGTTGGTGTACACTTGACCACCCTGACTCGATTCACCTCTATCCATAAGTCCAACTTTTGATATCTTTTTCCAGAAAGGTTATGACATATTAACCCTTCCAAGGACCTCCTCTACGGAATCCCTTTGGAAACTTAGGGTAACTAGTATAAAAATCAAGGCTAACATTTCTATTTCTCGAGCCATACATGCCTCGAGGATGAAACATGCTTCTTCCCAGCCACTCATCTTGACTTACCTTGGTGTATGGTAAGAAATTTCCATATTGCTTGGGATCATCTTTCATTGTGATTTGAAAGTCTTGATCTTGATACTCCACACTATGCTTCTCATTATCTTTCGCTTTTTTCCAAATTTGAACTTCTTAGCAGCAACCTTATCGAATACATCACAACACCTCATATACAAGGCAACTTCTTCATCCATTTCCTTCTTCTGATTCAAAATTTTCACTAAAGTGTCATTCACCTTAGGATATATTTCATTTTCTATCTCGAAATCTTCTAACTCTAACTCAAATTCTTCCTCACCATCATTAAGTTTGACATGACACAGATTAACATCCTCTGAAGTAATGTCCACCCTATAACTTTCCAAATCATCATCACAGTTCTTAACACCATCGGTAGCGTTAAGTTTAACTTCCACATGAGCCTTAAAGGGATTAGTATCCACCTTCATTGGTTTCTCTTTGAACTTCAATCTACCTTGTTCGATGGCATCTTGTATCATATTCTTGAACAGTTATTAGTCCAATGACCATATACATTATGAAACTTACAATATTTTCGTTCTTTTTTGCTCCAAAGTTGACAATTTATGGTCATCAATCAATTTTATTTGCTTATCTTTCTATAAAATATCAAAAAAATTATCAGTTTTAGTCACATCAAAACTATAAGTTCGACTAACCATTTTATATGATATCTTACTTTTTTATAATAATTTACAAACATAAGGTGGACCAACTTTAATTTCAACAACATGTATTTCATGACTTTCACTTAATTCCTCCTCTTTGTTCCCTTCTAATATATCAGGTAACTCATTATATTTATCAATTCCAATGTATCCAATTTAATCTTTCTTTATTAACTTACCAAATTTATGATACCTCTCTTTCTCATTTTAATTTGTTCGATCCTTTGAACCTTATCAGCCAATTGAGTCATGTCCCTTAATGGTACATTAACTAATTTCTTTTTTATAAAAAATTCTAGCCATGTTGTTGCCATTCTTACCACTTCACTCTCAGGAATTTGCATAAAACATCTCGATCTCATTTGTTTATATTTGTTCAAATAATCATCTATATTTTCATTATGGTACCTTTTTACATTCATCAGGTCTATTAAACCAACTTCCATTTCTCCTCTAAATAATTGTTCATGAAAACTCCTTTCTAATTATGCATAATTAAATATCAAATTAGGAGGTGTTAGGTATTTCCAAGGGGGCTAACAACAGGAAAATTCTCACAAATGGGTCGTGAACCAACCATATAAGAGAATATGACACCACCTTCAACCTTAAGGCATTAGGTTATGGGTCTTTCTCACTTATAAGTTACTCAACTTTCCCATTTCTATCCAATGTGGGATGTCAACTCACACTTGAATTCTCAATAATCTCCCCCTCAAGTGTGATTCCCTTTTTCATTGGTACACCTCCCCCTTGAGTGGAAGAATTTAGTGACCTTACTTGTACCGTTCAACTCAATGGGGGTTGCTTGCTTGAAACTCTATTGGGAATACTTTTGATACAAGGACCTATCACCTGCATACTCAACTGAGTCGGTCACCGGATGAACCATCGACTCTGATACCACTGTTAGGAATCAGAGTAGCTACATAAGAACTCACAACTAAAATTAAAGATGAGAAAAAAAAGAAACAAAACTAACAATAGGAAATAATAGAATTTTACTACCGAAAGAAATTACAATACCCTCTTTAAATGTAAGGAGAAAATAATAATAATTTTTTCTCTCAGAAATAAGAGAACTCAACTACTATGCAATGCACTAGTAGAAAGTAGAATGAAGAAATTTAGGGTGATTTACAAGGTAAACATGGTGATCCTTTTATAACAGAAAAAGTAAGCACCAATATATAATTTCCCTGATGTGGGACTTGTTTTCTCACATTCTCACAATCTCCCACTTGAAGATTTTGATTAGATTAATCAAATTTTCACTATACATCATTACTACCTTCCATATTTTTATTGCAATAGATCTTCAGTAGAATCGCCTCTATGTAAACTTGTCACTGCTAACTGACTATCATAACATCTTCTATGAAATACGAGGTAGGATTTCTTACAATGTGCAAGACACTCTAATTGTCACAATAGACAACAATATGTTGTTGTTTATGCCCGAGTTCCTCCATTATCCTCTTAATCCAAATAACTTCCTTATATGTCTGGGTAGCTGTCATGTACTTAACTTCAATGATAGACAGAGCTACAACATCCTATAACTTGGATAATCAATTATTGTCTCTCCAACAAAGATAAATTCATCAAGATCACCTGTAAAACCTGAAGAAATATAGCATTTGACAACTAGTTTTGATCGTTCAAAACATAATACAACATCCAAGGTTTCTTTGATAAGAATTCTCTTGATAATGCTCATGTTCTCCACCACAATGTTTCATTAATCTATTAACCACTCTCACTGCTTGTGCAATGTCTGGTCTTATACCGATCATGATATTCATAAGACTTTCCACCGTTGATGCACAAAATCGGGAAAAGACGAAACAAAATATGGCTAATTATACAACTCCATTCCCACATCTGGTTGATCCCATTGTCCTATCACTTTATTATAATTATTTTGTTGGTAATTTCCATTATTATGATTATTTCTTCGTATGTTATCCCATACTTGTTGGATTTTATCTGCATCTTGACCTTTATTAATTGTTCTAACATCTCTCAACTGATTATGATTTCCTTACATATTTCGATTATTATTGTTTTGTCTTAGAGGTTCACCTTGATTATTTCTTACTTGCACATTATCATTGGCCAAATTATTATTTCTAGGATAGCAAGTGCATCTCCTATCATCGTCATTTGTTCAGCTAACCTTTGAAAAATATCGGTTGTGATCTGTATGAGAGGACTCAAGATGGTGGTCATTTGTTGAGACAATAGGTTAACCATTTTATTATTACTATCATCAATTTGTTGTCTCTTATTATGCCTAATGCACTGTTTGATATTCCTGTGTTTATATTCTTGAAGCCACCTTGATTTCTATTATTCTCCCTCTCATTTCCCAACCTAAATTGATTTTGACTTTGATCATTCATCCTACTAGAATTCGGGGTGGGTTGCCATGATAACATTCCCCATGGATACCTTTCTGCCATTATATTCCTTGATTATTTCTCTAAGCTAATGTACTCCCACTAGCATTATGCCTCCCAATACAATGGATCTATTCATTGTCACGTGTGGTCCGATATAAGTGCTACCTATAAGATTATTTATTGGTTGTATTATTGATGTTCCTTAGTTACTTTGACTACCAGTCCTATTCGGATCAATAATACCACCCTGAACATTTTTGCTCACATTATTCTAACCCTCATTGGTGTTGTTTGATACCACATCACAACTCAGTATAAAACTTTGTATGCTTTGACTTGTCATGACTATCTTACCACTCCTTAATCTCATATACTATTATTCTATAGAAAATCTAAAAAGAGTTTCACTAGGCATGCCAATTTTTTTATATTATAAATGATTCGTTGTTCAATTAAATAAATCTATATTCAAGTATGCAATGAATCATTTAACCACAATGTGGATTCTTTTAACTTTTACTTGCAAACACAAATTCTTAGGCTTATATGCAATCAACACCAATCATTCAATAATTAAGATATAATGTTTTTCAATTAAAGACCATTCACATATAATTTTGATTTTTTATATAATTTGAAACATTTAAAGTAAATTGCAAGAAAAATAAAAGTACAATTAAAGTAAATTGTTGAAAGTAAATGTGCGATAAAAGATAAATGTCGAAGAAAATAAGTTGCATAAAAATAAATTTAACTCATTACCAAGGATAAAACATGAATTGATAAAAGAAATCAACGAAGATGGTGATCCAAATTGCAAAGAACTCCATTGAAAAATGTTTGTCCCTTGTTTGTAGCAATTTGTTCAGAATGTAAGGTTCTTCGTACAGTTTGACAATAACCTCGTTTTACATTTATTTCACCCTATTTATATTTTTCTTCTGTAATAGCTAAAACACTTAAAAAAAATTAAATAATAAATTCAAATTAAGTCAAACAAAATACACTAAAATATAATAAAAATCCACGAACGATTTAGTTTTGCAACTGCTCCCCTTTTCTCAACTCGCTTTATCTGTCACATAACACCTACATGCAAGCATTTCACACAATGGGATAATAATTATTTTTGCATATCTCTCAATTACATAACTTCCTCACAATGTATTCTCCATGTTGATTTGTATCCTTGGATTTGATATATTCAATTCTTCAATCTTTCGCGTTTGACTAGTCACATCATATCAATTTATTTCTTCATTTATTTCTCAATTTTGTTTTCGATAATATATTCCTTCAAACATTTCTTAAATATTCGCAACTTATTTATTATATTAAGTTTATCATTTATTTTTTATTTATTTCTATCAATATTAATCTTCAACTGTCTATAGTTTCAACTATCAATACAATTATTTAATGATGTCCCGATTCATTCCCTATATAAAAAGTGTATCAATGAAAATTTATAATTCCCTATATAAAAGTGTGTCAATGAAAATTTATAAAGAAACTTTCAAGTTGGATTTATTGTGAAAAAAATATTATAACATAAATTTTGTACCATCTATACATTTTTAATGAATGTGTGTAGTATACATTTTTAATGAATGTGTGTAGTCATTATATATGTTATTACCATCTATATCTTCTATTTTTCATTGCCTTTTATCTTGTTTTTCGATTAAGATAATATTATCAATTTTTTGCATTTTTATGCTTTATTTTTCATTTAATTGTTTTTACTTTACTGAACTTAGTCTAGTTTACTCTTCTGTTATTTATTTTCAACTTATTTTATTAATTTTTACCATTTACATTTAATTTTCTAATTTTTGCTTTCAAAACTTGTTTTCCTTCAAATTTTAAAGGTTTTTATCATAAATTAAAAAAAGAACAAAAATAGCTAAGATTTAATAAAATCTTTATAATTAAAATTCTTAAAGTGAAATTCGTAAATATAAACTTAGATTCTTATAATAATAAATTAATTACTTATTAATTAAAATTTATAATTTTTTTAATACAAATTATAAAAATTAATAGCTTAAATAAAGAAAGAAAACTTACTATCTTTTTTGATTTATATGCTTTTTAGTTAAGATATTAAAAATAAAAACAACAAATCAGTGACTGTAAAAACTGTTCAAATCTTACATTTTTAAAAAATTTCTTGCCCAATTTTTAGCGGTTTATGACTAGCTTGAATTATTTTACGCCTTTTCTTACTCAAATTTTTACAAGAAATGTTTCTGATCGAACCTGTCAGATGGACGTGTCGGCAATGACTAAAAATAAAAATCGACCTGTTCACACTGGTTTTTGAAACAAATATTTTGAGCATCTCAGGCTTTGGATCAAGTTTAAAGACTCAGATCTTAGTGTCCTCAAAATACAGACATGTATTTCGGTGACAGAAAACAAGGGCTAAAAATACGCATCACTCATGACCTGCCAAACCAGCTACAGTAGTACCAGCTGCATGTTATTCATTTTCAAAAGCTCTCAGGAAGGAAGGTAATAATCGTGCAGTGCAGTGCACAGCAGACAACTAATGACATATGAGGGAGCAATTAATTCAAAAGTATGTCAACATATGAACAAGGAATGTTCCAAAATTTTTGTCGATCAATCTACAGATATAAGATTTTCGTGGCATAGAAAACCAGATATAAGATTTTCGTGGCATAGAAAACATGATATAAGATTTTCGTGGCATAGAAAACATGCAATTCTATTCGTACACAGCCAAGTTTAGCTCCACAACCGAAAAGAAAGAAACTCAAAGATGAGTATAAGAAATACAAATACCATGGTCATTCTGTACAAAGATTCAGGTTCATCCCACCAAATAAGGCAATACACATACTAAGACACGTAATCTCTTCCCGCCCATCTCTCCTCGTACTTGCCAAATGAGTAGGTAGGTGAAGGTATCCCAGTCAAGTGAAAGGGATCAGGTTCAATGCCATAATCTGTCAGTGGCCTATGCTCCAGAATATCATCATGACTTTTCACAAAATCCGGAATCTCAATCTCTCCTTTCTTTATATCTTCCCAGAGGTACTGAAGCCGGCTTACATACTTGATCTTCCAATATAATCTGTACCAAGAACAAAGACAAAAAAAAAAAAAAGATTAACTGTAAAAAGTGATAGTGGGTTAACCAATGTAACTGAATATCATAGCTACTGCAAAATAATTGCTATGGCCCTACTTACTCCTATATGCTTATCCTAACACAACCTTCATTGTACTCCTAAATAAAATGCTTTTGAATGTTCATTTGTGTTAAGAATCAACAGATGATGAGTTACCCTCCACTCAAGAAAAAGCGACCAACAGTAGCCATGACTAGCCGGGACCGAAGACCAGGGTGGATGAAATACACAGTTTTAAGCCTGTCCTTGAAATCAGTAGGAAGTTCCTCATAAATCCACCTTAAGATTGTTAAGCCAGGGGAATTATCCTCTTTCTGAACGGTGGTGTGCATGTAAACAATACAGAATGACTCATCCTGCAACTCACTGCAAATCTTGTGAGACACATACCTCTTTAGTCGTTCAGCACTCACCACAGTTGCTGCACAACATTTAAAAACACTTCAGTGTCAAATCAATGGAATAGAAGTAATCCAAATGTCAAAACAGCTTCTCCAAATGATAGAATATAAATTTCCATCACTAGAACTTTAATTTATTTTTTCTTGAAAGCAAGATACCCATAGCCAGAAACCATGAAACCAATCCCAAAGAGAGTACAAATTTAGGGGCAACTCCTCTGCCCACACTTGCTGCTCTATTCACACAGCTATGAATCAAACCCCTCTCATATGCTTAAAAGGCCTAAACTACTAGCACCTGCGCCAAACCTTGTGAGTACTAGAGCTTTAATTCAATTATTCACTTTCTTTCTCTTTTCCATTTTTCTTATTGTTTGAGACATATATTTTTTATCTTATCCTCCCGGACAGACCCACACAACCTCACGTACGAGAAAACATCAGAAATACACAAATAGAAGACCAAACTAATGATAGTGAATTTTACATATACAAGAAGAGCACATAAGAAGGTAAAATAATGGGGTTATCGCATAACAGATCATAAATTAGTAATTCAGTATAATTCAAGTGAAGAATCCAAGTGTTTTTCATAAAAAAATACAGAAACTAGTTTGAATAGCATCTAGAGGTGTATGTATATCAGAAGCAAAGAGGTAACACATCAAATCTCACTAGTGAGATAACAAACTGCTAGAACAGAAAGAGACCTAATATGCCAACATAACGCACATCTTAACCACCAAAGAAACCCTAAAAAACGAAAATGCATTAAATAATTAATTAAGTTGATCGAGGAAACAGTAAAATACCTGGGAAGTACTTGCCAACGATACGAAGAATGCGATTGGAGTTTTTGTCAGTGCCTTGGAGGCGGAGGAATTGCAACTGATCGAGATCGTTGAAATCTTCATCGGGGAAGAGATACTGAGAACAGTCGTGCCAATTATCTTCTTCTTGTTGCTGTTGATGTTCGAGGAAGGGTCGCGCATCGACGCCGAGATCCGACGCCAAAACAACCACCGAGAAATCTTCCGACGATTCAGCCATCGCCGCCCCAAATCTGTGTGGTTGGTTATTGGTTGTGTGTGTGCTGCTATGCAACTAACGGATTTTCTGTATACTCTTTGATGATATGATCAGCACTATTCATCGTCTATCCATCTATTATTATTATTATAATAATAATAATAATAATAATAATAATATAATAATAATAATATAATAATAATAATAATAATAATAAATATCTCAGTATTATATTATTAAAATGAATTATAAGATGAATGTTTATTGTAAAATGAGTATTAATTTATCATTTTCCTTTGATGTAAGATTGAAAACAAAATTTGAAAAAAAATACAAATAATTAATAATATATTTTTTTCATTTGATTTATACTGTATAAACACTGATTTACGTTTTATTTAAAGTAAAATTGTGTTTAAAATTTCCTATCAGCATTTTTAAATCCTTGCCAAAAATATATATTTACTTAGTTTTTTTATAGTGATATTGAAAGTGATGTAATAACATCATATTAAATAGACCAGTAGCAAAGAAAATTAGGTGAACCATATTAACAAGTGGAAACATATTTGTCAGCATCTGCATTTTTATCATTTTAAAATGTTTCTAAAATGAAACTGAGCAATTTTGTAAAATTATTTTAAAAATTATCCGGAGAAGTAAATTAATTTATGACGTGAGAAAATTACGTCGGCATCATTCACATTTGTGGGTTATGTTTGAGGTTTAGTTTTGAGTAAAGAAGTTGTGTAATTAGCAATTTATATTTTTATTTGAAGAATTTTAAAATAATTTAATTAAATTGCCACAAAAATTAATAATAAAATATGTTTTTTCGTGTAGATACTGATTTTATAAAATTTTAACTCAATTTATTTTTAAAATTAAGATTAGGGAGACCTAATTTAGTTTTTTTTTTTTTGAGCTAAATTTTTTAGCTCTAAGATCGCTTCGGGTTTGTGAGTTTTGTAATTTTGATCTCTATAAAAATTTAATTGCATACTTAATCCATCAACTTTTTATAATTAAATAAATTTACTTTTTTTCGTCTATCTGATGATTATAAAACTATTTACATAAAATAATAATATAATGTTTAATAATAAATATTAGAATTATTAGAACAAAAGATATGTTAACATTTTCTCGTAACAATTAGATACATTATGTTGGACTAAGATTACTTAATTTTATAAATTTAAAAGACTAAATGTGCTCTTAAATTTTTATACGGATGAAAATTTCACATTTTTAAAACTATGGGACAAAAAGTAAATTTAAGATAATTTTTTACGTTTAAAATATTAAAATATACTGATAGGTTGATAATTTAAATTTATATACAAGCCAATAAATTCAAATCTTTAAATATATTTATTCTTACCATAAATTTTAATTATCCAAAAAATATAAAAATATGCATGTTATATATATATATATATATATATATATATATATATATAATTAAAACACATAAAGTAATTTAAAATATAAATTCTCTCTATCTTAACAAATATATACATACATGCATCTATATTATATGTTTTCATGATAATATGATTGATTTTGTTTACTTTAGAGTTCTTGTCTCTCACATTTTCGTAGACACATCGGTAGGTTAAGAAATGAAGGTGTATATAAACTATCCTTAGCATTGATTCTTAAGTAATGTAGAACTCATGAGCCTAGCATAACATATGGGAATGAGTGGAGTGAGAGTCTTCTCTTGGTCCCATAGTGGGTGCCAAATATTTGGTCTAAGAAAGAAGAATGTTCTGGTCTTATGTCCACTAAGATAATATCGTTAGGGTCAATTCTCATGTATGAGGTATTATTTGTTTTGGAGCTCTACTCCGTCACAATGTTGTCCTTAAAAGGTGTATCGGTGGATAGAGAGAGGAGAGTGTATATAAACTATCCTTAGCCTCGACTCCTAAGTGATGTGGGATTCATGAGCATTTCAGAATATAGCCTATCAATAGATGACTAAGGGATATGAGAGTGGAGTGAGACTCGGTTCTCAGCCTCACTATGGGTGCCTATGTTCTGTCTAGGAATGAGGGGGTCCAGTCTCATGTCCGCTATGATCATCACATTTCAAAACAACATATAAAATAACAGGATAAGCTAATAATTCAATTTAAGCATGTAAAATTCAAATATGATATAAAATCACACAATTCAAATTCAAGTCTTCATATATGATACCCATACAAACTCACATTTATGTCACACGAATACAAGATGACTTCTTGAATACTAGATGTTGAATTAAATATAAAAAATTTTCACCAACCACATCATAAATTTCTAAGTGTTTAAGACAAAGATGCTTAGTTTGATATATACACTCATGTGTGTGACCAAGGTAAATTTTTAAATGATTTATTAAGACATTGTTCCTTTTTACACCATAGGCTACGTCACTACACTAGTACAAAATAGGCTTTTAACATCAGTTCTAGAACCGATGTAGAAAGTCTAATATTTTTATTTATTTATAACCCCTCTCTAATTACCCTATCTATTGAATTATTATCAGATTAAGAGAATTGTCACTGGCAAGATTCAAACCCAGTACCTTAGAGTCGAAGGTCGATACTCCAACCACTAAGCTACTAGGATTTTCTCGATAATAACTTATACATAAATTATATTTATATACAAATAAAAATGTATATCCATGTAAATATATAACTATAAAATATATAAATACAAATACAAATATATTTATATGTTGGATGTGAGGACGCGATCGATGATGAAAGTGTGTGTCGAGTGAATTTTCAAAATTTGATGTCAAATTTGTGAGCGAGTCACTTTATATGGATTATAACTTAATGACAAAATATAATCTTTATAATTTATTTATATAATGATATAAAATAATTTTTTTTCTTTATTTTATATCATTATATAAATTAATTATAAAGATTATATTCTATATTATTATAAATAAATTATAAAGATTATATTTTATTATTAAATTACAAATTCATATAAAGAGACTCGCTCACAAATTTGACATCAAATTTTGAAAACCCACTTGACACACACTTTCACTCTCGAGCGCGCTCTCACATCCAACATATAAATATATAAATATATTTGTATTTGTATTTATATATTTTATATTTTATATTTATATATTTTATATTTATATATTTACATGGATATACATTTTTATTTGTATATAAATATAATTTATTTATAAGTTATTATTAGAAAATCCTAGTAGTTTAGTGGTTAGAGTATTAGTATTTAATTCTAAGGTACTTGGTTCAAATCCTGCCAAGAATAATTCTTTTAATTTTATAAAAAGACTTTCTACATCGGTTCCTAACTAAACCGATGTTAAAAGTGATTTCTGTACTAGTGCTAGAAACATCTTTCAACTTTTAGCACTTGATCCTTTCGTTTATGTAATTCCAGTGATCAATAAAATCAGGATATATCCTCGAATACCAAATTAATATTCATACATACAACGTTATACAATAAAGATATCACTTCATAATTCTCATATTACAACATAATATTTTTCAAGACACATAATAATATTCTACTCACCTCATTTCATATTTATAACATGTATTTTAACTTCCTAATTCATATACATACTATTTCTCACATTATAATTTTCTTATTTGACCTCTTCCTACTCTTTTAATCATAACTTTTTTTAGACATCATTTTTTACTAATTCTTGTTTTATTATATTCCTCATTTCCAAAGCTTCAATTTGTATATATAGAATATTTAATTTGGAGTTAAAAACTATTTTTTATTATTTTTCGAACATGGCTGAGCAAATTTGAAATCACTGAACATATTTCAACTCCATTGAGCAAAATTTGAATGACTAAATGGATTATGGAGATACTTCTAGTGTTCATGTCTGTCAAAATTTTCAGAAAATTAAACCTTTAACATTGTCCCAAATCCGCTAGGTAGATTTAAAAGTACTAAGTGGAATTTGAGCGCATTGCCTTAAATCTTTTGAGCAAATATTAAATTCACTGGGCGGATTCATGACAATAACATACTGAATAATTTGTCCAACACATTATTTTGAATGTTCCAAATTAAATTAAATCTAAACACTACCCTTCAAATTGTAAATCAATCCCCCAAATCCAACCTAAATATATAATACATCCATATAAAATACTATCATTTTCAATCTCATATAAATCAATTGTACATCTACATTCAATATTTAATTTAGTCATCACAAATCAACACACATATGATCCAATTTCCTTTAATTCAAACAATGTAATGGGAAAAGAAAATTTTACTTTATTTAAAATTCTGATTGAACATAAATTATCTCTCATAATTTATAAACACTAAGATTTACTTGAATCTAGAAAAGGGTAAGGAAGTTAAAGAGAAGGTAGAGAAAGGAAGTTGTAGAGAGATGGTGATTTTGTAAGAATGAAATTTGAATGATTAAGTTTTTCTATCTATAATTATTTTTAACTTAACCAATAAAACCTCTCAAACTTACTATCACTATATCACTTCTACTCTTAACTCACTTAAATTGGGTCCTCACATAAATGATATATTTTTTAGTATTTAATAAGGTAAATCAAGTTGTGGAATATAATAAAGAATTCTACATTGATGAGACATGAGTAAAGATTAAATAAAATACTTGCAAAAGTAAGAGTATATTGGATGACACTCCATTCAACTTTATTATCTTCTTAATATATAGTTGTGCAAGTTTGAGTATGGAAATCCTTAGATCCATAGGCAAGGATAGTGAACACTCTTCGTCATTTGGTCAACAATCACCCATGTAATATTATGTTCCCTTAGTGATCATGATAAATGGGTAACAAAATTCATGACAATGTTATTCTATTTTCACTCAAACACATCTAACTAATACAATATTCATCTAGGTCTTTAATGTTCGACCTTGTTGTTTTGACAGGTCAAATATGTGGAAACATATTATGTTACCTCTTTTCTCATGTTGGGTCAATAGAAGGACTTATTTAAGTCTTGATACATCTTAGTCATACCTAGATATGAACTATGCCTACTTTTATAACCTTCATCCAAGATCAACCTTTTCAACTCTTTATCTATAGGAATACACACTTTATCTCTAAATCTTAAGATTTCATCAGTCTCCATAATAAAATACTTAGCTTGTTTAATCTACAACAAATGCATTATACGCCTAAAGCTAGATCCACCAATTGCCTATTCTTGACTCCTCAAGAAAGTCATTAGTTATAACTAGCCTATTACAACTAATGTGGTAAAAAAAAAACAAATCATCCCCATATTCAAATCCTTAAATTGCTTAATTAACTCTAACTCTTTCACCATCAAGGCTAACATTTGTAATGTCTTTCTACTCAAGACGTCTACTACCACATTTGTTTTCTTAGGGTGGTACATTAGCTAGAAATCATAGGCTTCCAGGAATTTCATCCATCCCTTCTACCTCATATCTTGTTCCTTCTGATCAAATAAGTATTTGACACTTTTACGATCATTGAACACAAGAAATTGAACACCATAAAAATAATGTCTTCAAAGCAAACACCACAGGTACTTTAAGTCACCAATGGGGTAATTCTTCTCATGAGTCTTCAGCTACCTAAAAGCATATGCCACCACCCTCTCTTATATCAACACACATCCAGGGCCCTAATATGATGCATCATAGTAATCCTCAAAAGGTTTCCCTGTGTCAAAAATCACTAAGACTAGTGAACCGGTTAACCTTTGCTTTAAATCCAGAAAATTTTGCTCATATATATCTGTCCAAGCAAGAGGTTAATCCATGTGAGGCAATTGCGTCAAGGATGCCATAATCATGAATAACCCCTTAACAAGTTTCCTATAATATCCATCTAACCTTACAAAACTCATAATATCAATAATAGTCTTAGGATGCTCTAGCTGAAATATTGACTCTATCTTAGCAAAATCCATTAAAATACCCAGGTTAATATGATATGCCCTAAGAACTACACTCTAGCTAGCCAGAACTCACCATTGGACAACTTTGCATACAACTACTTATCCCTCAAAACACCTAACATTATCCTCAATTGCTCCTCATGAGTCTTGGAATAGATAAGAATTGTGTTTATGAAGACTACAAACAAACTTGTTCAGGAATGGATGAAAGATCTTATTCATGAAAGATCTTATTCATGTAATCCTTGAACAAGGTTAGGGCATTCATCACTTCAAATGACATCACTACATACTTATAGTGGTCATAATGGGATTTGAAAGTTGTCTTCTAAACATCTTCAGCTTTCATCAAGATCGGATGGTATCTCGACTTCAAATCTATCTTTGAGAACATTATTGCTCCATATAATTGGTCCATCAAATCATCAATCATCAGTAGTGGGTACTTGTTTTTAATGGTTAACTTATTTAGTTGTTGGTAATCCACACAGTCTAGATCCCTACTCCTTTTTTTTCACTAATAAGGCTAGAGCTCCCTAGGATGACACATTGGACCTAATGAACTGCTTCTCCAGCAGCTCTTCCACATGTTCCTTCAACTCCATTAACTCAAAGTCATCCTATAGGGAGTCATTGATACTAGCCTTGCGCTTGGCACCAAGTCAATAGAAAATACTACCTCTCTCTTAGTTGGTAATCCAAGTATCCCTCAAGGAAAACATCTAGAAACTTCCTTACAACAGGTACAAAACTTATTTGACTCCTACCATTAACTTCCATCTATGTCAAAATAACGAAGTACATGGCTCCTTCCTTCATCCCACTCTATTCTTGTTATGTTGACAACAATTCCCCCTCCCAAGGATCAAGAAATACAATTTGGTTGCTCATACTTTATAAGAATGTGATTGATAGGTAACCAATTCATTCGTAATATCACATCTAAATGAAGGAGTAATTTACATCCCTTAATAACCACATGGCTCCTCAGCACATGGAAAATGTTGACACCATTCCTAAAGTTGGTGTAGAAACTAACAATTTAAGTTATAAATCCCTTACTAACAAACTCAAACCCCCCGCAAAAACAACTAACATAAAGGAATGCATTACTCCATAATCAAGCAATACTTTAAGGTCCCTATCAGCTACAAAACACATGCCTTGCATCAAATTGTTTGATATGGATGCCTCTATCCCAATCATAGAAAAAACTCTCTATTACTCATGCCTTATTGTCCTCTCTTTTACCTTTCTGAGAATTACTACTCATATACTATTACGATCGTGCTAACTATATGTCCAGTCCTCTAACTTCATAATCCACTTATCTACCTAGTTAGGAGTGGAGTTGCCACTTAATTTAGGAGGCTTATGCCTTGTAAACTCAGCAAACCTCGTTTGCTACAAATGATTACTAGAAGATATTATTATTGTCTAGATTGTCTTTAGTTGATGCATGGTTGCTTAGTGTTGTTAGGTCTTGGTCATACCTTGGTAGAGAACTGAGAATCATCTTTATACCCCTGATAATCTACTACTCTCAAAAGAGTGAGGAGGAGGAGTAGGAGGTCTAGGCATCATTTGAGATAACACAAAAAAAAAATTGGTTAGGAAATAAAAAGTTAGATTAGTTCTAACTTAAATAACCTTAAACTTGTTGAGGAAGCTGACAGAGACACGAGCAAATTTATTCCTGAGGCGTGTATAATCACTGCCCTTAAGGACTTATCCGCGCGGTGTATTGCGCAAGTTCCCCAGGATACAACATGAACTTCTCGGAATATCCGAGGATCTCAGAAACTAGCAAGAAACTCTCAAAAGAGTAAATTAACCCAGGAACACAGAAATAATATCAGAGAAGAGAAGATGAGAGAGGTGTCTATTTTGAAGAGTGTGAAGTGGTCTCTATTTATAAGAGAAAGTCTGTAACAGTTATGGAAGACTTGGTAGTGGGTTTGTAACGTTCCTGTAACGTTTTCTGTAACGTTCTCTGAAAAGGTCTTGTGCAACGTGTGTGAGAACACGTTCTCTGAAACGGTCTTCTGCAACGTTCTCTGAAAAAGTCTTCTGCAACGTGTGAGAACACGTTCTCTGAAACAGTCTTTTGCAACGTGTGCTCTGAAACAGTCTTTTGCAACGTGTGCTCTGAAACAGTCTTCTGCAACGTGTGAGAACACGTGCTCTGTTTTGCAATACCCCTTAATTTACAACAATCCCCCACATATTGCAAAACAAAAGGGATAAAAGAAATAAAAGAAGAAAATCCTGGGTCTCATATAAGATGTAATGCATCAGAACTGGTATAGCAAGCTATATGAACCAGTCTTAGACTAAAAAACTTAACACACAGTGTAGTTGGTGTAGCAAGCTATATGAACCAAAACACTTAATGTGTGTTAGCGATTTTAATAATCACAATACACCCCCACAATTCTTGTTGTTATCGCTGTGTTGCGCTTACTAGACCATGCGCGTGCCCGGTATTCATGAGTGCTCTAGAAATCTTGCAAAGATCTCATACAAGCGGCCTCACTTGACACTCATATAGGTGACTTCATCAAGCGTATGCTGCAAATCATACACCACCCTTAAGGGATATGAAAATCGTTTAAAAACTTTGTTTAGACTAAAATTCGTACACTACATAGAATTTTAATTACAAAGTTTAACCTCTCAATGATGCAGTATCTAGCACTTTCATATATACACCATAGGAATGGACATAATTGATTTTAATCAATTTTAGTGCTAGCAGAACTAACAAGTGACTTGTTTTTACCCATATGAACCTTATTCATGGGATCTCCAATCACAAAGGTTGGGTTACCATCATTTGTTTGTTTGCAAGTTGCTTAAGTCTCATTCCCCTCGATGTTTCTAAAATCATATTTCTCGCTAAGGGTTTTGTCAGAGGATCTGCTAGATTCCATTCTGACTTCACATAGTCAATGGAGATTGTTCCATTCTTTAGCAGCTGCTTCACTAAATTATGTCTCAACTGTATATGTCTGTTTTTTCCATTGTAGTTCTTATTTTTTGCTATAGCTATTGCCGATTGACAATCACAGTGTATTGATACAGATGGGATCGGTTTCATTCCTAATGGAATGTTTACTAAGAAGTTTTTCAACCACTCAGCTTCACTACCAGCCATTTCGAGAGCAACAAATTCAGATTCCATTGTTGATCTTGCAATAATTGTTTGTCTGGCTGATTTCCATGTAATCGCACCACCCCCGAGTGTGAATACATAGCCACTAGTGGATTTTGTCTCATCTAAATCAGAAATCCAGTTAGCATCACTGTATCCTTCTAGTACAGCGGGAAATCCACTATATTCAATGGCATAATCTATTGAACCTCTTAAGTATCTCATAAGTCTTGTAAGTGCATTCCAATGTTCTTGATTAGGACATTGAGTGTACCTACTCAGTCTACCTATTGCATAAGCAATGTCAGGTCTAGAAAAGCTCATTAAATGTAGTAAGCTCCCAATTACCTGGGCATACTGAGGTTGAGAGATTGAGTCTCCTCTATTTTTCTTTAATTTAGAGTTAGCATCATAAGGGGTATTCACTGGTTTGGCGTTATAACACCCAAACTTCCTAATAAGTTTCTCAGTATATTGTTCTTGTGATAGAAAAATACTATCGCCCTTCCTTATGTTTTTAACACCCAAAATCACATTGGCTTCACCCATATCTTTCATTTCAAATTTAGATCCCAAAAACAACTTAGTTCTGGAGACAATGTCAATGCATGTACCAAATATTAGCATATCATCTACATATAAACATATAATGACACATTCACCACTCTCAAATTTAGAGTACACGCATTTATCAGCATCATTAGTTGAAAAACCATTACAAAGTAGAACACTATCAAGTTTTTCATGCCATTATTTTGGTGCTTGTTTTAATCCATATAAAGATTTTAAAAGTCTGCACACTTTGTTCTCTTGACCTGGAACAACACACCCTTCAGGTTGAGTCATATAAATTTCTTCCTCTAATTCACCATTCAAAAAGGTTGTCTTAACATCCATTTGGTGTATAACTAGTTTATGGATAGCTGCTAGAGCTAACAAAACTCGAATAGAGGAAATCCTAGTTACAGGGGCAAAGGTGTCAAAATAATCAATGTTGGATTTTTGAGTAAAACCCTTTGCTACTAATCTTGCCTTATATTTATCTATGCATCTATCAGAATGATATTTTTTCTTAAAGATCCACTTACAACCAATAGGTTTTGTTCCTTTAGGCAAATCTACCAAAGTCCAAGTATTATTTTTCTTAATTGAATCAATTTCAATCTTAATGACCTTATCCTAATGTATTGCATCAGGAGTCCTAGTAGCCTCTAAAAAACTCATTGGATCATTTTCAACTAGATAAGTGTAGAAATCATCTCCAAAAGAGGTTTCCTTCCTCTGTCTTTTACTTCTCCTCAAATCCTCATAGATTTTGTTACTATTAATCTCTAAAGATTGTTTAGGTGTCTCACTAACCTTTAGAGGAAAAATATGTTCAAAAAACTCAACATTTTTTGTCTCTACTATAGTATTATGCTCAATTACATCACTTTTGAGGACAAGAAACCTATAGGCAGCACTATGTTCTGCATAGCCTAAGAACATGCAATTAGAAGTTTTAGAACCTATTTTCCTTTTCTTATGATTGGGTAACTTACCTTAGCTAGGCACCCCCACACTCTTAAATATTTAAGATTAGGTTTATAACCTCTCCATAACTCGTAGGGAGTATTACCTGTTTTCTTATGTGGTATCCTATTTTGTAAAAAACATGTTGTAAGTAGAGCTTCTCCCCAAAGGTTATTAGGTGCACTAGAGCTAATAAGCATACTTTGGTTTATCTAGAGTAATCATCTATAAATGTCACAGATCATATGAATCAATATTATAAGCAGAAGAATAACATTCATTAACAACCAAGGGCTTTGGTCACACTATCTCTTTCCTACAAATACATTATTTTTTGTCATAACAACCTTGTCAGATTCGAATGACACTTTAACCCCAACTTTTCCAATAGTGCTACAGAGATTAGATTAGCTCTGATTAATGACACATGTAGCACATCATTCAAGACCAAAGTCTTTCCAAATGTGAGTTTTAGAAGAACTTTTCCTTTTCCTGAGACAAGAGTTGTCCTGGAATCACTAAGACAAATATGTTCTTCTCCATCCCCACAATAGTGTAGGAGGTAAAAACACTTCTGTTTGCACAGATGTGCCTGGTAGCACCAGAGTCTACCACTCATTTGCTCACATTTGTCACAAGGTTTATTTGAGAAACGACCGCAATAATTGTATCTTCTCCCTCGGATTTTCCTTAGGAGGATTGTCGTTTCTCATTCTATATCTGCACTGAGGTGCATGATGACATAGCTTTCCACAAAAGGTAATTTTCTTTCTTGAACGTAAAGTGGGATTAGATCCACTGATTTCATACAGTCTCAACCCTTTCTTATAAGTATGTACAAAATATTATGGGGACAAAATAATATTCTACTTATACGTATATGTATGTACAAAATAATACGTAGATCTAAGTCATACATTGTATACATGTAATTGCTAATTATTCACAAAGAAAATCTCTCATAACATATAATAATTTTGCATAATTTCTCTCATAACATAAAATAATTATGCATAATGCATTTTTCATTTTCTCTGTTATATTGGTGTAATAAATCCGTAAAAGGAACATGTGTTTGACACATCTGCTTTATAGACAAGCTGCATGATGTATGCTGATAGCATTTGATATAAAATTTTACCTTTCTTTCATCATAATTATAACATGCAGTAATCAATTTTATATATAATTCACCGTTAACCCAATCACGTAATTTGTTTTTTCAATTAAAATCAATTACAGGGTCATTCACATTTCAATAAGAATTACAGTGTCATTCACATAGGGACTATGAAATTAATTTCAATTTAAAATTGATTGCAGCTTAAAACATAGATTATCATTTATTCCTTTATTCAATTTTGGGAAAAACATAATTTAAAAATTGTCATAAGAGAAAAATCATAAATCTAATAAGTATAGCTCTGATACCACATGTATTTTAATTTGTAGTTTTTATACGTTATTATTTCTATAAAACTACTCTTCACGTTTAGATTCTTTATTCTCACGTAATAGCATACATGAATCATAATTATATAATAACATACATGAATTGATTCTCACATAATAACATACATGAATCATAATAATATAATAACATACATGAATTGATTCTCACATAATAACACACATAAATCATAATCAGAAGACTAACCTTGATCCATGAGCACTTCATACTTCCTTTTCTTTCACTATCCAATATTCTAAAACTGTCGAAGGAAGTTGTTGATGTTCATACTGTCAGCCCTAAGTCCTTAAGATTGTTGAGGAAGCTGACAGAGACACGAACAAACTTTATTCCTGAGGTGTGTATAATCACTGCCCTTAAGGACTTATCCGCGGTGTATTGTGCAAGTCCCCCAGGATACAACAGGAACTTCTCGGAATATCCGAGGATCTCAGAAACTAGCAAGAAACTCTCAAAAGAGTAAATTAACCCAGGAACACAGAAAGAATATCAGAGAAGAGAAGATGAGAGATGTGTCTATTTTGAAGAGTGTGAAGTGGTCTCTATTTATAAGAGAAAGTCTGTAACAGTTATGGAAGACTTGGTAGTGGGTTTGTAACGTTCCTGTAACGTTTTCTGTAACGTTCTCTGAAAAGGTCTTGTGCAACGTGTGTGAGAACACGTTCTCTGAAACGGTCTTCTGCAACGTTCTCTGAAAAAGTCTTCTGCAACGTGTGAGAACACGTTCTCTGAAACAGTCTTTTGCAACGTGTGCTCTGAAACAGTCTTCTGCAACGTGTGAGAATACGTGCTCTGTTTTGCAATACCCCTTAATTTATAACAAAACCATTATACAAACAATTATCTTTTAGTCAAACAAACACATAACATATCAACCCACTTCTCTTAGGTCTATCTATGACACAAACTGCTCTAGTACTATAAATATAACAACTAAAAATATACATATCATAGATATGTATTTCAAATTCATAAAGTAATTCAACATATAAATTCTTTTTTTTTATAGAGAAATATATACATACATGTAAAAAATCACAAAATATGAAACTAATAAAAAAATCTAAAATTTTATCTACTTCGAGCCTACAACTTAACCCTTGTATTATCTACTCACATATAAACATGCAATCATCCTAATTTAAAGTGACACGTATGATAACCTAGTTATTCAAAATAAGCATATCAAATTTGAATTTGTTATAAAACAACAAATACATGTACTTGTTATAGAGTTAATACATCACATCAATTCACATTACACAAATATTATACCACACTTATGTAAGTCCACATTCATGTCAAATACTTAATGACTTCTAAAATACTAGACATTAAATTAGACATACAAATTCTACACTTGTTATATAGTGCTCAACACTAAAGTCTTAATGGTATATAAGGGGTGTCAAAATAGGCTTAACTCGATGAGACAGCCCGAAAGGCATGAAAAATAGGTCAGGTTAGGCCAAAAAATTTATATCATAAATAAAACTAGGTCAACTTATTTAGGCCAGGCTTAAATGGTTTTAGGCCGACCTACGGGCTTATGAGTTGACTTGTTTTATAAAATAATAATTATTTTATTAATAAAATAAAATAAATATTATTTTATTAAAAATTATAAGTATAATAAATTAATTTGATAATATATTTTGCCTATATATATATATATATATATATATATATATATATAATTTAGAAAGAATAATAAATT